>CM042476.1:26132207-27332207 GCA_023621385.1 Quercus gilva
GCAAATACATATATTCACTAAAACTGCACTACATTTCCTGGAAAGAAGCAAAAAACTCTTGTTTCCACCCCAACAAGCAACTTAAGTTCCCCCTTGTGGTTCAGTCATTACTTTCAACTTCATCAAAACCAAGTTATAACCTCTATCTTCTATAAGTAACTAATATCTAATTTAGACAATTACTATGCCATTTGTGATCAAACCCCAAGATTTGTCAATTTTTTTTTTTTTGGTTAAAGATTTGTCAACTGTGCTAGAGGTCTGATCCATCATAGCATTCTTTTTTTTACTCCTGAAAGATCATGAGAATGCATATGAAGTTAAAATTATATATGAACCTACAATTCAGAGCATGTCTTATGTAATCATCAGGGACAACATGCAGGACAACAATCAATTTATAGCATAATATGGGATCCCCTAAGTTACCCTAGAAGGTCAATAAATAACTTTTTTTTTTTCAATAGTACAGGTTTCAACATGGCTTGAAGCAAGCCAAAGATTGAATCTTATATTAGCAATACCCATATTTGACCACATAAGAAAATAAGGATACTCCACAAGTGACACAACAGCACTTAGATTTGATTGAAGATTCCAACCTTGGCACAGAGAGAAGCATGTTCCTTTCCAACAGATACCACATTCTTCCTCAGAGCATTAACCTTTCCCAACACCTATCAAATCATGAGTAAATATGCAATCAACAAATATATAAAGGAATCCTACACACAGTCAACATGTCTGGTGGTATAGACAAATGTGAATTCCTCAAATGTTTTTTTTTATAAGTAATAAGATATATTGATATAAAAAAAAAGTACCCTAGTACACAGGGAGTGAACAAGGGATAAGAAATCAAATACAAAAATTGCAAGAGTCTAGGAAATCAATAAAAGAATGGAATGATTGATTTTGCAAAGCAAACAACCAATCCCTTAAAGTTCTAAAAAAAAAGTAGCTTAAGGTCCGGAATAGATCTCTCAATATCTTCAAAACATCTACTATTCCTCTCCCTCCAAAGACACCTCAAATGTCTTAGAATTAAATACTCTTGCACTGTAAATAGTCAGAAAGCTGACCAGGATTCCACATAAAAAAATGGAACCTCTTTCTAAAACCAAACAGCCTAAAAAGAAAACAAGAACAAGAACAAATTACACTCGCCATGTTACTTGTTCAATTAAACAGGAAAATACTATTATTATACTAGATTATATTTGTAGCCAGCACGCGCGCGCGCGCGCGCGCACACACACATATATATGGTTATTTTAATAGATCTACTACTAGAACATCATCGTTGATCCTTTCAAAAGTGGCAGAAGAGCCATGGGTGTTTACAGTGGGTAAACCCCATTGCAAAGGTCCAAAGTTGCCCAAAGTTGCTTTTATAAACTGTTGACAATGAGTTAATAACAATTACCTCTTCATAATTTCCATCACCAAGAGTCAATTCAATAAGCGATCGTTCATATGGGTGAAGGTATTTCTTCTTTGGAAAATTCTCCAAATACGTCCTTAAGGGAACTGCAATTTCCTGAAGATGAAAACAGGAAGCTACGATGTCAGAATTGAACAGTTATTCCATACAGGAAGCAGAAAATAGAAAATGAGTTTGTTCTATAGAATAACATGACAGATATAAAGTTAAGAACAAACTTTCATCAGTGCATCAAGTTGTTTTGCACCTCTATTTCTCTCTCGCTTTGCAATATTGGGAATGCCTACAAAACGAATAAACTAAAAATCAAGGTTAGCAGCAAGTTTTACGAACCAAGTTTCATCTATTTATCAATGTCATGTACAATCAGATGTGTCAATGATGAAGAAAAACAGACTCCCCCCAACAAGTACCCTTCGTAGGTGAAACCCTTTTTGCCTTTTTCAGTGCTGAATAAAGTATATCAACAGATGGCATCACCATGGGCAGCTTTTGAAATGCACCAACTGTATCAAGTTGTGCTGATGACTTGTCCTAAAATTAGAACATTGGAACCACAACCACCATTAATTCTTTTGCTAAGTAAAGAGAATGATAAACACAATAAAACATAGAAAGAAAGCTGAGAGATCATTGAGTCGAAAAGGAAACTCAGCGAACAAACAGTTAATAGAAACCAAGAATACCTAAAGGGCATGGAACTTCACTAATTACAAATTTGTTCTTAATTTCATAAGGTTCAACGTTAGTTTAGTTAATCATTTTTCAGATACACCAAGCAATCACCAATGCTTTGATTACACTCTATACAGCACTTACTGCTATGGACACAAGTAAAATTATTCAGTTAACCAGTCCGCATTAGTTTGCTCCATATATTCTAGAAACCCTTAACATAATAATCTCATATGAGCAAATGGTATATGGATACACTAGAATGTTGGTGGCTCCACCTAGACATCTACAAGAATGAATGTTATTTCTTAGTTGGCAGGCCAACAATCAGAAGTTATTAACTGCATAAGTGCCGCAAATTTGAAATTCAAACCAGTCCTTCATAAGATTCTAAAGGCCCACACCAAAGATCTTCTGGACTCTCTCATAACTAACCATACTTTTCATTCCAAAAACTCCACTCCACCATGTGTTTTCTTACCCAACCCCACCAAAGCTTTGATCACACTGCTTACTAATGAGGTCCAAAGCTTTCCAGGCTTTTTGAAAGAACATAGCCCCCACACACCCCCCCCCCCCCCCCCCCCCCAAAAAAAAAAAAAAGAAGCTTACTAACCTCCTTAGGTTAACCTTCATCTAATTCCTCCAAGCTGACTCTACTAGAGTCAAATCATCCATCCCTCCCTTAAAGTCAAAAACTTTTTGTTTCCGAAAGGCACCTCTTCATTTCCACTCCATGTGAGACAACTTCCCATTAACAATGGGCAAAACTGAAGTACAGATTCTTAGGTGGTGTACATTATGTTTCCCAATTAGACTCAAACACATGGATGTATTGACCAATAAAGCACAAACAGTGATACTTTTTCCAAGGACAATTAAAATCAACACAGTTATATGTTTGAATTTGATTGGAAAATTAAACGTATTGCACCTAAGGTATTATACTTAAGTTTTATCCTTAATAATTTGCATTCCAATACACTTTTTAACCAAAAAAAAAACCCTTCTTGGACACTTATTTGCACATTTGGATTCGAAGAAGTAACACTTGAAGCATGTTATTAAAACACAGTAACAAATGCCAAGTGAGATAAAACTAGCAAGCCCATTTGTATGCTTAAAAAAAAAAAATGAAAGATAAACAATCATTGGTTTTATTTACCCTTGTATCTTATCCATACCTTTATTTCCTTTTCTTCTTTAGTTTGTGCAGTGGGCACATAACTTGCATTGACAACTTCATAGGTAGTAGTTTGCACGTTTTTACAAAAGTGGAGAGTTGGATAAACTTTCCAACCAGGTATCATATACAAACCTGCATTAGTATTCCAAGGCAGAAGCTTGTTCATAACTGAGAAGAAAGTATTTCAATGTAAAATTAAAAAAATCAAAGACTTTGAAATACAATAAAAAATGGGTTTTTAAGATAAAGCCACATCAAATAATCAGAAATGTTTTTTTTTTTAAAAAACAGTGATTTCATAGAGAGAGAGAGAGAGAGAGAGAGAGAGAGAACCTCTATGGGATTTGGAGGAGCCGAAAAGAAAATTGGTGGAAGGAGAATGGCATAGTTGGAAGAGAGAGTAGGCCCTACTCATCTTCTATTTCTTCTTTAATAAAAGTCTTATTGATTTCGCAGAGAAAGAAGATGCAAATCGTTTCTGGGTTTTAGCTATACTGACTGACTGAGAGTCTGGGGTTTTAGTACAAAGTATGTGAGGTTTAACAATGACGGTTGCAAGAGTTAATTTTTAAAAGAGAGAGGGGAGAAGATCGTTTAATGGGAAGATTGATTTTTTTTTTTTTTTTTTGGTGTGCGCGCCCCGGAAGAGAGTAAAAAAAAAAGTAAATAGAGAAATTCCCTTCCCCCTCCCCCAAAAATTAAAAAAAAAAAATCATAAAATATTTATATATGATAAATTTTTAGGCTAAATTATAAATTACACTTTTAAAATTTTAAAATATTTAGATTTTATACTTTAAAATTTTAAAATGTAAATTTTATCTTCTAAAGTTTGAGCATTTAAATTATATCTTAAATTCTAAAAATATAGAATGTAAAATTTAAACACATCCAAACTTTTAGATATTTATCAAAATACACAAAGTGAAACCACCTACAGTCTACAAGACACAAGAAGTAAGAAGTTAGTTTGTTGTGCAAGGACAACCCCACAAAACATGGATCTAGATCCTCTCTATTTCCCTTTGAAATGGAGAAGGTTCAGTTCACAGTAGAAATTTTTTTTAAAAATGATCCACACTAAAAAATATGCCACGTCATAACTTAATCCACTTAACCCAAACCACACTTAACTACACTTAAACTAGAGGTTCTTTAACTCAACCGGATGCTTCAGCTACCCAAAACATAGGCATGTAATGTTATGTTAAGCAGTAAGAACCACTCCTTTCAGTTTTAGGAGTTCTTCGTATTTGTAAGTTGTGCATGTGGGTGTTGTGTGTGTGTGTGAGAGAGAGAGAGAGAAAGAAAGAGCAAATATTGGCATATTCTCGGGCCGGCTCAATAGGTGATGCAACTAATACAATCGCCTAAGGCCCCACTTGTAAATTTTTTTTATATATATAATATATTTATTTATATATTTTAATTAAAAAAATTTAAGCACTTTTATCAGTCAATAAAATACATTAAAAAAGCCTCGTTATATCCTAAAATGCAAAATATTAAAACGGAAAAAATAAAAATAGTCAAACTTCAGTTAACGAAATTAAATTTTAAGAGACAAATTTATTAATTAAATATGCTAAAATCAAAATTAATAGCAGACAAATTCATTAATAATACAACGTAATTGTCTTGAAATATGCTAAAATAGATATTATAAATTCCAAAAAAAAAAAAAAAACCTCTCATCTCTCTATTTCTTTGCCTCTCCATCTATATTCTTATGGTCTCACTTTTTTTTTTTTTTTTTCTTCATCTTCATCTTGATTCTTAATCTTTTTCCATAAACTTAGTCAATCTATCTGGCCAGAAATTTTTCTTTGTTGATTCCAGCATAC
Organism: Quercus gilva; assembly: GCA_023621385.1. Classification (NCBI taxonomy): domain Eukaryota; kingdom Viridiplantae; phylum Streptophyta; class Magnoliopsida; order Fagales; family Fagaceae; genus Quercus; species Quercus gilva. Next base: position 26,137,357 of record CM042476.1, read on the forward strand.
CAATCAACAGTCACCAAGTATTCTTCTTCACCTCTTCCCCTCTTTCTCTTTGTCTTTCTGAAAATGAAGACTCAAAGTCTTCTATTTATTTAACTTAGATTATATATATTTTTAGTTTGTTTCACACTTTCACTGTAGTCTGCACAATTATTTAATGGGATGGGACACGTTCTTCACTTTTTTGCTATGATAGCTTTTTTGCCCTAAGCCCCTGTTTGGACCCTTCTCTGCCATGACAATTGATAGAATGATAGAACACATTTTTCCTTTAAAACTTAACCATTGGATGATAAGATTTGTGGGGTACGGGCTGGACATTACTCACCTTCTTTTTTTTTCTTTTTTTAAATCTGACATAGTGACACTTTATCTATTATTATAAATTATTATACCAATTAATAATTTGACGTGTATCATATCAACTCATTTGTATTATAGTGACATTAATTTATTACACCATATATTAAATTAATTTTTATTTGTGCAGGTTTAAACTTTAAAGTAGTCACAGCTGACGGCTTTAGAAAAATTACAATAACCAAATTCTACTGTTCTATACTTTAAATTTTATTTTTAGTTAAATTATCATGAAAGTTTGAAAAAATATTGTCTTAATCTTGAAAGTTTTCTCAAATATGATGTTTATTATGATATTGACGGCTTAGATTTATTTTCAGAACTAAAAATTTTAAAAGAAGTTGTGCAAATAGATGAAAATACTCCAATTAATTTACTTAATTATTTAAAAAGACTAGATTCTTTTCCAAATGCATATATTGCTTATAGAATATTACTAACAATACATGTTATGGTTGCACCTGCAGAAAAAAAATTTTCAAAATTAAAATTAATAAAATATTATTTAAAGTCTACTATGTCACAAGAAAGATTAAATAGATTAGTTATATTATCAATTGAAAAAAAAATGTTAGAGAAACTTAAATACAAAAACTTAATTAGTAATTTTGCATCTCAAAAAGCAAAATAAAATAAATTTTAAATAAAAAAATTTAATATATATATATATTATTTGATTAATACTTAAATATAAAAAGGTCCCTTTAAAATTTTGGACTAAGGCCCAAAAGTTGTTGAGCCGGCCCTGCATATTCTCTTTGAACCTCTCCAACTCCCACTGCCAGATTCAACACTATGCTTATGCTATCTCTCTCTTCACTTCACCTTCCTCATCATCACCATCTCCTCTTCTCTGACCATTTAAGCCACACCCATCTGCACAAAACTACAACTTTTTACACACCCAACCGCTGTGACTTGCCTACTATCACTCAGCTGCCTCGAATATCCAGTATCGCCTCATCCAATTCTTACCCAACGAGCAGGTATATTCTCATGATTTTTCTTTTCTTTTCATCCATTTGAAGCTCTTTTTGTTTTATTCTTTGCTTCCTCCAAGCTATTATTTGTTTATATCATTGATTGGTTTGGTGACCATTACTTATTCTAGTTTCAAATTTCATAATTTGAGTAATATGCATAACAATGCTATATGGATCATTTTGTATCTTGCTGAGAAGTATATAATGTTTATGTCATATGTTATGTCGTTTACAGGAAGTAAAACTATTTCTTGTAACTATTCAATGACAAAAAGAAAAGAGTAAAACTACCGTTGTTTATTAGAAATGTTATTAGACATTTGTTTTCACGTAATGTAATTTTCTTGTACTTTGTAAATTATTTCTTGTACTTTGACAATGTTACACATGTCAATATGTCATACACTCTCTGCTGTGCTTGTACCTCAATTGAGGTTGTTGTTCACATTGAGGACGTTTTGTAGCATACTAGCAAATTACTGACTCTTAATTTGTTGTTAGCTTGACTCACTTCTCTTGTATGTAACCAAAATTCCCTTGCTTTCATATTTTTTTCAATATTTATGAAATAAATATTGTAGCTTAAACTGCCTTTCTTATGTTCATGCACTTCTTTATCGGGAAAATTTATTTGCATGTCATTCTAGGCAAAACGAATCCAGATTTCCTTTCTATTCTTTCCTTTGTTAGTGTATTAGTAGTGTTAATTGTTTTGCTACATTATGTGATAGAAGTGAAAGTTCTCTCGCTTTTCTCACTCCTCTGGAAGCAATTCTATTTGATATCGATGGAACACTGTGTGATTCAGACCCTACCCATTATAAAGCCTTCCGTGAAATGCTTCAAGAGGTACTGTTTAAAATTTTCATGCATGTTGTATCTTTGACTTGTTACATCAACTGACATAGCAAGTGTTCCACAGATAGGTTTCAATGGAGGAGTTCCCATTACTGAGGAATTTTTTATTAAGAACATCAGTGGCAAGCATAATGAAGAGCTCAGTGGTGTCCTCTTACCTAATTGGGATCTCCAAAGAGCAAGAAAATTTATGGATGATAAGGAAGCCTTCTTTCGGAGGTAACTTAATATAACCTTATACTAGATGAGCCTCAATACTCCTTATAGGTTGGAGGGGGATCTTTGCATATAGAAAAGAGTAAATAGATAGCCAAAAAAAGCTGGATAGAATTCAATTGCTGAAAATTCTTTTGCACATCCTCCCAAGTTGACAGCTATAATGGTTTGTTGGAATGATTATTTGAGTTGTACAACTGTCATGAGAGGAAGGGGTCCAGTATTGAATAGACTGTTATGTTACAATTGGGGCATTCCTGTATCTGTTGTTAGTAAGATGTCTAGAAATTGTTAAGCCTGATTTGGTTTCCTTTTGTGTTCTGAAGTAGTGTTGTGTGCTATGCTAAGGTCATATTTTTGTGTTTGTTCGCCTGTGCTGTGTGATTACAGCCCTTGAGCTGGGTTGTAACCTGTATTTGGGTTTTGTGTTTTGTAAATTCTATATCTTGCTCCTCATTATAAAATAAGTAAATAAAATGAAGAAGTGTACTTGCCCAAAACCTTATCATTTACCTCCTTTCTTAATCAGTAGGACATGGTCCAAAGTTTAGATGATAGTTGAAAAGTGCATGAGCTCTTTCATGGGTTGTGTTCATAAAATCTTTTGTTTATTGATCTAGTTTGGCATTTCTACTTTCCATTTGTTACTCAAATAGAATTATACAGTAACATTTTTACAATGTGTAAAGTAAAATGTTTTTTATAAGGACCATCTCTGCCCATCTCAGATTATATAATGAAACGGTGAAACCATCTTGAACATGATTAATTTAGAGAAAACATATAGGTTGGCATCTGAGCAGCTAGAAACTGTTAAGGGCCTGAACAAGTTGTGTGAATGGATAGAAGAATGTGGGCTTAAACGCGCTGCAGTGACAAATGCAGAAAGATCAAATGCAGAGCTCTTAATCTCAGCCTTGGGGCTCTCGGATTTCTTTGAAGTTGTTGTCCTTGCAAATGACTGTGAACGGAAAAAACCATTTCCTGACCCCTACTTGCGGGCTCTCCAAGTGCTTGAAGTGTCTCCTAAGCACACTTTCGTGTTTGAGGTTTGGCTCCCGGAATTGTGTGCTTTGCATGAACTCCTGCATTACCTATGTAGACCTTGATAGATGAGACTTATTTTTTTGTGTTTTGGGTTTTGTTTTGTTTTGGAAGGACTCTGTTTCTGGAGTGAAAGCCGGGGTAGCAGCCGGGATGCCTGTAGTGGGCATGGGTTTAAGGAACCCTGAAAAATCATTGGCAGATGCTGGAGCCTCCTTTGTTATTAACGATTTCAATGATCCAAAGTTGTGGACAGCATTGGAAGAGTTGGAGAACAAAGAAGAAATAACAACAGTAACAACTTGAAAATGCATGCATCTAAGCAATCCGGGAGAAAAACTTGTATATTTTGAAACAAGTGCCATTGTTGGCAGATTTGGAGTAAGTTCAGTTTATATTCATTCATTGAGGCATTTTAAACATCCCAATGAAATTAATCCATTGTAATTTTTATTATCCTCTGTAGAAAGAGGTTCTTCCATGGTGCGATGGTAAGTTCCCTCCATCCAAACTTGGTGCGATGGCAAGTTACCGGTTTTCTAGTCCGAATAGGTCAAATCGGTGGTCGAACCAATAATGTCATAATTAATATAATTAAAATATTTAAATAATTTTTATGTGAATTTTGATTTTTCATAACTTATATTAATAAAATATATAAAATATAAAGATATTTTTTTAGCATATTCCTTTTTTTTTTCTAGTTAGTAATTCTTTGACAAAATATACTTTGCTAAGTTTGTAATTTTATTTTTATAAATAATAGTTTAATAGTTTAACTTTAACTATTTAAAAAAAAAAAAATTTAAAACCCAAATATCATGATGACAAGACAAGTCATTGATTTACCAACCTAACTTCCCCACTTCCCAACCACACATTTACATTGGTTTACTTCTCTTTTTTTACTTCCAAAATCTAACACCACACGTTACCACTTACTACCATTATATCACTCAGTACTTTTAAGTTTTAAGTCTTATCATATTCAAAGTTTCAACCTTTCAAAGTTCAAATTCTTTTAATTTTTCAATTTTCTTTCCTCCTCATGGCACAAGACATCGTGATTCTCTCTCTCTCTCTCTCTCTCTCTCTCTCTCTCTCTCAAGACAAGTTCTTCAACATCTAATTTTAGTCAACGGCTCAAAGCATAGATTTCTCATACATTTCATCCAACATAAGTATCTCTTTCATTTTATTTTCACCAACAAAAATAAGATTTTCCTCAATATCATTTTAGTGCAAATTTAAAAGGATGAAAGAGAACTTGTCTTGAGAAAGATTGGAGACTTGAGTAAGTTTGTGAGAGAATCACCATGTCCTGTGCAGAAAACTGAAAAATGAATAATGAAAAGAGTTTGAACTTTGAAAGGTTGAAACTTATAAGTACTAACTGATATAATGGTAGTAAATGATAACGTGTGGTGCTAGATTTTAGGGTAAAAAAGAAGTAAACCAATGTAAACGTGTGTGGCTGGGAAATAGAAAAGTTGTGTTGATAAATCAATGACTTGTCTTGTCATCATAACATTTGGGTTTTAGTTTTTTTTTTTTAATAAATAAATAGTTGAAGTTAAACTATACTTATAAAAATAAAATTACAAACTTAGCAAATTATAATTTGTCAAATAATTACCAACTATAAAAAATAAAATAAAATAAAAGAAGGAATATGCTTTAAAAAAAAAATCTTATATTTTATATATTTTCATAATATAAGTTATGAAAAAGCAAAATTCACATAAAAAATTATTTAAATATTTTAATTATATTAATTATAACATTATCAATTCGAGCACCAATCCAACCCCAGTCGGACCAGAAAATCAGTAAGCAGCCTCTTTATCAATTGTGTCCGTATCAGTTTTTAAAACCATGTTGAGGTATTAGTGGCCATGTTTATTGAATAACCAGAGCAATGCTGGCAATGTTTAAGGTTGATTCAACTGGGTCTAATTAGCAAGAGGGAGAGAAATAATCCTCATACTCGGATTAGTATTCATTTCCAAATATGAAAAACAAATTAGAATAATGAAGAAAGCTATAGAAGAAATATGATTTGTTTTGCTTTGTGATTGGTATGTAGGAAATACCAATAAATCTACAAGGCTAATCATAATGGCATAGAAAGCAAAGGTTGGTTCGTCCATCCATTTGGCTAAAATTAAATGATGAAAAGGAAATTAAGGGAAAAGAAGAAAAAGAAAGGAGGAAGTGGAAGAGAAGCTGAACTACTTCAGTCCGATATATGAATGTATCATAGGGAAGCAAGTTCTACAGATTTACAAAACATAAATATATTAAAGCCAGAACAAAAGGAGGATCGAGTTTGCAATACAACAGTACTCAGTACTATAAAAAATTGCAGATCAAATTAAAAGAATAAAGATTGAGAGAAATAATTTGAGCTATCCAAAATCTAGGACAATTCAGCAAGAACCTGATCTCTATATCAATTACTATATAATACAATAAAACTCCAAGCATCAATCAACCTCAACGGGCCCATGATACAGAATCGATCTCGTCCCTGGCTGATTTGTATAATTCAAGCCTTTTTGCACATTGTTGCCTCCTCTCCATCAATGCAGGGTCTTCATCCAACAATTGTGCAAGCTGCTTAGCCTGAAATAAAGGCATGTTATTTGTATCATCAAGTTTAATCAATACGTCTAACAGGGTGTTAATATAAAGGATTAGAAAGAGAAGGTACCTCTCTCTTCCCAATTTGTATGTAGAAGTGATTTAGCAATGATTGCTTGGCCTCCTTGACTTGACAATAAACCACAGCTTTAGGAATTGTGTTCTTAAGAGTCTCGGACACCATGCCCACATAAGAGGACACATTTGAGCCTATCCTCCTAAAGTGCCCCTCTGTGTACCGGTCTATAGGTGTGCCGGCTGGCCCAGGAGGGTTTCCTGCTTTCTCCACCTCTTGGGGAAGTCTTCTAAAGAAATCAACAGTCAAATATGAAGATTCCATGTCCACCAATCGAATGACTGTCTTCTTACTTTCTTCACGGAACCTTTCAAGGGCCTCACCACCAGCAGCAGCTATTTCAGCTTGCAGAGTTGGAAAGCGCTTCAACTCCTATATGGTCACAAACATCAATATAAATCCTATTTCTCATTGAAAGAACATCAGTACTTAATTGAAGGAAATACTAATCACTAATTTTCACTGAAAATTCACCTTAGTTTCTGCTATTGATTTCCTCACCAGTTCTTTCAAAACAAAGTGAACCTACAATACAAGAGCTAGATCAGTCAAAGGTGAAACCTTTCCCAACTTACTGCAATCTTGGAAATGCATTCCAGAAGAAACTTGACAAACAGAATGTATGAAAAACATGACAACTTACAGCATCCACAGAAGCTTCGGCAGGACCTCTAAAATAGTTAAGTGATCCCTCAATTAGGCGCCGGTAACCTTGCTCAGGGGCAATCAAGTGTGGCTGATAACCATCTGCTTCTGAAACCACTTTCTTTACATTCTGCAGAGAAAGATGCCTATCAAATGGAAGCTTCCTTAAAGCAGCGGGAAGCTGGTTGTCAAAGACTCCATAAATTCGATCACCTCCAGGCCGCCTAATTTTAAAAAGGAAAAAAAAAAATTCCAAAGACACGCAGTATTATTATAAGCATTGCAATCACAATTAAAACAGTGGCAGATCTAGCTGAAGCTGGAAATTGGAAGAGAAGTTGAAAGATGTTTTACCCTCCTTCCAGATGCTCCTTGAAAATCCGGTCGAATGCACGGCAAAGTTCCAAGATAGTGTACAATTGAGCCTACAACATCATACCTCAGTTAAGGGAAGCACAAATAGCATCTTCTTTACAAAAAAATTACAACAGCTTCAAGCCACTCACCCCAGCATCAACGGCAATAGGTCTACCAAGATGATCCATCTCCGACTCAAGTTCCTCAATGCTTTTGTTAATCAAAGATAATATACTTGGAATCCGAGCCCGAATTACAGACTCCAAGTGCTATAATCAAGATGACAACATCAATTTGATATCCTATACAAACATCATCTTAATTTGCAAGAGAGATGAACAAGAAAAAACCTTGGAGAGAAGTTTTGCAAGATACTCTGAACCCATTTTACTGGCTAAGTGCCCATATTCAGGACTGGTTGCAAAGTACTCGCGCTCTTTGCGCCTTGCAACTATCATGTCAACATTTTTATTGATGTCAGCCTGGGAACGGTTAACAATTCCAACCCAGGGCTGTTGCAAGCGATACGATCTTCCTTCAATAACCTGAGAACATATAAACATTTTAAGACATTTATATTTTTCAAAGAAATTTTGAATCAAGAAAATGCACAGGACATCCAGCAAAAATAAACTGTTATAGCAAAGTTTTAAGGAACATTTCAATAAAAGGGGAAAAAAGTATACACGAAAACACTGTTCTACTCTGAATACAATTCAACCCAATGAAATGTTAATGCCAATCACTTGGAGACTTAAATGCAGATAAATTAGCTAATAATTAAAAGCTAAGCTAACATGATCAACAAAATCTATTTATAAAGGTGGGGGTATTCACACTAACAGAGACACAGAGAGACTGTGTGAGAGATAGAGAGAGATCTTACATCCAATGCATTAGTTCCTTTGTCCATCAAATCCAACTTTGTCAACACACCAAATGTCCTTTCACCTGTGCAATTCACAAACAGGATTCATAAGGGAAGGCTAAACAAAGCGACAAGTCAAGAGTTCTGCAAAAAGTGCATAAACATACCAGAGGGATCCACTTCCCTAGCAAGTTTGATAGCATCTGATGTCGCAATATCTTGATTGGCTGGAGATATTGCGAGTATGATACAATTAGGCTGCAAAAAGCAGAGGACAGAAAATTAACTTGAGACAAAAATAGAAGGCATTGGGCTCTTATTGAGGACAGAAAGGCTTGCCTAGAGGGGGAGAGAGAAAGAGAAGAGGGAAAATTATTAAAAAATCTACAGATTATTAAGTGGCCCATAAAATCTTTAGTTGATTTTTTTTAAGCGCAATACCAGTCCACCAAGCGAAGCAAAATCAAAACAAAACAAAACAAATTGCAGAACAAGGATCCAAAGAAGAAATATTAGTTTTATTGTACATCTTGCAACAATTATAGGCAAGACAATCCAAGAATTTTTTATTCATTATTATCCCCACACCCATATCTATACAGTTCTTTTAAGCATAAAAATGTAAACAGCTTGTAGTATAAGATCACAAATCTACGGTATGATAGCTTCGTGATATATAAATAATGTTGACAGATCAAGAACTGCTCATTCTGATAAATCAAATCCTATGTAACAAAGATCCAGAATATGTGATAATCATAAATATAATTAAGGCTAGATTACAAATTACACCCATTGACCTAGTTTCAATATAGTCCTTAAGCGTTTTTTTTTTTTTTTTTTTTTTTTTTTTTTTCCATTTCAGTCCTTGAACTTCCATTTGTTTCCAACATAGTCCTTCCATCAACTTCTTGCGATCTTCACCATTAAGTCTACCAAAACAACATCATTTTGGAAAAAATACTAAAACCAACAAGTGATTGGAACTAGACAAAAGGACTAGCACTTATAAAGGGGAGGAGGTGCTAGTTGAGCTACAGCTCATTGACTGAAAACAGATTAAAGTTAAAGGGTAGGAATGGAAAAAAACAATGAAACATAGAGGATTGAATTCAAAACAAGTCAAATTTAAAGTGTGTAATCTGTATTTTGCCTATAACAATCATGTTTTCAAATGAGCCTATCCATATGGCTAAGTGTCCTATGGAATTCATTAATATCTAATAATTACTATCACTGATTCCCATAAAGTTCCATTGTTCATGATGTTATGGAAAAATTAGACCACGATATATGAAGCACCATATTCTCATATCTAATAAAATTGACTTTGCTAAATTGGAGGGAAAATGGGGGAAATGTTACCATCTAAGCAGCTAGGCTTCTTAAAAGAATTAAAAGAGTAAACTGTTGCAGTGAAAAACCATAGATCACCAAAATGAAAGGGTCTACCACACATTACACATTGATGTACCCTTTTTGAGGAGAAAAAGTCCCATTACCTTCTCAACATAAGTTCGGACCATATTTTCAATATCTTCAACAATACTTTCAGGTTGTCCCTCTGGAAAGAGGAAAAAAAGGAACAAATATCTTAGTTAATGAATGGAAAATAATCAACATATAATCCAGAAGTGTTATCAGATACAGAACATACCAACAGCAACTTTTGTTAAACCCGGTAGATCAATCAGGGTTAAGTTGACAACTGCCAAATGAAGGAAAACAAGAATAAGTGTTAAAAAATATATATTACAACATGGGGAATAGAATGATATCAACTATTTATTCAAACTTCATGCCATGCAACATTACCCAGTACGAGACATCAAGAGCAAATGAAATTTAAATGCAAGCAAGATACACATCAAATAAATGAAAATAATGTCCCAGGCATTATAGCCAATAGTTATTCTTTAAACATCACACACACTCCTCAAGATTGCACCAATGCAAAACTTTAGAAATCACACATTCCTCAACACCCACAGAAACCAATTTGTTGTCTATCTTTCTTTCCCTTTTTATATATATATATATATATATATATTTTTTTTTTTTTCTTCCTTTCCTTTAATAAATGCACCATGCACATGGAAGCCAATAACAAAGAAACCATTAAATGATTTTTTTAAAAGGATATCTAATCTGCAAAGAGAAGCTAAATAGTGAGATTTCACAATTCAAACTACTGCTAAACAGCCATACTCAAGTGACAAATACATGCATTCAATGTTTCCTTCTCAAGCAACTATTGCAGAGACTAGTTGTTTTTCATGCAAAAGATCAAATTTATACACAGTAGTGCATTTTGCATCAGCTTTTTGGATTGTTAGAGGGAGAAGTTAACATTTAATTTTTTCAGACTATCACTTCTTTTCAATTTAGAATTATGTCAACGCAATTAACTAATATTGAATAAAAAAAATTTGCTGTGCTTAAAATTGCAAAGAAATGGTATTACACAAGCATCATAAAATGTCATGCATTCAAAACAAATTAAGATTATATTGCAAAATGTATGGCTTTTTCAGATGAAGCTAAACATATTCTGTGGAAAGTATGTCTAGCACTGGAGATTAATACAACATAGCATAACTGGCCACAAATGACAAATGAAAATCATATATGCATTCTGAATGGAGCAATAACAGCAACAAAAACTCCAAGGACTTAAAAAAAATCCCAAAAAAACAAGTGTCTAAAGAGATTTGACACAAAAGTAATAAAGCTTACGCACCATTTGGAGAGTAGATACTGAGATGGATGGGAACAGGAGAAATCATTTTTGTCTTCCCAGTCATTCTATCAGTCTCATCCTGAATCTCCTTGCGAACCAGGGCTGTACGAAAAACTCAGAAGGCAAAATATCAGCTCCAACCTCATTTTTCTCTTAGATACAGAAGGCAATAAACAATGTGAAAGAAATCTTTATACATTGAAGAATGTTGATACAAGTCAAGGAGGAGAATTCTAAACTCATGCCACTCCCCACAGAAGGCAAAAGTGAATTTGAATAGGCAATCAAGTTGAAAATAATTCCAAAAATCCTTACAAAATAATGTGCTTTTTAAACTATTGAAGTTTTTTTATTGGTAATTTACATGCACCTAATGGGTTTTAAACCCATGAACTCATCCTCCACCCATTTTTATGTATTAAACTAAGCATTAAACAAAGCCTGAAAAACTATAAGCAGAAAAGGTTATCTAGACTGGTCACAAATTATGGGACCAAATATATCCAAAAAAAAAGGGTTAAGGTCCTTAAGGAAGCTACGATGGAAGCCCAACATTGAGATAACTTCTCCATCCTTTTCTTTTCTTTTCTTCCTTTTTTGATGAATTACTTATCCATCCCATTTTCTAAGATCTTTTCAATCTCAAGGAATAAAAGACACAACCAGATATAAATTATAACTGCTAGAATAGACTAGATTACCCTTTGCCTCCAAACATGGCTTATGAAAGGTAACCAAATTGGGACTGACAGCATCTTTCTAAAATCTTAAAACAGAGTACCTAGTCGACCACATAACCATTGATTATCTATAAGTAAAATACCAAACCAGTTTCATTAAACATATTACCCAAAAAATTGGAGCTGAATCCCACAAAACCTTACTCAAAAGATGGATTTCCTCTATAAAAATACCCTTGGAAACCTGTGTTGGACCACTATTTTCTCTCTCTTTTTAAAGAAAATCACTTTCCTTGATTTGGAGTCAATTGAGAGCTTCAGCATAAAGTGCCCACATATTAACAAAGGCAAGCATAACAGCTGGACCATAATTTCTAGAGCGAGAAAGCCTAGCCCAGACTACAATTCCTTTCACAAAAAACGGGTCACTGTAAACCCATTGAAAAAAAAAAGTGCTCATTCTATCTAATTCTCTAATAAATGGTAGAGCTTCAAATAGAGGCTTTTAACCTAGTTGATAGTAGGCAGGGTAACCCTACATACCCATTAACAGGGCATGACAATAATGCTTTAAAAGCTTCAAATAGCAGCTAGAGATGTATCAGGCCCCGTTTGGTATGGCAACTCAAAGACATGTTTTCAGTTTTTAAACAACATTACACATATTTTCACACACACGTATTTCCACACATGTTTTCAAACAACAAAACACATATTTTTAAGTGCATGTCCAAACACTCTCTTAGTAATTATAGGCAAAAATAATTAGTTGAATCTCATAAAACTTCATTGATAACAGCTAGCTATCATCAAAATTTCCAAATTTACTGATGAAGACCGAATGCTTATTCTTCATAAAGGCACTAATATGGCAATACTGATTACCTACTATGTCTCATCCATATTCTTACATTCTCTCACACATAATATTGAACATAGTTATGGCACACAAAAACTGAAACCGATTGTTATTCATTAATGTAACACTGCCTCCATGAAGCTTAAGAGTTAAAACAGAACCATTTGTAGCTTACTTCGAGCAACTACGGCTTATTTCACAAAACTTAAAATACACACACATAACAAAACAAGCAATTCACTAAAAGAGGAAAAAATATCACGCACCAAAATCAGTGAACTTCCTCCTCGGGATGTGAAGGAACTCGGCATACTCCTGCGTCCCATCATCCGTCTTGTGAAGCTGCAACACCAAAGGCCGCCTCGTCACGATCCCTGCAACGATCAAAGCAAGTCCAAATACCACAATTAGCAAAATAACAAAAAAGAAAAATCAAAGAATAAAGCTTTTTTGCTTTGTTTTTCGAAACACAAGCGAGAATCCAAAAGGCACTAACCTGATCCTCTTGGAAGAAAGTCACGCCCTACAATACTCTCCAACACCGATGATTTTCCAGAACTCTGCACTCATTTCAAACCAACAAAAAAAAACAACCAATCAGACAAAAAATTCAGCTCAAAATTTCAACTTTTCCTTACTAGCAAACTTGAAATCTCTCTCTCTCTCTCTCTCGGAAATGAAAATTTTCACTTTTTTTTTTCTCTCTAGAGCAAAACTCATAGTCTCTCTCTAGAAAATCAATCCTGACTCCTAAACTTTCTCTACGTCAAAATTCTCTCTCTCTCTCTCTCTCTCTAGAAAGTTACAGAAAAGGTGAGGAAAGAGGAGGGGTGGGGGTACCTGGCCTCCGACGACGGCGACGGTGGGAAGAGCTTCCCAGAGAGAAGAGAAAGGGTTGTCTCCACCGCCATAGTCGCCGAGCACAGTACACGCTCTCTGAATCCGGTTCACCAATCCGATCAAACTCTCCATCGTCGTCATATCTTCACAGCAACAGCAAAATCCAAACAGAGAATACAAAAAAGCTCGTGAATTTCACAGTCTCTCCGAAAATATCGAAACCCTAGAGTCGTCCTAGTTGGAACTAAGAAAGACAAGAAGAAAAAGAAGAAGAAGAAGAAGCAAAGCAAGAAGCAGGAAGCAACAAAAGAAAAATAGTATATGATATATTTGACTTGGAATAGAATAGAATAGAATAGAAGCTAACGCTAACAGAAAGATAAAAAGGAATAAGAATTAAAAGAGAGAGATTTTTTTTCTTTTTTTGAATTTGCCGAAAGGTATTTGAATGGTTTAAACAGTTTTAGGACAAGAGTCAAAATTCTAGAATATGGGAGAGAAAAGATAGAGCGCAGGCGGTGTGCAGTGCACCGTTGGGATTGGTGGGGTCCACTCTATAGTTTGTACAAAGTGCCAGGTTGCGAAAATTATTCAATTTTTGAAATAACGCTAGTAACGTTGATTTAATAATGTTGTTTAAATATTATGAAAATATGTGTGAATAAAAAGGTCTTGTGAAAATTTATTTTATGTTGTTTAAATAATAAAAACTGTTATTTAAACAACACAACTAAACAATCTCACAAATTTTGTCTATAATTCTATCACAATATTGTCATATAGTAACTCGTAAATGATGAAATTACAAATTCATATAAACTCATTATTTTATTTCTCCTGCACACAAGTTGTCACATAGCAAAATTGTGGGAAAATTTGTAGCTTTACACTTATTCTTTTGGATTTTGATTTTAAATTTAAAATGCAGTAATTGAATGAACGCGTTTTGAAAATTTGAAATTTGAATGGTTTTTTGTTTTTTTGGTTGTTTGGGGGATGTGGGGACCACTGGACGGGTGAGTTGGATTGGAGACGTTATGGGGTTTGGCGGCTAAGGTCCAAACTCCAAAAGGTAATAAAATTAAAAAGAGTCCAAAATTGGATTGGTGGAATTGGAAATGTTGCCGAAAATGATGAGAGAGAGAGAGAGAGAGAGAATAGCCTCTCTATGGGAAGGTTGGTCTGAAGGACCGAAGCCATGGCGATTCTTTAGTAAACATTCAACAACAAAGGGCCGTGTTTTAAGCGCATATGTGTTTTTCTTGTTTTTGTCTTTTTCTTATGAGTTAAGGTTATTCATTTACATTTCTTCTATAAAAAAAAAATAAAAAAAATAAATAAACATCGTTTTTCATTTACATTAATTTTTTTCTTAATTTAATAATTGAGGGAGAGAAGATTTAAGGCATAAAAATCTTCATTGGAAAATTTGGAAAATATCAGTTAAGACTTCTTTTTTGGTTGGGAGAGATGAATATCAATTAAGACTTAAATCAACAAAATGCTATAAATTTCAAATCCTATGTTATCAAGTGCTTCTTCCACAATTCATTTATTGGGTTAATTGTATCATGAAATGATTCAAATCAGATTTGAGGTCAACTGTATCTCAAAAAAAAAAAAAAAAAAAAAATTTGAGGTCAACTCGTTACTTGACTTGATCAATTCAGGTCAATGGATCTTTGACTTTTTGTTGACCAATAGGGATTCGTTTGGATACAACTTATTTTGTTGAAAACTGAAAACTAAAAACATTATAGCAAAATAAATTTTAAATGTGTGAATAGTATCATAGGACTCATTTTTAATTTTTTTCTGAATAAAGTGGTTGTGAGTCCCATGAACAGTTTGTGAACAGTACCAAAACAGTGCATGAACAGTGACATTTGTCTCATGAACAGTAGATTTTGTCTCCCTGAAATGCATGAAAGCAAAAAAAAAAAAAAAAAAAAAAAGGAAAAACGCAACACAAGATTCAGCGTTTTCGCTGAATCCAAACCCACACTAGGTTAGTCATAACCAGATTTATCAATCCGTTTCATTGGACTCAAAGAAAAATATCAGAGAAAGAGAGAAATCAAATTATGAAAAAAAAAATTTGAAACGATTCACAAACTCAAAGAACACAACGAATTAATAAGAAAGAGATAAGACCATAAAAAAAACACAAACACACACCGAAATATAAGACCATAAATCAATTTATATCACATATTATACTAAATAATAAATATTGCACCATAGAAGTCATGGTTATTAAGTGATTATCTTCTCTATGTGGCAAGTTATTACACGCTCTTTAGCTACACTCTCCTTACACTAGATATTATTTTTTAAATAGTTATATAAATTATATAGTTTCCTTATAGTTTTAACTGGTTTCAAATTTAATTCCTAAATTCTATTAGGAGTTAATTAAAAGTTCAAAAACATTACTCTAACCAAAATTATACTATAAAAAAATATTTCGAAAGTTAAAAAAAAAATCATTATTTACTTTATATTATTTAAGCTATATATCATAATTATTTGTTTTAATAATAAAAGTTAGATTTAATACGTCATGCTTGCACCGACTTAATGTAATAAGTATTATAAATTTTATGATATAATCTTGTGCCTCCTCTTCTAGAATTGTTATCTTGTTTTTTTACAAATAGTGTTACTGTTATGACCTAGGTACTAAATAAATTATTTAAATTTAGATAAGTGATAGAATAAGGATTCTTAGATAGAATAGTATTGTTATTTATTTGTATTCAAATAAATTCTTATGTTTTAGGATAGGATTAGTTCTTTTTTTAAAAGGATTTGTTGATAAGGTTATCTCATCCTTAGCTATTTATAATGTTGAATACATTAATGAGAATTAAGTAGAAAATTAACAAAAAATGTCTATTTCCTTTCTCAAGTTCAGGAGATTGATCATCTCGAATTGACTACACTATCTTTTATTTCTCAATTCACAATAGTTACGTTGTTTCAATTACCAATTCTTACCATTTAAATTATCAATATGTCATATAACTATAAACCTAGGTATTACTTTCCTTTCCCATCACAAATTTGTGGATTATACCACACAAAAAAACTCACAATGCAATTAAGAATAAAAAAAATCAAATTGCATAATCACATCAAAATGTCAAAAGAATATCATGGCATATTTACTGAGTTGTTAGGGACATCAATTCCACATACCTCAATCTTACTCAAACCCCAAATCCTTCAGCCAATATTAGTGTATGTCAATGATGTTCATAAAGAAGCAAGTGGATTGCCTTAAGCGTTGTCTTGCTTATGAACAATACTACTGCCAACCTGTTAATGGAACCATTGTTGACTGATTGTAGGAACCTGGTGAGAGAGATACCCAACAAGTAGATAACTCATGTCTATTGGGAGGCCAATCAATGTGCTGATAAGGCCAATCATGTCTATAGGATTAGTTCTTTTTTTTTAAGGATTTGTTGATAAGGTTATCTCATCTTTAGCTATTTATGTACGTTGAATACATTAATGAGAATTAAGCAGAAAATTAACAAAAAATGTCTATTTCTTTTCTCAAATTCAGGAGATTAATCATCTCGAATTGACTACACTATCTTTTATTTCTCAATTCACAATAGTTACGATGTTTTAATTATCGATTCTTACCATTTAAATTATCAATCTGTCGTATAACTATAAACCTAGGTATTACTTTCCTTTCCCATCACAAATTTGTGGATTATACCACACAAAAAAACTATGCAATTAAGAATAAAAAAAATCAAATTGCATAATCACATCAAAATGTCAAAAGAATATCATGGCATATTTACTAAGTTGTTAGGGACATCAATTCCACATACCTCAATCTTACTCAAACCCCAAAACCTTCAGCCAATATTAGTGTATGTCAATGATGTTCATAAAGAAGCAAGTAGATTGCCTTAAACGTTGTCTTGCTTATGAACAATACTACTGCCAACCTGTTAATGGAACCATTGTTGATTGATTGTAGGAACGTGGTGAGAGAGATACCCAACAAGCAAATAACTCATGTCTATCAGGAGGCCAATCAATGTGCTGATGCGTTGGCCAAATTGGGTGCAAGTAGTTTATCCTTTTTTGTTGTATTTTTGAATCCACCGCCTGTGGTGGAAAGCATTATAGCTTTTGATTGAGCTAACTTGCTATGTAACAGACTGATTAATTCTTAGTTTAATGCAATTTCCATGGTTGACCAAAAAAAAAAAAAATGAAAATGAAAAGAAGCAAGTAGATTACAGATACAAGTGCATGTTTCCAATGCATGCCCTTGTTCTCCCACATCTACATGAGGAGTTGTGTACTGGGGCCACCTACCAGGGTATTCGTCCCATATATCTTGCCTTTTTTTTGGAATTATGTAAAAAGGGCTTACGTCTCTTCATGGATGTTCTGTTTAGGTTTTGGTTGGAGATTCTTTTTGGTAGGAAGAAATTTCTAAGACGATGGTAAAGTACAAGGTAAAACAAAATGCAAATAAATAAGAGAAATGTAAAACTTTTGAAATATACATTATAATAGATAAAATCAAAGAACAAACATAAATTATGTCCATTGCTTTATAGACACAATAAAAATACTCTCAAATCGTGGGAGTATTTTTATAGTTCACACACCCAAAATATAGCCCTTTGAATGAATTTATGACCAAAAAATATGATAACCAAAGCACCCTATGAATTTATGAAACAAGCTTTCAAACAAGCTCTCAATCTATGAAATATGTACCAACCAACATATTTACCCTTCTTAATGTGTACTAATGTGCAAAGTTTGCAATTATGCTTAATTTGTTATGGATCATATCTTCATATTTCAGCTTACTTCTTGTTGTTTCCTCACCCCTTCGCTGAAATCGTCATATTTGCACAAATCTCCTTTAGCTGAAGAAAAAAACAATGGGATAAAAAATGAAATAAGATGGGCCTCAATGACCATTTTATTATGATTGTTCTTTTTTTTTAGGTTAATTTTAGTGGTTTTGTATCCATATTTCAAAATGGTGAATTAAAATTGTTATCTAATATTTGTATAAAAATATAGTATGTGTGTGTGTGTGTATATATATATATATATATATATAAATTTGTAATTTTTCATACAAACGAAACGATGAAAAATGTTTTTTAGGACATTTTCTGAAACATAACCAAACCCTATAAAACAATTAGTTTTCCCTAAAAATCTTTAACTTGAGCTAAAGACATGTAACTTGAGTAATAAAGTATTCAGCTAAAAACATTTTCCGACAAAAAAAGATATCATACCAAAACAACTGGAGCCTTATATAACACACGTATTTTTAGCTTTGAAGTATCGAATAAAACACCCAGCTCAAGACAGAAATTTCCACCATTGGCTTTTGGCAAACAAGGAAAGGAAAGTTCCCCCTAGTTTCAACCCTTTTCCTTTCCTAATAATCATCCAAACAAAATGAAGGAAATATTCCACTGCTTTCTTCCTCATCCCTATAAAGTTTGATGACATCCTTTCCTTCATTTTGCCGTAAAAAAAGACATTAAAATTTGAGGACAAAAAATTATTATCATTTGAGACAACCTACAATCTTTTGAAAACTCTTTCTTCTCTCTTAAAATTATAATAATTTTTTGTCATCAAATTATAATGTCTTTTTTATTTCTAGGTTGAAATGATAAGATTAATCAAGTTTTTTTTTTTTTTTATTATTATTATTATTATTATTATTATTATTCTAACCCATTAATCAAACCCCTTCACCAAGAAAATAAAAACTCTCCTGGTCTTATTTTACTTTGTTCACCTCTGAAAAAATCCAACTTTTAAGAGAAAATCATTTAATGTATTGTCTTATAAAAAAAGTTTATCAATTTCCATAACTAATTCTTCGTTATTTTAAATTTAAATAAAGCAAATGGATAGAAAGGGAATATTGACTTTCAGATAAAGAAAATGAAAGGAAATTATGCAATTTATCTATTAACTTAGTAAACAATATTTTATAACATCTCGAAACAGAACAGTGAACATACAAAACAAGATCAAGGTAACCCTATTTGTTCCCTCAAATCTTCTTAGACAGAATCTCTTACAAGATGACTGGAACTTACCAACCTGTTTGTAACTGGCAACCAAGTAGACAACGAGCTCAGCCTGCACTTTTTCTTGTTTGAAGGGATTCGTTTACAGTTTGCCTTCCAGTTTAAACAGTTATCATCCTATGCAGTTCTTCCATGTACATCGTGCGACCCAGGTTCCCAGCTAACACACCATTGCAAACATAGGGCCCGTTTGGATGGAGGGGGGAAGGAAGGAGAGTGGAAGGGAGTAGAGTAGAGTTGGCTAAAAATAGACTAATTTTGAGCTAATTCTACCCTACCCTACTCTACTCTACTCCCCTCCTTCTCTCCCTCAATCCAAACGGACTAATAGTGTTTTGGAAATGAAGATTTCTTTGTTAAGTATTTCATAAAATTTGGTTTGTTTACTTCAATAATACACAATTAAAGAACTGCATGCATGCATCCCAAACATAATTAAGGAGCATTTTGCCATTTACATATAAATTAAGAAAAAAAAAATACTATTACATACAACAATGCGTTATTCGTTCTTGTGAGGGTATGGGGTATGGGGGGCTTTGGTAGGAGGTTAGTCGTTCCGGAAAACCAATGTTGGGTAATCTGGATTCCACATGTTCTTCTTCACAAATTCTTCAATCTCTTCCTGCAAAACAGACATGCAGCTATATTATCATAAAATTTAAAGTTCTGAAACTATAAACAGGCCCTAAATTCAAAGATGTTCTAAGTTTATGAACCGTAGCTATTTTTGAAAACCATATATTGGAGGTCCAAGACTCCCAGCATTTTCACTTTCCAGATAGGTGTTCTCTGTTGTTGTTTTGCTTTTTAATTTCGTTTATTGTTGTGGAAATTGCCAAAATCTAAGGCATAATGTGTGTGTTTGGATAGTATCTTAGAGGGAAACAAATCTTTGTGGGATATCTCCTTTGAAAATTAGACTTCCAAAATTCTAAAGTCAAATACCAAAACTTAATTAAACACATTGAAATATGGCTGGAGGCTAAGCAAAAAGTAATCCCATCAAATGATAAAAACTTAATTGACCACATGTTGCAGACGATATGTTGAACTAAATTCTTTATGTTGATGCTAACTTGATATCTTACATAGAAAGCTAAAAATGCTATACATCCCTTTTTCTTTTCTTTTTTTCATTGGTTGAAAATGCTAAACTTGCTCCTCTGTATCTATGGGCATTCATGCAAGGCGAACCAGGACTTCAATAACAAGCAAGATTCGAGTTGGTATCATCCAACAAGTTAGGATCATATTATAGTTGCAAGATTTATGATCAGCAGAAAATATACCTGACTAAGTTTCCGTAATTCTCGGGCATCCATGCCACGGTATCCTTCTGCTACATCCTCTTCTATAGCTTCCTTCACCACGGCTGCAGCTACTTCCTTTGTAATATCTCTTATACTGCAAACATGGTTTAGGTCATCAGAAATGCACAAGACTAGAAATAAATTCTGCCTAACTGCCTCATATAAGTAATAAATAAACAGAAAATGAAAGGGAATGGTTAAATTACAAACCTAGATATTGATGGGAATATAACCCCTTTAAGAACCTCCTCTTCAGTCATATATGCAGCAAGGCTGTATATTGCAATTGATTTAGAGAATAAACAATATCAGAGGCTAAGGCAGGTTATTAGACACTGGAAAAAAAAAATCTACAAGATTGAATTAGTTTTGTTGGAGACCCTCTCCCCACTTCCCAAATCCCAATTCTTGCAAAGGTTAAACCCAAGACCTCCATTTATTTAAGGGGGAGAGGTGCCAGTTGGCTACAAGAGCTGGTAATTATGATGCACAGATTACCAATCATGAATTATACTATTACAATTATTCAAGCCTGCAAGTGACTTATAATATAAAATAACAAAATTAATGACATATGATAACATTACTATTTTTTTTCCCTTAAAGGATATTTGGGAGGATGGCAGGCAGGGGTATAGACATCGTTTTGGTGGCGTATAATTCTCAAGTTGCTTAGAACTTTCATCCTAAAGATATCAATTCAGTGAGTAAGGAGATATGATAAAGTACCACTCAGCTGCAGCCTGTAACATGCCATCAGTAATAATCCTGGAGCCAGATAGAAGAGTACCAAGCCCAATGCTGCATAAACAGTCTAGTTATTAATATGAAAAGTTAACTTAGTGAAACTCAAGCTTGGATCTCCCTTGATAAAACTAACCCTGGAAAGAGGTACATGTTGTTTCCCTGGTTGCAGTGGCCAATATGACCATTTCCTGTGGAAGTCAAAAGTAGTTAAGGCTCTTGCATCATATAAAAGTATTTTGAAGAGAACTTTCTGTTGTACGTCCTCTATCAAAGATTCAAAATTAGCATGTAAGCCACGACGCTCTTCGTGCATCTAAGAAATAATAAGCTAATTTAACAGCTTCATGAGTAACAACTGGTGCATTTTTAGTAACATGTTCTAAATTAAACATATCATAACTAATAACAATTTCTGCACTTCCAATTACTATGCATGTAATCTGATTTTTCAGTAACAATTACAATCTCATGAAGAGATCTTGAAATAAGACTATACTAATTAAATGAAAGTAGAATACAGTCAATGTAATGGCATTAGTACATACCAAGATCCACGTCTTTGAATGGGCTTCCACTTGCAAATATTATATTTTCACCCAAAATGGAATATGCTTCCTCAGGAGTGCATTCAGCTGTCCCAAAAATAAAAAAATAAAAAAGAGGAAAAACAGAAGTCAAATAAGTAATGGTCAAAGTTGTGAACAAAGGTGAATTACCATAAAATAAATATTTACCGTAAAAAAGGAAGAAAATGAAAGATCTATACCATTATTTGTAGGATTTGACATTGCAAATATGGCTGGTCTTGTTGAAGTTGAACCTTTAAGGGCCTCTAATACCTGAAATGAATGCATCATATCAAATTTTGCAGGAAAAAGTCAGTTGTCAGAAACTTACACCATGTTTGGCAAAATGGAGCAGGAGGGAAGAGTTTAGAGGTAAGGAAAGGAGAGTATTTTTCCTTTAAAGTGTTTGGTTCACAAAGAAGAAAGGAAAGGAAAAAAGAAACCTCACGTGGATCCTCCTGCACAAACTCTCCCTTTCCTCTCATTTCTTTCCAATTTGGGAAGAAAGAAAAATGTGAGCCCAATTGGAAATAATCCATAAATTTTCCTTTTCCTCAATCCATTTCTCTCCAACCAAACAAAGGATTTTTCTTATCCTCCCTACCTTTTCCCTCCCCATCTTTACTTTTTCTCCATCTTCCCTCAACCCGGACAAAGTGTTAGTAAAAGTTTTTATGGTACTTGGCTAACAAAATACCGTTTACATAATAGGATTAACCGACGCACTTGACAAGATACCATTGAAAATATAAAATGAAAATATCTTCACAAACTTAGCATTTGCCTCCTAGATAACTGCTTTCACTATAATGTGCCCAAGCTTTGTGAGGGCAACATGCATGGTCATATTTTACCCACAAAGTTTCATTTTATGAATTGCACCATAAAAATAATTGGGCTAGATAAATTCTGTACAACCTTCTCATAAAAAAACAGATCACACAGCTTCTTTTTCACGCAACACAAAAGAAGCTAAGAGCCTAAGAGTAAAAGCATAGATGTATCTTTTAAAATTTTTTCCAGGACTTGCAGTATACATCATCAATGGTCTCCAGCCACCTCAAATGGCAACTAAAAGTCAGGAACAAGAACAATCTAGTAACTAATGTGGGAAATCAAACTAAGAAGAATCCAATCCAACTCCATTTTAGAACCTAGGAAGCACAAATGCTTCAGGCATACAGCCATATCAGTATCCAACACGCATCTGGTATGAATACCATGAGATACCTTTTTAGCTTTTAAAATCCTCCCTCTCTCACTCACTTTCTCTATATAAAGTTAATAGCTTTTTAAAAGTTTTATTATTTTTGACATATTCTATGCCCTTTATCATTTATTTTTAATCTTTTAAACTAAAAATTAGCATAACATGATGTTAAATTATTTATTTACATATTAATTTATATAAGTATCTCTTAGAATTTAATGATCAAATTATCCATTTCCCTTTGGGACAAGTGTTAGTTTATCAAGGTATCAAAGAAAGTTGTCCAAAATTCTAACCATGTCTCCACTCTACCTCCCACTTAAAAACGAAAAATTTCAAGAATTCACATATCGCTGTGTCAGTATTGTAACATATACATTTTTTTTGATAGATAATAAGAGTTTTATTGATGAAAAGAACAATGTGTTTACGATTGTAAACTCACAGCCCTTGAAACAAATACAGTCAAATTATAAGGAAAGACTAATAGAGATAAGGAAATCAGACAAGGAACTACAATGCGTAAGCCCCCAAATACGAGACCACTCAAACAAGGTCCTAGCAAACAAGGTCTTCAACATATCTATAGGACTCTCAACGTCCTCAAAAGTTCGGGCGTTGCGTTCCTTCCATACTAACCACATAAGGCATGCTGGTACCAAATTCCAAACCTGAGAAGAGTAAGTTCCCAACCAATTCCAGTATTGTAACATATACATACATATCACGTACCTGTATCGATGCTTCCTAATTTAGAACTTAACGAAAAAAGAAAAGAAAAGAAAAGATTTTATATAGCATATGAGGGGCTTCTTAAACTGATAGAATAGCTATATTTTCTTTCTTTTTAATATATCATCGAGGACTATGCACCATAACATTTTTTATGGTTTAAAAGAGTAGTTTTTTAGGGGTAAAACTTTAAAAATAGTAGTTCATTTAATTTAATCTTGAGAATTAAATCCTCAAGATGGAAAGAAGCAAAAAGGTAAATATTAACTTTACAAATGAAACATCTTCCCCAAAATTGAAACTTTGCCAATACTCTTTTTCATCAATAAACTATTATATTTAATAGGTAAACCCAAGAATTAAGAATATGATGATAACTTTATTTTTATGATAAGTGGAATATGATGATAACTTTGTTTTTACGATATTTACAATTGGACAGTTTTCTTAAACTCAAATGAAAATTAAACTCTACTCCTTAAAGCTTGAAACTTTATGGTCTATCCCGAATACACAGGAGTACACTTGAAATATTCATATAGAGGAGCAGACTTGGTGTGTACTAAGCCTAAATCATTTTGCAAGTTCATGGTTAAAAAACATAAGCACACAGTCACAATGACAAGAAAGGCTAAACTCTATAACATTTACTAACCACTCCCAAAATGGATAATAATCTCTAAAGCAGGATGAAGAAAGGGTACATATACCCAAAGTTTCATACATTAATATAATAGTCTAATAAAAACGGGACAAAACTTTCATTAATGAACAATATGAATCCTTTCTAGGTACCTCTTTTGAGAACAAACCCCCAACTGCAGATAATCCAAGAAGCACATCAGGCTTCACTTTCTGTACCTGATTAGCAAAGATTAGGTAAGATGGATCAGTACTGTGGTAAACAATGATAAGGCAGACAGTTTAAATTTTCTGCAATTAGACTATATTCCCAATTCAAAAAGACATTCTTTCCCTTTTAATTTATGCATGTGTATCATACTTGAGAGTTGGTTTTGATTTGCTTATTTGGCAAAAGTACAGTCATACCTAGAAAAAATTGAGGCTTTAAAAAGTTGCACATAAGCTGCAAAAAGAAGCTAGTCTAAATGCACAAGTAACAACAACAAAACTTGTTTATCAGAAGAATAATAACAGTTCTTGATTATAAGTAATATCAGATTAAATTACCAATCACAATTTTTTCCCCGATTAAACTCTTACAAACCTCAGGTTTATTGTTATTTAATTCCCTCATATGCCTCTTACGTAGGAGGTGAAAAGTAGGTGAGCACAAGAGTGCTAGAGAGAGAGAAAGCTTCTGTATTGCTGCTTTCCCATTGAGTGAATAGCTTCAGAATCCCTCATTACCAGGAAAGCTTGGTGATTGGAAAAGCAATATATATACATATGGGGAAGGCTAGGTCTCAAATCCAGTTACATCAATCAATTTTCAATAGCCTAACACAAGCAAAATATATACCAAAAGAACAAAGCAAATTTGTATATAGAGCACATGATAGTATTACAATCTACCAGGATACAAATACTGGAGATAAGTATTAAAAAAAAAAATCAATAATTAGAACTAAGTGAGAATTTCACAAACCACTTCCACAAGACTTGCGCCTTCCCATAAGTCCTGGCGATTAATTTCATTGACCTTCCTTGCAAATGGAAGTGCATCTGGATCAATGTTTTCACGTTCTTCTGTGATCAGACCCTGGACAAGACAAAATACAAAGTCTAATTATCATATCCAGCCAATATTAATGAGTGAGGATAAAGACCAGCATTACAAGAAAGGAGGCCTCTTTTTTTCACATAAGTAAAACCAATTGTATTGAACTACAGATACATAACTAGGGGGCAGCATGGAGTATACCAGTTCTATACTCATTGAAAATCCTTCACATCAATAGTACAATGAGTCAATACAATCATATAAATTCAAAGGTCTCCGCCCATCTAAATACATCCCAATATAATAAGGACGCAACAATTTGCTTTTAACCACTCAATATTCAATTCTAGCCCCTCAAAAGTTCCCTTAGTTCTCTCCCTCCAAATGTGCCACATCAAAACACAAGGGAGCCATATTCCTTAGCCTATCTCTAAAAGAAATAGGTCTTCAGTGCCTATATTGAAAAACTCCTCATACAACTTTAGGCATCACCCACTTGACTCCAGATGCAACAACACTAAAATTCTTTGAACTCCCTCATTACTGGGTAATGCAGAAACAATTGATCCACAGACTCTCCATCCTATTTGTAAACAACACATTGGTTCACAACAAACATCTTCCGTTTTATAATATTTTCTATTGTTAGAATCCTCACCAGGGAAGCTGTCCACCCACAAAATGCCACTCTCAATGTAGCCTTTACCCTCCATATTGCCCTCCAAGGCAAACCCAATGTACCATTCCCTCTTAAGGCCTCATATTATGAATGCACACTAAAGAATTCATTTTTGTTTAACTTCCAGGGTACTCTTAGTGCACCAAAGATATGCCAAAATTCAACTCTGCTACCATCCCCTACTTGATATCTAACAAATAACGAATACCTCCCAGCTTTTATGGTCTTCCAAACTCCCACCATGTATTAGACGTTCAATCCCCTTTGCCATATTTTACTGACACCAATCGCTTCCATAAACACTCATTCTCCTTAGCGAACCTCCATAGCCACTTCCCTAACAATGCCTTTTTAAATGAGCTCAATTTTTAAATCCCCAACCCAACTTTATACAGCAGAGAACATACTTTTGATAGTTACAATAGGGGAGGGAGGATTTGAACCCTAGATGTTTCCATTGGAAATCGTAGGAGATTCCAACTAGTTAAGCTACAAAACTTTTGGCAAATTTGGGTATTTTCCACCCCTCCCTCCCCGCCCCCAAAAAAAAATCCTGGTGTGATTTTTTCATAAGATTAACGACATTCATTGCCATCGTGAAAAGAGACATGTTATGAGTTTCTATTAAGTTAGGGGCAAAATAGTAATATCAATGTAATCACTTATATATAAATATTATTTATGTGTATCAGGGTAATTAACTTTGAAATTCCAAAACACACTTCCCGAGACAATATGGTATCAAAGCCCTAATTTTAACTCTCGCTGCCAATGCCAAAGTTTGCTGCTATCACTAAGTAAATTGGCAAGTTCAACAAAGAGCTCTTGATCAAAGTAATTCCACCCCCCCTCCCCCCTTTTTAGAGAGATATAGTTTCTTCCACCCTGCTAGTCTCTTCTCCCTTTTC
Source organism: Quercus gilva (assembly GCA_023621385.1). NCBI lineage: Eukaryota > Viridiplantae > Streptophyta > Magnoliopsida > Fagales > Fagaceae > Quercus > Quercus gilva. The sequence continues at coordinate 26,164,475 of CM042476.1, forward strand.
CCAATGCCATTTCATGCACTATGAGCTCTAAATGAAGATCCCAACAGCAAACCCAAATAAGTTAACTGCAGTGAACTCACCTAAAGTGTAACACTGTAGCTAAAGCTTCCACCTCCAGTACTACCCCCTCAGAGTACCATCTCACTCTTAGGCTCACCCTCAAACTTGCTGATGCCTCAAAGTATGTAAAAACATTGCAAGAATCTGATGTACGCCAATTTGGATCACAAATAAATTGGTATTATCATCAACAAATAACAGGTGAGAAACAGTCAAAGAACCCCTGTTCCTCCCATCCATCATAAAAAGCAACATCTGTCTGATCTATCATTCCACTGCAAACCTCCATATCTAAAATAAACATGAGCAGAGACAGCAGATCTCCTTATCTTAGTCCCTTGGAACTTGAGAAAAAATCAGCAGGGCTACCATTAACTAGAATTAAGAACCTCTTAAACACCATGAGGCTATAGAAGTAAAGCCTGGCATGATAAATAATACTTTGTAACAGATTGATACCAATGGAAATCATTTTACATACTGGTCAAGGCTTTTAGTGATATAAAAGAACAAATCTACAAGTAGGGGTCTTTCATAGTGTAATATCAATGATCCAAAGAATCCAATTCATAACTTAAAAATTCATCCGCAATTTTAGATTATAGAAATTCCATATCACAGATGGTACAGCCACTTGTGACCTTATAGCACAGTTGGAAACAGAATTTGGAAGTATGACTACTGACCTTGGCGTCAACTACCCAGAATTGACGCCGAGCACTGTCAAAAGCATGTTCATTATTTCCTAACATCCTTGCCATTGTTTTCCTTGCAGAGTTAAGAACCCCTATTCCTGCACTGCAAGCGGTAAAATAAATAAATAAATAAAATATTTTGTGCTAAACATGCAGGAACTTTACTGTTGGGTCACACAACATTATTTGCAGACGAACTAAATCCTTGAGAAGCATTGGCACAACTGAAAAAGCCACCCAACAATGCAATCAACAGGTTGCAATATTATTGGTGCATGAAGAGAACACCATGGTAAACAAACCCACACAAAATGAACATCACAAACCTGCTGAGATCACCTTTTCTATACGGCTGCTCCATCTATATCCTGAATTCAGTTATGGAAATTTTTGTGCATGTCTTTGAGGCGCAGATTATATTATATCTAAAGATTGAATTGTTCTCTTGAGATAAAATATATCTTCCTGTTTTTTTTTAACAAGTAAAACTAAAATTAATCTTCTTGCTCTCATCTGAGTGTAATTGTTTGAGTAGCACATTCTAAACTTCCAAATGGTATTAATTACAGTCTGATTTCCCAGGGCGAACATTAATTATTGGGATTATGTTCCATAACCATTTCTTCTTCAACCCCCAAAAAAAAGAATAAAAAAATAAAAAATATATATATAAAAATTCTTCTCCTTTATATAAATGAAGAGCCTAACCTTCCAGCACCAGCAACAACAATCTTTTGCTTTGGAAAGTCTATCATTGGCCTTCCTTGTGCTCTAACAGCTCCTAAAAGTCCAGCAATAGCAACTCCTGCAGTTCCCTGTAAGACAAATGAATTCAAAGCATGCCAGTAGTAATTGACATTCATATTCCTAAATGTTGAAATCTAATACAAATTAACATGGTCCATGTCTTGTATCTCAGATCTTTAAATTCGTAAAAGCATATACTCATCACTAACTGAAACAATAGAAAACAATATCCACAAAAGGTACAGAGGCAAACATACAAACACCACTCACTAATCACAAAGAGATTCATGCCATGGTTGAAAAATTGATACAAATGACATAGAAGAAAGATTATAATGAGAGATATTAATTAACTTTGCCTCCTTGACATACAGATGCTTGTACCAGTTCATCTTCTGGCTTTTGTACATGCTAAAGTTTACATGCTCATTTTTGTGCCAGAAATGTTATTGATTACCAATCCCTTATTGCTTATATGCAATTTTCTACCCTAAGGGTCCGTCTGGATACAACTGAAAACTAAAAACTGAAACCGAAAACTGAAAAACACTGTAGCAAAATAATTTTTAAATGTGTGAATAGTATCGTGGGACCCAATTGTAATGAAAAGTTAAATTTGTGGGTCCGTGAACAGTAATTTTTGTGCTAAAAAGTCAAACTTTGCGGCTACTGTTTAATGAACAGTAGCCACTACAGTACTGCTACAGTAAAAGTATGGCCGGAAACACGTGAAAAAAAAAAAAAAAAAAAAAAGAAGGTGAAAACGTAGACGCAAATCGTGGAGTTTGCAAGCCAAACGTACACTAAGTGTAAGTATTGGTCTTGTAAAATGACTGGAGCTTAAAAGCCATGTCTGACAATCAGTTCCCAATAGCTCTTTTTTCTTTCTGATGAAGTATTTACTGAATAATTCAAGTACATAGAACTCAATTATAATTGACACAAGATGGTATGGTGAGTCCCAAAAGGATGTTTCTAGCATTAGAAATTAGTACAATTGTACAGAAACAATTATCTTCACAACATATATGATCACATAAATACCAGAAACAATATTAACATATAAGAATGCTGCGCTATGTTGACCATAAGTTTCATAGATGCATAGTACCATTAGTATTCAAAATAGGTTTTATCAGCAAAGCTTAAAACATTAAGCAACAGAAATGTTGTCATTATCATGAATGGCTGAGAAAGATTAAATTTATGTAGGTGGATATGTGACATGAGAGGTTGAGAAAGATTAAATTTATGTAGGTGGATATTGCTGTGAGTAAAAATAACGAGATGCTTTGATATAACCAAGAATTTAATTACCTGGACATCATCATTAAACATTCTGTATGTATTTCTATAACGCTGCAACAACTTAAAGGCCCACTTGCTTTGGAAATCTTCAAACTGCACAAACCCAAGTATCTTTTATCTCATCCTTTAATAATAATAAAAGAAATGTCATCATGCATTCCAACTACTAGTGATTAAATTAGCATACGCAACATTTAAATTACCTGCACAATCACATTCGGCCATCGAGTAAACACTGCCTCCATGAATTCATCAATGACAGCAACATACTCATCACCATCAAGACGGTTTTCTTGCAGTCCCAAATCTGATAATAAAAAATAAAAAAATTTATTTTTAAGTGGGACTTATGCATTCATGTAGACAATAAAAATTTAAAATAATAATAATAATAATAATGAAAGTAAATACAACTTTTTAGATGATTTTTTTTTATAGGCAAGAATAATTTTATACTACATGTAAAAAACGACATGAAGAAGCATAAAGAAATACAATGAAAAATATTATCTACAAAGGTAATGACTCAATTGAATTTACTATCTGTAGAACCCAATGCATAAGACCACTCATATAAGGAGCTAGTGAAGGTTGCTAGCCATTGACTCCTCGTGGTTTCCACATCTTCAAAAGTTCGTCAATTTCATTCCCACCATATAGTCCACAGCAAACATAAAGGAACAAGATTCTAGATTTCTTTCCCTCCCCAAATCCACCACCCACATAATAGCTCAACAACCTTGCCCAGTAATACCAATTGAATCCCAAATGATCTAAAAACAAAAATCCACAACTCAAATGCCACACTACAATGTAACAAAAGATGGTCAACCATCTCCCCACGACATCAGCCCATCCACCACCAACTCACAATTGGAAATTCCCCCTTGAGAAGGTTCTCACAAGTAAGGATTTTCCCCCAAGTTGCTGTCAACACAAAAAGGAAACTCTTTGAGGAGCCTTAGCCCCCCATATGGCCCTACAAAAGAAAGACACAAGGGATGAGCCCCGTAATGCCCATAAGAAGATCGAACACTAAAATCCCACTCCTCTTCAACTTCCACCTCATCTGATCTCCCCCCTCAAGTAGGGATTTTCCCCATGCTACTATCCACACAAAGAAGGAAACTCTTTGAGGAGCCTTAGCCCCCCATATGGCCCTCCAAAGGAACATGGGGTGAGCCCCGTAATGCCTCACAAGAAGATTGAACACTAAAATCCCCACTACTCTTCAACTTCCACCCCCCCCGATCCCCCCCCCCCCCCCCCCCCCTCTTCTCTCTAATGGGAACATATGAGATTCTACCAATTGGAGGAATAAAGCCACCCCTTCTAACTCCCAATCATTAAAATCCCCCATGACCCTCACATTCCATCCCCTCTTCTTGTCTCTATAATAATGACTTCATTGAAGCTTCCCTATCCATCACATTCCATCCCCTCCTCTTGTCTCTATAATAATGACTTCATTGAAGCTTCTCAATCCATGGCAATTTCAAGCAGTATAGAATACATCATCTTCAAAGCCTGAGCTCCAATTTGGCATTATTGAATAAAAAGGGCAAGTATAGGGAATGTAACTGAGCAAAAACAGGGTGCAAGATTCATAGCCATAATTAAAAGGCTAAAATGCAAAACTCACCCTCTACGTTTCACCAAAATTCATTTCAGTTCTCTAGCTTTGCTTTCATTTTAGCCTAATTAAAATGTCCATGCTATGAGGCATGAAGAGAAATATTGCCAGCCAATATGATGTGGGCGAATAGGTCTCATGTGAGAGATGATAGCAGATCAACCCACCAATGCCAACATTCAGCTAACAGCAAAAGATTCTACGGTTTAAATTTTGAACCAAAAACACATGAGCTATTATGCAAGGCAGCATGGACTTTCAAATCTACCACAGCTCACCCACCATGCTTCACATTTGAGAATGAATTGCAATGACGAAAAAAAAGGTGCAACATCACACCACAAATGAATGAAGAAGAACCTACACATGTGGTCTTTCAGCAGCTTCTCATTGTTAGTTCCCACATCAATCATGACAGGAAGTACCTATAGCAGGGTAAAATCAATTAGTTGGGATTAAGGCTATGTTGAGTTGAGTTGTTAATTTTAAATTTTTTTATTCATGCATCAAAGTTTTGTTTATGCATATTTGACAACATCATTCACAATAATACTCAAGAAAGTCTACTTTTTTGAACGTGTTTTCGGATGTGTATATTCATATAAATGCATAAAACTATTGCAATAGAAAGATATGATACATAAAGCAAGAAATACCCTTTGAGGGTTTATCCCTGCCGCAGCAACATATAGATCCAGCTTCCCAATCGCAATTCCAATTCCCTGAACTCCAAGGTCTCCTAGACCTAGTATTCTGCTTCCATCCGTGACAACAATCATATCAACCTGCAGACCAAGTTTTTTAATACTTATCAGGAAATTAAAATAAATCAATAATTAATAATAATAATTCTCAATATCAATAACAGAAAACCTGATCAGCTGGCCAGTTATAAACCATAGACATCATTTCTCCACGATCTTCCGCACTGAAATACATTCCCCTAGGCCTTCGAAACAAGCCACTGTAATTCTGGCAAACCAAACCTACAGTTGGAGTATAAACAATAGGCGCATATTCCTCAATGTTGTTGATCAAAACCTGTCCATTTCAGAAATGAAGTCATGACTTTAACTGTTAAACAATGAAATCCATAAGATTAGCTGTATAGAATGTTTGCAACTACCCCAAACAGTAGGAAATGCAAACAATAACATAAGGTCAATATTTTGATGGAAGTGCGGTAGCATGAATATGATTTGTTGTTAATTGTTAAGTCACACACCTACCCAATGGGTATTGAACCCACGACGTCACCCTCCGCCCCATTCTATATTATGGGTGGAAGTGCCATTTGAGAAAACATGGCAGAGTATTTGACACAGGACAAAGTCCACACCAGTATTTCCTTCCTTAGAAACCCAAAATCAATATAAGGGCAAGGCTAACGAAGAGACAAATGTCCTCATTAAAAGAAGGTTCACCATGCACACTATTATGATGGTGATGGCATGGCAGTATCTTGGAAGAAGTAACATATGATGGTTGCCTGGTGGAAGCGATAACAGAGGTAAAGAATATGTCATACTGAAGTTCTTATTTGAAGGTTTTACAAGGCAGTAGAACTAGGCTTCATTGCATCACTATTATATTTCAATGTGAAGAAAAAATTGTTCTTTTTGCTTTTAAACATGGAAAAATGACACCTTTTGGACCAAGGCATGCAAAAGGGGTATTAAGTGGGTATGTGAGTGTGCAACATGCTTCTCTCAGCAGATTATATCATGTTTTACACCTAAAGAGTTCCTTTCCTTCCAATTTTGTAGCCCATGTGTGCTACATATTAGTGATTGCAGCATTCTGCTTGGCTCTTAAATGCAGTTTCCACATCAATTTTTTCTTGTATTTTAATTTTTTTTTTTTCAAATTCAGAAATTTTTTTTATTTGGGCATCAAACAATCTGTTTTTATTCTGTAAGAAAACCGTTCAAGTATAGAAAATATACACAGGAAAAACAGAGATTCAATATCAGTAGAGGATAGCACCCTGCCTCAAAACCTCTCTCTCTCTCTCTCTCTCTCTCTCTCTCTCTCTCTGTGTGCTGCGCTTCCTTTCCTCATCACATTTCTCCTTTTTCCCCCTTGCCTTCCTTAATTTTCACTCTTTTTACATTATCCATGCCATAATGAAAACTCAAATGTGAATCAACACCTTCAAGGACCAAACAATTCAACAGAAAATATTTTCCAAAAATTTTCAGCGATTACCTGCATTTGGCGCAGCAGAAAATCTACAGAAAACCTTTTTCCAAAGTCAATGACAATAACCCAAAAGTTTGTTTTCCACTTTTGAACACACAACTTGTAAGTCCAAGGTGGGGAGGAGGTGCCACCCACAACTTTGGGGGTTTCTTTATCATGAAAAAAATGGGGAACAATCTAGTGCATGCACATTATATTTAAGATGAAAAACTTAGCTGTGCTGTTTTCTTTGAATGGATTCAGAGATCCTGATCCAAATGGCTATGGTGCTCACTTCTGCAGGACCGCCAGGAGCATTTTACAAGACAAGGTAGGCTTGGCCATTAAGAATTTTTTTACTACTGCTGGTAAGTTGTTGGGTAGAGGTAAATGCTAAAGTGATTAGTTTGGTTCCTAAGATTCAAACCTTCTGAATCACTAACTTTGGAATAAAGCTTCTGATATAAGGTTTATATGGAGTCATTTTGGTAATTTTTGGCTCTATTTAGGTTGCTTATGCTTAAACCTATTTTCTTAGGGGTGGATCCTTGTCGGAGGTTTCTGTTTCTTTTGAGAGCTTGAGGGGCTAGAGGAAAACCCGGTCGGCCACATATATTCCTCTCAACCATTCTATCTTATCCAATCTTATACTCTCTGTGTTATTAACTTATGGTGTGTTTGGATACCGCTTATTTTGCTGAAACTGAAAAATTATTGCTGAAAGTACTGTACATAAAAGAGTACAGTAGGGCCCATGACTAATGCCAAAAAGTGCAATGGGACCCATAAATAGTAGCAAAAATAAGCTGAATAATGAAATAATTTTAATTTTTAATCTCCACCCAAACGCACACTTAATTTACATGTACAATATCCACAAGAGGGGAATCAACTCAGAATAAAAAAGGAAAAAGAACAAGTACCAAGGACCCTGAAATTGAAGATAAAATTGACATCTTTTTGAGACATACACCTGAGTTAATAGTAGTAATCAAGGTGGCAAATGGCAACACAATTACAGCAAAAGATATTATTCATAAAATTTTTTAAACTGAACAGTATGCAACCAACACTGACCTGCAATCCTGACTAACAAATAACTAAAGTTGCAGGATGTTAAATGAATTTATGAAATTTCCTTCTATAACACACCATAAATAAAAGGCGAGTCTTCCATTTCTTATACCTAAAATAGTCAAATTATCTACTCATTACTAAAGTATAAAGATCAACAACTCCACACAGACAATTTTAGCAACTATTTTAGATAATCACTTAATTAAGAAGTACTATAACACTAATTTCCAATGATATATGCACGTCAATATAGAGTAGATATAAAGGAATAAAGTTTTCAACCCACCTTATAGTACATAACCTCATTCCTATCATGCAACCGGTTAAGTATCCGCCATTTTGCCAGAGCATTTGGTTCTGATGGTCCATCTCTTGCTTGCACTTCAAGCCTCTTCAAGTCAACCACTGTCAATTAACAAAAACCAGCAAAAATATTGCTGAAACAAAAAAAATGCTAGCATAGAAAAATGAGAAATTTAGTAAAGGAGTTATAAATTTATTAAAGCACCCTAAACCTGTGGAGTAAACATTACTTATATAAGTAAAAAAGAATTTTATTCAAAAGTACACAGAATGCATAGCAAACCACTCATAAAATATTACAATCATATAATCAAGTGCTCTAAAAAAATCAAGAAAATCCAAAGTGGGAATTCTGCTTAAGGCACACGTGACACAACAATCATGTAGGGACCTCAATAAACTCAGTTTGATAGTATGATTAGAACTCTCAACTCTATCAAACCATTCTTCTATTTCTCTCTCTTGCCAAAATCCCCACATGACACAAATACCTCCAAATCTTTAAGACTTTATGTCAGCGAAATCTTCCTTGTCAATACTCTAGCATCTCAATCGCATTCCTAGGCATCACCCAAGATACCCCCAAAACACAAAAAAATTACCAGATATTTCTACCCACTGGACAATGAAGCAAACAAGTGCTCATTTGATTCCCAATTCCTCTTGCACATACAACACCAATCAATAATTAAAAAAACTGACGGCTGCGTTTGTATAGGCCGTTGCAAAACTGTGTTTTGAGTTTAAAATGAGCATTCGTAATAAAGCTACGAGGACTTATTATTGCAAAATAGAATTTTGGATTTTAAAAACGCTCTTTTTTAGGCTCCCAAAATAGGCGTCTTTTTCAAATAATATTCCTCTTACACATAAACACTGCATATGCGATTTTTATGCGCCTAAAATAGCAATATCGTGTAATTGTTTCAAGGTATGTAAATAAGTGACAATCGGATTAAAACCACGTTAATTCTCTTGTTACAGTTCTATCTACATCATTTCATTTTCTTCTTTCTATTTTAACAGTAACTCACCCAAAAAAAAAAAAAAAAAAATTATATGTACTTACTGTAGCGCTTAATTTGCTGCTCTGGAGTCATGACATTTGGAGGCAGAAGTCCCCGAAGATCAAGACGATCCCGTTCCGTCATTGAAAACGCCGTTCCCTATTTTTTTTTTTTTTTTTTTCACAATCAAATCAATTTCAATTAAAGAAAAAAAAAATTCAAGAATTTGATTAAATGTGAATTGAAAGAAAGAAGAAAATTGTTATACTTTATTGAACCAAGGATCATGGAGAATGTCGAGGCTGCGTTTTTGAACGATGGCTGGACGATGACCCTCGTTGGTAGTGTAGGATCTGGATTGCATTAGCAGCAGCACTGGATTACTACTTCGGTGGTGGTGTTTAAGCCGTTTGATTAGAGCCGAAGAGGCTCTGATCTGATTGGAAAAGTTTGACATTTTTTTTTTGAAATCTGTGGAGAAAGATGAAGATTCTGTGTGTGCCCTGGTAGTGGAGAAGAAAAGAAGACAAAGTTTTAGTTTGGGTTTTTCAGCAGCAGAAAGAAGTAAAAAAGAAAATGATTGAGAAAAGTGGATATGTACGTTTTATTTTTCAGTCTGTTTTACAGGTTACTGCAGTGAAATGCGGTCGTGTTTTTGTTGGGTCGGGACTTTTTTTGGTTGATTTTGACAAATGCGGAGTGTTCACCCACTGTTAACAATAAATGCTTTTTTTTTTTTTTCTTTTTTTTTTTTCTTAGAGTTTTAATTCATGGCATTCGTTTTTTATAATAATTTTTTACCCTCAAGCCAAGATCCTAAATTGATTTTTAGTATAAATGGTGATTAAACTTTAAATTTCTTATTCAAACAATAGAGAGTTTACCAGTGGTAAAATAAGTTGAACTAACTGAAACCCACACAAAAATATAATTTGTAGTTGGTAGTCAATTTATGGGAAAATGCTAGGGAAGAGAAGAGATGCTTCTCTTTCCTTATTGGTCTCTCTGCGTAACAATTTTCTCGACCCATTCTTTGGGCTTCTAAATGACCAATTGTGGACAAGAATGGGGAGTGCTGAACCATTTAGACGTGGAATCTACTCTTTTGGGTTTTTTTTTTTTTTTTAAAGGTGGTTTACAAGTTTTGTAGTTCAATTGGTATCTTTGGTGTTCATGTTTTTAATATGGATTTTTAAGATTCAAATCTTACCTCTCTCTCAATTATCAAATTTTTTAACAACGGGTGAAGCTTGTGACTAATGTATCTATGTACCAAATACAATACAATACAGATAAGTGTTCAAAACTGAGTTTTGTAATTCAATTGGCATTTCCTATGTCCATGTTTTTAACAAAAACTTTTAAAATTAAAATTTTCGTCTCTCAACTATCAAATCAATCAATCAATCATCAAAAAACACACATTACATATTGTTTCAGCAAAATCCAGTTCACCTGTTTCTTTCTTTCTTTCTTAACTCTTTAGTTCCCCTTTAAATATAGTGCAAACTAATGTATTTCTTTTGTCATTAATATATATATATATATATATAGCCCTTAGAGCTTGTTGGGCATTGAGGAAAATAAATCAATGTAATGATTCTTTGGATAATAACCCAAATCTCATTAGATACCTCTGCCCTTTCTTGCTCCATTGATGCTAATTTGTTTCAACCGATATATATTCTTCTCATATATATAAAAGCAGAGATCTCATGTGGGGAGAGCGTGAGACCCTACCATGTGGTGCTCTATTTGAGCAATTATTGCATTTGACCTTCCAAATCACCTTTACTTGAAAAATAAATTCCAACGTTCTTTTAAAAATTGAAAAGACACACATCACTATTGTTTCAACAAAATCCACTTCACTTCTTTCTCTCTCTCTTTCTTAAGTCTTTAGTTCCCCTTCAAATTTAATGCAAACTAATGTATTTCTTTTGAAATTAATATATATATATATATATATATAGCCCTTAGAGCTTGCTGGACACTGAGGAAAATAAATCAATGTAACAGTTCTTTGGATAATAACCCAAATCCCATTAGATATCTCTGCCCTTTCTTGTTCCATTGATGCCAATTTGCTTTAACTGTTATATCTTCTTCTCGAAGCTGTGCTTTGGATCCCAAATTGAATCACAAGGTAATTCTTATACTAAAAGGTCTTCACCTCTTTCTTAACTCTTTAGTTCCCCTTAAAATTTAATGCAAACTAATGTATTTCTTTTGAAATTAATATATATATATATATATATACATATATATATATATATATATAGCCCTTAGAGCTTGCTGGAAACTGAGGAAAATAAATCAATGTAATAGTTCTTTGGATAATAACCCAAATCCCATTAGATTCCTCTGCCCTTTCTTGTTCCATTGATGCCAGTTTGCTTTAACCGTTATATTTTCTTCTTAGGGCTGTGCTTTGGATCCCAAATTGAATCACAAGGCAATTTTTACACTAAAAGGTGGGTATATATTCTCTTTAAAAAAACTCTTTCTCTATTAGTCTCTTAAATTTTTACTTTATTACTTTGATCTCTTTAATTTTTACTTTATAATTTTGGTTTGGGCACAACTACCTTTAGTTACATGCATACAAATTGTTTGATAAAATAGCTAAGTGTTTTGCTGTAGGTGACAATTAATGCAGAAGCAGCAAACTATTTTTCATGTGCTCATATTTTAAATTGCAACAACACACAATAAATATGGTTTGTGTTAGAGGTAATGTTGTAAATTGCTTCAAATAAACACTATTTTGGTTTTGCTTTCTTTACTATAACGTCTATGGTTTGCTTAACTTGATAATTTTGTCACTAAACCAAGAACAAAATAAAAAATAAAAAATAAAAAAAGACAAAAGAATTCCGCAACTATGAAATTTATCTTAAATGATGCCCATTTTGCAACTTTTTGTGTGTGTATGTGTGAGTGATATTAGAATAATTCAAAACATTTAAAAGTAAATTGGTTAGTTGTAGACTACAAAAAGGAATTGAGAGATCAATCATGACATAAAGGGTCACGAGTTAATCATTGATCCTATGTGCCACATGACTTTGATGACCTTGATTGCTACCGAATTTCCTGTAGGTCTCAGTAGGAAAAGGTAAAGATTCCACTTTGACCTTTGAATTAATATTTGGATTTATTCTCATCACATTTGTTTCTTTCCTTTTTCAATTTTATTTTAATTTGATAGATAATGTATGTTTGTTGCCTAGATATGTATTATGATAGACTAAAACAACACCATATGTATGAAATCTTTTACAATGGATTGCTGTTGAGCAAAGTGTTTTGCTCCCTATTTTGTTGATAACATTAATCCCAATAATTGTATCTCTATGTTTTCATGTGTTTGATGGACACACCCATGAAAAGGGTTGACAAGAAAAAAGATGGTCATATATGTTAAATATTTATTACTTTGAACGTAAAACTAATTGATAAATGGGTTTTCAGAACTGAGAAAAACCATTTATGTGTGTTTTGTCATATTTATTGCAACTATGAAGATAGTAAAATGATTATTTCAAGGTTATGGGAGTGGAATTGTCTTATTCAAATAGGTCTCTACCTTTCTGTGCGTGCCAAAAATGAGGCTTTTGGGCTAGGCCTCACTTTGGTTCACAATCTATTTGTAAGGTGGGCTTGGATTTCCTATGTTGGATTGCTCTCAGCACAGAGACTCAATGAAATTATCTCTCTCTTACTTTGGATTGCTTCCTTTACTCTACTCTCTACCTCTTTGCCAAACTCTCCATCCCCCTTCCTCCTTTAGCTTCCCATATTTATAGCTAAGTGTGAGTGGAGGGATTACAATTGCTTTCAAAATTAGTGCAATAGGAGGTCCAATGTAGTTAATCGTAGGTGGATATTTAGGTGCGAGTGGCTTTGGAATTGGTTCCCACTCCAGTGAATATGCTCGGTAGTGATATTCCTCAGGGCATTGCCGTACATACAAGGGATAGTGTATCCAAACATCTTTCTTCTTGCTCGGGGTAGTTCACTTAACAAGGATCAGGTGGCAAAATAAGGTGCATGCTAATGCAGATTGCCTACTCAGGCTTTTGAGCAATACAAGGCTTGGGTTCGTGGCATTTGTGGGTTTGGGCTGAAGTCTTGGGCGGAAAGAGGTTGGGCCCATGGGCCACACTGTTGAGTTAGAATCCAAGGCCCAAATGGGTTGGGCACCACAATGCCATACACTTTCATTTATCATTTTTTGTCTAATTATATTTAAAAATTGATAGACAAAGCTCTCTAATTATATTTTTTTTTACTTTTGTAGGAATTTGTAAAAGATGAAGAATGCATCACCTAATTGAGTGGGTCCTAATCATTGTGGTGACAATTGGGAATAGATGTTGGGCATCAATTTAGATGTAACTGCCATGTATGTTTAATCAATTTAGGTGTGACTGTGACTACCATGTATGTTTAACTCTTTAATGTTTTTTTTTTCAATTCTTTCTGATATATATAGATATATATTACAAGTCAATTCTTTTCATTTTATTTTTATTTTTATTGGTGTGCCTGTTAATTATTCCAATAATACTATAAGCATGAATTTTATAGAAAGGTAATAGCAAAATTTGCCAATTTTTTAAAATACAAACTCTTTTGGTCTTCTATCTACACTTTGCCACTTCTTTTTATCATAAATCAAACATTAACATTCTAAATACTGTATTTGTACTTTTGCTTTCATATAAATTGTTTTCAAATTTAAGTAATTGATTGAGTGACTATACTTAATAATTAGTTTATTGTCATACCTATATTGAAGATGGATTGTGGGTTAAGAATAAGTTTTTGGACTAGGTTTTAGGATAATTATATCTAATTATATTCATTTAAAATAGGTGGAATTATATTTATGCAAATCAGGATTGCTTTACCTAAAGCATCCTAAATTAACATTATAAGGCTAATATAAGGAAGCTCAACTCCATGTTTCAAATACTCCTATGAGAGAGAGTGTCGATACCCATGTTAATGAAGGACGAAGTCCTTACATCTTTCGATTGAATGTCCAAAACCACCACAAAATTGGGTCGTTACTTCTGATAATTGGAGAAATACCCCGTTTTGCATAGCCAAAGAGATTGATAATGGGCTAAGTGCTTTGCCTAGACATGACTCATTATGCGACCTTGATACTGCTATATATAGTTAAAATATTATCAAGGATGCTTGATGAGATCAATGCCTTAGTTAGAAATTTCATATGAAATTTGATAGGTTCAACGAGTTTGATATGTACAACATACGCTTGCAATTAATTGAATTCATGATCAACTGATGGTAGGGAACAAAATATGCCTACTTGCTCCGAAGTTTCAACTATAATTGTAGGTGATTTTAGCAATGAAAATATCCACCGTTTGTGTTATAATATATATACAACATTTTCCAAAATCATCTTACATATAGCTTATAGCATTATTCGCGCATCATGCGGGCAACCTGCTAGTTATCAACAATGGGTGAAGCTTGTGTCATGTGCATTTGTGCACTTGTACAAGCTATATCCATGAATAGCAAAATAAATAAATAAATAAAGGGGTGATAATTCATGTTAATGAGTCATATTTGTGTCGTGTTGAAATGATGAGATTAGTTAAATTGATTGGATCTAGTGACATTTAGATATGGAAAAGTATTTGTTGTTAAAGTGTGTGAAAATATTGAAATTATTACAAGATTTTTTTTTTTTTTGGTGATCAACTGGATATGGGCTGGATTGTTGTGTTATGTATTTTCTATCCATTTTTTGTTAAATTTTGTGAGATTATACTTTGTTTGAAGTTTGGTATTGTGCATTTTCTCTTCATTATGTTAGATTTGTTAAATTAGCTATGTTAATTTTCTGTACGAACCAAATGTCTTAAAATGTTTTTAGAAGTGATTTTAAGCATTTTAAGATCACAGCCAAATACTGGAAAACAAATTGATTTTCAAAAAAGAATCAGTAAATAGAACAATGTTTGCAAAGAGTGTAACCAAAAGCCTTAGTTGCTGTTAAAGCTCTCAAATTCCCTTTACATGTTGAAGCTCTCTATCTCCTTATGGTCTTTTGATTTATGATGTGAAGATTTTTGTAGGATCTTTTCAATCTATTAGAGTTTTTCACACGCTCATAAACAAAATAACTCTGCAACTTATAATCTCGCTAGATATGTAATTTATGTCATAGGTTTCACAATGTGGACAGAAAATGTTACGTCTTTAATAAATTTACCAAGTTGCTTCTAAAAAAGCTAAAGTAGGCCTTCATGGAACTCCATGTCTGCCCCCCCCCCCCCTGAAGGCTAGAGCCTGTTTGGCCACTCTTTTTTGCTCACTCAATTTCCGTCACTCAATTTCCATCACTCATCACTCATCACCCATCACTCATCACTCATCACTCATCACTCATCCCTCTAAATTATATACTTGTTTGGTACCACTACTTTATTTCAATAACTCAATTTTTTTTCACACTATTCATGGACCCCACCTCTGCCACTTGGTGCAGCTTTTTTTTTTTTTTTTTTTTTTTTTTTTTTTTTTCAGTACCCAGAAACCCGAATCCAGTGAAAAAAAAAAAAAAAAAAAAAGGAACAAACCCAGGAGAAGACCGAACCACTGAAGAAAGAAGAAAGGAAAAAAAGAAAAAGAAAAAAAGGAAGAACTGAAGAAGAAGACGAGCTGATCAGAAGAAAGGAAAAAAAAAAAAAAAAACCAGGTGAAGACCGAACCACTGAAGAAAGAAGAAAGGAAAAAAAGAAAAAGAAAAAAAAAAATGAAAAAGACAAGCTGATTTGAAGAAAGGAAAAAAAAAAAAAAAAAAAAGAAACCCAGGACCAGGACCGAACCCACTGAAGAAAGAAGAAAAGAAAAAAAGAAAAAGAAAAAAAATGAAGAAGACAAGCTGATCTGAAGAAAGGAAAAAAAAAAAAGAAAAGAAAAGAAAAGAAACCCAGGACCAGGACCGAACCCACTGAAGAAAGAAGAAAGGAAAAAAAGAAAAAGAAAAAAATGAAGAAGACAAGCTGATCTGAAAAAAAAAAAAAAAAAAAAAAAAAAAAAAAAAAAAAAAAAAAAAAAAAGGGCAGATTTTTCAAAAAGTTGCAGCTGAGTTATGACAAGTGGGACCCAATGTGTTGTGATATTACAAAATTGCCATTGAGAACAGAAAATTGGAAACTAAAAACAGCCAAAAGTTGTTTTCAGTTTTCACAACTCATAACTCAAAAAGGTGAGAATTGAAAACTGAAAACAGAGTTATGAAAACAAAAAATAATGTAGCCAAACAAACTTTTTGTATGAGTCTCACCATTTTTGAGAATTGAGTTATGGAAACAGAGAATTGAGTTACGGAAACAAGCTAACCAAACAGCCTCTAAAATGTTTTGGGTTCACTTGGTGGATCTGGGCCTATGCTTCCTTCACTGTCTAGGTCCTAGTATCTACAGATTCTACACTCTTCCAAGTTCCAATAAATTGAATAAAATTGACTTTTGAAAAATGCATTATACATATGTGAAGTCCTTTCAAGGACCTAGCTGATTTGCCAATTTATGGTATTATATATTTCATTGTAAAACACTTATCATAGCCGCCTATGATTTAATACTTGTTTTCTGATTAACACCACCACCACCTCAGGGACAAGGATGCAGCTTAATACTTTTTTCTCTCTCTTTCAGGATGAACAATACAGAGCTTAGTTCTTATTTAATTCAGATTGAAAGCTGCCCTTTATAAAGATAATATAAAAAATGCTTATAACAATGTAAGCTTTCTATTTTTATTTCTGACTTTTCAATGATCCCAGGCTTTGAAAATTTGAAATCATTATTTTAGCAGAAATCAGCCGCAAATCAATCATTAAGAAATTATTATAGTTCTTCGACATTAAAGAAAAAAAAAAGTAAATAGAATATTCCATGTTCATATCCAGTATACACGTTCCATTTTGAACATATGTTGCTATTTTTTAGAAAATAAGTACTTATAGTTTTTTGTTTTTTGGGTTAACGATAATCAGAGACTTTCTAAGAGTGTGGACAACCATTTTACTTACTTGTGGTTTGCCCTTAAACACAACATTTGATTTAGTATTTTATCTCTAAAGTCATACATCTCTTGACACATTTTGTTGAATTATTAAAAGTTCATGCATCATATATAATAAGGTCTTGTTAAATTATTGTTTTTGAATTAAGCTATATACGCATATGTATAGAAAAAGGTCTACTTTTTTTTTTTTAAATATTTTTTTATAGATATAATTGAATTTCAACCTATGTTAGTATGATATCCGCTCCATAATGATTGCGCTTTATTTTAGGTAAACAAAGTTTAAATCCCAAATATTTTGTTTAACGACCTCAAATTTCAAAAGTTGAACAAACTAGAACCCCAATAATAATAGTAAATTAATAAATGTACACCTAATAGGACTGTGATTAGACAAACAAAACCACAATATTTATGAGGAGGATGGAGCTGGTCCCAAGTGAACAACTTTCCAACACAAAAATTCAACTGGAAACTTGACCAAATTCCAGATTATTAAAGGGCCCAATGATAGAAAAAAAAAAGTCCACAATCCACATTTGTCAATTACTATCAGATGACATAAATCTCCATCATCAGTGTATGGTCAAGGTTTTTTTTAATTAATTTTTTATTATTATTTAATGGAAGATTTAGATGGTCAAGTTAAAGCATTAAATTGTCACTTACTCTCCTTTCTTTTTCTTTCTATTTTTATCTTTTTTTTTTTGGTCTGAGTGATAGAGTTAAACAAATTCTCAAAAAAAGAAAAAAAAAAGAAAAAAAGAAAAGAAAAAGGGAGATAAAGAGATCAGAGTTATACTTTTTAAAACTTAAATTGGTAAACTGGGCCGCACTAGATTGGCTAAACCGTGCACTGTATAGATTTTTTTTTATAGATTAGATGGCCCGCATGATGGATTTGATGTGTACTCGAAAACACATATTTTGTGTACTAGTCTTTGTGCAGTGAACCTCCTGTGCAAGTTGCCAAAATTTTATTTGTCCATGGAATATAATTTCTAGTGTCCTTTCATGCTTCTACCACCTAATCAAGTCCTTTCGGAAAACTTTTGATATTTGTGATGAAAATGTTACAGGACAGGTGGTGACTGAGGCTGGGAATGTCAAAGATTTTGTGGATTTTGAGTTGTGATAGTATCTAGAATTTGGCAATCATTGTCATTACCATAATAGGGTTCCAATGTGGGCTGGGTGGTGGGTGGTGGGTGGAGGAGGAGGCATGTGTTTTAGGAAAACCTAGTGAAAATTTAAGAGGGAAAGAAAAAAAAGGGTATTAAAAATTCTAAATTAGGTGGCGATCTTTGGGACACAGTTTGTGTCCAATGACTAGTTCTACTGGACACGCTAAGATACAGACACGTGTTTGCATCTTAACGTGTCTTGTAGAATTGGACATAAGATACAAGTTCATCCTTGACCTTTGTAGTTTAACTAATTAACATTTTTTGATAATTTTAACAAAGATTTTCAGAGTTCAAATCTCCCTCTTCTAACTATCATTTTTTTTTTAAAGTCTAATTTAGGGATATAAGAAGTCTAATAAGGGTTCGTGTGAAAGTAATGGTTTACCAATCATAGTCACACATGTCATTCAGTTGTAACAAAAATTGTGGCAAAGTGTATGATAGTAAAAGAGCTGATACTTAATATATACCTAGCCACAATTTATAAAATAAACTATACAAAATATTTGTAAATATTATATAAATGGATCATATCTAAGTTTAATATTGAAGATGTTTGCTTTTGAATTTTGGATAACTCATGAAAAAGTTTATATAATAATCTCATTTGGTAGAGTATGCAAATAAGTTTAAGATATAGACACGTGTCTGCATCTTAACGTGTCTTGTGGAATTGGACACCAGACACTAGCTCATCCTCGACTTTTATAGTTCAACTAATTAACATTTTCTGATAATTTTAACAAAGACTTTCAGAGTTCAAATCTCCCTCATCTAACTATCATTTTTTTTTAAAGTCTAATTTAGGGATATAAGAAGTCTAATAAGGGTTCGTGTGAAAGTAATGGTTTACCAATCATAGTCACACATGTGATTCAGTTGTAACAAAATTGTGGCAAAGTGTATGATAGTAAAAGAACTGATACTTAATATACACCCAGCCACAATTTATAAAATAGGCTATACAAAATATTTGTAAATATTATATAAACGGATCATATCTAAGTTTAACATTGAAGATGTTTGTTTTTGAATTTTGGATAACTCATGAAAAAGTTTATATAATAATCTCATTCGGTAGAGTATGCAAATTGGTCATTTTTGTTCACAAGGAACAAAAGGGTAGTATGTTAACCTATTTATATACTTTTGTCTTAATTTATAACGTGATTTTTATTATTATGAAACCATGAATTTGTTTGTGTTTATTATATTTTCCAAGGAATTTACTATATATAAACATAATGAAAATCTATTGAAAATGCACAACTATATTTTGGGATATGATATTGTCAAAAATTCTTTTATTGATATTTGTTCTTAAGTTTCGGGATTGAATGATTTTTATTTATTTATTTATTTTTTGAGATAGTTACAATGAATTCCCCCCCCCCCCCCCCCCCCTCTCTTCTCTAGACCCCTAAACACTTTATATATGAGGAAATGTCAATTAAACTATAAGACTCTTTGCAAGGATAATTTCTATTAATCTCAACAAAAAAAAAAAAAAAAAAAAACTTATTTAGACCTCAAATAACTTAAGCAGGGGATTAATTCAAACAAGTTATGATTTACCCCAAATAGGCTAGCATAAATTTTTATTTCAGCCATAGTAACAAAGTGATGAATCAATAAAGAATCTTTCCAATAGAAAACTACTCGGAGGATCCAATCTCATGAAAAACTTACTATAGCAATTACAATCAGTCAAAACTTATAAAACCTTTATAGCCTATACCCTTTATCTAGCCTCTATAAGTGTCTTACTTGCATTCCTATCATAGTAGCCCCAGAGTCTCTGATGTTCATATGTAGTGATTTTTTCCCAAGAACAAATCTTGTCGTTATGAAATGAAACCTCTAGCACTCTAAGTACTTTCTTTAAGATTTGCCTCATTGAATTCACATGAAGGAATTTGTGTGATTTCAAGCAAAGGTTTAAGGCACAATGTGCAATCAAGAATACACACTATCTAAATACAACAAATTCTTCCACCTGACTCCCATATGGTATTTTGCACAAAAATACCTTACAAAATGACTTAAAAATTGTAATGAAAAAG
Source organism: Quercus gilva (assembly GCA_023621385.1). NCBI lineage: Eukaryota > Viridiplantae > Streptophyta > Magnoliopsida > Fagales > Fagaceae > Quercus > Quercus gilva. Next base: position 26,184,818 of record CM042476.1, read on the forward strand.
ATGCATTTTAAGGAAGATTTTATCATTTTCTGAGGGTTTTTTATTTTTATTTTTTATAATTATTTGTTATTTGGATCAAAATACTGCTTGTTGTTCATATGACAGGTTCTTTAGCATAAGAAAAGTCTAAGGCGTAATTTAATTAACTTTTTGTTATTTTTAATTACTAATGACTTGGATGAATTAAAGCAATTTGAAATTTTAGATTTTTAATTAAAAAATTTTAAAATCTAATATTTAGTTTGAAACCATGCGTAAACCGTAAGGAGTAATTTGAGTTTTCCACTAAAATTAGTGATGAACAAAAGTTTATCATTGCATATGCACGCAATGACTCAATAATGTAGTAAATTCAAACTAACTAACTTAATTTTGTTACAGTCCTACTAGTAAAGCCTCTTAATTGTCTTATAAAAGAATTAAGTTCAAATATCTTCTATATAAAAAAGAAACAATTGGTGTCTTGGCGTGAAAGTAAAGAATAATTATCACGGAGAGTTAATGACATAAATTCAAACCCTACAGCATCTATAAAAAAAGGGAAAAAAAATTTATCACATCCACTTGTCACTGTCTATAATCTATATTTTACTAACCTGGTAATTCATTGTAGCAAGAAACGACATATTTCACAGAAGAACCCCAAGTAACCACAGATTACAAAATCAAAGCAAAGCAAACTAAACTGGCCTATTTGACTTGAGAGTAAACAAAACACTCTCAAAGGATATTCTTAAGCAAAAAGGCAAGCAGCCATGGGAGCTGTGAGCTGCACAATCTAAGCTCCTCAACACCTACTTGAAACTAAACTTAACTTCAAGGTTACATGTTACCAGTTCTCTTATATATATATATATATATATATACCCTCTGCTATCTACAAAATTTTCGCAATTGCAAACCTTTTGTAAAGCTTAGATGGACTCAAAATCAACCACAAATTTTGCATCCCCATTGATATATATAGCTTTATTTTCTAATGTGTCTAAAATAAACATGAATGCTTCGCTGGTTTAGCACCAGAGTGGGGCTAATAGGCCAAGTCCCAACATGTGCAGTTGTGCACTAAGGAAGCAGAACAACATGGGGGGGTTTTAGAAAGAAAATGTGTAATTATTTGAACACCACTATGTATAGGATAGGTGGTCTTTAATGGGGCTGGTTTTGCTCTTGTTGCTTGTCATTATATTTGACTCAACAACCCATTGTAGCAGTAATGATGATTCAAAGTCTTTCTAAAATAGCCTAATTTAAAAGGCAAGTAAACTTAATCTTTTTTTTGTCCACCAGTGAGAACCTTCAAGCAAGATGCCCAGATTTTCTCTTATCATATTGATTAGATTGTAATGATGATAGCGCACTTGGAATGGGCATTTGAAATTATGCAACCACAAAAATTGGGATTGGATAATTTCTATGGTGCTAATATTTTTATATTGATAGCACCTCAAATAAGTGTGTTTGGATTAACCCAAAAATGGATGTATATGTCATTATCTAGCCAAAAAAAAAAATTGTATGTGAGTATGTCATTGTCATCATATAAGTATTAGAAGGAAAAATTTGCTTGTATGCGCTTAATTGGTTGAAAAACATTGGTTTCAATTTGTCTTGCAGTCTTTCCCAACAGATAAAATCAAAATGGTGTAAGGATTATTTGACAAAGAAAAGAAAAGCTATCCAAGTATATAGATATATAGTGCAAGCATTTTTTTTAGCAAAGTATCTCTTTCCAATTGTATATAGTTTAATTCACTTCTATTTGACTGCCAAAGATGCATTTACAATGCGTCTCCCAATTTCTAAATTGTGCTGTTTATATGTCTTACTATATAGATTATAATGAGATTATTGAAAAAAAGAAGAAGATAGATTACTAATTAGGATCACCCCACTCTCCTCCTTCCATGAGAAAATTATCTTATGTAGCATGTTAGAGAGTGGATTTATGAAATTGTGAGTCTAGCATGTGAGAGAGTGGATTTATGAATTGTTCTATGAGATAATATGGGCATGTTTGGTTTGAGCAAAAAAGAGGTGTATTTTGTTTTTATTTTCAGTTTTCATGGGACCCACCACTAAAAACTTGTTTGACTTTGTATTTGTATTCAGTTTTCATTTTTAGTATAAAAAAAATGGATTTAAATACAAAAAATGAATACAACTTTTTGGTGTTTTCATTTTTTTGAAAATAAATACAATGACATTTTCGTAAAAAACCAAATCTGTGGGTTCCATAACACTGACTTATCCCATCAAAAAACACTCTCTCTCACAATTGTGTTGAATTTTTAATTGAAAAATATAAAGTGAAAAAGAAGAAGAAGCAAAAACTAGAGTAGAAAATAATGCCAAACATAAAATGAGTTGGGTAGAGAAAATGAATTCAGGATTTGAGAAACAAAAAATGAGTTCAAACAATGAAAAAAGAAAATGAATCCACCCCTAACAATAACAAAACAGGGCCTAAGCCTCTCAAATTTTTGAAAAATGTATAATTCGTTGAACAATATAACTTAAAAAAAAAAAAAAAAAAAAAAGTAATGAGCTCCCTCCAGTAGCGGCTCCAGGATTGTTTCCAAGAGGGGTCAATAATGTTGGAGTTAGGAATTTGTTGTGAGGGAGTAAAAAATAAAATGATTAATTATTTTTCCTGTATATACAATTTTCATATTATATATAATAATCTAAAATATTATTTCTAAATACAATTTAGTATACAATACAACTATATTGTACAATAGTCTAAAAAAATATTAATAGTTTAAAGATCAGTAACACAATAGTCATTGAATGCATAAATAAATATAATTAAATAAGTAATCATACATTTTTGTCAAATTAATAATAATTTATTATATTTATAGTAATTGATATAAGTTTTTGCTTTTGAAGTATATGACTTTTTATTTTTTAACCATACAAGTGGTCATTCTCTTGGAATTGGAGCAAGTATTAAATAACTTTTGGGAAGTGGAAATCTATAGAGCACTCATCAAACTACTTAATTAGATTAGGGCTGGCTCAACAATTTTGGGGGCCTTAAGCGAAAATTTTAAGTGGATTCTTTTTTTAACTTTAAAGTCTATATTTGTACAAATAAAAATTAATTTATTACATGGTTCAATAAATTAGTATCACTGTAATACAAATGAGTTGATATAATATACATTAAATAATTAATTGGTGTGATAATTTATAATAATTGATAAAGTAAGAGTTTGCATTAAAAAAAAAAGTGATAACTTATTAATTAGTGTGGGGTCGTGTAGTCCTTGTGATGTGTTGAGGCTTGTGGACAAGACTATACAGTGCTATGTGCACTGTGCAATCTTATCCTATCAAGTTGTGTGCATTGTTATTGTGCAGTATTCTGCATTTTAGGATACAATGTGGCATTTTTAATGCATTTTATTGACCAATAAAAGTATTTAAAATATTTTTTTGTAATTAAAATATATAGATAAATATATTATATATATAATTTTTTTTTTTTTTACAAGTGGGGGCCTTTTTTTTATTTGGGGGCCTTAAGCAATTGCATCAATTGCTTATATGGTTCAGCCGGCCCTGAATTAGATTGAAAGAAAACATAGAAGGTAGAAAGAGGTAATGAAGAAAGAATCATAGATATAAATACAAATCGGTTGATTGTACATGTAGTGTAATTTTTTGCTCTCTTTTGTGCTAAAAGTGGTGTATATTTTTGATAATGAAGAAGAAAAGAACAAGAAAAAACAATTTCATTTTGCGGCCAATAGCAAAGTAAGCTAGAGTCCAGATAGAAGGTTTATTTAATTATTTTTTTTAATGAATGAGCAATTTTACTGGTAAAGTTATTGGTACAACACTTTCACAACAAAATTTAGGTGTCAAGTTGTTAAAGATATGTAAAAAAGCAATGTCAATTGTGGGTTTAGATAAAAACCAATTAAAACTTGTCATTTAACTTTTATTGTAAAATTATTTTGAAAATAATATTGTGAAAGTAGCACTAAGATGATCGTATTTAAACTAATTTCAACTAAGATTAAACAAAATTTAGGGTTAGAGTGTTCAAATTTTTATTTTAGGAGTAAAAAAAAAAAAATTATATATTGTGGGGTAAAAAAATTTGGCAACCCCGACCCACTTTATACTAAGCCCAAGGCCCACGTCGAGGAGGAAGAAATGTCCGAGGATGAATGAAGAAAGTCCAAATTGCCAAGAAATATCGCCGAGAACAATCCTGTTCTTGGCCAACCGAGACCATAAAAGAGAAGAGCGACACGCCATCAAAGGCAGCCTCCCAGAGCATCCCAAGAAAAAGGACAAGTACAATGGGTCAACCATGAGAGCATGGTGAAGGAGCAATTCAAGGAGAAACTGTCACCTCTGCATTAAATGCCCACAACTAACATTATGACCGCATTAATGAGGAAATGACTCCTGAACAATGCTGCCTTGGTTGTTGCAATTCACAGAAGGTTTAGGAAGGCAGCTGATGGGATAAGCACTTGAATAGTGACCTGCATGATCAACAAATGGAGGGCCAAGATCAACTGAAATGGGATATATATAATGAAAGAAATCCTCTAGGAAGGGAGGGATCGAGAATTAAAAATTGAGAATACTGTAGCAATTTGTATTATCTTTGAAACCTTTGTAACCAAGCACTAAAGAAATAATAGGAACAACAAACTCACCGGATAAGGGCCGGGGACAGAATTTCACACTTTAGTTCACGTCCTTGTTGTTCAATCCACTAATAACCATGTCTAGTTGTTGTAACCCTCACTAAGGCCTAGTTCTTAAACTCATTCTTTATAAAATTATTGTATTGGGCTAGTTGGGTCTGAGTCCACTCATCCAATAGAAGAAATGCTCAACCAGTGGCGGCTCTAGGAATTTTGTTTAGGGGGTCATTAAGAAACTTAAATTAAAATTTTTTTCAATAAAAAGAGCACTTGAGTATGTCAAGTTATCCACCAAAAAAAAAAAAAAGTTTTACAATTTCTTTCTACAAGTTTTCAAATTTTAAATTGTTACATGATAGTTCATAACAAGTATTTATTGCCAGTGTGAGTTGCTATGGCCTTTTTATTTTGTTAAGTTTGTCTAACATTTTTATTTTTATGCAGTTGTTATTACCTATTAATTTGTCATTGTTTTTATAAAAATATCTTAAACTAAATGAATAAACTTAACTCATTGGCTCTGTATTAATTATTGACGCACACAACCACACTCATTTATACATAAAATAATACACTACGTGTCTACTTAACCAATTAAATGCTTAAACAATCACTAACTTTACAATTTTTCTTCTTGAATTTTTCTGACTTTATAATAAAAAGTTATTATAATATGATAACAATACACACACATGTAATAAACCCTCTCTATTTTCTAATTATTAAATTATATAAAGTTATATTATATTTATACTGTATACACAAATATCCACACACATCATTATTTATACAAATAACATTATAACAAAAAGTAATGTACACAATTAATATTAAATACACTCATACACATATAATATAAATTTATAATAAAGAGTAATACTTATAGTTCACAAACACTTGTACTCTTAGAGTTGGAAATATTTGTAGTAAGGGTGTATAAAATTTAAGTTAGGGTGTCCAAAAATATTTTTAAGAATAAATTAAAATATTAAACTAACAAAAAAATATATTATAAATATATAATTTTTTTTTTTTTGGGAAGTCAGGGGGTTTGAACCCCCTGAACAAAGTGTAGAGCTGCCCCTGGCTCAAACCCAGTCCCCACATATATAATTTTTGTTTTAATGAACCCCTGGGCTGGTTGTAGAGCCGCCCATGGCTGCCACTTCTCAAATGAGGGGAAAAAAAAGAATCTTCTAGTACTAATATTCATAAGGTTTGAACTTTCTCTATCTCATAAAATGAGAACAAAGCTATGATTATATTATGAAGGCAATGTTTAATTCACGTCCATTTTTTTAATATAAATGTTAAGTCTCTTCTCAATATTATATGACCCCAACATACATAAGAGAAATTGAGGTAGGAAGGTATAAGCTGTTAGTTTAGTCCTTGCATGTGGTTTATTCCTATCTCAAAAAAAGAAAAAGACATTTTCCCTCACACTTTTAAAGTAGCACATACAATATACATATCATATATGCATATAATTGAGGATGGGTAAAATGATAATGTGGACAAAGAGTATAGGCATTTTGGAATTTTCCCAAAAGCGCACTAGTTTGAGTAAAGGTGCCACAAACTTTTTCCAAGCAATCGGCCTTGGTATTTGTCCAAATGTGAAATCATGTAAAGCTATGATGAGATTAGGGGAGTTTTAGTTGCATAATCATCAGGATTAAGAAAGATTGTAATGAGAAATGACTCTAAGCATAGGATAAAGCAAATGAACGAGGCATAATAATTGAGGCAGGAAAGAGAAAAACGTTATGTCTACAACATTTTCATAGCACTTTCACAACAAATTGTTTGCACCAACACAAAATCATAGGTGGTAAATTGTTATTGGTTTTAATTCGAATTTACAACTTAAATTACTTTTTCATTTGCCCATAACAATCAATAGCAACTTGCCACTTAAAATTTGTTGTGAAAGTGTAGGGAAGTGTAGGGAATAACAATCAATAACAATTTTGCCCAAAGGTGAAATCATGTAAAGCTATGATGAGATTAGGGGAGTTTTAGTTGCATTATCATCAGGATTAAGAAAGATTGTAATGAGAAATGACCCTGAACATAGGATAAAGCCAATGAATGAGGCATTATGATTGAGGTTGGAAATGTTAGTATATACATTAGTCGGCAAAAATGGGCTTTTGCCCCTTTTGCGTAAAAGATATAGCAAAATGCTTTTGTTTTGAAACTATTTAGTAATATACCCCTGTTTTGAAACTTGATTTTATATTGAAACTCGATTTTCTAAAAATCTAGTTTCAAAATAAGAGTATTTTGCTAGATAGTTTCATAACAGGGGGCATTTGCTACATTTTTTAGGCAAATGCCCATTTTGGCCTACATTAGTCTAGCCCAAAGAAATTCTAAGTAAAATGGAAAGTCAGATTTTAAAATGTCACTTATTAAAGAGTAGGTAAACCAAATCCTACAGAACCAGGTTGCTCACAATGTAAACAATATTGTTAACATCTTCACACTCATCATAATACTTATGTGAAGAGCACCAATCAGTGTTAAACAGGAGATTTCAAGGGCATGAAATGAAAATCAAAATGTATGCAGTCGGTGTGGTGCAACTTCACTTCTATGCTTGGCTGATAATCATAATTCATAAACAACGTGATTTTGACCAGGCAAGGGACGATATTGAGACTTGAGAATGCATGTTACGAAGCCGTCAAACAAGTCACATTAACGCTTTGAATTATACGAATGAGACATTTAACAACTAAAGATTTATGAAAAGGACCATTAAAGTGTAAAAAAAGCTTGGAAGGTAAATGAAACAAATCAGAAGTTCTGAACAAAAAAAATCTAAGTTTCGAATCCTGCCACCAAATATCAATCGGTATATTGATCTAATGATAAAAATCAATCATCATGGAGCGGGGCCTATGAATAAATTTTATCGCACTTATTAAAAAAAAAAAGTCATGAACTTCACATATTGAAATTGGAAATAAATAGGGAAGTTTTTGTATAATTGTGTAAATTTACAAGTTTAATACAATGGTCAAGTATATTTATACTAAGACTATTCATTTTGTATTTAGTATTTTAGGTATTCCAAGAATGAAGGAGGAGAGTAGATAATGATTGTTATATGTGAAGAAAAATAAACAAATAAACAATTAAAAAAATATATTTTAATAAAATGTAGTGTGAAATAAATAATTTGATGTGATGAGTATGTGAAATAGAACAAATAAGTTCTTATGCTAAAATAGACAAAATTTGTTGCATGAATTGTTTTTTTTTTTTTTTTTTGAGAGAGAGTTTCAACCTATGACGTCTGATCCTAATGATACTAATGATAGCTCATTAGATCAAGACACCAGTTGGTTTTTGGTGTTGGTAGAGATTGAACTCCAGATCTCTTATTCAACCATAAAAAATTTTACCAGTTGAGCTAACTGGAACCTATTTACATGAACTAATATGAATACTCTTAAGAGTGATCAAGTTCTTTAAAATTTAGACCCCCACACACCTTTTGGGCTGTTTTCACATCCCTCATTAATTAGTTTTTTCTATGACTAAATTTAAAATTAAAAAAAAAAAAAAATACTATAGTCACATCTAGGAAAAATGCTCTTAACTAAAACTAATAGTACATTCCTCTTAAGATTCGTTATATAGAAATTGAAGTCATGAGAATGTTCTTTAGGACTGTTCTAGTTCACAAGAAAATGAGCACTTCTATGATTTAAAAAAAAAAAAAGAAAAAAAAAAAAGAAAAACACACACACACACAAGGAAATTTCCTAAGCCTTAATTATAGAGGATGTGTTGTAGACTACAATTAATGTGTCCAATGTTTTTCATGCTTTGGCGCCTGAAGTCCTGAACTATATTCAGATTTTGAAAACATACATGTATATTTTCCGTGTGAAAAAAAAATTGAAAGAAAGAAAAAGTGTTCCGAGAGAGAGAGAGAGAGAGAGAAAAGAAAAGAGGAAACTTCTTTGTAATTTGAGTTTTGAAAAGAAAGGCAAGAGATACAGTTATTGAGTTAAGTCACCCAACGGACATATTAGGTCATCGAATTTACTGTTGTCTATTTATATATGCGAGAATTGAGAGATGAGAAACAATTCTTTGCCGACCGTTTCAAATTCAAAGGAAACGTGTCCTTTGGCCTATGGGACATTTCTCTTTTCTTTTTTCTCTTTTTATTTTGAATAATTGGCTTTTAGTTAGGGCACTAACATCTAATTAAATATCTGAAAAAAAGTTATGAGTCAACTAGCGTATTGTCTCCGAAAAAGTTATGGTGACCATCAGCCGTATTGTCGGAGCTTTAGAAAAATTGAGAAAATTTTATATATTGGGTCCCACGGCTTGTTTTAAGAAATTTTTTTATTTAATGAAATAAAGTTTTGATATTATTTTTATATGAAATATAAAAAAATTCTAAAAAAATGAGTTACTTCTTAATTTTCTCATAAAAGTTTTTTTTGAAACATTTCATAAATCCATGTTGTTATGATATTTGTTAATTTTTCTTAATTTTAAAATTGCCTATAGTTTTATACATGTGATGATGTGATAAATTGAATTTTATATTTATAATTTTGATTTTGTAATTTTCACGCTTTTATCATGGTTTAAGAGGTTTAAAATTTTTGTTGTGTATCTAAAAGTTAGGCTATTTTGGATATATACTATTGTAAATTTTTTTAAAAAATATTCTCCTCCCTTCTCGTGTGTGTGTTAAAAATACTTAGTATTCTAAAAAAAAAAAAATAGTTATGATTTATGAACTTTTCATAATTTTAAAATTGGTAATAGTTTTATGCATGTAGTAATGTGATAAATTGAATTTTATATTTATAATTGTGCTTTTGTAATTCTCACGCTTTTATCATGGTAATAGTTATGAACTTTTCATAATTTTAAAACTGTTTATAGTTTTATGCCATGTAGTGATGTGATAAATTGAATTTTATATTTATAATTGTACTTTTTTAATTCCCACACACTTATCATGGTAATAGTTATGAATGAGTTTGTGTTCTATCAAGTTCAATGCACGGGAGCACTAAATTTAATTCTTATCCATTAAAACCATCGTTTCTTCCATAGCTCCATTTACTTAAATTTTAAACAAAAAATCAAATGCCAATTCACATGCCAAAAAAAAAAACTGTTTTCTTTAATTTGTATAATTTACAATTTTATTTCTTTATATGAGATGAGAGAGAAAGAGAGAGAAATTTTTTACCAAAAAGTCGAAAACTCATTTAAAAATCATTTAAAGTTTAGCGAAGTGGATTGGAGATTTCATTATCAAAAATAATGAAAGGGTGGGTTTATGTTGACACAATTAACAATAAATGGATTAATTTGTCACAAGTATAATAAAACTATAGGTTTTTTTTTTTTTTTTTTTCTTTTTTTTTTGTAAATTTTGTTTTTAAGTCGTTTAGTGACCCTTTAGCTAATAACAGTAACAGACATATAGATTAACTATTTATATCTTGAGTCAAAGAAACTACATATGAGTTAAAAACTAATTTAGAATTGATCAGATTTACATTTCATGGTTTGTTTCAAAACTCAGTTGAATTAGCCAATGGGTTCAAAACTGCCTTCTACCCTTCCAGAAAAAAAAAAAAGGAGAACAGGATTGAAGTAATGATTTAGTTTACCAAACACTTCTTAATGAATACTGTGTGTAGATGTAGGTAATCGAGTAGTAATTGACCAATACTTAACTGATCAATATGTAGATTTATGTTTATAATTGAGTAGTTATTACTCATTACCAAACATGCTGATTTTTATTTTATTTCTAAGTAACATGTTTGATTATGTATATTATTAAATTATAAGTAGAACTTAAGAAAAATTGAATTATAGAACATAATTAACTAAAAACATATGGTTGTTGCATGATGAATTTATAGTTTTGTTACTGTGTACACATGCGCATGTGTACATAGTGACAAAACTATAAATTAATGTATCATTATTAAGTTAGGATTCATAAGGGAGGGGCCTATTGCCTGCGTTTCCTCTAGTCTTTGACTTGGAAATGGTGGGTAGAAGATAGTTTCTCCAATGTGTACATAACATTCTTAATCAAGTACTCTGTCATGTAACATGTTTACATAATTTAATAAATTGTACGATTAAAATACGCACGGACAATATTATGAATTGTCGATTCTTCCAATTGATTTAGACAAAAACTTTATCCAGAATAGTTCAGTTGCTGAAACACTTGCCACATCTAAATAAATTCAAACTTATGTGCCTAATAACAAATTCCTTCCTTAATAATAAATGAAAGGTCATGCTAACGAGTGTATTTTAAGAAAGTTTTGATATCACTTTTATGGGAAATGAAAAAAGTTGTCAAAATATTAGTTACTTTTTTTTCATTTCTCATAAAAACTTTCTTTAAATGGATTATTAACAAGTGTCCTTAGGGCACTCGTTAGCATTTTCCATAAATGAATATATAAAATGAATCTCCTTTGTATTTTAGGGATATGTGTAAAAATTACCTATCCAATGCTCTCCTAAATCAGTGAATTCAACATTCAAATTCGTGAAAAACGTAGGGTAGTGTTTTATGGGATGCTCATAAATACTAATGTCTCAACGCAGTTTTATTTTTCAAACAGCAAATGAATCTTAGCCCCAAAGACCAGGCAAATCATTGCACCCCGAATCCCAATGCCTGCTTTGTCAAAATAATAGACACGAGCTTCTCTGTAGTTGAACATTGAAGTCAAATAGGCTAAATTATTAACAACCCAAAAAAAGGGTCAAATAGGCTATAGTTCAAGACGTTTATAAATAATGGATTAGAGTATCTATAGAATTATTAGCTTTGACAATTATTGAGATGATTTGAGTAGGTAGAGGCGTAGATCTTGAGTAATGCATTGGGCATGGCAGTAGCATTGATAGCTTGAATTCATTAACAAAGGAAAAAATTTTGCTCCAAATATGTTTGAAGTTATTTTGCTCAAACTTGTTATGTAGTAATTGAAGAGACTATTTATGTATAATTTTAGTAACACAACTTTTTTTAATGAGTTATATGGTTTGTTTAAATAATTCATATGAATAGTCTTATATTTGTCACGTAATATATTGAAAAAAATAGCGTCAAACATGTTTAGAGTCAAACTTTATTTCCAATAAAAAATAAGGAAATTAAGCATGATATTTTTTAGCTTAACACACTTATTAGAGTTGGTGAGGTCTGAAAGCTCAAACCTATATCCAGTCCATTGAATTGAGGACTATTAAACGAGTAGTGTAGATCGGCTCAAGATATCGAGTCGAACCAACCGAAATAGTGGATATCATTGGTGTCTACCATCATCAACTCGACCACACATTCTTGGTTTTTCGAAGTAGTGAGCAGGCTTCTCTTTCTCTTCTTAGCAGTTTCTTGATTAAGTGAATTGAGAATGATTGAGTCTAATCAAGTCAGTAACATCGCTAACTCAAGTAAAAACTTGAATGAGAATACCACTATCCAAAAAACCAATTATCTTTTTTCAAAATCTTTTCATAATAACTGAAATTTAATAATTTTTTGTTATATAAAAAAAATGATAAATACAAACACTATTCATTATATCATACTAACAAAAATCACGTTAAGAAGTAAAAATTAAGTATATTTCTGGTTAAAACAATTGGGAGCAAAGACATAGCATTAGTTCACTTATGGATAATTGCTGCCCACACCTTGATGCTACTAGTACTTGGATTATCCGACACTTTGTGGTCCTCTTGCTATTAGTTCCTTAGCATGTACATGCTGCCATGGTAGCCACAACAAGTCTTACCTCCCTATCTTTTTTAAATTCAGCCAAAAAAAAAAAAAAAAAAAGAGTTAGCAAACTATCTTCACTTTCTTACTAATATGCTGCAATTGAGAATGAGATTAAATTTGTTCAAGCATTTTAATTTTTGAACTTATTAATTATTATTATTATTTAAATTGAAAGTTCACATTCATAATGACTATAGTCATTAAGTTATAACATTTGCAAATCTTTTGCGCAATTTGCATTTTAGGACAGTAGCTGAATATAGATTAAATCAATGCTCTTCAATGTGCATATCTTTATGCATGAATTACATATTAATCATTTTATAAGACAATGACTAAATATAGATTAATAAATACCCTTCAATGTGTTCATTTGTATGTTTGAATTATCAATTAGTTATTAGAATATTTTAAGTTAATGTTGTTGTAGGGGATCAGATCAAAACGCCATTAGCATATGGAATAACCTAAACTTATGGCATTCTTGAAAGGCATAGAACAAAGGTAATATTGACTACAACTAGAGTGCGATTAACTATTCCCATCTTAACACGAAACCGTTACTTGAAAAGGAGTAACGACCGTTTATAGAGATTATCACTTCCGCATTTATTGTGCCTCAGCCACCTCACATCACAGTATCACATTAAATGTGATGCAGTTTGTCCCTAGTTGAAGGGGCACCTGATTGTGCCTTGCAAGTCCACAAGTTAGAAAGACAAACATTATGTCAATCAAGAGGCTTGGGTCTTAGCAAAGCTATTAGGCGGGAAAAGAGCTAAGAAGAGCAAGTATAAATAGAGGCATGTAAGCAACCAGAACAAAAAAGACTTATATTGTTACTGGGAAGGATCCCCTCCAATTGAATCCTCCAATTTTCTCTCATTTTTCATCCGGATGTGCAACACATGTCGTTTATTTGATTTACAAATACCATATGTCTTACTTCTAAATACAAATTTGAAGATATTTGGGGATTCAATGGGAGGAATGACTTTATTATTGGATTGGCGTTGGCGAACCTCATGGGAAATAGTCGATCTCACAACGAACTTCTTAGCGTGTTACACAGGCATGATGTTTCCCAAGTCAACCTAAGCCAATGATCTTACTTTTTATTTTTATACGATCTCATCCCCACAGTTGTATTTGAGGTTTATATGTATGGGAAAACATTGTGAGTTATTATAGACCAAAAATATGCATTAAACCCACGTCTTTAATTATAAAAGCGCATAGGTGTGAAAAAAGAAACCCTAAAAGAGGTCTCAATTTAGACTTGACCCTGAAAAAGGCACCAAGCGTAAACTTAGAATGGAGGGATGTAATAGCTACTATTATCAGTCTTTTCGGGTGGAATTTCAACATATCCAGGTTAGCTAGATAGTTACAAGTAAACTCAAGAAGTAAACAAGAAGAGATTAAAGCAAACGAAATTCAAAACTCATAAAAGCAAGGAAAATAGAAGTGAAGAAGCAAGCAAAGCCCATTGGTTTACAAAAAAAGAAAAGTCAACAGCATTAGTTTTTTTTTTTTTTTTTTTTTTGCTTTCAGCTTTCCCTTTTAATAAAAAATAACAACTCAATTACCCAAAAACATAGGTGCTTTTTATAGTGATATTAACTTATCCCTGGTTGTACTTTTACAGCACGTATTTCCCCCAACACCCAAAACCCATTTGTAGTAACAATATTTACTCTGATCTCATCCTTTCTACCCACATAATGCTATGTCCACATTTTTACAGCAGATTTTATGTGACAGATTATTATTTACTGTTATTAACTGATAAAAAAATAATTTCAGTAATTAATTTAAATTAAAAACTTATAATAATTCACTAATTAAAATTTGTTATAAAAATCTCATAAACGTTTACTGTACGAGAATGACCGAGCATCAAAATATAAATTCGTGTAGCCAGCGTGTCCTCAACTTAATTTTGACTCTATCTCTCTCTCTTTCTCTCTCTAAATATATAAAAAAGGTAACCAAAATTGAAAATACACATTAGCCCTCCAACAGCTACAACTTACACATACAAGTACTCATTCCATTTCGTTCTGAGAAGAAGACAAGCCTCTCTCTTTGGTTTCCTCATATCACAGACAGATCTCTCATTCGGCTTTTATTGTTACAGAGACACCGCTCTCAAATGCCTCTTCCTCACAAGCACAAAAATCAAACTCCAACACTATAAAAAAGTTTCAACACAAACACACATAGATATAGATACACACACGCATATATATATATAAAAGTAGATGAAGTGTAAGAGGCATCTCTCTGACCTGAGTAGCACAGTCGGCGTGTGCGCCTCCTGTCTCCGCGACCGTCTCTTCGCTCTCATCGCCGCCCAGGCCCAGGTCCAGGCCCGAGCCCAGTCGGAAGCCCAAACCCAAGCCCAGTCCCGCGATGACCCGAGAAAATCTGACCCGAATATAAAACCGCCACCGTTGGTGTTCCCTCGCTCCGTCTCTCCTTACGTCTCTCGCCGCAAATCAGACGAGGCCACGTGGCAGCAACGGCAGCACCAGAATAGTTATCAGGATCGTCGGTTCTATAGTACTCCCCAGGTCGGGCCTGCCACGTCATCAACCGCCAGCGCCAGCGCCCCGACCAGCTTCACCGCCGGCGGGTCGTATTGGAAGAAGAACGGTAGGTTCTCGTTGTTTTCGAATCTGTTCAGGTCCAGATCCGAGAAATTGGAATCGGATCCTAGGGTTTCGACTCGCGAGCCCTCGGCTGCTACTACTTCTACTACTGCGACTACTGCTGCTTCTACGAGTTCGTCTTCTCCGTCTTGGTTCTCCGCGATCTTCGCCGGCCGCATGAAGAAGAAATCGCGGCTTTTCGTTTACGACGAGTCCACCGTGGAAAGAAAGCCTCGTCCGCGAGCTGATCGGGGAATGTCGCCGGCGAGAACTGGCGATTCCGACGAGGACTGCGAACGTTCGCCGCCGGTGAGCGGTTACTCCACCGAAACGTGGAGGTCGCCGGCGTTTCAGGTGCGTCGGACACGGCACGGGCACAGCCGCAACGTGTCCGGGATTGCATTTTGCCTTAGCCCGCTCGTGAGGGCGAGCCCGAACCGGCACTGGAGCCAGAAAGGTATGCCGCCGGACATCGCCGTCTCCGGCGAGGTCAGAGCTCCGGGGAAGTTTTGCAAGAACCGGTCGCGGAAGCTTGTGGATTTCGGAAGAGTCAATCACAACCGTTGATTCGTTTGACCGCTGACATTGAACTCGGTAACCGTTGATGAATGTCTCTGTGAAAGTACGGTTTTGCCCCTATCCCATTACATTTTCTTTATGTAATTTTTTCTTTTTTGGGTATGGTAAAAATAGTTTAAATTATATAGAGAGAGAAACATGGGGTGGGTATTTTGTGTGTTATCTTTTATACCAGAGTGTTGATTACTACAGAAAAATTATTTTTTAATGTGAATATGGATTCTGATTTTTGACTATTCAATATGAGTGGAGCTTTTGACAGATAACTAATTGCCTTTTTTCATATTAGAATATTGTTGTTTATTTTATTTTATTTTATATTCTAGAGCAGTTCAAATGTTTGATTATGTATTGATTGTTTGTACATTTTTTAAAACTTTATTTAAATTGTTTGATTTATATATAATTTTTTTTTAAATTTATTCTCTCTTTCTTTTTTACAAAATATATTTTGATACAACTTTATTAACCTAATAAAATATAATAAAAGTATATGTAAAATTCCTTATATTTTGTCTTCTCTAAATATTAATTAATTGAATTTAGTTATCTTTAGAAATATAACATTATAAATAATGTTTGACCTGATAAAATTGAATATATTATATCTTTTTAATGAAAATTTCTCTTTATTATTATGTTAACATGCCAATTGACTTTTTTTTTTCACAGACATGATTCATCCCACACTCAAATTCAACGATAATGAATTTTATTATAGAGCGGACACTATAGGTTGATATACTATCTCATTTATATAATATAAAAAAAATTAGTTTAATTTTATCAATTAAACTAACTAAACTCATTATTTATGTTGTATTACTGTATAAAATAATGTGTTTAAATTTAATTAACGACCCTAAATATTTTGTGCATAAAAAATAAGCCATTATAGGTCTTTGAGAACGACATTGAGTAATTCTTCCGTTAGCTAAATTCACATATTTTGAATCAGTTGACACATTAGTTAATGTAGGATTGAATTATATTTACTTATACAAGGATTGTTCCAAGAATTACCACATGACTAATGTGTAATTAAATTACATCACTTATGCACAAACTGTTCCAACAATTACTGCATGTTTAAGTTATGTCAAAATGTGTATACGCGTGCAGTCGTGGTCCAAAATTTTTTGGCAATTCATAGAGGAAAAATGGGCAATGCTCATGCTCTTGCCCACTTTGAATAGTTGCAATAAATAACAACTAGTATAAGCAATATGGGTGGGGCACTAGGCCAGTTGGTTGAAAACTTGATGGGTTCTAGTAGAGGTGGGTGGGGGCCACGAGTACAATTAAGAATGACGTGTCACCTTTCCATCCATCCATCCATATTGTTTGAAATATTTTGGGTAAAAAAAATTGAATAAATTTGTGGGGTCCTCACTTTTAACCCCACAAAATTCAAGCGTGTCCTTCAATAGATGCAAATTTAATGCTGTATCTACTACCTTCACTCTTTTCTTTCTTTCTTTAATGCGATGATATAAGCAACACTTACACAGAATTTAATGAATTTTTTTTTTTTAATTTTCTAATTTTTTGAGAAAGAATTTAATGAGTTTGAATCTGATAGATCACACGGCTATTTATGCATGTCAGAAATCAATCCACCCGACCTGGTTTTTTTTTTTTTTTTTTTTTTTTTTTGAGAAGGAACCCAACTTGTTTTTTGTTTGGCCTGTGTTGGACCACACTCGACAATTTCTGTGTTCTGACTTCTGAGTTATGAGTGTGACCAAAATCTTGTTTATTAGTAGTACTAATATTATTATTATTATTATTTTTTTGATAAGAGTACTAATATTAATCGGCCTAGAAAAAGTGGGGTCATAAATATATGATGATCTAAGGAAAAAAAGGGTTGGGTTTGGTCTGCAATTTAAAGGGCGTTTTACGATTTCCTAGGGAATAATATGATTTTAGTACGGTCAATGTCCTTTTAACCGTTAGCTTCCAAGGCTTTCCTTTTCTTTTACTTTTCAGTTTATTCTTCTTCTTCTGTTTTTTTTTTCTTTTTTTTTGGGTGTTGATGATTTTGGCTTTAAATCAAATTTAAAGTATTTGATTTAAAGGCTTGGTTTTTAAATTTGATTGTTTCCCGGGGTTCTCCTCTCCTCTCAATATAAAATTTTCATAAATTTTTTAATAATTATTGAGGGAATATAATTGCAAAATAAAAGTGATTTTTTAGTAATTAATTATGTGAGAGTAATGTTTTATCGGCCACAACTTAACACTTTAGTAGTCTTATAACTTAGCAGTCTTATAACTTAGCAGTGTTGTTTAATATCTTTTGTAAGAATAATCAAAGTTTAAATTCACCTCTTCATTGGTGTAAGTGTAACTATGAAATTATTTTCTTTTTTAAAATTAATACTTCAAATAAATTATGAAAAAGAAGAAGATATTTTTTAACGTGATTTTTATCTTTTTGATAATAGGCAAATTTATGATGTTTCTTCTTTTATTTGAAATGGATGGAGAATTTATGATCCAACTTGAATTTTAAAATTTGTAGATGAATTTAAATATGATAGGCTGATAGCTAGTATATGGTGTGACTTAACCATTTGCATTCAAATTCAATGTTGCCCTAGTTTTTAATTTTTATTGCAATTAATTAGACAACTTACCTTTATATTTTTCCACTACTTGACATTTTGCAGCCAATTTGGTATTTGCTTTTATTCTTTTTAAGGGATGCTTATATTTACGAGGGATGTTAGAGATATTACAAATTATATTAAAATAACCTTTACAAACCGATATAGTAATGATTAATGAATGTGACTAGTGGATATCAGCAACATAATAAATTAATGTTAGGATTATTTTTATGATTTGTGACACCTCAGTTTGTAAAAGTTTATGTAGTAAAATTTATATTGTCTAAACTATTTCATTGAATTCTCTGATGTCAGTTGCAATTTCATTCGGATTTATTGAATTTCATGGTCAGGCTTTGAATTTTTAAAATCAGGGATTAACAACACAATTAGTTAGGGTGATTACTAAATGTACAATTTAAGCCTAAATAGATATGGAAAACAAATTGGCCAATTTTAATTAGGTTAGATTTAATCCACTAGTAAATGCTTGAATCATAGCTCATTGACACTATTCTCCAAATTAACCTAGTACTAATCTCATAAAAGGCTCATAATTGTGGCTTTTTGGAAGGGCTTTGATATGGAGTAGACCGTGAGTTTGAATTTTTTGGGATGATGGTGTGATGTTGTTTCAACTTAAAGCATTATTGCTTTCTCCAAAAAAAAAAAAAAAAACTTAAAGCATTATTGCACTCTATTTTAACACCTGAAATAATTGATGCTCTAGGTGGAGTTAAGGTCAAGCAATGAATGACACAACCACTTAAGGGATTGCCTGCGACCATTTAATCAGTATTGGTCCCTTAAACATTTACCTGTCGAGGCCCCTTAAATATTGGTTCTTTAATTCTTAGAGGATAATCACCCTCTTGCTCATTTTTTTTTTTCTACAATATAAATATATATATATATATATATCAAATAAATGCTTATTCATAACTAATATAATCATCAAATTTTATATTTAGAAAAAAAAGTATTATATCTCTTTTGTTAAACTTATTCATGCATTTCACGAACGGACTACTAACTAGAATTACGGGAAAAAAATAATATTATTTGTATCAATAAATCTCTTCCCTGGATAACAAACTTTGAACTTACTCACCTATTTTTTTTTTTTTTGAAAACCAACTTACTCACCTAATTAAAGAAACATAATACCTGTCTTTCCTTTTAAAACCTTAATGGCTTGAACCCAACCTTTGAAAGATATCTCATATAATGAATTGTCTTTCAATAAATAATGTATATAAGTTTTTAAAACCCCTCTCTCTCTCCGACATTTGGAAAGGGGGATTTGACCCTGATTCTCTTTCTAAAGTAGAGTAGATAATACCATAAGTTATAAGACTCTTAGTACCATTCTTTTTAATAATCTCTCTATATGATTGAAGTAGAAGATGTTGGTGTCCTTTTTTTTAACTTCCAAAACTGTTCAATAAATTGTTAATAGAAAAATTAAAAACTATGGCTCTATGAGCTTATCATTCGTTTGGTTGTTTAGAAAGGGGGAGAATGGAAAAGGGGGTGGGTGGAGATTTTCCACTTACTAAGGCCCACCAAAAACCATCCTCCCAAATTGAGAGGAAATCTTGGAGAGATTTTTTTCCCATTTTTTAAAACATGAAATTCACTATTTTTTACTCCTTTTGATTATAATCTTTTCTATCATCTCTTTATGTTATAGGGGTATAATAGTAAATTTAAGCAAATCACCTATCTGTCCCCCATTTTCTTCCCAATCTAACAAATCGTGTGTGTTTGTGTGTGTATATATATATAAAATAACTAATAGTCGAAACGTTTGACTTTTTTTTTTACCGTGTCTCATTACGCCAAGTGACTGCACAAATTTATGCCACGTATACATTTAAAAACATTGGACAGTTGTGCCTTTTGAATGAAAGGAGCATATTGACCGAAAAAGTGCATGTTAAACGAAAAGGTGCTTATTGAATGAAA
Organism: Quercus gilva; assembly: GCA_023621385.1. NCBI lineage: Eukaryota > Viridiplantae > Streptophyta > Magnoliopsida > Fagales > Fagaceae > Quercus > Quercus gilva. The sequence continues at coordinate 26,205,126 of CM042476.1, forward strand.
ATGTGCATATTGAAGAGTTATAATCCTTTAGGTATAAATAGTGATTTATATTCATTTGGTAACTTCTTCTTAATTCTTTCCCTTTATTTAAAATTGCTATTTGTAAGTTGTTTTATTATTTTTTTTGTTAAATAGTGAAAATGTCTAGGAATCAGGCCATACCAACTGTAGCAACAAAAATACTTAACGATTTCTTCATTTAGTAATTTCTTTTCTTTTATCTTTCTTAGAAACATGACTACAATTAAAAACACATAAAACTATAACTTTTCATTTGGCAAATCGTACCAGTCCTATTTTTCCTACCGTTAGTATACAATTGCACCATTCCTTTGGATAGTTATTAATTTTGCAACCCTCCTCGACTAACCACACAAGAAATTAGTATATACTATAATGAAGGGTTGAAAGCTCTAGGGTTTTGGTACAGTATGAGATTAAGTTTAAAAAATATATATATATATATATATATATATATATGGGACCCACTAATTGAATTGATTATAAAAAAAAAAAGAAGATTATCTTGAATTTAGCTTCATCCTATTTGATTCTAAAAAAGAAAAAAGAAAAAAGTTTCATCCAATCTAAAAGACTAAACAATTAAAATGGCATTTCACTATTCATTTAACTACTATTATGATATGTTTTCCAAAAAAAAAAAAACTACTATTATGATATATATTCATTTATGAGATAAGCAAGAAACTTTTTTTTTTTTTTTTTTGTTGAAAAGAGCAAGAAACTTAAAATACTTCAATAGTGAAATGGGTAAAAAACGATAAATGTGGGACAAGATAAAAAAAAATTCCGAAAAAATGATTAGGTTGGATTGGTGCGTCAGGAAAGTCCTTTTCCCATATTTTTCGGCGTTTATATGTGTCTATACGCTTATGTTAAGTTGAGAGATGCTACGTCTACAATAATTTTACAATATTTTTACAACAAATCAAAGGTAGTTAGTTGTTATTGGTTTAAATTTGAAACTAACACTAAGATTACTTTTTTGCCCAAATAATAACAACTAGTAACAATCTGTCAGTTAGGATTTGTTGTAAAAATATTGTAAAAAAGTTGTAGACATATCGTTCTTGATGTTAAATATATAATGAAAAGAAATATTTATGATTAGTGGGACAGGATCACGGTGAATGGAAAACATAAATTATAAAAAGAGAAGTGCGTACCTATTCTTAGACTTTTTCACTCTTTAACAAAACAAACAAAAATTACAAATAACAATTTTGAAGAATACCCATAGAATTTTTTTTTTTTTTTTTTTTTTTTTTCTAAGAAAGATGAATATGAAGAAGTTATCAAATAAATATGACAACTATTTATACCCAAAGGATTATGATCATTCAATAGACACATTTTCGTTCAACAAACACCTTTTTGTTTAATAAGCACATTTTGGTATATTTAATTAGAATGGTTATAACATTTCAATAGACATCTTTTGATATATATATTACGATCTATCTTGTATATACCTATATATACAACACAAACTAAACTAGAGACGCAATATTATATCTCTTATTCCTTTCCATAAAAAATAATAAATAAAACAACATTGTTTTTTATTTATATATATATATATATATATTCTAAAACTCATCCAACAGTTATTCCCATGCATCGCACATGTTAGCAATTAGTGTGTGTCTATATATATATATATATATATATTTTTTTTTTTTTAACTTTTCACTTTTCCATACTTTTTACTGACCTCACATTTGGAAAAATTGAGACATTTTCTGTTATTTCACATTTCTATCTTTCTTACATTTTTCTATTCTTCCCCTTATTATTTTTTTTTGGTATAGTTGAGGTAGTGAGATTTAAACCAACATTTTTGTTGGAAACACCAATATGTGTCAATTGATTTATAAGACTTTTGGTCCCTAATTAATTTATAAAAAAATCTAAATAAGGTGAAAGGGTAAGCATTCCTCTCCTCCTCTCATTCTCCCTGAATCCTTTACTTTCCTATCCTTCTAAACTTCCAAACACACTATTAGTGATAAACTTTTCAGTGCACGTAATGTCATTCTCAAGGTATTTCATGACTTATCAAATTTCTTCATACAATAATCATGGGTTGACCCACTTAGAAGGGTGGGGGGCCATCCCCCCCCCCCCCCCCCCCCCCCTCAAAAAAAAAATTTTTTTTCAATATTATAAAATTGCCCCTAAAAATTTCCTAAAGTTTTCAAAATGTATATGGTTGGCCCCGTCAAACTTCTCAAATATTAGATTTTTACCCATAAATTTACCTAAAATTTTCCCCCAAAAAAAAAAAGTTACCCCCCCCCCCCCTTCAACTCTTCATATTTCTTGTATAATGTTATTAAATTGGTTCAATTTTTATATTCGTTATTTTTTTAGCTACTCATTCATAAAATTCTAGTTCCATGCCTGACCATACTCTTTTTAAAAAAATATTTCCTAGTATTAGTTGCATTAGCAATCAACGGTAACACGATTCTAAAATAATAATAATAATAATAAAAAAGCAAGTAGGCGTAACTGTATTACTAATGAGTTGCATCATTTTGACCTACTCAAAACCTACTAACTTGGAACCCAAAAAAAATTGATAATAGACTTACAAGACTTGAAGTGATAGGCTCAATACTTTGCTTGTACTCTTGCTTTAGATCTATAACTTACTCTTTTCCAAAACAAGAAAAGAATCTATCGAGATCACAAGATATACTAGTATAAGTAATAGGACTTTACACTAACCTAATGCAGCTACTAGTACGATTTTTTTTTTTTTTTTCTTCCTTCAAAATAGGATGGGTACCAAATGTTAAAACCCGACCTGTTTTATGTTTGGCCTGTGTTGGACCACACTCGACAATTTCTGTGTTCTGAGTTATGAGTATGACCAAAATCTTGTTTATTAGTAGTACTAATATTAATCGGCCTGGAAAAAGTGGAGTCATAAATATATGATGATCTAGGGAAAAAAGGGTTTGGTTTGGTCTGCAATTTAAAACTGGGGGGGTTTTACGATTTCCTAGGGAATAATATGATTTTAGTACGGTCAATGTCCTTTTAACCGTTAGCTTCCAAGGCTTTCCTTTTCTTTTACTTTTCAGTTTATTCTTCCTTTTTTTGTTGTTGATGATTTTGGCTTTAAATCAAATTTAAAGTATTTGATTTAAAGGCTTGGTTTTTAAATTTGTTTGTTTCCCGGGGTTTTCCTCTCCTGTTGATATAAAATTTTCATAAAATTTTTAATAATTATTGAGGGAATATATTGTTATTGGTGTGAATTGCGAAATAAAAGTAATTTTTTAATAATTGATTATGTGAGAGTAATGTTTTATTACCCTCATTTTAACACTTTGGTAGTTTTGTAACTTATTAGTATTGTTTAATCTCTTTCATGAGAAGAATCAAAGTTTAAATCCACCTCTTCATTGGTGTTAGTGTAGCTATGAAATCATTTAAAAAAAAAAAAAATTAACACTTCAAATAAATTATGAAAAAGAAGAAGATATTTTTTAACATGATTTTTATCTTTTTGAAAATAGGCAAATTTATTATGTTTCTTCTTTGGATGGAGAATTTATGATCCAAATTGAACTTTAAAATTTGTAGATGAATTTAAATGTGATAGGCTAATAGCTAAGTTTGTAGATGAATTTAAATGTGATAGATAGTATATGGTGTGACTTAACCATTTGCATACAAATTGATATAGTAATGATTAATGAATGTGACTAGTGGATATCAACAACATAATAAATTAATGTTGGGATTAATTTTATGATTGACATCTCAGTTTGTAAAAGGTTATGTATTAAAATTTATATTATCTAAACCATTTCACTGAATTCTTTGGTGTCAGCTACAATTTCATTCAGACTTATTGAATTTCGTGGTTAGGCTTGGAATTTTTAAAATCAAGGATTAACAACACAATTGGTTAGAGTGATTACTAAATGTACAATTTAAGCCTAACTCCCATAAAAAAAAAAATAAAAAAAAATTTAAGCCTAACTAGAAATGGAAAACAAATTGGCCAATTTTAATTAGGTTAGATTTAATCCACTAGTAAATGCTTGAATCATAGCTCATTGACATTATTCTCCAAATTAACCTAGTACTAATCTCATAGAAAGGCTCATAATTGTGGCTTATTGTAAGGGCTTTGATATGGAGTAGACCGTGAGTTTGAATTTTTTGGGATGATGGTGTGATATTGTTTCAACTTAAAGCATTATTGCACTCTATTTTTAACACCTGAAATAATTGATGCTCTAGGTGGAGTTAAGGTCAAGCAATGAATGACACAACCACTTAAGGGATTGCCTGCGACCATTTAATCAGTATTGGTCCCTTAAACATTTACCTGTCTAGGCCCCTTAAATATTGGTTCTTTAATTCTTAGAGGATAATCACCCTCTTGCTCTTTATCTTTTTTCTTTTTCCCCTTACAATATAAATAAATAAATATATATCAAATAAATGCTTATTAATAACTAATATAATCATCAAATTTTATATTTAGAAAAAAAAAATTATATCTGTATTAATAAATCTCTTCCTTGGATAACAAACTTTGAACTTACTCACCTAATTGTTTTCCTTTTTGAAAACCAACTTACTCACCTAATTAAAGAAACATAATACCTGTCTTCCCTTTTAAAACCTTAATGGCTTGAACCCAACCTTTGAAAGATATCTCATATAATGAATTGTCTTTCAATAAATAATGTATATAAGTTTTTAAAACCTACCTCTCTCTCTCTCTCTCCAACATTTGGAAAGGGGGATTTGACCCTAATTCTCTTTCTAAAGTAGAGTAGATAATACCATAAGTTACAAGACTCTTAGTACCATTCTCTTTAATATTCTCTCTAAATGATTGAAGTAGAAGATGTTGGTGTCCTTTTTTTAACTTCCAAAAATGTTCAATAAATTGTTAATAGAAAAATTAAAAACGATGGCTCTATGAGCTTATCATCCGTTTGGTTGTTTAGAAAGGGGCAGAATGAGAAAGGAGGTGGGTGGAGATTTTCCACTTACTGAAGCCCACCAAAAATCATCCTCCCAAATTGAGAGGAAATCTTGAAGAGATTTTTTTCCCATTTTTTAAAACATGAAATTCACTATTTTACTTCTTTTGATTATAATCTTTTCTATCATCTCTTTATGTTATAGGAGTATAATAGTAAATTTAAGCAAATCACCCATCTATCCCCCATTTTCTTCCCAACCTAACAAATCATATATATATATATATATAGCTTTTCACTTTTCCATACTTTTTACTGACCTCACATTTGGAAAAATTGAGACATTTTCTGTTATTTCACATTTCTATCTTTCTTACATTTTTCTATTTTTCCCCTTACTATTTTTTCTTTTTTTTTGGGGATAGTTGAGGTAGTGGGATTTAACCGAACATTTTTGTTGGAAACACCAATATGTGTCAATTGATTTATAAAACTCTTGGTCCCTAATTAATTTATAAAAATCCTAAATAAGGTGAAAGGGTAAGCATTCCTCTCCTCCTTTCGTTCTCCCTGAATCCTTTACTTTCCTATCCCTTTAAACTTCCAAACACACTATTAGTGATAAACTCTTCAATGCGTGTAATATCATTCTCTAGGGTATTTCGTGACTTATCAAATTTGTTCATACCATAATCATGGGTGGACCCACTTAGAAGGTTGGGGAGCCAACCCCCCCCCCCCCCCAACTTTTTCAATATTATAAAATTACCCCTAAAAATTTCCTAAAGTTTTCAAAATGTATATGGTTGGCCACGTCAAACTTCTCAAATATTAGATTTTTACCCCTAAATTTACTTAAAATTTTCAAAACAAAAATGGTTAACACCCCCCCCCCCCCAAAACTCTTCATATTTCTTGTATAATGTTATTAAATTGGTTCAATTTTTATATTTGTTATTATTTTGCTACCCATTCATAAAATTCTAGTTCCACACCTGGCCATAATCTTTTAAAAAATATTTCCTAGTATTAGTTGCATTAACGATCAACGGTTGCATGATTCTCAAAAAAAAAAAATAAAAATAAATAAAAAAAATAAAATAATAATAATAATAATAATAAAAGCAAGTAGCCGTAACCGTATTACTAATGAGTTGCATATTTTGACCTACTCAAAACCTACTAATTTGGAACCCAAAAAAAATTGATAATAGACTTACAAGACTTGAAGTGATAGGCTCAATACTTTGCTTGTACTCTTGCTTTAGATCTCTAACCTATTCATTTCCAAAACAAGAAAAGAATCTATCGAGATCACAAGATATACTAGTATAAGTAATAGGACTTGACACTAACCTAATGCAGCTACTGCTACGATTTTTTTTTTCTTCAAAATAGGATGGGTACCAAATGTTAAAACCATGGACCGAGTCCAAAAATAAAATTCCCACTTAGAAGTATTGTTATAATTAAAAAAAAAATATTGGTTTTCTCTCAATCAAAATAGACCATTAATTATTGAGTGCCTATTGTGTCATAGCTAGAACGATAACGATCCCTATGGAGGTGACATCTATGTATAGCACTACATATTCTTGAAGGCAATGTATTCTCACAAGATTGCAATAACAAAGTTCAGGATATTTTTAATATGAATAACATAAAGATTGTATCAAAGTGGTACCAAAGTATCCAAAAAGAAATGATTTGATATTCATGGAACACTTTGTGTTTCTATATGTTGGTGGGTAAGTAGGGAGAGATTGGTTGTGGAACAAGCAAAATCTTCAACCTATTATAAAAACTGGTTGTGTATTGATGTAAAGGAAAAATTAAGGAAGATAAATTGTAATTAATAAACAAGTTGTAGAAATATATAGGCTAATTCGAGATTCTGCTAGTCTTTATTGGGTAGGGAGTTAGGTTTTTGTTCTGTCGGTGGCTTGCTAATTCTGCTGAGATTAGGCATTGTTTAGTGCACTTTGCATTCAATTAGTGGCAAAATCTTTTGTAACATATATAGGTGAATTGGTTGGATACGTAGGTAGGAATATCTTTTGTCACATATGTAGGTTAAAATAAGAAAAAAAGCACTATTTCAAGCCCTTCATTTAATTAAAATGGTAGAGGCAGACACACTAAGAGAGCATTCCCATCTAATCTTGTTTTATTTTCTTAGTTTCTTAGTGTTTTTTTGGGCCCCCATGTTATCCATCAAGTTGACACTCAAAAATATATATTTTGAACTTCCCTGATTTAAGACGGCAGGGTCCTCAAATTGTAAGAAAATATTCAGTACTCCAAGAGTTATATTCTCTTCTTTTGCATGAATGGTAAATCACAACTTAAATGTATTTGTGTGACTCCTTATTATGTGAGAAATAAGCATTAATACTCCTATTGTAGTAAATAAATGATGATCCTACAATGAAGCTCTTGCTGTTTGATTCTCAAAGTCAAGATCTAGCTGGCTTTTAGAGAGAAAATATAATCCCATTTCCATTTAACATTAAATAAAGGGGGAAAAAAACTCTACTATTGTAGAATTATACCAACTAATATTGGCTTATTTGACAGTGAATTGTTTGGTTTTTCTCTACGGGTGTGGCTTGTGTCTAGTGGAAGTTTTCATTGGACACATTGGATGATGGACACTTGTCCGAATCTGGACGTGTCCAATAGAAATTTCCACTAGACACAAGCCGTGTCCTTTCTCTATTGCTCTCTTTTCCTTGGTGTTTGGGTATAATAACTCTCAGTGAACGAAAGGCATTCTACATTTCTACCCAACAAGCTCATTGTCTTAATTCTAGGAAATTATACTATTCATCTCTCCCTCTCTCTCTCTCTCTCTCTCTCTCTCTCTCTATTTTACCATTCCTTTATTCTTTAATATTGTGTCTTTCCTCTTTTTTTGAGCAAATAATATTGTGTCTTTCCTAGGACAATCACATTGGATAACTTAAGTCAATATAGGTTTGTATTGTTAAACAATCTGATCAAACAAGGAGTTGAATTCGGTGCCAAGTTGAGCAGTATCAACATTGAATTCAAAATAATTGTTATCGTAATAACACTTGCCAATATTTTAACTTTTGTATTGTCTGGAACAAACATTAATTTAACATGGAAAACTTGCTTTCTCATTTCAGATTCTGTATTTTTTTAGTATGGTTTTATTCATTAAATCATTCATTATGCTATTATCCAAGTTTCAATATTTACGTAATGAGCATTTTATTGAATATTAAAAGATGTATGCATCAACTTCTACTTTCAGGTCTTGTTTAAGGAAGGCTAGCTTAGCTACATTCACATATTGTCAACTTAAAGAAATGTGAGACCGCAATCACTGCATAATTAATAGAATCCATTTCATTGACTTCTAATTTTGTTTTGATTTTTTTTTTTTTTTTTTGGTGCCTCCCTTTCCTTCTGATGCTTTATGCTCTCAATTACATATATGATAATGATATTGACAAGTTTCCAACTTGGATAGGAGTACATTATTGTGACTATGTACATTTGTCACTGAGCCTTCCATGGAAGGAAATGATTCTCTCTCTCTTACCAGGTCAACAGTGAAAATCAAATTTAGATCTCATCCTTCCCCCACATTTTGTTTTTTAATTTTCCAGAATCCTTTCCCACATTAAAGGATGAGTTTATTGCAATTTGCAAATTAATAAAAGAATTCAATGATAATCACAAGTATATACTTTAATGTAATATTTGCAATAAAACAAAGTTTAGTTATAAAATTGGTTGTAGTCTAAGACTACAACCTTACTCAATAAAATAAATATCATCACATCTTTTGAAAACTTAATTGTTGAATTACATGTTCTTTACGTTTTTTATATACAAATCAAATTTTGTGTCAATTAGATATTATTTACTATATGATCTATAAGTTTATATTTTATGCATAATTGTAAACTATAAAAACTTGTAATTTAAACAACTTATTGATAACATAGTTATTGATCTTTAATTTTTTAGAAATTTTGCAAGTATGGATGATATAAGAAGAAGATGTAATCTAATGGTGAATTTATCAAAATTTACCTCCAATAAAAAGATATTGAGAAAGGATGTAGTCTAAGGTTACAACCAATTTTGTAGTTATACTTTGTTCTTTGCAATATACATTGATTTTTTTTTTGGACAATTCATTAAGGTTTTGTTTAAACATTGATAATTGGTCAAATTCTAGTGACTCATTTTACAATTTATTAATGGGATTTTAGGAATTTCATAGGTTTTTGTGTGAGTGTGTGTGGAGAAAAAAACTGTAAACTTTATTAAGAAACATAAGCCAAATCGGCTTGGTTGGACATGAGTAAAGCTAATAGCCTAAAACTTTGGAAAGATGGGTAATATTTTTGCATCTCGTATCAAAAGATCAAAGGAGGCAAATGAAGGGGATTCATCTTTGAGAGAATAATCACCAACTCCAAATCACCTTCAATTACTACAGAAGAAATCCTAATTTCCAAAGAAAATTCCAATTCTCTCACAGTTGCTACCACTTCAACTACAATAACTGAGAGAGGCAAAGCAATATTTTGGGACATTGAGGCTATAACCATATCCCAGTCATCTCAAACAATCACACTGATACTAGCTCTTTCTTGATTTCATAGTTGAGTTTCCTTAATAACTTTAAATGAGCCTAATCCATACATCATATACTTCAAAATTTTACCTACACACTCTAAATATGATATTAATTTATAATGTTTATCCCACCATCCAAATTAGTGTTTTAAAACATATCAGTGGATAGATTCCACATCCAAATTTAAAATTAATCTACCTGCCAATTTGATAATTTGGACACTTCTTCGAATAGTGGATTAACATACCTACCAATTTGATAATTGTTTTTGTGCACATTGCAAATATCCTACAATTTATATTCTCAATAATTTTAAAAGAAAAAAAAAAAGACTTGAGTCCAACACTGAAACTGGTTTACTATTATTTTCAAAAGTACTATTTTACTCTCACCGGCTTAGATGAAGACTATATATAATCAATAAATTGCCGAAGTTTTCATAGATTTAGCATGGCCAAGTGTTATATTAGTGTGTTTGTGCCCGTATTAGACACACTTATTAATTTAACATGACAGTTTGTATTATATGTAATATAATCTACATGAAATTATTTTTGTGAGCACGATCTAATGGCATTTCTGAGTTCACTATTAAAACATTTCAAATTAATGTTTACAACGTTGACAAGACTTTTGTGACATTGTGGTAGATATCATATTGTGTCAAAGAAGAAAGGCGGTGGTTAGAGGTTGCAATCTAATGAGTGGATCAATAAAAAAAGAAAAATTATATATATACACACACGTATGAGACTGAGCTTCCAATTTATAGAAACTGGAGAAGTATTAGATTCTCTGAAAATTGTTCAAATTATGAAAGTGATTTGCTTTTATTGGAGTGAATGTAATAAAACCGAATATGTTTTTATTGTTGGTGTTGAAAGCGAATCTGCAGAGTGCGATAAAATTGTTATATATATATATATATATATATATGTACATACTCCATTTGCACAACCACTCATTTAGATATCATCATTTAAATTGAGTACAACTCTTGCTTTAATTTTATCTGTCCAATGTTTTATGGAAGTTACATAGAACAATTCCTTGCCTATATTTTACTTCTCTCCCTCTATATTCGAATCTTGGATGTGATAAAAGAAAAGAAAATTATTATATTGCTTTAGTAATCAGCTTCATTTCTCAACCATTTCAACAATTCTTTATTTCCTTATCTTCTTATTCCAAGAATCAAATGGAGAAAGTGAATTATTTCCCCCATAAAAAAAAAAAAAGAGAAAAGTGAAAAGACCACATAAACCATCAAAACTTTCTTTCAGGCTCTCCATTTTGCCAATTAAACACATTTGGAACCAAATCAAGCAATCTATTTTTCTTTTAAAAGAAATTAAGGATTTGTTTAGATACCGCTTATTGCTAAAAATTGAAAATTTATTATTAAAAACACTATAACAAAATAATTTTTAAAATATAAATAATGCCCATGAAACCCAGTTTTACACGTTTTTCTGTACAAGCTGGTGTGTGAACAGTACACAAGACCAAGAACAATAGGCAGACGCATGAACAAAAACACAATGCAAACGCACACTAAGTCAACTTATCCAATTGGCCCTACTACTTGCAATTGCGTAAGTTTCCAATCTTTGAATCTTCTAACATAGTCCCATCGATATTTATTAGCATCCCATTATTATTATTATATACTAATTTCTAAACCATTATCTCTGGCAGTGGGCAAAGAGATACTTATGATAGAATAGTGAACAACGCTTGTTTGGTTTGATTATTTTTAATTTTTTAATTTTTGGGCTTATTTAACTTAATATAAAATTTATTGGCTTTTTAGAGAATTTTCTTTGAGAGAGAGAGAGACGTTAGCATCTATATGCTAACACGCGCATGAGTCCAAAAATTACAATCATATTTGTCAAAAGCTATTAGCAACAACTTGAGGGAAATGCCATCATATTTGATCTGAATTACCTTCCAAAGAATTATAGTGTTATGTGATCAATTTTCATTTGGACACACTGATCTCAAAAACTGCCAAAACTACCAGTTCATGCTCTAAATAGTAAATATGCAATGCTACTTGTACTCATGAGAAGTTTAAGTGACTTCCGATCTGGTTGACAAGGTTCACTGTGAAGCCAATAAGCTCTAGGCCTCTGACTCAATTGGCATTCTCTCTTCCCATAAGAATGTGCAGCTAAAATTGTGGGTTCAAAACCGATTGGTGCATGTGTTGTTTGCCAATCAAAAGAAGGTTCATTGTGGAAGTTTAATACAAGAATATAAATTCATACCAACTTCCTTGACACAGAAGGAAAGCTGAAGGGAAGATAGATAGATACATATATGTGAGAGAGAGCGAGAGACCATCAAAGTTTCTTCAAATTTTAGCCAATCCTCTATAATTTCACTTTCATTCTAGCATAGCTTGCTCTTTCATCCAAACATAATTCGATGAAAACAGTCTAAAAACCTTGATGCCATTCTTGAAAGTTGTTCAAAACCACCATAGAACAACAAAACACAGATAACATAAATAAATCAAACTGCACAAGGACCATAGATAGGGAAAGAAAGGTAAAAAGCCAAAAAGAGGTCACACAGATCATTGAAACATCCTCATCCATGTTCACATCTATGAATTTTTAGAACCATTTCTTGCAGAACTAATTAACTTCTACTTTTAAACATCTCAACAGTGTTGCAATTTTATTTTTTAATAAAAAAAGTTAGTCACATGTGCCCTATACCTATTCCAATACCTACAAAACAAGGAAATGAAGTCATCCCCATGGATCTTCCGAACGCCGTTATATAGAATATGACAGGTTCTATCAAATGACCATCAACTGGATAACTGACCCTAAAAAAGAGATACAAAGCAATAAACCCGTAAACAATATGCTTTATTCTGAGGCTGGTAGTGTTCACAATGGGGGAGGACAAATAATTAAAGATCATCCATGAGAGTCAGTTTCTAGGAAATTTCCAAAGTCCAAACCCATCAAAATAGAGAGCCAGTTTGAGATTCACTATCGTTGTTCCGGGTTCTCCTTGCCTTACAATCATCAAGATAATTCTGGTAAATATAAGATACAAAACCCCAAATAGCCAAAAGCAAAGCAATTACCTTGATGCCATTCATCTTATCATGGAACACTATCACGGAAGCAACAGGAGTAATAGCCAAAGAGGCAGTACTGATTACATTGGAGAAAAGAGATGACACCACAAAAATTAATCCCACAACACCTACAGAACAAACCTGCCAAGCCACCGCTGTCCAAACCAAGGTCATAACATAAGAAACTCTTCCCGCAGAAAAAGCAACCATTTCCCCATGCAAAGTCTTCCATTCCCCACTTGCAAAAAGACCAACAACAGAAACACAAGTGGCAACAAGTGCTGTATAGATTTGCATTTCCAGAACCACTGAAAATGTTTCCTTTTTTAGAACCTTTTGGAAGGAAAGCTGCATCAGGGAAAGCAAAAGAGAGTAAAGTGCAGAAGCTCCAAGGGTACAGAGGAAGCCAATTACTTTTTGCCACTTAGAAACTCTGGATGGTCCATCAGAGTCATCATTAATTCCAACCAGGGCAGCAGAAAATGAAAGGATAACCACAGAGTTAAAAATTAAAGCAGTAAACTTCTGAGAGTTGATGAAGTAAGAGAAAATCGCATTAAAAGCTAATTGGGTTGCACATATGAGGGAGTAAGTAGAGGCAGAGAGGTACAAGAGTCCAACAGAATACAACATGTTGTCACCAGCTATGAGCACTCCAAGAGAGAAGTAGATCGAGGCAAGAATTTTAAAAGAGGGTGGGGCTGAAGAATCTGAAGAATTTGAAGGCTCCTTGGAGGAAGGAATAAGAAAGAATGGGATCAAAAGGATTGGAAAGGCAGCAGTTTGGACAAGAGTAGCCATCCATTTACTATTGCCACCCTGATCATAATAAAACCTCCCAAGAAGAACAGCAGCAGCTTGGCCCACAATGAGGAAGAAAATGTTTAGCCCCACCAAAATCCACCATTGCCACCGGTTGAGTTTCCCAATTAGTGAATGGTTACTCAAAGTCCCATATTTTATCATAGGCTCCTGATGATCTGTAGTTGGACATAAACACTTGTAAATAAGTTTAGCATCCCTATGAAAGGATTTGTTTTATCAATCCACTGAAAAATTCTAGAACTTAGAAAATATTTGAACTGAACCCACAATCTCACCCATCACCTTGCTTTTACAAGGTAAGGAGGTTTGGAGGTTCCATTTGAGCTAGAGATCATAGGTGTAAAAGCATTTAAAGTTAAAGGATCAATTATGAAACAAAAAATCAAGTATGGCAATGTTTATACAGAAAAATCTTTCTCTACAGCTTGAGGTTTCTGAAACATCAGGAACATCACTAGAGCCACCATACATGGAAAAATATCAATATGGTTTTATATGTATAAAACTGCATAAAGGTCCTAGTAAGAGCTATGTGGCAATTGAGGTAAAAAGAAATGGGTCTGTGGTGAAGAAAGGATCTAATGTATAGGATGCTCCTTTACTTAAAATAGTGGTGAGTAAATTCTTCTAATAATCTTTTTTTTTTTTTTTAGGTTGGGGGGGGGGGGGGGGGGGGGGAATCTAATGGAAAACTTTGTCAGATTTTATTATCAGGTTTACTACCCAAAATAATTAGAGTAATGATAACAATAAATTGCTAAAAAAATAGCCTAGAGTAAAATGATGGCTTAGCCAAAACTAAAAAGTGAAGCATTCTTAATCCTTATAATCTGAAAAAACTAGATAAGTACTTGGTTGATATACACAAATTTAGTCTCCAAAAGGCATGGGCAAGAGGTGAAAGATAAATAATGGTTCTAAATAACCTAGTAAGAACTAGCACTCTCACTTTGTAGCCATTTATGTCCTCATTCTTGCATCATTGAAAAGATGTAAAGTTAGGATTGGTCAGGGAATAATCAAAAGAGCATGGGGATAACTAAAAAACATGCAAAAATTACAGGTATAGAATTATTGGCAGGGCTGTAAATGAATTAAAGCGTCTGTAAACAGTTTAGGCTTGGCTCGATAAAAAACTTGTCCATGTTTTTGTCTGTAAACAAGCCAAGCTCAAGTTTTAGTTTTGGCTTGTTTAGTAAATGAGCCAAGTTCAAGCAAAAAAAATTATTCATAAATAGGCTCATGAACATTAGGGCTTGATACAAAACAAGCTGAGCCTAGGCTCATTTATAAGCTGGGTAATATACTTGCCCATATCTTACTAAGGTTTTAATTAATTGGGAGTTAAGACCACTCGTCCAAACTAAATAAACTCGATATGGGTTTGATAATGTAGCTGGTTTTAATTACTTGGTTTTAGCTTGAGCTTAGCTTGACTAATGAATCAGCTAAAGCAAAGTGGGCTCAAGCTTTTAGACTTTTTGACAGGCTCAAGCTTGAATGTTATTTATAAGCTTGGTTCCTGCACAACCCAAGCTTGAATATTCTACTTTTGCTGTTGAACTGTGCTCAAACATTCACTACTTTACAAAGCTTGGATCGTTTACGGACCTAAAATTTATTGGAACAAGCAATAAGATAAGTAGTGTGAGATTAACAGATAAACAAATGAAGAAACCATTTGAAAAGTAAATAAAAGGACAGAGACGCCAGTAGTGCAGCTTCACTTAAAAATTGAAACCGACCTTCGTTTGATTGCTAAGAAAACAGAGAAAACAAATATATTTCACAACATAAATAAGTCAACATCTATAAGTGGAGGTTCTGATTTTCTTGGGCACAAAAAGATTCAAAATTTCATTTTCTTTGTTTGACACGGTTTCTCAGCAAATCTAACAGTGAATTGAATATCGGTTCCATCCATAAAAACCCAGAAACATATGATTGAAACAAATGAAACCCATCTCTAAATTCTATTCCAATAGACGAAATTCAATACTTTGACTAAATAAATCAAACATAATAAATATGAGAGAGAGAGAAAGACAGACCTGTCATGGTGTTCCGAGTCACTGGGATTGAATGAAGATTTTGGCCCTCCAAAGATTAAGATTAAAAGTGAGAATGAGAGGTTTTAAGAGGGTATTGGGTGCATAAATTTTACGCTTTTTTTTTTTTGAGTGGGGGTTTTGGAAAATTTTTTTTTTTCCTTATGTTTTCCACTTTCAAGAATTGCGTGAGCTTCACGGGCTCAAACTCAACGAATGAAAGCTGAGAATTTGGTGTGGAAAACAATTGTGCACCAATGATTGTGGCAGCTGTAAATATACGACTTAGAAATGAGTCAGAACTCAGAACTCAGCTGGCGGTAACAGAAAATATGGTACAAGATTTGTTCGGTTTTGAAAGCTTAAAGTAAGTATATCAAAGCTCAAGAGAAAAACAAGTGCTATCTTTTATTATTATTATTATTTTAACATTTTTAATTATTTATTTTAGAATGGGCCAAAAAGATCCCGATCTTGCACCCGTGTACAATAGTGAATATAAAGCCAAGATTGATAGATGAGGGAAAAAAAAAAAAATTGTTTTTAATCTCAAGCCCTAAAATCAGAAACTTTAAAAAAAAAAAAAAATTGACTTTTTCACATTTCTAACTTTTAGATCTTACAATAATTGCAAGGGATCTAAATCCAAGCAAATTTAGGTTTTATAAACCCTAAAATTAAAAAAAAAAAAAAAAACTTCGGGTTGGTTAATTATTCTGTCATATCAAAATTTCAAAATATTTTTCAATAGATAAAAGCTTACTATAGATTAAAGATTATATTGACACATACCATAAGTCAAAGTGAGCTTGTTGTAAAAATATTATAAAGATATGTTGTGCATATAGACTTTCTCAAGAATTTCAACTAGAATATCTTTTATTCCATGACAATATACCCTACCAATTAAACTAACTATAAAAAAAAAAAAAGTTTACTTTGTCATTATGCTTTGTGAGATTGTACTAAGTCAAATATTTACTAGGGTTGATCTGCTTGAGATAATTTATTTTCTTGGTATTTATAATTTTAAAAAATAAGTTAGAAAAAAAGAACAAGGCTAAGTTTCACTACTTTTCATTTTATTCATTTGAGTTTGAGTTTTGTCATTTCAATCTTTTAAATTTTATTTACTTTCAATTAAGTCCTCCGTTAACAATCTATTAGTTGTTGCCATTATTTATAGCAAAACTACGCCGTGTGTCATTTTTTTAATCTTAATTTATTATTAATTTAGTAATTTTAAGAAAACGTTAAAAAAAACCCATATATTATATTAAGAAACGACATCGTATGTGGAGAACAATATTGAAGAACAAAATTGAATCCCCACCTGATACCCTAGCCCGATACTAAGAGACTGAGAGGGAGAAAGGAAACTGAAAGAGGGGGAAAGAGAGATTGAAATGGGGAAAGAGAGAGAAGAGAGACCGAGAGGAAACAGCCATAATATGAATTTGAAAATTAGAATGGGATAGATTTACAGCAATGGCAGACTTAGTACTGATGAGACCTAGTGTTGCTCCAAGGGCTATCTTAGTACTTAGAGGAACGTTGCTCAAAAAACCAACAATGCGAAGGGATTTTGAAGATGACCTCCACTTTCTAGCTTGGGAGAGCTTGAAGGGCTCCGTCGAGTTCACAGTAGCTTTGGAGGCATTGAAATCAGTTGCTGATAGGTATGGAAGCATCAATGTATGTATTGCAGGTCATTGCTTAGGAGCTGGGTTTGCTTTCCAAGTGGGAAAAGCATTAGCCAAAGAAGGGATATACGTGGAAACTGGAAACCGATTTATTTAATCCTCCTCCTATTTCATTAGCAACGAGCTTAGGGAATATGGGAGAAGAGGTTGGGTTAGCTTGGAAGAGATTTAAATCAATGCTTCTTAATTTGTGGGTTTTTTTTTTTCTTAATTAGCATTTTCTTAATTAATAAATATAAATAAATACTTTTTTTTAATTTAAAAAAAAAGATAAAATAAT
Organism: Quercus gilva; assembly: GCA_023621385.1. Lineage (NCBI taxonomy): Eukaryota > Viridiplantae > Streptophyta > Magnoliopsida > Fagales > Fagaceae > Quercus > Quercus gilva. The sequence goes on from CM042476.1 coordinate 26,222,685, forward strand.
GTCGTTTTGCTATAGATAACTGTAGTAGCTAATAGATTGTTAACGGAAGACTTAATTGAGAATAAATAAAATTTAGAGGACTAAAATGACAAAACTTAAACGTAGAGAGCTGAAATGAAAAGTAGTGAAACTTAGAGGGTTGATTTTATATTTTAGCCAAAAAACAATATATTTCAAAAAAGGGTAAAGTTTTCAAAAGGTTATCTAATAAACTAAATTTAGAAATAAGGGATTTTTTTTTTCTTTTTAGAAACAAAATAAGGGATTTAAATGAACATACAACTAATTTTTTAAGTTGAATTATTCTCAAATGAATTTTAAAATATATGTATTTTTGTTTTTTTAAAGGATGAAATGTATTTTGTGTGATGAATATGTAAAGTAAGAGATGAGTTTAGGTAATTTGGTGTAACTTTATATAAGTTACACTTTTTTTAAGCCATTGATTTCTATTAAATTTAACTATAAAAAAAATACCAATAGCCTAAGTCATAAATTTATAGAAATTAATGAATTAGAGCAATATCTCTCATCATGGGCATATATAGTCATGCACCGTGCATAATAGATAGTGAACATTCATTAATTCATTCAATAAATTAATGAATTAGATTCTCTCTACAGGTTTAGGGGCTATGGTCATACACCATGCATATAGAGTGATGCTCTACTAGTACAATGCATTTTAAAAATAGATTTACGCGGTCAAATAAAATTTGAGGTAAACATAACATTAAAGAATGAATCGATAGAGAGCTCTAGCAAGTAGTGAATGGAGGATAATGTTCAATAGAGGCCAATTCAAACATATTCTAGAGCAATTCCTTTTAATCATAAGCTTGTAGTTTTAGACACAAATGGGGGAGAAAATGGGCTTTTGCCTTTTTTTTTTAAAAAAAAATCCAGCATTTTGCTCTATTTTCCAAACTAATTAGGGAAATGCCCTTGTTTTAAAACTCGATTTTCTAAAAATCGAGTTTTAATTTAAAATTCTATTTTATAAAAATCGAGTTTCAATTTAAAACTCGATTTTTGGATAATAAAAAAAAAAAATTTCTGGAACCCTATAGTGGCGTTTTAAGGAGCCTTATAGTAACGTTTTAAGGACTCTATAGTGACGTTTTGGAACTGGAGTGTCATGAACTCGAGTTCTATGCAATTTATTTATTTATTTTTTTAAGTTTGATCTCTCCATACCTATAGTGGCGTTTTAAGAAACTTATAGTGGCGTTTTAAGAAGCCTATGGTGACATTGAAACACAATTTAAAAAAAATCGAGTTACAAAAGAGGGACATTTCCTTAATTAGTTTGAGAAAGAGGGCAAATGGCTGTTTTTTTTTTTGCGCGAAAAGGGAATTTGCCCATTTTGGCCCACAAATGAGAGATGGCAGGAGCTCTCTAGTTATTAACAAATGCTAGGAAAAAGGAGATTAACCGATCACTACCCGTTCATTTTAGCGAACAAAATTAAAGAAGCCAAACAAGATCTAATTAAGGTGGTGGAATAAGAATGTCTTTAGGTAAATATAACAAAGGTTAAAGAAGTTGAGAGGATTGATAGAAAAAAAAAAATACAAAAAAGAGGATAGTTCCAGTATGAGAGAAAATGAGGAATAGCTCCAAAGAGAAATACTATGAAATGCAAAAAAGGGAAGAAACCCTTTTGAGACAAAAATATAGGATAAATGGCTAATCCCCTAATCTTAAAGAGATAGGGGAGTTCAGAGTTGGGTTTCAAAGTAGAAAAGAGATAGGGGATTGCCTTGTAAATTTTTTAAGATTTAATTTATTGAGCAATCCCCCAATCTCTGAGAAGATTCACAACTTAATCCAACCAATGATACTTTTTTTTTTTTTTTTTTTGGGGGGGGGGAAGATCCAACCTTAATGAGAAAATTTTTGTATGAGACAGTCTCATGAGACCTATGTTTCAACTTAATATTAAAAATGAAGACCTAACTCAGATCCTACAAGAGGAAATTAAGGAAACCATCATCTTTAAATATGAGATCTCTAAAAGCCATAGAGGCTGTCAAAGCATATCAAAGTTTCTTTATCAATAAAAGAATGCAAAGAAAACTAAACCATACTTTCTTGAATTTGATTCCGAAGGTAAAAGGTGCTGCTAAATGGATCTGCTTAGAGCCATCAGTCTATGCAATAATGGTACAAACAAAAAAGTAATTTCTAAAATTATGGCTAATAACTGAAACAGTTACTCCCAAAGTTAGTTTCTCCTAGGTTGGAGCCTTGGTTCCTGGTAGTATAATTCAAGACAATACTATTATTGTCCACTAATTGCAAACCCACGTGATATGTGGAAAAATGTAATACAATAATTTTATAATAGAGCGTGATGTATAATTGACTAAAGTACTTTTTCGGCTCTTAAAGTTTGGTTTTTTTTTTTTTTTTTAAATAAATTTTGGTTCTTTAAGTTTCAAAATTTTCATTTTAGCTCATGAAAATGGAGATTTTGAACCAAATGAAAAACTAAAAAAAATAATGAATGACCAAAATGAAAATTAACCCACATGTTGAGGACCAAAAATGTATTTTAGTCTAGGTGCATGTGTTGTTTAAAAGTTTTTTTTAAAAAATATATAAGTTTTATGTAATGAAACATATAATTCAGTTGCATTCAACAACAATGTATGGTGATATATGTATGATAAATGTAATTTAATAATAAAAAAAAAAATCTAAAATGCTTAGTTATAATAATTGCTTTATATTTTTTGAGAAGATGTTACTAAAAGGAGTTTATTTTAAATATTACCATAATTCACTAATTTGACTATTGTAAATATTACTATATGTGTGTGTCCCCCCTCAAAAAAAAAAAAAAAAAAAAAAAACTATATATGTGTATGTGTTTTGAGTTTAAAATGAGCGTTTGTAAAAAAAAAAAAAAAAAAAAAAAAAAAACTATGAGAAGTTGGGTTGCAAAATAGAGTTTTGAATTTTAAAAATACTCTTTTAATTTTTCAAAATGCCTAACCAAATGGAACTTTTAAAAATACAGTATAATGTCTATATTATTAAAACTAGAATTTTAAGGTAATATTTAGAGCATTTTTCATTTTAATTACTTTTTTAGAGCTTATGTCTCTAATTTTTTATGCATATCTTGTTTGTATGTTTCAGCCCAAAGCTGAAGAGTCTAACTTGAATAAATTTACTTTTTCACCATAAATTTTAATTTTTGACCCCAAAAAAAAAAAAAAAAAACCAACCTGCACAAGGAACCAATTTAAAACCTAATTAATCTAACTCAAGTCCAATCAAAGTTAACAGCACCGTACCCCACTGCCAAATTGACCATAAAAATAATACCTATCCAAAAAAATAAAAAAAAAGACCATTGGAAACAATAGTTTTTGAACCACCTGCGATAACAAGGGTAAGTGTGCGTAATATACACAAATAGGACTTGGGCAAAATGGGTAAATAGTCTTAATTTTAAAACTATGTAGCAAAATATCTCTCTTTTCAAAGTATTTAGCAAAATGCCATTATTTTTGGAATTCGATTTTAATAAAATTGAGTTACAGGTGAAATTAGATATTAGTAATGTCGAGTTCTATGCATATTTTGTTACTTAAATTTTGACATTGTTAATGTCAAGATCTACTTAAAAATATACGTAAAACTCAATTTGAAGGATATCGAGTTTTACACAGAACTCAAGTTCCAAAACATGGGCATTTTATTAAATATTTTTGGAAAGAGAGGTATTTTATTATATAGTTTTAAAATTAAGGGTATTTATCTATTTTGAAAAATAGGGGCAAATGTGCAATTTGCATTTTGAAAAAGAATAAGAAAAAAGAAACGTGTGCAAATGAAACATACCGAGGGCCGAAAGGAGTATATAGTATATATTAGGAATAGGGTTTTAGGGGTTTCAATCAAATACAAGTAGTAGTCAGTCGATAATGTCGAGTTCGAAGTGGAGGCGGAGGCGGAGGCTGAGGTCGAGCAGGTTGAGGTTTAGGCCTTCTTTACCGGAAGAGATGTTGGAAGAGATACTGTCATGGCTTCCAGTTAAATCAGTATTTCGTTTCAGGTGCGTTCAAAAGTCATGGTCTACTCTTATCCAAAACCCAACTTTCGTTGCCAAACACCTTCTTCACCAACAAACAAAAACAGAAAATCCAAGTATTTTGGTCGAGAGCTTTGACTTACTAGGACATGGCTTCTCCCTGCACCTTTATCCTGATGTTGATGATGCTGTACGCATTGTGGACCTTTCAAAGGACTTGGGCTTGCCCCAATTTCTACCTCGAAGTCTCGACATGATTAGTTGCATCAATGGTATTATTTGCATTAATGGTTCCTGCCGTGCCCGTGGCGGTGGCGGCTTCAATAATGTATTTGTCTTATGGAATCCAGCAATCAGAGAACGTAAGATCATTCGTTGTCCCTCACCTCCTCAGTGTCCTGCCCATTTTCTTCCACCATATAACTTTAGAGCATTTTTTGCATTTGGTTATGATCAATATTCTAATGATTACAAGTTGGTTAGAATTGTCACTTACAACAAGAATTCTCCACCTACCCAAAATTCACTCTTCACAGACTCCTACAATTTTTTTCATGTTTACTCCCTAAATGCTGATTCCTGGACCCAAGTAATTGACACCACTATTCATCTTTCAAACCTTAGGTTGCTTTCTTATCGTGCAATGTACTTCAATGGTGTTAATCATTGGTTCGGTTTCTTTGACAACGGCCGCATAAACGAACTCAGGCAGAATTGTGATAGGGAGATAATTCTATCCTTCGACATGAGTCATGAGGTGTTTCGAATAATGAGGTTGCCAGATGTGTTTCGAAAACTAAAGTACCCTGTGGACAGTGTTTCAAGTATGCGGAGGAACAAAGTTTTTTCTGTGTTCAACGATGGCCTTGCATTTGTTGTTGATAAGGAGTATACTATGACTATGACAGGGACATACTTTGATATATGGGTGATGCGTGAATACGGGGTTGAGGATTCTTGGACCAAACAACTTGTTGTAGGACCCTTGTTAGGAATTGGCAGGCCCTTATATTTTTCCAAGAATGGAGTGCTTCTTGTTGGTGACGATGGCGCAATAGTCTTGTATAACATTGGTTCTAAAGAAATTATGAAACTTCAAGTTCCAGAGTTTCCAAATTCACTCATCCCAAAACAAGCTATGGTTTATGTTGAGAGCCTAGTTTCACTCACGGGTGCTTGAGGCCCTGAGCTCCTAATTATTTATATCAACAATAATTTTTCAGTAAGTTATGTGTGATTTAGAGATGATATCATATGGATGATGTATTTGTTAAATTTTAATTCTATATTCCTCTTCAATCTCTGTCATTTGTTGATGGATCAGTAAATTGTTGATTTTTTATGCATTGGAATTGTGATAGATTTTGGGGGAGGTCTGGATAATAATCTATGAGTAGTTTTTTCTGCATTAACATCTCAGCTATTGTTTGCTTTGGTGTCTATTTGTTTTAGGGAAATTCACACAGACTTGGTCACTTGAGGGTCCGTACCACTTGCTAATTTGATAAATTAAGTTTCCTTTACTTTGGCGGAAACCATATTTACTGTAGGTAGATGACTTTATTATAGTTTTTGTGGTCTCTTAGCATTTCAATGTTGTAAAAGTTCCTAGATGGGTTGGTTTAACCTCAGTGATTGCAAGCTAGTTTTTGTGAAAATTGTTCATGTTGTTGAGCTTTTTACTTAAACATTTAGAAAGATAATTTTTCATGTTCTGGTATTCATCATGATGTGCTTCTTTTAGCCAAGCCACAGGTTTGTGTTTTGTTCAACCTTTATATTTAGGCTGGGGATTCACCTAATGAATTGTGTGGTTAGTACATTGTACCAAGAGCATTCAATCACTTTCTTGACATAATTTATTTTTTCTTCTCAATCCCCTTAGCATGATGTTCCTCATTATCCTTGTCCATTGCATGCCCAAAATTCTAAATAAGAATAATCCACCTCTTTCATTCCATTCCATTCTTTTCTTTCTCCTAGGAATCATATCCCAAATTTTAGGGTTTTAGGCTCGGTTGTGATTATTATTTTTTTTTAATTTTTTTTGAGAAATAATTACAACATGCTGCTAACTCCGTAGTTTGAACTTTTTCCCCCTTAGACCCCCAAGCACTTTGTGTATGGGGAGGTGCCAATTCAGCTGCAAGGCCTTTGGCTAGTTGTGATTAAGTTAATCAATTCTTTTTTTGATGGGAAGTTAATCAATTATTTGGCAAGTGATTAATTAGATTTATTAATGGTGGGCAGGTTACGGCTTAATGCAATGTGGAGGTTTTTTTACTGATTGTTTTTTGTAGTCATAAGTTAGGCTATTTAGTTATTCCACTCATGTTTTGTAACCTATCTTCCTCATCTTATAGGTTATGCCTTGCTTAGGAAGAATAATGCGGAGACAACATATTATTTATTTATTTATTTATTTATTTATTTATTTTTGAGAAAGAAGACTTGAATTTTATTCCATTAAGGCATGTCTGCCTGATAAAAATTCAAACAATAGACTAGAACATCCTCCATCCATACATAATAACCTGTGATATGGCGTGCATATCTAGCAAGATTGTGAGCTACTTTGTTACTTTCTCTACCAGCATATTAGAACCTAACCCCACTAAACCGATTTGCCAAGGTTTGTGCATCCCAGATTAGCAAGCCATAGGTTGCAAATGGTTGTGATGGGTCTGTTAATGCTAACATGACTGTTTGACAATCTCCCTCAAAGAACTCTGTCAAAATTGGTTATGCCTTGCTTAGGAAGAATAATGCGGAGAATAATGCGCTGTCATTGTAGTTGTTTTTTGACTTCATGTTTCAAATTCTTCTGTAATATTATCTGGCATAATGGTTGTCCTACATCTTAAAATTGATTTATTTATTAAAAGTTTTAGTATACTACTATATCGTGAGAGAGAAAAAAACAGTTTAAAACTATCTAAAATTTGAGGTGATTCTAAATAATAATATAAAAAAATATATAAAAAAGAACTGTTTTAGTTCTTAAAAAAATTGTTTTATTTTTAAATTTGAATCTGACAAAAAAACATGGAAAATGGAGAAATTTGCTTTTTAAAATTTAGGAATTTTTAAAATAGTAATTTTACATGTCTAACCCTATTATTTAAACTTCTTAAACCAGTGAATTTGGCATTATTTTAGGCATCCAAAAGTAGGAATCTAAACCGAGAAAGCCCCTTAAATAGTACTCATGAGCCACGTCCAAATTGTCATGATCTAACTTTTTAAAGGAATATCATTTAATGCATTGTTTGTCACGTAAAAAGATTAAAAAAAAAAAAAAAAAAAAAAAAAAAAAAAAAAAAAAAAACTATCCTCATTAATTTAAACAAATAATAACATTGACTTGTTAAATAAAGTAAATGGTAAGATAATACTTTTATCTATAAATTTTGTGTAAAGAACTTTATTTTGGGACATTTCCAAATGGAATAGACAGATATAGAAGTATAGATAGAAATAGATATAAATTATATCTTTTTATTTATTTATTTATTTTGGGTTTAGTATTATAATTTTCCATTCCTTCATTTCTTTTAACACAACACAAAATCCATATTAACCATTGATTGCTCTTGAAAAGGAAAGAAGTGAATACACCAAACCAAATCAACAAGGAAAATTACACTTTATCACCCTAAAATAGACCTTAGATTACACTTCACACCCTTAACTTTTCGAATGCATATTTTGTATTCTAAATTATGTCCATTGTTACACTTTGCACCTTGATGTTAAGTTTTCTGTTATGTTAGACAGAAATTTCAAGCATGGGACTCCACTTAGTCTTGCCTAAGTGGCACAGAAGAAAAAGACCAAATGCCCCTCTTCCCAATCATGAATCAAAGAAAAAAAAAATTTATTTCTTCACTTCTTACCCATCTATCCTCTCTTGCGTTGCAGCTTCTCCTCTATCTTGGCCAACAACTCTTCTCGCTCTCACAAAAATAAAATAAAATAATAGAACCCTAAATTGTAAGTACCCAAAACAAAAGCATCCAAGGCACCACCTCTATTCTCCGACAGGTTGATAAGTTTCAACCTATTTTATATGTGGGTTTAGTTTCTCTTCTCTTCTACACAAGCTTGGTTAATTCTTTTGGATTATGTGTCGTCTGATCCCACAGCTTAATGGGTTGAATTAGCATTAGGCCCACCAATTTTGCAAACCACCTCTTTCATTCATATTTTTAAGCGCTAGTTTTCCATGTATCCTTTTGCTTTCTCTGTGCAAGTTCCAAGATTCTATGTGCAAGCTTTTGCTTCAAAAGATTTGAAGAAAAAAATATCAATATAAAATTTAATAACATTTGATAATATGAATTTTGGAAATTTTGGGATTGGGATGAAGAAATGAGATGGGAGAATAGGCATTTGGTCTTTTTATTTTGTACCACTTAAGGAAAGACTCACGTGCTTCAGTGCTTGAGATTTCTATTCAACATAACGGTAAACTTAATGTTGTAGTGCAAAATGTAACAAGAGTCATAGTTTAGAGTGCAGAATATGCATTTGAAATGTTTAAGGTGCAAAATGTAATCTGGGGTATAGTTTAGGGTAGTAAAGTGTAATTTTCCCAAATCAACATGTATCTAAATATAAAAACAATCACATTGGTGGTAATGATTTCTCTTCTACATTTGAATTTAGAATCATCAATGTAGAAGAGAAATGTAAACTTTCAAACCAAATCAAGTAATAAAATAAAATATAACAAAAAAAAAAGAAAAGATAACAACCTAACCAAATGTACCCCAAACCCTTACAGTCTCATCTTTACTCCTTGAATAGTGTATTGGACTCCAATGACAACGATAATTGACTTTTAATTTTTAACTTTTTTGACTTTTTTCACATTTCTAACTTTTAGATCATACAATAATTGCAAGGGATCTAATCATTTAAATCCAAGCAAATTTAGGTTTTGTAAACTCTAAAATTAAAAAAAAAAATGTAAAAAAAATACTTTGAGTTGGTTCATTATTCTGTCATATCAAAATTTCACAATATTTTTCAATAGATAAAAGCTTACCATAGATTAACGATTATATTGACACTCACCATAACTCAAAAGAGCTTGTGAAAATATTGTAAAACTTTGTTGTGCATATAGACTTTCTCAACTAGAATATCTTTGATTCCATAATAATATTTCCTCCAAATTAATCTAACTATATCCCCTCCCCCCCCCCCCCCCCCCCCCCCAAAAAAAAAGCTTACTTTGTCATTATGAGAATGATTTAAGTCAAATATTTACTGGGATGTTCTGCTTGAGATAATTTATTTTATTGGTTTATATAATTTTGAAAATAAGCTAAATAAAAAGAACAATTATATTTTTCAAAAAAGGGTAAAATTTCCAAAAGGTTGTCTAACAAATTAAATTTAAAAATAAGGGAATAGTTTTTCCTTTTTAGAAACAAAATAAGGGATTTAAATGAAAATACAACTAAAATTTTAAGTTGAATTATTCTCAAATAAATTTTGAAATGTATGGTTAAAAAAAAAAAATGAAATGGTTTTTGTGTGATGTATGTAGGGTAAAAGATGAGTTCAAGTCACATCTAGTGTAACTTTATATAAGTTACACATTTTTTTTAGCGTTGATTTTCATTAAATTTAATTGTAAAAAAATACCAATAGCCAAAGTCATAAATTTATAGAAATTAACGAATAAAAGAAATATCTCTCTACAGTTTTAGGGGCTATGGTCATACAACATGCATAAATAGAGATGCTCTACTAGTATAATGCATTTTAAAAATAGGTTTACGTGGTCAAATAAAATATAGGGTAAACATAGCATTAAAGAATGAATCGATAGAGACCAAAAGCGCGTAAACCTATTTAGTTTGACCATGTAAACCTATTTTTAATGTGATGACATTAAAGAATGTTATTTGGGCCTTGCAGATCAATTATTTGGGCCATGGACTAAACTAGGCCCAATACGTACTCCTTCAGGGTGAAAATTAAACTTCCCCAAATGACCCATACCTCGGACCACAAACCAAAGGGCGTGTCATCATGGGTCCAATGGTAAATTACTGTGACCCCATCCGAAGTAAATATCTACATTGAGCAAGCAAAGTCAACGTGTTTCCCGACCTTCAGAGGAAGAATTTCGGAACTTACGGAGTTACGAGATTATCTGAGGATGTCATCTAAAGCTTTTTGATAGATCTACAATAATTTGTCTGATATATTTGCATTTAATGTTGGATAACTGATTAGAATAAGACAAAGAGTCCCAAAATTCTCCATTCATCATAATGTTGAGGAAGGAAGAGCTTGATGGGACAGCCCAACTGTGTAAGGACAGCTCATACTAGAGCTTATGTTGAAGAAGAAAACAGGTCAAATGAAGGAAATGATAAGAATGAAGGAGGAGTAGGGGGAATATAAAAGGGAGGAAACTAATATAAAGAGGGGATTTCTTGGAAAAACAAGAGGGAGAAACTCTCTTAAAAAAACCGTTCCAACAAACCTTATGAATAAATATTTCTATGTTATTTTATTCTCAAAGATGCATAGTTCTTGTTCAAATTTTTCCATGTGGATTATTGTTAACCCATAATACATACAAATTAATTGTGATCCTAAGCCCAGGTTGAATCAAATCTGTGCTGCCACAGTTCCTAAAAGGACTTAAAAAAAAAAAAAAAAATTACCATAATCAATTCTCGCTAATTTGAATATTTTAAACATTACCCAATATATATATATATATATAGACACATACATGAAACACATATAACATGTTTTATTAAGTTTAAATATTATATAAGTTTTGAATTGTAGCAAGTGTTTCTTCTCTTTAAAAATATAAACATAATGACTAGAATTTTAAGGTATTGTTTTGAATATTTCTCATCAGTTTTATTACTTTCTAGCACCCTGTCTCTAATTTTTGATGCCTATCTTATTTATATGTTTTAGTCCAAAACTAAAGAGTTACTTTTTTTTTTTTTTTTTTTGAGAAACAGAAACTAAAGAGTCTAACTTGAATAAATTTTACTTTTTGAACCAAAAATTGAATTTTTGAGCAAAAAAAAAAAAAAAAAAAAACTTAGAAAAAGAACCCAATTATTCCAACTCAAATCCAACCAAAGTTAACAGCACCACACTGCCAAATCAACATGAAAAAATTTTCTCAAAAAAAAAAAAAAAAAGAAACGTGTGCAAATAAAAATACCGAGTACCAAACGGACTAGGGAGTAAAGGAGTATATATTAGGAATAGGGATTCAATCAAACACTAGTAGTAGTCAATCGAAAATAATGTCGAGTTCGATGGGTTCCAAGTGGAGGTGGGGGCGAAGGTATTCGACGTGGGGGTGGAGGTGGGGGCGAAAGTCGAGAAGGTGTAGATTAAGGTTAAGCTCCAATAATAATAATTTACACTTACCGGAGGAGTTGTTGGAAGAGATCCTGTCATGGCTTCCAGTTAATTCATTATTTCGTTTCAGGTGCGTTCAAAAGTCATGGTCTACTCTTTTCCGAAACCCAACTTTCATTGCCAAACACCTTCTTCACCATCAAACAAAAACAGAAAATCAAAGTATTTTGGTTATGAGCTCTGATTCAATAGGATATGGCTTCTCCCTGCACCCTTATCCTGATGATGATGCTGTACGCATTGGGGACTTTCCAGAGGACTTGGGCTTGACCTTACTTTGGCAACCTACAGATATCAACCTGTTTAGTTGCATCAATGGTATTATTTGCATTGATCGTCCCTTGGCTCCCTACCTTACCTTCGGCGGTGTCTGCTCCGATGTATTTGTCTTATGGAATCCAGCAATCAGTGAACGTAGGATTATTCGTTGTCCCCCACTTCCTCAGTGTCCTTTTCTTCCACCATATAACGTTACAAAACTTTTTGCATTTGGTTATGATCAATATTCTAATGACTACAAGTTGGTTAGAATTGTCACTTACAACAAGAATTCTCCTCCTACCCAAAACTCACTCTTCACAGATGTTTACTCCCTAAATGCTGATTCCTGGACCCAAGTAATTGACACCACTATTCATCGTTCAAACGTTAGGTTGCTTCCTTATTGTGCAATGTACTTCAATGGTGTTAATCATTGGTTTGGTTTCTTTGACAACGGCCACATAAACGAACTCGGGCAGAATTGTAATCGTGAGATAATTCTATCCTTCGACATGAGTCGTGAGGTGTTTCAAATAATGAGGTTGCCAGATGAGGTGTTTTGAAAACTAAGGTACCCTGTGGACAATGTTTCAAGTATGCAGAGGAACAAAGTTTTTTGTGTGTTCAATTATTGCTTTGCTTTTGTTGTTTATGAGGAGGATGCTATGACAGAGAAATACTTTGATATTTGGGTGATGCGTCAATACGGGGTTGAGGATTCTTGGACCAAACAACTTGTTGTAGGACCCTTGTTAGGAATTCACAAGCCCCTACAATTTTCCCAGAATGGAATGCTTCTTCTTGTTGGTGATGATGGTGCAATAGTCTTGTATAACATTGGTTCTAAAGAAATTAGGAATCTTCAAATTCCAGACTTTCCAAAATCATTCACCCCAATACAAGCTACAATTTATGTTGAGAGCCTGGTTTCACTCACGGGTGCCTGAGCTCCTAATTATTTATATCAAAAATAATTTTTCAATAAGTTATGTGTGATTTAGAAATGATATCATATGGATGATGTATTTTTTAAATTTTAATTCTATATTCCTTTTCAATCTCTGTCATTTGTTGATGGATCAGTAAATTGTTGATTTGTTATGCATTGGAATTGTGATAGAATTTTGGGGGAGGTCTGGTTATTAATCTATGTAGAGTGAGAGTTGGTTAAGGGTTTGAGCAGATTTTTCTGCAATAACATCTCAGCTATGGTTTGCTTTGGTGTCTATTTGTTTTAGGGAAATTCACAGACTTGGTCACTTTAGGATAGGGAGGGTCCGTACCACTGGGTAATGTGACAAACTAAGTTTCATAAAATTTGATGGAAACTATGGTTATTGTAAGTAGATGAATATTTATAGAGAAAATTTCAAGAGGGTATTTCACCTTATTCTAGGATTTGTGGTATGATTTCTTCCAAGCTTCATAAAATCTTTATCGGGTCTTTATTTCTTATACTAGTAGCAGTCATTTGATTTGCCTGATTCTTACTATTATTAATTTTTACTTCCCATATATGATACATGCTCTCTGTTTTGCCAATGTTATTCATGGATATGAAATTCCTTGGTAATTTTTCTTTAGGTCCACTCATCTAATCACATTTGAATTCTTAGAGGGTCAGCTGTAATAACTCAAGCTGGAGTAACTCCATAACCAAGAGAAATAGAGAAATATTATTGTTTTTTCTTTGTCTTCGCCAACTTAATGATTGAAAATCATTGGTTGTAAAATTGTAAAACCAGTTATAGCTTTACAGGAAGCTCACAATTTCATTTTAACTTCTGTCATGTCTATGGGGGCATAAGGTGTCTCTCTTAGTCTCTCCAATAGTCAATTTTAAGATTGTTATTAACTCAGAAAATATATCATGCATTCAATATATCCATCGTCTTTCTCACAATGAGAATACCCCGTATAACTTTGGGATCTGTACGTTAAACATTATAAGAATGAGAATCAGAGAATACATATATCCTTTTTCTCACAATGTGCATACCCCATATAGCTTTGGGATCTGTACATTAAACAATATAAGAATGAGAATACATACATCCCGTGCAGAGGAAAATCAGTGCAACTAGAGGGATGACAATATCTAAAACTTTAAGCCTTGGAAGGGTGAATGGACAATGTTACAAGCTCCTCCAGTGAAGTAGTCACATGCACTTAACTGTTCTGATTTTTGAGTGAGGAAGGGCTATGCTCTTGAACTAGAAGGGGAGAGGAGATCTGTCTAACAGGAGACAGAATTGTAAATTGGAGCAGAAAAGTCACCTTTTTAACACAACCTAACATAACACAAAGATTCTTTCAAAATAAAGGATAGACACAAACAATTGTATTGCATATAATCACTTTTAGAATAAGAACTTGTAGTTTAGTTCACTGAAGATACAAATTTCCTAAAAATTTACCATATGGTACATAAATCCTTTAGCAACCAACCAAAAGAGGGGCAAAGCTACAAAAGAGGACAACGAGGACTTTTGAAACGGGATATAATTCATAAGACATTTAGGATGGGACAATGAAATTGGAGCTTAGGTCCACAACATGTATCAAAATGCACATCCTCCTGACTGTGGTAGTGACTGTGTTGCAAATGCATTGCTAGACTTAAGATTGACATCAACCATGTCTTCTTGATTGGTCAAAAAAAGTGTTTCCATTCCAGGTAAGGCTGCTGCAATCTTTCTAAAAAGTTCCTGACAAGGGATTGATAATGAAAACTAAGTTGCATGACTATAAGGTTCTTAGCAATGCAAAAACAATAAGAAGCTTACATAAGAGGGTTTTTTTCTTTTTCGTTGTTGGGAAAGAAATAATCATATGCTGTCATTGTGTTAATCAGATTATGGCAACATAAATGATTGATCAGACATGAAATATTTTAGGAAACCAGAAATTCAGCTAAGCATGAAACAGCTGTTGTAACCATCGAGTATGTATGAACTCTTGTCATCTAGATATTCTCCTTTATTCAAAAGAGACCAATAAACGAATTTTACCCTTTGAAAGAGAAATATAGCAGAATCATTGATGGTCAGATCATTAGCATGATTCACTAAAACCTTTTTCTTTTCGAAAATGAAGTCTCTAGTGTTTGGAGTGAGCCCAAACAAAATCATGTGCATTTACATTTTATCAACAAGCCTTTAACATTTGTATAATTAGCTATTCAAGTAGAGGAAACTAATTGCTTACCTTAATATTAAAGCTGGCTTTGGCACTGGTTTCAATAAACAAAACATTCAGGTCATGATCGCTTTGGCTTCTCCTTCCTCTACAGAAACTTGCCTGCCCAAACCATTCACATGATGCCAAGGTCATAAGCACAAAAGATTGCACCAAAAATCAACATGGTGAGTAATAATGAGACTCACTAACAATGTTCTGCGATCACCTTGCCTTAGAATCATCAAGATAATTCTACTAAATATGAGATGCAAAACCCCAAATAGCCAAAAGCATAGCAATTTCCTTGATGCCATTCATCTTATCATGGAAGACTATTGTGGAAGCAATAGGAGTAATTGCCAGAGAAGCAGTACTGATAAAGATGATAGAAGTACAAATTAAGTCCACAACAGTACAACACCAATAGAACAAACCTGCCAAGCCACAGCTGTCCAAACTAAGGTCATAACATAAACTCTTCCTCCAGCAAAACCTACCATTTCCATATAAAAAGTCTTTCATTTCCCACAATAGAAACACAGGTGGCAACAAGTGCTGTACAGATTTGCTTTTCCAGAACCACTGAATATGTTTCCCTTTTTAGAACCTTTTGGAAGGGAAGATGCATCAGGGACAGGCAAAGAGAGTGAAGTGCAAAAGCTCTAAGGGTATAAAGGAAACCAATTATACATTGCCACTTAGAAGCTCCTGATGGTCCATCAGAGTCATCATTGACTACAATCAGGGAAGATGAAAATGAGAGGACAACCAGAGTTAAGAATTAAAGCAGTGAACTTCTTAGAATTGATTAAGTGTGAGAAAACTGCATTGAAAGCTGTTTGTGTTGCACATATGAGGGAGTAAGTAGAGGCAGGGAGGTAGAAGAGTCCAACATAATACATCATGTTGTGTTATAAAAAATAAAAAAAAATAAAAAAAGACAAAACAAAAACAAACCAAAAAAAGGAATACATCATTTTGTCACTTGCTTTGAGCACTCTAAGAGAGAAGTAGATCAAGGCAAGAATTTTAAAAGAGCGTGAAGCTGAAGAAGTTGAAGGCTCCTTGAAGGAAGGAATAAGAAAGAATGGGATCAAAAGGATTGGGAAGGCAGCAATTTGGACAAGAGTAGCCATCCATTTACTATTTCCACCCCGGTCATAATTAAACCTCCAAAGAAGAACAGCAGCAGCTTGACCCACAATGAGAAGGAAAATGTTTCAACTAAAGTGGCAAATTGCACAACATGGGACTGAGTTTCAGACTTGGATTTAAGCAAGACTATCCAAGTACATCTGGAATAATCATCCACAATTGTAAGAAAGAATTTGAAAACATTAGTGGTAGGAACGGAGAAGAGTCCCTACAAATCAGTGTATGAGTTCGAAACAAGCATGAGAAACATTAGTACAGGAATGAAAAGGAAGCCTTTTTTTCTTAGCAATTGGACCAATCATACGAAGATCATCTTTATTGCTATTTACGACAGGAAGCACCTGATTAAGGGCTAATTTCTCATTAGAGGGATGACCTAAACAATAGTGCCAAGCATTAAATGCACATGTATGTACAGAAGAAACAACTGATTTGAACATATCTGACTTGAAGTCTTGCTGCAGGAAGCAGAGACCACCATGTTCTTTGCCCAGACCAATCATGTTCCAATGAGTAAGGTCCTGGATAAAGCATAGGTTAGAAATGAAGACAAAGCAGCAAAATAAAGATTTTGTAAGATGACTAATGGAAATCAAGTTGAAAACTAAAACAAGGTACACAAGTACACCAGTCAAGATAAGAGTTTCACTGAGTTTAAGTGTGCCTATATGAGTTACTAATGCTGTTTCCAAAACAGGTAAATGAGCAACAGTATTGATGACAAAAGTAATGGTGGTAAGATGAGGAATCGAATGGACTATATGAGCAGTTGCCTGTGTCCAAGATCCAATCTTTAGATGCAAAAGTTTGTTTATCAGCAATACTGGCTGAAAAAATGGAATGTTTGGAATCTATGCTAGGAGTAGAAGGGGAAATGGTATTACCTGTGAAATTGTTAATGAAATGGGAAGTAGCACCACCAGACTGAAATTGAGCTCCAGAATTCACCATAGCAGATTCATACGCAGAAGTAGTTTGATATGCAGAATTGGTTCAATCAGTGATTGACTGAGACTTCATAAAGCTCAGAAGTTGCTCACATTGAGCTTGTGTAATAGGACATTGAGAAGGATGAAGCCCTATCATTCACCACGGGAACCAGAGGAGCAGATGGTGTGCTTGAACAACCACCATTGGAGGAAGAATTGGAAGGAGGAGGTGAAGTGTAAACATTGTTAGCTGCAAGTACAAGCACCCTTAAAATCTGGAACAGCTTGAAAATTGATTGACTGTTCTGAAAGAGCCTTGAACCTGTAAGTCTCAATTGAGAGCTGGCCTTCTGTCAAAGATGATAATTCCCTTTGAAGCACAAAAATCCTTAGAGCATTGCCTTGAGAAAACCTATCTCGCAAATTAAGCCACACTTCTCTGACATTGTTAGTGTACATTAGACTTGAAGCAATTTCTCTCGAGATGGAATTGATGATCAATGAAAAAATTGTCATATTGCATTTCGTCCAAGAGATGTACTCTATTGAAGAAGCATCAGGAATGGCTATAGTTCCATTCAGAAAACCAATCTTGTTCTTCGCTGTTAGAGATACAATCATAGCTCCTGACCAACTTTGGTAATTCAAATTAAGGCACTGGATTAATAATGCATGTGAACTAAAAATGTGTTCCAACATATATACTAATTATGAAGAAAATAATATGAATGTAAATGATCAGGAAAACTTAAGGCAATTCAGACCCTCCACATAAAACTTAGGAGGTTTTAATTCCATGCTTCTCTCTCTAGATAAGATTGATTTTCTTCTGTTCTGGATTCAGTACCTTGAGACATATGGTCATCGTCCAAAAGGCATGAACGCTTTGAGTTTGAGTTCCTATTATTTACAGGTGTAGTAACATATTTTTAATTCTGAAGTTCAATGATTGATTGATATTTGGAACCACCCTACACAGACACACACTAAAAATGGTACCTACAGATTGAAAAAAGTATATAGTTAATTACTTCGAAAACAACTAAAATAAAAAAAAACATATTGTCATGATTGTACTATTTTAGAGCATCAGTTCACTTATTTCTATAAATATCCTCTTCATTATGATATTATATGTAAACCATTATACAATTTTTAGTTACAAAGAATCGAACGTGACAATATCTCTGCTACATGTTGGCCAAGTAATCAGGAATAGAAAAGAATGGAAAGCATGTTAAATGTTAAAAGATGGATATGGCAAGGACGGTCAAAGAAGTTTTCCAACATAGGTCCTGTGACAAATTGCACCCAGAAAACATCATCACCAGAATGTACTTAACAATTTGAATTGCTTTCATTGCCAATGCTATGACTTCTTGAAATCAAAAAGAACTACTAATACATCCAATAATCCGAGCTACTCTTTGACGACAAAAGTTGAAGAAAAAGTCATTTCCAAAATTACTAGTAGGTTGGCATTTTTTTTATAAGTTACTAGTGCGTTGGCATTGACAATTGCTCCAGTGTGATTAGCTTCACCAAACAAAAAACAATGGTAATTCCAAATAAGGCTCTGGATTAATAATGCATGTGAAAATGGTAACTTTATTCAGGGGAAAAAAAGCATACCTTGTCATGGCCACCCAATCTAGACAGCTCTCCACAGTCCACAACCAGAGTTCCAACATATATACTAATTATGAAGAAGATAATGAGTGTAAATGATCAGGAAAACTTACTTAAGGCAATTCAGAACCTCCCCATATAACTTAGGAGGTTTTAATTCCATGCTTCTCTCTCTAGATAAATTCTCAAGCTCCTTCATCAAAAGCCGATTGCTCTTCTTCCGTTCCATTTAGAAAACCAATCTTGTTCTTCGCTATTAGAGATACAATCATAGCTCTTGACCAACTTTGATAATTCTCAGCACCAGTTTTTGGTAGAGAAACCAATTGACTACCTAGAACATTGCTACTGCTCAGAAAGAATGGATTAAGAGATGGATCTTCCATTCCTGCAGAAGCTTGACCAGCAGAAGAAGAAGAATTTGTAGTGATTGGATTGGTGGAATTTTCAGTGGAAGCCATTGATGAGCTTAGAGCTTTGATACCATGTTAAGAATGTTACTCTCTCACTCAGAAGCAACAAGCTAAATAAAATGGAAATCTTATTGATGAAAAATGAGAAAAATGAAACCAGTCCCCAAATAATTAGAGTGGCACTAGCTAACAAACTATATGTATTTATAGGAACAAATGAATTAATTAAACATGGATTATCTTAACAGGTAATTAACAAAGTGTAACTAATAGCACGTGAATAGCTCATGATTCATTAAGTCCATTATCATTAACTAATTGAAATGGAGTCACTTCTTATCTGGACTTCTTATAGGTCTTAGCACCAGTTTTAACAAATACATACTAAATCATGAATAGATATACATGCACACAAATGAAATCTAGAACAATAAAAGATGACATGACAGAACAGAAACAAAGGCGCAGTAAGAATTGATGGTCAATAGACACCAAAGAGCAACAACTTTTAATATCTTGGATCGTTATTAATTCATAAAGATTGAGAGATTGTAAAGGATAAGAATCATAGGATAAGAGAGAGAGAGAGAGAGAGAGAGAGAGAGAGAGAGAGAGAGAGAGGTGGGGGGGGGGGGGGGGGGGGGAAGAAAAGAAGATTAGTTACCATAATTAAAAAGAGTATAAGCTCATTCAAACCCCTTCCCCAAGAAAAAAGCGAAAAAAAGAAATCCTAATTTTGCTTTTTTTTTTTTTTTTTTTTTTTAATACTAATGGAAATAATTAAGATGAAGACAAAGACTCTCTCTCTCTCTCTCTCTCTCTCTCTCTCTCTCAATATTGTACTTTATGATGGAATTAAATCAAAAAAGCATACAAGCAGTAGACTTAAAAATTACAAATGAAAATTCATGGGATATAGCAATTCTGAAAATAGAAATTACAATAAAAAGAAGAAGAGATACAAACATCACAATAAGCTGACATCCAGTCATACAAAGTTCTCAAAAATAGATTCTTAAGCTCAAGAATAGAAAGATTAACAGTGTTGAGAGTCCAGTTATTCCCTACTTTCCAAATAATTGACATGAGACAAAAAGGAGTTGCAATCTTCACCAGCCAACTCTTATGTCACTCAAAAAATAATTTCCAATTAAAATACATGAAATTGCCTTGTTATTGTTACTGCATCATGTAAAGAACTCCAAATCATGCCAAGAAAATAAACCACAACTTGTGAGCAATGAAGTAGAACTGTTGAAGGTGATCAACTATTTACTCACAAGAATCACACATACAACACAGTTCAGTAGATTAACATTTCTTTGACAATTATCCAAAGTTCGATTTTTTTCCAAGGCAACCATCCAGACCCCCATAAAAAAGGATTTCTTAGGCGCTTTATTACACCACTCCACAGGAAATTGCATATCACCTAAATTCTCAAAACCTCATAAAAAGATTAGACATCAAATATACTATTTCGTTAGGCTTCCAAAACAATTTTAAAAAAAATATTTTTTAAATAATTTGATAGTTGGGGAAGGGGAGATTTGAACCTAAATGTACAAGAGATGCCAATTAAGCTACAACTTGCAAGGCTTCAAAACAGTCTATCAACAACCTTACCCACTGTAATATTAGAATGTAATAGGCCCATCAAAGAATTGAATGACTCTAATTCCTAGTCTTGAAAATCTCTAACAAACCTAAGATTTCAAGAACAAAAGACCCTGTCTTCATAGTACTCCACATAAGAATTAAGGGGAACATCCTTTCTCCTTATCCGCAGCTATTAGGAGCAATTCAGGAAATGATTCTTTTCATGCTATTACACATCACATAATATGCCAAAATTAAATGCCCCTACCATCTTTACCACAAAGATCACAAACCTAGAAAACCCCTCTAACCAGCCCTAATAACACGCCTCTGACCAAGTTTGTTGTCTACTAGTCCTGAGAAACTCCATATTTCACTTGAATAACACGCCTCTAAAAGTAGTCTCTTATGTTTATTTATTCATAATAAAGTGACTGTTTTTTTTTTTTTTTTCATTTTTTTCTTTCCACAATCTTGTTGAAAGGGACTTTGTTGCTTGACATAACATGTGACTAGTTAAACAATTCACTTGTCCTCAAAGTTCACAGATTAAAGGATAAGACTATTTATAGATACTTTATACAAGAAGAAAATATCTACACTATTAAGAACAGGAAAAAATGGTTTGCAACGTGTAATTAATGGAGTTCATGTATATGAGATTATAACAATATTGGTAATGGCAGGGAAAAAATAGGACAATAGTGATAAACCAGATCAAATGTCATGTTTCTTACTTTGGGGGTTTGAAAGACTCCCACTTGTTGACACAACTTACAAGAGGTCACCTAACCATAAAGAGAAGACAATAATGTACCATTGTCAGCAACTACCTAAAGAATGAGGAAAACTGCAATAATGGCTCATAAGTCATAATTCAATAGAAGTGTGAAAAATTAACTCAGCACATAATTCTATAGGCATTAGAATGTACCAAGAAACAAACCCTAAGTTAAATTTTTGTGTCCTTCGACCTTGTTTTAGCGAACTTTACTTGCATTGAATGTTTAGACTAATAATGGATAATTGGAAATAATGCATCCACCTTTCTTGCATATTTTCTTAGTTTTAACCTTTTTATTTTGATAATATATAGCTCGTTTCTTTCTTTTTTGGGCAAGTAATATAATATAAAGTTCACCATAAGGGTGTGCAACACAATTACTCATGGAGTATGTGAAAGGGCACACCTAAAATGGAAAGAATGTGAATAAAAAGTACAAATCAAATTCTGAAGTTCAATGATAGATTGATATTTGGAAGCACCCTACACAGACACACACTATATATGGTACCTACAGATTGAAAAAGGTAATAGTTAATTACTTCAAAAACGTCTAAAATAAAAAACATATTGTCATGATTGTACTATTTTAGAGCATCAGTTCACTTATTTCTGTAAATATCCTCTTCATTATGATATTATATGTAAACCATTATACAATTTTTAGTTACAAAGAATCAAATGTGACAATATCTCTGCTACATGTTGGCCAAGTAATCAGGAATAGAAAAGTTTGTAAAGCATGTTAAATGTTAAAAGATGCATCTAGGAAGGAGGGTCAAAGAAGTTTTCCAACATAGGTCCTGTGACAGATTGCAACCAGAAACATCATCACCAGAATGTACTTACATATTTGAATTGTTTTCATTGCCAATGCTGTAACTTTACTTCTTGAAATCAAAAGAACTACTAATACATCCAATAATCCGAGCTACTCTTTGACGACAAAAGTTGAAGAAAAAGCCATTCCCAAAATTACTAGTAGGTTGGCATTTTTTTTTAACAAGTTACTATACATTGGTATAATGGTATTGACAATTGCTCCAGTGTGATTAGCTTCACCAAACAAAAAACAATGGTAATTCAAATTAAGGCACTGGATTAATAATGCACGTGAAAATGGTAACTTCATTCAGTGGAAAATAAGCACACCTTGTCATAGCCACCCAATCTAGACAGCTTTCCACAGTCCACAATGTTATCCCAGTATAAAGTTGATATACATTAGTCCAAACTAAAAATGTGTTCCAACATATATGCTAATTATGAAGAAAATAATATGAAGGTAAATGATCAGGAAAACTTAAGGCAATTCAGACCCTTTCCATAAAACTTAGGAGGTTTTAATTCCAGGCATCAGGCACTACTTGACAACGTTCAGTTTTGGCAACTGCAAAATCTGATTCAGCAGTCTCAAGATGACGTGGAAATATTCTTGTTGTCATTGTTACAAGCACTGCCTGTATTACTCTTCTGAGGCAAGTCATCAAATCGACGTACCTTCCAATGGCATAGAATGACAAGGAGACTCAGTCTTGCAGGATTTTTTTTTTTTTTTTTTAAGTTACACACACACCCAGTGGGTCATGAAACCACAACCTCACCCTCCACCTTACAAGGGGAAGAGGTTCCAATTGAGCTCTAGAGCTCATTGGCAGCCTTGTGGGATTCATGTTCATCAATTTGTGCATTGGGATTGGGCAGAAGCTTCCCTTCATTTGAAGCAATGCCACTACCAAGGCTTCATTTCCACTCTCCTCATTCTGCTTCACCTTCTCCTTGGTATCACTCACCTCCGCTTTCAAGCACACCACTAACAATTAAACCACATGTATTTCTTTTCTATCCAAAATTATACTCTTTGTTACTTCTTTAATTGAAGTGCACTTTAAGCAAAAATACACTTTACTCCTTATAACTTTGATTAATTGTCATTTTCGTCCATTAACTTTGAAAATTTGTCATTTAAGTCCATTAAGTTAAAAAAAATGTCCTTTTAAGAGATTTAGAGTCCGTTTGGGAAGTGACGAAAACTTTTAGCTTATTTAATTTTGTAGCTACTTTTTGATACTATTTATGGATCTCATTGTACTATTTAGCTAGCTTTTTAACTTTTTTTTTTTTCTACACTTGTAGCTAAATAAATTATTCCCAAACGGATCCTAATAGAAACTTTTTAATCACAATGGACGAAATGACTAAAATGACTGTATTATCAAAGTTAATGGACTAAAATGGTAATTTTAGAACTTAATGGAATAAAATGACAATTGATCAAAGTTATTGGGAGTAAAGTGGATTATTTTTTTTGCCTATTTTTACTACTTTCTATTATTTTGTAAAATAAAATAAAGAGGAAAACAGAACAAGAAAAGTAAGGGTATGTTATTTACATTTTTCACATAACAGTTCGTTGAATTTTGACCAAACTACACAACAGCCTACAACGATGGTGAAGCAGATTGCAAATGCACAATAAATCTTAACCTATCAATTTGCATAATTACATCAATTTTCTGGATTTTATGAATTTTTATTTTTCAAATAAAACCCTACAATTTTTTTAGTACATTTAAAAATAAAAATAAAACGTTATACGTGGCAATTGAAGAAAGATACTTCAAGTTCTGATTTGTATATCGTGAGCTCAACAAATTGCCAATCGAGAAAGGGCGTTTACTTGTCTCATTTTTTTCGGTTCCAAAACAATAATAACAATAATAATAATAACATTGTAAGCACACAAAAATAACAGAACAAATTCAGAGTTTACTTACGAGCAACAAAACGCACTCCTCGTAGACCCCTTTTTTGTTCATCAAAATTCAAAACAAATCAACACGAACTCTCTGAAAGTCTCTCTGAAAGTCTCGAAGACGAAGACCCCTTTTTATTTATTTATTCATAATAACAGAACACATACAGAAATAACATTACGGATACAGTTTAATTGGGCCGACCAAATAAGGAGGCCCAATCACAAATTATTTTTCTTTTGAAAGCCCAATAACAAGCCCACATGTCATTTCACTGCCGATCTCCATGTTTCAATTCTAACAAAATTTGCGCGGCTACCTGTATTTCATCCTCTGTTTTCCTGCGCAGCAGCTTTTCTAACATCAGCTTCACTTCTGTTTCCACCATCTCCATTCCTCGTTCATTTATGATTTCAACAATTCTTTCTTTTGCGTCAGGTGAGAACAAACCTGCGAATAAACAATTGTCTTTGCATCCTAGTTCATTCGATGAGGCTGCTTGACATTTTGAAGCTTGCAATTCTTTCTTTTCATTCTTTGAAGAGGACGACCCTGCTTGCTTTTCTTTTCCTTTCGCATTGACCAAGGCATACCACTCTTGTAAAAGCCGCTCCTTGTCTTCCTTAGTAGTATTAGGATCACTCAACATTTCTCTCATCTCTTTGGGTTTGTACTGGCATTTGAGTTTCTGAAACCTCTGTGCATCTTGAGGTCCAAAAAATTCTCTGTAAGGACAATTATCTTTGCATCCCTTTCTCCTGATCTTGCATGCACCACACGCCATGATTCTGTTTCAGAAGCACAGGAAGATAAATACAAAGTCGTAAGTATCAATTTCCTAATCAAAACTGAGAATCTATATATTGTGTATGGAAACCTCTGCTCGATAATATTTTACTAAGCACTCTTGTATGTAAAAGAGACAACCTAAGAAAATATCACAAACAACTAAGAAAATACGGGTACTCTTGTATGTAAAAGAGACAACCTAAGAAAATATCACAAACAACTAAGAAATTACGGGTAATTACCACAAAGAACTTTAATGTTTAAAACTAGAAAGTGGAAAACAAAAGCGTAAAAAACAGTATACAGTGAAATCCCACATCGGATAATGATGATAAAAACAAGGTTAATATAACGTTGGAGAACACAAAGAAAAATGCAAACTCACAGAGGATCAGGAGGACTCCACAGGATTTGAGGCAGTTGTGAGAGAGTTAAAACAGAGAGAGGATTAAGAGAGTTAAATAGGAGATTATACAACTCAAAGTGCGTATACAAAAAAGGTTTCTCATGAACAAGGTCAAAGTATACAAACAAGGTTAAACAATTTTTTTGACAAAACTCAAAGTGCAGATGAGTTTAGTTTCCTTTTGACAAAAAAGGTTTCTCATATCAGTTGATATTGTCAAAAACTCAAAGTGGATGAGTTAGATGAGTTTCTCATATCAGTTGATATTGTCAAAAACTCAAATTCCTTTTGACAAAAAAGGTTTCTCATATCAGTTGATATTGTCAAAAACTCAAAGTGGATGAGTTTCTCATATCAGTTGATATTGTCAAAAACTCAAAGTGGAGGATGAGTTTAGTTTCCTTTTGACAAAAAAGGTTTCTCATATCAGTTGATATTGACAAAAAAGGTCACAAACAAGGTCAAAGTATACAAACAAGGTTAGAGATAAAACTCAAAGTCCGAGATAAAACTCAAAGTCTATTTAAATATAAGAAAAGTGAGTTAAACTCAAAGTCTATTTTGATATTGACAAAAAACTCAAAGTGGATGAGTTTAGTTTCCTTTTGACAAAAAAGGTTTCTCATATCAGTTGATATTGACAAAAAAGGTCACAAACAAGGTCAAAGTATACAAACAAGGTTAGAGATAAAACTCAAAGTCTATTTATTTAAATATGAGAAAAGTGAGATTTCTCATATTGAGTTTAGTTTCCTATACTATTTATTTATTTATTTAGAAGGAGTTTATTTCAGAACCATATGCATGGGTGGGAGAGGCGAGTATTTTCCTGAGTTTAGTTTTCTATACTATTTATTTATTTATTTAGAAGGAGTTTATTTCTACAAGTGAAGGATGAGTATTCTACAAGTGAAGGATATACTATATATTTGGAAGGAGTTTATTTTCTAGGGCGAGTATTTTCCTATACTACAAATGATCATTCTAAACATATAGAAAACTCATGCCACAAAACTCTATACTATTTATTACAAGTGAAGGATGAGTTTAGTTTCCTATACTATTTATTTAAATATGAGAAAAGTGAGATTCTCATATTTAAATATGAGAAAACTCATTCTACATATATAGAAAACTCATGCCACAAAACTCTATATTATTTATTTAGAAGGATGAGTTATTTAAATATGTGAAGGAGTTTATTTTCTAGGGCGAGTATTTTCCTATACTACAAGTGAAGGATGAGTTTAGTTTCCTATACTATTTATTTAGAAGGATGAGTTTAGTTTCCTATACTATTTATTTAAATATGAGAAAAATGAGATTCTCATATTTAAATATGAGAAAACTCATTCTACACATATAGAAAACTCATGCCACAAAACTCTATACTATTTATTTAGAAGGATGAGTTATTTAAATATGTGAAGGAGTTTATTTTCCAGAGCGAGTATTTTCTTATACTACAAGTGAATGATGAGTTTAGTTTCCTATTCTATTTATTTAGAAGGATGAGTTTAGTTTCCTGTACTATTTATTTAAATATGAGAAAAGTGAGATTTCTCATATTGAGTTTAGTTTCCTATACTATTTATTTATTTATTTAGAATGAGTTTATTTCTACAAGAGGAAAAGATAGAACCATTTGCATGGGTGGGAGAGGCAAGTATTTTCCTGAGTTTAGTTTTCTATACTATTTATTTATTTATTTAGAAGGAGTTTATTTCTACAAGTGAAGGATGAGTATTCTACAAGTGAAGGATATACTATATATTTGGAAGGAGTTTATTTTCCAGGGCAAGTATTTTCCTATACTACAAATGATCATTCTATACATATAGAAAATTCATGCTACAAAACTCTATACTATTTATTACAAGTGAAGGATGAGTTTAGTTTCCTATACTATTTATTTAAATATGAGAAAAGTGAGATTCTCATATTTAAATATGAGAAAACTCATTCTACACATATAGAAAACTCATGCCACAAAACTCTATATTATTTATTTAGAAGGATGAGTTATTTAAATATGTGAAGGAGTTTATTTTCTAGGGCGAGTATTTTCCTATACTACAAATGATCATTCTATACATATAGAAAATTCATGCTACAAAACTCTATACTATTTATTACAAGTGAAGGATGAGTTTAGTTTCCTATATTATTTATTTAAATATGAGAAAAGTGAGATTCTCATATTTAAATATGAGAAAACTCATTCTACACATATAGAAAACTCATGCCACAAAACTCTATACTATTTATTTAGAAGGATGAGTTATTTAAATATGTGAAGGAGTTTATTTTCCAGGGCGAGTATTTTCCTATATTATAAGTGAAGGATGAGTTTAGTTTCCTATACTATTTATTTAGAAGGATGAGTTTAGTTTCCTGTACTATTTATTTAAATATGAGAAAAGTGAGATTCTAATATTTAAATATGAGAAAACTCATTCTACACATATTGAAAACTCATGCCACAAAACTCTATACTATTTATTTAGAAGGATGAGTTTAGTTTCCTATACTATTTATTTAAATATGAGAAAAGTGAGATTCTCATATTTAAATATGAGAAAACTCATTCTACACATATAGAAAACTCATGCCACAAAACTCTTTAAATAGGAGATTCTTATTTAAATATGAGAAAATTCATTGAGAAAAAATCTCACACTCCACGGTACCTAGTGAAAATCCCACGTAAAAAATCTCGGGTGGCAAAATCTGACATGACCCATAAACCCGATACGACTAACCCATTTATAAACAGGTCCTGAGTTGAACCTAAATGAGTTCGGGTCATATTCGGGTCAACATAATTGACCCATTTAATAAATGAGTTGTGTCGAGTTCAACATGTGAACCCATTTGACCCGTTTAGCTTATAAAGGTATTAGCTTTTGTTATTACTATTGCTCAAATTTTTGTTGTAATTGTATGTTTATTACTATATTTATAGTTATAATTGTATTTTTAATTTTAGATATATAAGAATTGATAACATGTTATTCAGGTCAAGTATAACCTATTAATTAAACTGGTTATTAAACGAGTCATTTGTATTGACCTTTTATATAACTTGTGAATTAAACGAGTTAAACGTGTCGTGTCAGGTCAACCTGTTTAATAATCAGTTTGTGTTAGAGTTGAGGTTCTTAACACATTCACTAAACAAGTCGAATTCTGGGTGAACTCATATAGTCGAATACTCATGGCTCAACATGATACAAATCCGACCTGCGAACACGAATTGCGACCCTTAATAGCTCCCACGGGAGAAAAGTGAAAATCTCACATACTCTCACATTCACTACAATATCCAGAAGAGTGTGAATTGTATAGGAGAATAAATTGAAAATAAATAGGAGAAAACTTATTGAAAAAGAGTGAAGAGTTTAGAAGAAAATTAGGAGAAAACTAAGATGTGAATCGTCAGTTAGTGTCACTTTTCTCATTAGTTAATGTAAGGACTCGATTTGTAATGAACCCTTAACAATAAAATTTGTAGAGATGTAGGAGTAAGACCTAGCTCCAGTCAGTAGAAAAAGACGTAGTTCTGGCCTAGCAGATAGAGTACTTCTCTTTTGTTCCAAACTCTCAAAAAAAAAATGAATCCCCCCCTTCGTGTATTCTGATTTCGCATTATATACTGGCTTCTCCATCTTGCCTTCACCATACACGTGTATGCTTCTTTCTGAGGATTTCCTTCTGTCCCATCTCACCTTTCCGGATCCCCCGCCTAGTGGTTATAAAGCTGCTTAATTACTGTTCAGGTATCACCTCCACATTAATGCGGCCAGAGAGTTAGGTGGGAAGTATTTAATGCGGAGGCAGCAGCTTTTAGGGGATATTTTTCCAGTTCCTCCTTTGATCAATACCCATGAGTTTGGTTCGCATGTAACTCTACAAAGATCATTGACAATTAAAATAGTTACGTCGACATCACAGGCTGGTTTGAAGAACGAATCTTATCCTCGGACAAAGGAGCATCCTCGGACGAATGAGTGTTCTCGGACTAATGAGGGTTCTCGGACTGGGCCGTTGGGCCGCAAACCCACCTTTTATAGACTCCATCAATTTTTCGGGCTACTGACCCCACAGTTAATGTGATATACATTTAAAAGTTGTTTAAATTTCTCAAGATATTTTTTTTTAGTCAACTATTCTAATTTTATAATTTTAATTAATTTATTTGTATCTCAAATAATTATCAAATTAATTATGATATTATTATAGTCTGACTTCAAAAATTTTGAATCTCTCATTTTTCCATTCCATTGAACAATTTCGTTTTTAAAACTGGCCATGCTCAACATTTTTTTTTTTTTTTTTTTTTGCATAAGCCTAATAATAGATTGAATTTTAGATCTCTAAATTTGTGGCACGTCTTTTAAGTCAATTGAACCCATCACTACTTTAAATGAATTTATTTATAACAATTTCAAGCACTTTTATTATTGAAGTCTATGTCTAACTCTTATCTTCCAGTCATCATTAGAGGGATGAGTATCCACTATCCTAAAACCTTTGGTAAAAATTGTAAAAGCTATTATAACCTTAAAGGAACCTCACAAATTTTTTTTTTTAACTTCCTATCATGCCAGTGAAGGGCATAAGGTATTTTATGAGCTCATCATGAATTTTTTTGGCACAACATATGTCTCTTATTCTCTCCAATAGTCAATTTTAAGATAGAAATTCACTAAAAGAAACCATTTCGTGCATCTAATGTATACATTCTCTTCCTCACCACGTGTGTATCTCACATGGCTTTGGAATTTATGAGAGTGAGAATGCATACATCCTGTGCATAGGACAATTAGTGCAACTAGAGGGATGACAATAGCTAAAACTTTAAGCCTTGGAAGAGTGAATGGGTAATCAACAATGTTACAAGCTCCTCAAGTGAAATAGTCACAAGCATTTAATGGTTGTGACTTTTGAGCGAGGAAGGGCTATGCTCAAGAACTAGAAGGCGAATCATGTAAACAAGGAAAAAATGGTCTTTTTTTATTGTCCCAAGTACTAACTAATTTTCAGATGTGTGCAATTCCCTCATCTTTTATACATATATAGGGAAGAATTCAATTTATGGGGTGACCAAATAAAGAGGAGTGGAGATCAGTCTCACAGGTGACAGAATTGTAAATTGGAGCAGAAAAGTCACCTTTTTAACCCATACCTAATATAACATAAAGATTCTTTCAAAATAAAGGGTAGACCCAAACATTATATTGCATATAATCACTTTTAGAATAAGAGTTTGTAGTATAGTTCACTGAAAGTGCGTATTTTCAAAAAATTTGCCAAATGACTCCTAAATCCTTTAGCAACCAAAAATAGGTACAAAGCTACAAAAGAGGCCAACGAGGACTTTATAGACACATGATATGATTCATAAGACATTATCGATGGGGCAAAGAAGTTGGATCATAGGTCCATAGCATGTATCAACATGCACATCCTCCTGACTGTGGTTGGGACTGCGTTGCAGCTGCATTGCTAGACTTAAGATTGACATCAACCATGTCTTCTTGTTTGGTCGAGGAAAGTGTTTCCATTCTAGGTAAGGCCGCTGTAATCTTCCGAAATAGTGCCTGACAACAAGAAAGAAGCTTACATAATAGGGTTTTATTTTATTTTATTTTATTTTATTTTTTCTTTTGCTGGGAAAGAAATAATCATATGATGTCATTGTGTTAATTAGATTATAACATAAATGATTGGTCAGACATGAAATATTTTAGGATACCTGAAATTCGGCTAAAGCATGAAACAACTGCTGTAACCATCGAGTACGTATGAACTCTATCTAGAATATTTTCCTTATTGAAAAGAGACCAACAAATGAATTTCACAGTTTGAAAGAGCAAAATAGCAGAACCTTTGATGGTCAGATCATTAGCATAATTCACTAAAACCCGTTTCTTTCCAAAAATGAAGTCTGCAGTGTTTGAAGTGCGCCAAACCAAAATCATGTGTATTTTGATTTCTTGCATCATGCCATTAACGTTTATATAAAGTAGCTATCCAAAGTGGAGGAAATTAATTGCTTACCTTAATATTAAAGCCGGCCTTGGCACTGGTTTCAATAAACATAACATTCAGGTCATGAGCTTTGGCTTTTCCTTCCTCTATAGAAACTTGCCTGTCCAACCATTCATAAGATGCCCAGGTCATAAGCACAAAATAATGCACCAGACATTAACCACAATAAGCATAACTAACATTGAAAAAATATCCATTGGGAACTTTGAACGGTAAGTGATCTCCTAAGCATCCATGTAAATGAACAAGATATTCTCCATTACCAACTTTGTAAATTGTGTATGTATGCCGTTTGCCAATAGTAGTTAAGAGTTAACAATGTAGGAATTAAGGTAGACCTCAATTTGGTCAAGCAAGGATATAAAAAATGTAAGAGCAAAAATTAAACAGGCATGCATATCAAGACATTCTAGAGCATAATTGCAGTAAATGTAGAGCTCAAAGTTAGCATAAAACTGTCATTTTTTCCCCTCACTTTTTGCCAGTGGAAAACTTTTATATTTTTGTCTTTCTAGCTGGCTTCACTTCAAACTCAACTGATTCTGCTACCGTTCACAATGAATAATGTAAGAGGTAACCATAAATCTAGCAGAGGAATTGAAGTGTCATTTCTATAGTCAGCATTTGATCAGGGAACAGTCTGACCAACTGAAAACGAAAATAACACAAGGAATCAACTTTATCCAAAACAAACTACAGCCAAGGCAATAATCAATACCTTTTCTCCACTAGATTTGTTTTGTTGCCAACAAGTACAATGATAACATCACTGCCTCACTCTGTGTGAACCTTTTCAATCCATTTGGAAGTATTTAAGAAGGACTGTCTGCCTAAAGAAAAAATGTGCCTAAAATCATTAGGAAATTTACTAAACATATAAAACTTGACTAATCAATTTAAAAACATTAGGCGCCAAACTATTAAGCTTCTGAATGAGCAGCCTCATAAGTTTGATATGAGCTATTATACTTGTCAAGAAAAAAAAAAAGGAGTTTGATATGAACCATTGCATTTGTGCAAGACGCTACAATTAACTTCAATCATTTTTTAGGATGCATGAACAGAACAAGGATATGCAAATGAAAAATTGAGACCCCAGAATACAAAAAAGGTTCCACAGCATAAAAAGAAATGAGTCAAAGAACATACTTGCAACGTCATACACAATGACTGCCACAGAGGAATCCCTAATATAGCTCGGAATGAGACTCTTGAACCTTTCCTGTCCAGCTGTATCCCTATCAAAATTTTCTAAATTTGATGTTTAATATGTGGAAATGAATAAAATTAAAAAAAAAAAAATTTGAAAATGCAATTTAAATATGTTCAACAGTGAAAAAAATGAATGTAACAGTAATACCTCACAACCCCTCTAAATTAAGAATCTTACCAAGGCTGCAATCGGACAGTTCGATCTTCAAGGTACATAGTCTTTGACAAGAAATCGATACCAATGGTAGCCTGGTTATCAATTAATAACACATATAAGATAACAAAGAATAAACAAATCCAAATGATGAAACTTATTATCCTTTCTTGAATGATATTATTTTTTACTTAAATAAAAAATTAATAGCAAAACTACATCCATAGCAAAATTAGGATCACAAGAGACGTGTCATCTCGCAATTCTTAAAGCAAGTTCTGAAAAGCTAATGTTTGTTAAATTCACTCCAAAATGTCCAAAGATCACAAATCTTACATTAATTTCAACATCATTATATGGTTCAAGCTATTGAGATGGCCCCCTCACTTTGTACTACTTTGTCCTCTCACATAAGAATGGACCCCAATTATAGATCTCACATTTTTGGCAGAAAATTATTCGATGCTCTAGGAGCAATGCTCCCTCCTCTCACATGAATTAAATTAGTCGAACCCTCTATTACGCTTAATTAGTCAAACCCTTTATTACGTGAGACGAGGAAGCATCAAAATACTCATTTCTAGTTAAGTATTTAGCATCATTTAAATTCTAATTTGAATTTTGAACAAGTCAAGTAAAAATCTCAATGCCAATTCAATTTTGCTCAATGAATTTGATTTGTAGCATTGCCCCTCACAACAACACCTAGATCATAGTATCATACAAAACACACACAAAATTGTAACATCATGAAAAATCTAAAAATTCAATTCAACCACAATTTCATTACATTCATTCAAACGCAAAAAAAAAAAAAAAAAAAAAAAAATAATAATAATAATAATAATAATTAATTAGCGAAATGGACCTAATAGGTGTTGTCGAACTTGTCGTACATGAAGCGAGTGATGATACTGGTTTTGCCGATGGACTGGTCCCCCCAAAACACGAGCTTGTATTTCGCTAAAGCCTATACCGGAGCCATCTTTTTCGTTCCGATTTCCGATCTATCTATATTACTGTTATTCTACTACCACTCCGAGATTTTTCGAATTTTAGGCTTCAAAATCGGGGATCTCATATCGTATCGCCGCGCTGAGCTGAGCTGAGTTTTTATATCGGAAAATTCGAGTGTGTTGTTTTGTGCGTGAAATGGTTATGGTCTCTTCTCTTGGTTGCGAATTTGCGATCACAACGATGCTTTCTCTGTTCTGAAATTTCCTTTTTTGTTTTTATAATTTTATCAGAGGGACCCCACTTTTGGCAATAGTGAATCAGTGATTTTGTTTGGGTTCAGTTGAAAGCGCGGTTTGATCAATGCGTGAATCTAGTGATTATTTGACTTGATTTTACTAATTTAATTTTGGAGATTTGTTAAAAAATAATGGTGGGGGGGTTTTTATTTTATAAATTTTTTATAGGAAAATAAGAAAGTAATTGACTTTTTTTTTTTTTTTACACATTTTTATATTTTACATGAAAGTGATATTAAGGGGGTGCTTAGTAAGGGTGTTTAAATAACAGTTTTTGGTGTTTAAACTCCATAATACGTATTTTCACAACACTTTTTAACCCACACATATTTTCACAACACTTAAACAACAATATTAGAAACCTCTAACCAAATGGATCCAAATTTTCTTAAAATAGTTAATTACAAAATGCTTTAAGGGCACTTATTAATAGAAGTTTTTTAATAATTCAATATATAAAAGTTACGATAATGGAAAATGAGGGAATATATTTATACTACTAGGGATGTTCACAATGCGGAGTGGTTTAGCTAAAACCATAACTGCATCGCACTTTGTTTTTGTGGTCACATGTGCGGTGCGGTGCGGTGCGGTGTGGTGCGGTTTAGAGTTTAGCCAAAACCATAACTGCACTGCACCTCATTTTTGCGATCACATATGCAATACTATGTATAAGATGCGGTTTGAAGTTGGTATATTTTTCAAATTTTGGGCTTTTCCTACTTAGCCCAAAACTAATTTTTCCCTTTTTTTGGCCAAGTTTTAAATTATTGAGTTAGTTTTTCTTTATTTTGGGTTGGGTTTTCTAGTCAACACTTAGGGCACGTTTGGTACACTATAATGATTATTACACGGAAATAAGAATAAATATTACAAGGAATACATTAAGTTGGAATGTAATAAGTATTACTATTCATTAGTTTGGTGACCATTTAAGAATAGAATCTTGAATATGCATTCACAATTTAGTAGAGTATAAAAAAATGGTGTAATTAAATCATTTTTAAGTCAAATTTCCTAAAATACACTTATTTTAGGGTGTTTAAAATAGAGCTAATAATTAACAAGAACGAAAATTTATTTTCTTTCCTTTTAAAGATGTGGCAACTAATGGCTTTTTAGGAAATTTTTAAAAAAAGTTATTATATAAAGTGAAGGAATAGATATTCAGTACTTTTAATAAGGAATGGTTATTCCTCATTTTGAAGAATAGCTATTTATAAGGAATAACTATTCATTGTAATAAAAACATAACCAAACAATTGAATAGTTATGCCATAGAAATATCTATTACATTACGGTGTCTATTACAGTCTACCAAACGTGCCATTACTGGGGTTATTAAACTTTTTTTTTTTGTTGAAAACTATGGTTATTAAACTATTAATAATATATTTAATATTAAAAATAAATAAATATATTAATATATAGAGAGGGTGCGGTGTGGTGCGGTGTGGTGCGGTTTGTGCGGTTTTCTTATTATAAAACCACAAACCGCACTACACCATACGGTGTGGTACGGTACAGTGCACTATTACTTGCGATGCGGTGTGGTTATGCCATTTTGCAGGTGGTTTTGGTGCGGTTTGTGCAGTTTGGTGAACACCCCTATATACTACTATTTAAGGGGTTTTTCTTGTTTGGGATCCTCATTTTTTTTTAAAAAATGCCTTTATACCCCTATGTTTAAATAGAGACAAAACTAAATAATAATCTGGTAAAAATACAACTCTAACTCCCACTAAAACATTGCCTAAAAAATAAGGTCACTCTCCTATTGATTTTCAAATTACTTTATCCACTTATAAATTAGATTTTTAAATATAAAATAAAAACAAAGGTTAGTAAAAAATAAAAATAAAAATAAAAACTCATCGCATGTGTGAAGTGCATATGATGAGGCTAGTATATATATACTACTATTTAATGAGCTTCTCCTATTTATGATCTTTTTTTTTTTGTTCAAAAATGCCGCTACACCCCTATGATTAAGTAGAGACAAAACTAAATGACGATCCGGTAAAAATACAACTCTAACTCCCACTAAAATATTGTCTAAAAAATAGGGTCACTCTTTTATTGATTTTCAAATTACTTTATTCACTTATAAATTAGATTCTCAAAATAAAAATTATATATAAAAAATAAGACATTTTTTTTTTGTTATAAAATAGGACCACTAAACCCAAATTGAGATGAATAGAAAATTATGACACAAAACCCAAAAAAAGCCTTATCGCACACGCAAAGTGCATGTGATGAGGCTAGTGTGTGTGTGTGTCAATGTTTGGCAACATGAAATGAATACAATATAGGTTTTTACGGATTAGGGTTAGGCCTTAGCGGGTTTGGATCATAAACAGGTTGACCCAAAGGCAGTACGATAAGAAACGTGTCATAAGCGTGGGTCAACCCGCATGACCTGCAATTTTGTTGACACCCCATTTTGCAACTTGTATTTCACCTTATGTGGAGGACAAAAGAGTAATTTCACACCTAGAGATAACATTTTAATTTGGGCTATTAGATCATTAATGTCATATCATCAAAGTGATCATGATATCGTAACAATCAAAACAACTAGTCACGAGCCTTAATCGAATCATCGGATTGAAAGTTATTGTCATATCAAGCTTTAATAGTCATGATGCACTCTCACAAATTAAGTTTGACTATATATGATTATGAACAATTAATTCTGATTTAGTTATAATTATAATCAATTTGAAATTAATGACGTGTCATAATTCGATTGGCTAAGATTACAATTTATGATAAGGTTGAGCACATTTGGTTAATTAGATGGTTAAATATTAATTATTCAATAAGTAATTTGTGTAATTATCTTTTTAATTTGAATAATTAGATCATGATTTGGGCTGATTAATTCTAAAATAGAAGTAATTAGGACCTATTAATGTTAATTAGAAGCTAATTTGAGGCCTATTAATTTTAATTGTGCTGAAACTATTTTACAACAAATGACCTTTGCTCACTATTTCGTTGAAATCCCTTAGAACATTTTCAATTTGTGAGTGAGGTTAATTTTGCTAGAAACGAAACATTTCAATTTGAGCACAAGAACAAGGTAATTTCGATTAAAAATGAGTAAGATATGATTTTTCAAAGTTGGCTTTAAGGATTGTTATAGGAGTTACGGGGTTTTCAAAGTTTTAGTCATTTTGCTTGCTCAACACTCCCACCAACCTCTGAAATTAATGCACCAGTCTTCCCTAAACTCTAAAATTGGGTTTAGATTCATGATTTTCTCTCATCCTTTGTCAACCCTCATTGAATGCCCTCCCATTCATATTTTCTCCACCACTACTACGTAAAACCCTCCTCTCCTACATTCCAAAGCACACAGAAACATCCTTTCTTCCACTCTCTAGAGTTATAGTGAAGTAGAGCTAGTCTTGTCATATCTTGGTTTTCTTGAGACTCAAGATATTGAGTGAGCCTTACTTTCCCTCTCCCAGTTCTTGTTCTCTACTCCACCCTCAGAACCTCCACCAAAAGCCTCCTCCTCCACTGTGTGGAACTTGCATGCATGTATAATCCTTTTCCCTAGTTTGTTTTTCATTTTCCTATAATGTTGATTTAAGATTAAATCATGCTAGTTGATCATTTAAATTCCTTGAATATGCTTAAATGTTCTTGATATTCTTGAATGTTGTTCATATGTGTTCTTCGCATGTTTTTGGTTATTTATCACATGTTCAAGTATAACACTAGCTTTGACCTTAAGTTCACGTCCAAAATATGAAGAAAAAAAATTCTTAATTTCATAATTCCCACAAATCCTTGAATCTGAGATATCACCATTCACGCACATTCACTAGAATTTATCTTTCAATCCAAATGTGATGATTAATAAATGGAATTACGGTTTATCACATGCACACATATTTAAATTCAAGCAAGTAACATGTCAATTTAAATTAAAGCAATAAATATGCAATTGATTGATAATATATTGATTGATTGGATGATATGACATGAACATTGGCCACCATAGTCTAGAAAACCAGTTCCACTAGGCAAGGTGGTGCCTAACACCTTCCCATCTTATAACATAGCTTCCGAGTTTAGATCAAGGGTTAGTAAATTAAATGCTTATCCATGTAATTTTCAATCTCTAGATTATACCTAAGAAATAAATTAATGTACTTTATCTTAGAATATACTTGGGATTAAAGCCATGTAATTCCTATGAACAATGGACACTCACTCTCAAATCAATAAAATGATGAATTTTTTAATTGTGGTTTTTTTATTTCCAATAATTAAATAAATGGTGACTCAATTGTAAAACCCTTATTCTAGAGGGAAAATATAATCAGTTGAACCTCCATATTGAGAGGCACCAACGTGAACCCACTCATTCACATGGGTTTGGCCAAAACTAATCAATTCAAAATGGACCGGGGGTGTGATCTCTCACAAATTGAAACATTTGACATGTCAATTTATTCGTGTCAACTCGAAATGACCCGTTTACCACAACTTGTTTAATTCGTATAACAAATAAATATTCATTTTTATTCTAAATTTGTCAAATACATTTTATATCCAACCTATATTTTAAACTTAAAAAGAAAATAAGAAAGACATAAACTATGCTATATTTTATTTATTTATTATTTGGCGAGTTTTATAGATATTATATTTTTGTTGAACTATGTTGTTTTGAATTTGAATTGAAGAGTATGCACTTATTTTGCAATGTAAAGAACATATTTTGTTGATATAAATTTATATTATATATATATAGAGAGAGAGAGAGAGAGAGAGAGAGAGAGAGGTATTTTCAAAGTACTCCATTAGCTTCTATTTAACAAGAAGAGTGAATTTTGGGCTTGACTTCTACTTTTTGAACCTAGGTTTTTTTAATAGAAGAAATACCTCAAACTTTCATTAAAAAATTAGCCATAATTAGTGAGAAGTACACTATGGAAGAGTGAAGGAACCTCCTTCATCTATACTGAAAAATCACTAACATGTCTCGCATATTTAGCTAGATTATAAGTTATAGCATTGCATGTTCTATGACTATAGGAAAAAAGAGATAAAACAAAAGGAATCTTTAGTAGGTTTAATGGAAGAAAGTAAATGACCAAAGGTAACGAAAGACTCATCTTCACTTCTCAAAGCTTTGATAGCAACTTCAAAATCCCCCTCAAGGATAATAGAAGAAAATCCATAGTCATGAGCAAAGAGGATAGTTTAGCTGCTGCCAAAGCTTCGACAACATCTGTGGAGGGTGGTAACCTGACTTCCTTGGATAAGGAAGCTAAAATATGCCCTTGGTAGTTGCAAACCTCCGCCCCCAACCTGGCTTCATTAGTATCTCTGAAAACAGAACCTAGGTTGATTGGGCCAATTTCCTCTATATTTTTTACTTTTCCAAAAATTGATATCAACAGAAGTAATGTTGATCTTTCTGAACACTAAGGGGGTGTTTGGTACACCCACTCAAACACACATTTTCAGTTTTTAAATAACATTATACGTATTTTCATACACTTTTTCACCCACACGTATTTTCACATATGTTTTCAAATAACAAAACACATATTTTCAAACACATGTACCAAACACCCCCTAAACTTGTAATACTTCTAAAAGGGATACTTTCTCATTAGGGCGCGCAACCTCTAAGCCTAGGCCGAAGGCTTCCACTAAAAAGACCAATATCCCAATAAAAAGAAAAAGTCCAAAAATAGTCCCTTATCAATAGAAAAAGGCTTCATCCCAATAATTTTTTTTCCATAAATAACTTTTCAAAAAAAAATATAATGGATAAAAGACTATTTTAGATTATTTGATTTAACAATATTACTCATTAATGAGTAAGTAATATTTAAATAGAAAAACTTAATTAATAATTTTGTATATCTAGAAAAAAAGTATTTAAATACTGTATTGAGACATAATATTATTAATTAAATATTTTTAATTTATTAATCCCTTTTTAAAATGATTTCTTTAAGCTTCAAATTGTTTTGAATCAATCCTATTTTTCTTTTACAAAAAAATACATGCACAATAACAATGAATTTATAGATGCAAACCCATGAACTATTGCAAATATATTACTAATTTTTTATAATAATAAAAAATGTGCATTATTGGTTTATTATTGACTGTTACCAGGGTTGGCTCAATGTATTTTGGAGCCTAAAGTGATAATTTTAAGTGGAGACTTTTTTTATATTTAAATATTATTTAAGAGATGGGTTCGAGTTATACCTGGTGTAACTCTAAGCAATATTACACCACTTAATATTTTTTAATTGGATGCAAATATTGACAAATCCACTGTTAGATTGCATTATCTTTGTATATTCTTTATACTTGCAAAATTTCAAGGTGATCAAAAATTAATATCCATGTCATCAATCAATTATTAAAATTCAAATTTTTGTAATTTAAAATAATGCATAAAATATGAGTTTATAGTTCAAATGGTAAATAATATCCAATTGATATGAAAATTGGCATGCATGTTAAGAACTTATAGAACATATAATCCAACGGTTGGATTTTCAAAATATTAATTCAATAACAAGTTATTGGGTGGTGTAACACTGCTTAGAGTTATACCAGGTGTAACTTGAACCCAACTCATTAATTAAATAATACTTCTTTAACTCTTGATTTTATAATTATTTTCATTTTAAATATATATTTCTTACTTTTTATGATGCAAAACTACTAATTAATTTTGTATTCAAGTTTTGGTAACATAAATTTTAAAGTAAATAACAATAGAACCTAATTGATCAAAGCACACTTATAGCTTTACAACCTTTACTAAACATTAGGATCACTACTTTATGCTCCAAACCTACACAAATATAAATTTATTTATCACATAAATATATGAATTAATACTAATTTACTAATATTAAAAAAATTGTTCTATATTTATATTTTGAAAATATACAAACTTTTACACATATATTTAGATATAATTAAAAAAGAAAAAAAAATCCGGAAAGCACAAGCTACATGACCTACCTGTCATTAAAAATATATATATTAATCACTTGGCAAATGAAAGAGATATTTTCAATGAAGTCAATATTTAAGGTTTGAAGATAATAGGAAATAATATGGTTTAAGGCACCTATTCACCTTTTATTTGATCCCTTTTTAATGAGATCATTTATTCCAATGCTAATATCAACCAATGTCAATTGCCCACGTAATTAAATGTCAATCAATGCTTTTAGAGTTTTACAACACCATCACCTATCAATTTTGTTCTGTTTGACTTCAGACGTACGTGTCACCTTCACAATACTCAATTGTTGGATTTCAATCACAGTGCAATGAGGATTCCATGCGTTATTCCAATCTTCTTCATAAAAAAAGTAGTCCTCTGAAGATCAATCCTCCTTCGTTTGGATTCAACCTTATTTCATTTTGGGCAGAGGAGTATCCAAATATCATTGAGTCGATTTTGGTTTAAGATGTATTGAATTTATTTTCATCTTAATAAAGTTATTTGTCTTTTCATTAAAAAAAAATTATTTCATTTTGGTTCTCCTATATGCTGTCATGGCGTGGATGAAGATAAATAACTTTATTGAGATAGATAATTTTATTTAATTTTCATCCACACCATGTATAAACATGGTGTGGATGTCTAGAGTGGTTTTAGTTGGCAACCCATTTTTTATTTATACATTTAAGAAAAAAAATCTCATCGTTTAGTTTCCTGACTTTTGTGTGTAAGAAACTTCTTGACTTCAAATTCTTCAATGTTTTTTCCACCCTTTTAGGTGGCAATATCTTCTGTGTGCTTTTGATGTATACTGCTGTTCCTTCACATTTGATTATACAGCGGCACAAATAATCTAATTGTATTTTATCCAAAAAAAAAATCTAATTGTAGAGAAGGAATTATGATAACACTCTAGGCCAGCCTATCAGCAATTTTTTGAAGATCTTATACTTTGGAAATATTAGTAAAAAAAAATAATAATAACACAAATTTATATAGTTCAGCAAAGTACCTATATCCAAGGGAGCGAGCAATAGAAAATTCACTATTAGAAGATAAAGAGGTTTACAATAACTTTATAGCACCTATATAAAGAAACCTTAATCCCATACATTGAAAATTTTCAAGTGTGAAATTACAATGACTTTTCGTGGCTATGCTACTCTCCGTACACTTCATCCATAAGGCCTCTAAACTTGAAACTAACCAGTGTTACTTCTCATTCAGAATATAAGCCACTATCTCTAACACACCAAGGCAGGGAAAAACTCATGACTCAATTTGTATTCTCATTGCCCTCAGGGCGGTTATCTCAAAAAAAAAAAAAAAAAAATTGCTATTCTCATCTTGTAAGAATGAAAAAGATGAAAATTAGTTTGTGCATAAACACACAATGAATCTAAGGGCATACAAGTCATGTTTTACTTGTATATATGGAAGGTTTTTTACTTGGAAAATAATCCTCTATATTTGCTTCGAAGTATAGAGTCTTTTTCATGGTAAGGTTAACAAATATAAGATTATTTGTCATACAAGTCATGGCTCAATTCTTAAAGTGTTGCCCTGTATTCCCTTTACCTAAATTCAAGAAGTAGTTGCATTGCCAATTGGCATCATGAGATGAATCCATGAGGAATGGCTCAGAGAAGATGGTAAATCAAGTACACAAGATATTGGTGGAGGCAGAATAAGGATTCCAGTAGTTTTGAACCCAAATCCAAGGTGACAGGAGAAGATTGATCATTGGTTCTGACATATTCCCCTTTGTGCCACTTAGCTCCCTGGCCTATTTGAGACAATAAAATGACCTATTTATATGCAATTGTTCAAGCTAGGTGGATAGTTTATTAATAAAACATTACAACATGTATTACATGGCTAAGTTATTACCAAAAAACTTTCTTACCCCAGACCAAGTTAAAGCAAAAATCAATGCGTCAGTTCTTTGAATGTCTGTCTTACTAGAGTAACCTTTATCTCAATCCCTCTAAGCTCATTGTTTTCATGGCATTCCGTAAGTATTAGAGTGTGGAATCAAGGAGGCAATATCTTCGGGGCTGCCTTGATCCAATATGTTCCTTTTTTTTTTTTTTAGATACAAGATATAATTTCTACTTTAGTCTAATCTATGCGTATATGTGTGTGAAGCTCTCTCTTAGAGACTTGAACCCCGGCCCTTATCCCCCACACCTCACAAACATTTATACTTGTAGAGTGACTATCGCACCAAAGGTGCGCGATGGTGATCCAATATGTTCTTAAAGTCCTAGACTCTTGGTCAAGAACATATTGAACTTTCCTATTGCTGGTATTTCCAAGAAGCCAAAAGGCATATAAAGTGTGCATTTAGATTGAATTAGTTGCTAATTTTCTTATTTGGCTAAAAATGGTTAAACTAGGTATTTGGTCCATGTCCTTTACAATTTATACTATATATCAATTTGGTCCTTAACTCTTCAATTGTGTCAATTTGGTCCATGTCCTTTACAGTTTACACTATATATCAATTTGGTTCTTAACTCCTCAATTGTGTCAATTTGGTCCCTAACCTTTTAGTATTGTGTCAATTTAGTCTTTATCATTATCTTTTAGATGAAAATTGCAACGTGACAAACGACCAAAAAAAAAAAAAATTAGTTTATTGCCACATCAACGAATTTTTTTTTTCTGCCGTTAGTCACGTTAACAATTTCTATCCAAGAAATAATGACATGGATTAAATTGATACAACACTGAAAGATTAGAGATTAAGTTGATATAATTGAAAGTTTAAGAACTAAATTAAAATATAGTGTAAAGGATAAGGACCAAATACCTAGTTTATCCAAAGATATTTGTACAAAAAAAGGGTAATGTTTAAAAGATTAAACTCAACAAAAAACCTAAATAAGTTTTAGAAAAAGCAAAAACCAAATTCACATATAGAGTTATCATATGAAAAGCCATTACTTGGAAATTCGAAAAATGTTGTCTTTTGATAGAACGGTAAGTCTCAAACCCAGCTAAACCAGCAGCCTTGGTGGGTTTCAAATATTGATTTGAACGACTCAATGGCCCAGTTAGGTTTTCACTTGGGCTAATTTGAAATTCGGGCTGAAATTTACAAATACAACCTCTATAATTATTCCTATAAAACAGCCGAAGGCCCAAAAGCTTCCTATAAGTTGATGGGCATTACCCTTGTGGTACCTATCCTCTTTCTTTTTCTTTTTTCCTTTTTTTTTTTTTTTTTTTTTAAATAGAAAAAGGGATTAGCAGGTGTGGTCATTTGTCCCGATCCACATAAACTTGAATTTGACATGGCATGAGACCACTTAAGTAATAATAAAACTTGCTACTATTTGAACTTAATAATGAAGTTTGTTATTACTCAAACTCACATTCTCAAACTTGCAAGGTTGTGGGACATACGAACTTCCTACCACTAATCTATCTTTTCAATCAAGTGGTTTTGTAATGCCTATCTACTCTACACATTCTGTATCATTAAAAAGTTGAATTAAAATAAAAACATGTAAAAAAAAAAAGGCAAAATGAAAGTAAAAATCTATTTATTAGATGTGATAAAATGGTACACATAGTGAGCGTTTGGATAGGTGGTTATCTGCGTTTGCGTTTTGGGCATGGGACCCACGCACAGTAAACGCAGATAACGCGTTACGTTTTGGGCTTTTTTTTTTTTTTTCTTCGGCTGCTGCACCAGCCTTCTGGGAGACAATGGCTACTGTTCAT
Source organism: Quercus gilva (assembly GCA_023621385.1). Lineage (NCBI taxonomy): Eukaryota > Viridiplantae > Streptophyta > Magnoliopsida > Fagales > Fagaceae > Quercus > Quercus gilva. The sequence goes on from CM042476.1 coordinate 26,267,465, forward strand.
ATACAGTAGCCGTTGCTTTTTCTTAAACTCTCTTCTGTGGGTCCCATGAACAGTAAATGGGACCCACAAATTTCACTTTTTATCAATTTTTTTATTAAAAATGGGTCCCGCTGTACTATTTACACATTTAAAAATTATTTTGCTACAGTGTTTTCAACAACTTTCAGCAACTTTCAGCAATAATAAGCTGTATCCAAACGGACCCATAGTCATCGAAGCACATTTTGGTTGACAAATTTAATAGATTTTTTTTTTTTTTTTTGATAACTACCAATTTAATAGATTTGATAACTCATAGTTGATAAGAGATGATGTGGTAGAAGATGGATTATAGTAAATTGTCTTGCGTACGTAGTGTGTAATGTGTGAAGGACCTGATAGGATCATAGGATAGGAGTATAGGACTAAAAAAGAGTAAAATAACTAGTAAAAACTGCACAGTTTGGAGATTAAAAGGAAAAAAAAATTAAAAACTAAATAAATGGATGATATTAAAGAACCAGATAGAATACAATTCTTTTGACTTTCATTCATTACTTTAGCAGAGAATAAAAAATAAACAGAGAAAGTTTTTTGTTGAGCAACAAGAATAAAAAGAAACTGAGAGGCAATAAAAGTTAACTGGAGATTAAAATGAAAGGAGAGCAATCCACACCTTACCAATTGATGAGCAACTCTAAAGAAAGTATGAAATCTGAATTGGGAAAAACTGAATGATTCAATTCATTATTGTTTGTGTACAAAGCTATATATAACTGTACTAACTAATTAACTCTGCCTCAGAACTAATAAACTGACAGCTGTAATCCACTATCTATAAATTAGCTCCTAAACTACAAGTAGTTTACAACAAAATACTAAACAGTGTGTAGCTTTGTAACATCTTTCTTCTTCTTGTCCTCTGTTTCTACAATAGCAGCAGTAGTTTCTGCAGTAGTAGCAGTAGCTTCTGCAGTGACTTTCTTCTGTTTAGATGAGATTTCCTTAGATTCAACTCTATTGCTTTCACAGAAAGCTTAGAAATAATGGAGAGTAGGGAAAAATTAGGGTATGATTTTTTCAAGAATCAAGATGGAAAGTGTGGGTTTTTGTTTTTTTTGCCTTTAGTTTTAGAGATAATGGAAGAGTATTTTCATCTTCTTAGGAGATCAAAAAATTTTACAACCAGCGTCGCAAATGGGGTAAATTTTTTTGAGAATCCGCAGATGGAGTAAATTGACAGAGTGTGCAACATTTAAGAGATTATAATTTTTTATATAATATATTATATTATATTAGTTTTTTTTTTTTTTCTTTATTTAAGATATGGGACTTTTTTATTTATCTGTGGGCCTTAGGCCATTGTCTTCGTTACCTGCAGGGTAGAACCGGCTCTATTGTTTGCTACTCGTTAAGGGATCCCACAATAAAGTTCTAGTGAATATTGTATACTTGTATATATATAAGAGATTTTATAGGAAATTTGTATAGAATTTACTAATTTAAATTTTAGCAATTCCACAAGTTGGAGTAATCTTCTACCATCTCTATTTCAAAACTCAGGTAAAAAAAAAAAGAATTCAAATGCGTTCATATTCCCTAATTTTCTATTTTAACTTTCTCAGTCCAAAAAAAAAAAAAAAAAACCAGTTTAATAGTAATGGATGAATGTGTTAGAATAGCAAGCATTGACCACCTGATGCATTTTGATTAAAAAACCAAAAAACAAGATGAGAAATAACCTAGAAATGGGAAGAAAATGAGAAACAAAAAATAAATTGTGAGTTCTAAACAAGAGACCAAATCAGGTTGTAGTTGTCAAGCATGCTTAGGCAGTGCTATGGTGGTTGAAATCTCGATTTGAATCATACGCTCTTATGATTTTATGATCTTATCTACTTAAAATGATAAAGATCTTTCAAAGATCTTTGGTAGGATTGCTACAATCGTTCAGGATCGTATAATTCTAACAATCCTAAACGATCTTGATTTTTTGTAATATTCTTTAACTTGACAGAAGGCTCAGTTAGACCCAAATGAAAAATAACATCCCTATAGACCTAGTTTTGTTATTCTAAATATAGAGAGATAAATAAAGTGTCAATTTAAATGAAAAATAACATTCCAATAGAATGTCCCGTTTTGACATTTTTTTCATCTTTAAATGATGCTTACAAATTGACGTAATGATGTATGATAAATACTTCAAATGGATGCAAATTTTGAAACATAGAAAATACTTTTCAAAAAATAATTCATATTCTAAAAATTATTAAAATAAGTAGTTTAAGTCCACAACATTTTTATAACAAATCATAGGTGGTTAGTTGTTATTAGTTCTAATTTAAATTTAATACTGAAATTACTTTTTTGCCCCATCAACAATAATCTGTAATAACTTGCCATTTAATATTTGTTGTAAAAGTGTTGTGTATGTAGCATTTCTCAAACATCAATGTTGAATTTCAGTGGCTAATTTACCAAAGTTTTCTAATAGATGTATTCTTTTAATATAAAAAATAGTAATTTAGAAACAAAGTTATTTATTTATTGGATAAATTGCAAATCACATCTATAAAGTCTGAAGGTGTTTGGATTTTACACTTTAAAATTTCAAAATTTGGATTTTACTTTCTAAAGTTTGGGATTGTTTGGAATTTACACCCTGATGTCTCAGAATAAATTTTACCCCTTAAATTTTAGGGGTTTTTGGATTTTACTTCCTAGAGTTTGAGGATGTTTGGATTTTACACTCTAAAGTTTCAAAATTTAGAAGAAATTTTAGGAGGGTAAATCCATGTTTTAAAACATTAAGGTGTAAAATCTAAAAACCCTCAAATTTTAAGTGGTAAAATTTAAATTGTGAAACTTTAAGGTATAAAATTTAAAAACTCCTAAACTTTAAAGGTGTAAAACCCTAAAATTTTAGGAGTTAAAACCATAAAACCATAAAATTTAAAAACTCCTAAACTTTAGGGGAGGTTTAATTTGTAATTTATAAACAAAGTGTAACGTGCGTATCACGTTCTCCTAAGTTACTCTTTTTAACCACTCTGGTTTAGAGTTCTCATCCAAGTGAGTGAGTTCACTATTACTAGGGGTATTCGCGGTGCGGTGCGGTGCGGTTTTAGGTCATTTTTAGCACCGCATTTTACGGTACGGTTTATCTAAAATCATAACTACACCATACCTTTTTTTTGCGGTCACATGTGCGGTGCGGTGTGGTGCGGTGCGGTTTAAAGTTTAGCCAAAACCATAACCACACTGCACCTCATATTTGCGGTCACATATGCGGTGCGGTGTATAAAATGCGGTTTGAATGATTTGAAATTTGTATATTTTTCAAATTTTGGGCCTTTTCTACCCGGCCCAAAACTAATTTTTCCCTTTGTTTTGGTCCAAATTTTAAACTATTGAGCTAGTTTTTCTTTATTTTGGGCTAGCTTTCCTAATCAACACTTGCTAGGATTATCAAACTATATATATATATATATATATTGGGAAAACTAGGGTTATTAAACTATTAATAATATATTTAATATTAAAAATAATTAAATATATTAATATATAGAAATCGTGCAGTGCGATGCGGTTTGTGCGGTTTTCTTATTATAAAACCGCAAACCGCACTGCACTATGCGGTGTGGTGCGGTGCGGTGCGGTGCGGTGCAATATTACTTGCGGTGCGGTGCGATTATGCCATTTTACGGGTGATTTTGGTGCGATTTTTGTGGTTTGTGTGGTTTATGCGGTTTGGTGAATACCCCTAGCTACTACCGAGAGAAAGAGAGAGATGGCATTGAGAGCAGCCATACTTCGCCACGTACGAGTCCCAGTCAAAACCCTAACCCTAACCAGACGGAAATCGCAGCCATGGGGTCCGAACGGTGCTTCCCTCCGGTTCCTCTCATCGCACGATGACGATCATCTCTCCAAAGACAAGGTCATCGAAAGATTCCTCTCCATCATCAAGAGCTTCCCCAAAGTCGATCCCTCACAGGTCAGCCCCTCATTTTCCCTCACCCTTTCCCTCTTCCATTTTCTCGAGAAAATTCCTATTTGGTTCGCGACCAAGAAATTTTTATATGTGTCTGATTTTGCTCCTCAAATCAATAAACTTTTTTTGTATAACAAGCTGAAAAACGTGTATCAATTAGCCTAATTCCTTTGCTAAAAGTGTCTGTTTGGTTGCTGAGAAAATGTGAGGAAGTGAAAATGGCTGCTTGACTGAGTCTAATAGCACTGTTATGGTTTAGCTGAGCTGGATATACAGATATTAGATCAACAATTTAGATATAAATTTTTAAATTTTTATTTATTTTCTTAGTAACCAAACATAAGTAGCATTGCTTGATGGCTTTTATATGTTTGTAATTGCTTTGAGGATATTGATCTATCTAAGATCTGCTTACAAATGTTAAAAAAAAGGATCTTTTTTTTTTTTGGGTGATTGTTCAGCTTGTGTTTTCTTTGCCAAAATTAGTTTCTAGATTTGTTTGATATGAGAGCAAGTTTTTTAGAGCCAGTCGGAGTGTCCTTTGCTCTTTCGTTTGAACTAACCAATTCGTGTTCTGTGGCTAATTATAAACGGAACGAAGAAAAAAGAGAGGAAAAAAAAAAAAAAAAAAGGAAACGTGTTTGGTTCAGGTTTTAATGTCAATGTATTTTTCTAAACAAATGTAGAAGTAAATTTTGCTTAACTGATGATATTTGTATAATGGTTCGTGTTTTATTGTTTGGAATGAGGTGTCATAACTGTTTAACATCCCATACAATGTAGAAATGCTAGGTCAGTATTTGACCAGACCAACATTTTAGTAAAGTTATAGGTTTCATTTTGGAGGAGTTGCTTCATATGGTTTTGCATTCTAAAAAGCCCAATTTTGGAGAGAGTTTACAATTTTTCTTTTTGGGGTCTGCATAAGGTTTGTATCCTGTATGGCACTGTCAAATGCGTAAGCATAAAATGTACTACTGTACGATTTTCTGATTTTCTTGTTATTTTTGGGGTCCAATTGATTGACATTTTATGGGAAGATATAAAATTCATTGGTATATATCACCGTTCTCTTTGCATCATTTTTTTTTTTTTTTTTTTGATGAGTAAAAAACTTCATTGAGTTATATAAGAAGAGATACAATGAAAAAAAAAAAAAAAAAAAAAAAAAAGGCACACAGGTAGTGTGATAAAGAATCAGTAGAAAATATAAACTAACTAGCAATGAAACTATAAAAATCATGTTAAGAATCAAAAGTAGAAACTCCTGAAGCATTTGCCCACTCAAACTGAGTCTGAAAGAAAGAAAGCTTCAAATCGTTAATTGATCTTCCATTCCCTTCGAAGGTAGCATTCCTTTCCCTCCAAATACCCCATATGAGGCAATGATGGATCATACCCCAAATCACCGTACTTCTGTGTCTGTTGAAATTATCGGACCAGCTAGCTAGGAGCTCCACCTCCACAACACCATGCAGCATGACCCAATGTACCTCAAATAGTGAACACACCATATTCCATAGCTCCCGAGCTATAGGGCAGTGTAGGAGTAAGTGATCAATAGCCTCCCCATTCCACTTATGCATACAGCATCAATCTACCACAGCCACTTGCCGCCTCCTCAAATTATCAACAGTAAAATTTTTCCCCCAACGACGCAGTCCAAATGAAGAAACTAACCTTGGTAGGAACTTTTGGTGTCCACAATTGCTTCCATGGAAAAGATAGTGGATTAGTGGGTTGTAATGCCCAATTATAATTTAGCCACCCTATTCCATTTCAAAAGAGCTGGAATATATCAGGTCCATAAAAGAGGAAACCGGCTCTAACTGTTAATCTTGAACCAGTCAAGAAACTGATGTTCCAAATGTAACTATACTCTGAAAAGATAAAAGGTCAACCACTGAAGCATCCTTGTTACGAGCAATACTGTGCAGTTCTGGGAGACTATTTTTCAGAGGAAGTCCCTCACACCAACAATCATGCCCAAATTTAATGAAGGAGCCATCCCCCACCTTAAGAGTAACAAAACGATGAAAATCATCTCATCCTTACTCTTTGCATCTTTTGAATTTTGGAGGCTATGAATATGCGTGATCTAGATCATTCTAGCCTTTCAAGGCATATGGAAAGACAAACGAGCATAAATCTTGAATGGCATGAAGCCACGAGTGGCCAGGTTGAAATCATAGTTGGGTGCATCACATGCTAGCATATGGGTGGTTTGGTCTCATTGCCCCTTGCATTGTATTGCATGAATGTTGGATGCAGGGGTTGCCCTTTTTTCTCCTCTGTTTCTTCCGTTTGGCATGCTATGCCAAGTTTTGTCTCCCGTTTTGCTCACCCTCCACCTTACAAGGGGAAGAGGTTCCAATTGAGCTCTAGAGCTCATTGGCAGCCTTGTGGGATTCATGTTCATCAATTTCTGCATTGGGTTGGGCAGAAGCTTCCCTTCATCTGAAGCAATGCCACTACCAAGGCTTCATTTCCACTCTCCTCATTCTGCTTCACCTTCTTCTTGGTATCACTCACCTCCGCTTTCAAGCACACCACTAACAATAAAACCACATGTATTTCTTTTCTATCCAAAATTATACTCTTTGTTACTTCCTCAATTGAAGTGCACTTTAAGCAAAAATACACTTTACTCCTTATAACTTTGATTAATTGTCATTTTCGTCCATTAACTTTGAAAAATTGTCATATAAGTCCATTAAGTTAAAAAAAAAGTCTTTTTAAGAGATTTAGGGCCCGTTTGGTACATGTGTTTAAAAACTGAAAATTTTTATTTAAAAAGTTTTGTGAAAATACGTGTGGGTGAAAAAGTGTGTAGAAATGTGTGAAATGTTGTTTAAAAACTTAAAATTGTTTTTTTTTTTTTTCTAAGCTTTCAGCTACATAAACTATTCCCAAACGGACCCTAATAGAAACTTTTTAATCACAATGGACGAAAGGACTAAAATGACTGTATTATCAAAGTTAATGGACTAAAATGGTAATTTTAGAACTTAATGGAATAAAATGACAATTGATCAAAAGTTATTGGGAGTAAAGTGGATTATTTATTTGCCTATTTTTACTACTTTCTATTATTTTGTAAAATAAAATAAACAGGTAAACAGAACAAGAAAAGTAAGGGGATGTTATTTACATTTTTCACATAACAGCTTGTTGAATTTTGACCAAACTACACAACAGTCATCTACGACGGTGAAGCAGATTGCAAATGCATAATAAATCTTAACCTATCAATTTGCATAATTACATCAATTTTGTGAATTTTGTGAATTTTTATTTTTCAAATAAAACCCTACAATTTTTTTGGTACATTTAAAAATAAAAACAAAACGTTATACGTGGCAATTGAAGAAGGATACTTCCAGTTCTGATTTGTATATCGTGAGCTCAACAAATTGCCAATCATGAAAGGGCGTTTACTTGTCTCATTTTCTTCAGTTCCAAAATAATAATAACAACATTGTAAACACAAAAAATAACAGAACAAATTCAGAGTTTACTTAAGAGTAACAACACGCACTCCTCATAGACCCCTTTTTTTGTTCATCAAAACAAATCAACACGAACTCCGTGAAAGTCTCGCAGACGAAGACCCTTTTTTATTTATTTATTCATAATAACAGAACACATACAGAAATAGCATTAAAGCAGATCCTATTTAATTGGGCCGAACAATAGGGAGGCCCAAGGACAAATTTGGCAATGATAAATTCACATACAGAAATAGCAGTAAAGCAGATACTATTTAATCAGGAGGCCCAATAACAAATTGTTTTTCTTTTGAAAGCCCATGTCACTGCCGATCTCCCTTGTTTTTAAAGTCCAACATTATTTGGGCCACCAGTACTTCATCGAATTCCTCCCACAGCTTTTGTAACTTCGGCTTCAACTCTGCTTCCGCCCACTCCTTTCCTTGTTCAACAATTGTTTTTTTTGCCCCACGTGGGAATAAATCTGCTAATAAACAGTCATCTTTGCATCCTAGTTCATTCGACGAGGACGCTTGACATTTTGAAGCTTGCAATTCTTTCTTTTCATTCTTTGAAGAGGACGACCCTGCTTTCTTTTCTTTGCCTTTAGCATTGAAGCAGACATACCATTTTTCTATAAGCCCTTTCTTATCTTCGTCACTACTATCATCAGCGTTCAACGTTTCTCTCATAAATTTGAGTGAGTAATTATTTTTTCTGATCTTCTGAAACTTCTCTACATCTTGAGGTCCAAAATATTTTTCGAAGCAGCAATTATCTTCGCATCTTTCGTGTATGATTCTGCATACAGTACACGCCATGATATCTGTTTCAGAAGCACAGAAAGACAAATAAAAAGTCATAAGTGTCCATTTGCTAAAAAAAATTGAGAGTCTATATATTGTGTATGGAAACCTCTGCTGGATAATATTTCACTAAGCACTCTTGCATGTAAAAGAGACAACCTAAGAAAATATCACAAACAACTAAGAAAGTGGGAAAACAAAAGCGATACAATTTGTGAGTGAAATCCCACATCGGCTAATGATGATAAAAACAAGGTTAATATAATGTTGGAGAAGACAAAGAGAAACATACGGAATAAGAGTTGAAAGACTTTGAAACGTGAGAAGAGTCTGCAGTACCACCGTGAGAACCACCAAAGAAGCTATTCGAGAGTACAAAACTACAGAGAGTGCTAGTGCGAGATGAAGGTGAAGAAAGTACCTATGTAAATAGGAGAACAGTGGTCCCAATGAAATTAGGAGAGGAGAGTGGGACCCCAATGTCCCAATTGGACCCCAATAGGAGAGGAGATTAGGAGAGGCCAATAGGAGAGGAGAGTGGGACCCCAATGTCCCAATGAAAGGATTTACTACAAATGATCATTCTACACATAGACTTATTTTCACTTAACAACAGTTCTACACATATAAAAAACTACAACTTATTGGGAGAGGAGAGTGGGACCCCAATGTCCCAATTGGACCCCAATAGGAGAGGAGATTAGGAGAGGCCAATAGGAGAGGAGAGTGGGACCCCAATGTCCCAATGAAAGGATTTACTACAAATGATCATTCTACACATAGACTTATTTTCACTTAACAACAGTTCTACACATATAAAAAACTACAACTTATTGGACCCCAATAGGAGAGGAGAGTGGGACCCCAATGAAAAAGATTTACACGACTTATTTTTTTCACTTAACAACAGTTCTACACATATAAAAAACTACAACTTATTGGACCCCAATAGGAGAGGAGAGTGGGACCCCAATGAAAAAGATTTACACGACTTATTTTCACTTAACAGTGGCACCCCAATAGGAGAGGAGAGTGGGACCCCAATTGAAAAAGTTATTTTCCTATACTACAAATGATCATTCTACACATATAAAAAACTACGACTTATTTTCCTATACTACAAGTGAAGGATGATTTTGGATGATTTTAGTTTCCTATGCTATTTATTTATTTAGAAGGAGTTTATTTTCCTATACTACAAGTGATCATTCTACAAGTGAAGGATGAGCCACAAAACTCTATAGTATTTATTACAAGTGAAGGATGAGTTTAGTTTCCTAAATTATTTATTTAGAATGATGAGTTTAGTTTCCTAAATTATTTATTTAAATATGAGAAAACTCATTCTACACATATATAAAACTCATGCCACAAAACTCTATATTATTTATTTAAAAGGATGAGTTATTTAAATATGTGAATGAGTTTATTTTCCAGGGCGAGTATTTTTTTATACTACAAGTGAAGTTTCCTATATTACAAGTGAATGATGGGTTTAGTTTCCTATACTATTTATTTAAATATGAGAAAAGTGAGATTCTCATATTTAAATATGAGAAAACTCATTCTACACGTATAGAAAACTCATGCCACAAAACTCTATACTATTTATTTAGAAGGATGAGTTATTTAAAGGAGTAAATGCACTTTTAGTCGCTACATTTTGACCCGATTTCTATTTTAGTCCCTACATTTTATTTTTACCACTTTAACGCCTAAACCAATTAACGCCCTTCATTTAGGTCCTTTTCGTCACTCAACCGATGGCAAAAGCTGACGTGGCAAATAGAGGCACAGTAAATGCTGACGTGTATATTAAAGTAATATTAAAAATGCTACATCAGCATCTACTTAGCTTCCACATCAGGAACTAACCTTAAAAAATAAATTTATCAATTTTAAAAATTATAAAAATTATAAAAAACAAAAAAACATAATTAAAAACAAAAAAAATTATGGAACTTAGATCTGTAGGACTAATCCAGAATGAACACAACGAACACAAACCCAGATTTAAATATAACAACACACAACCAAATTTTCTAGCATTTTCTTGTCATTTCTTGTCAACCAAACACAAAAACACATACAAACCGTGGCAACCAATGGACTCAATGTAGGGAAGAACTCCATCCTTGAACTTAGATTGGTTTTAAGGAAAATTAAGATACTATTATACATTTTCTTGGCAACAAAACAAATTTTTCAGTTTCACAAAAAAAAAAAAAAAAAAAAAATCTAGATTTAACAACCAACCAAATTTTTTTTGTCAATCCTAAGATCTAAACATTTTTCACAAACCCATCAAATCCCCTTATACACAAACCCAACAAATTCTCTATCACAAACCTAAAAACTTCCTTTCACAAACCCGTATCATCCCTTTTCAAACTTATCAAAAATCCAAAATAAATACAGCAAACTCAACCCAGATCTGGCCGATGCGAACGCCGAGGACGAAGCACCAAGATAGATTTCGTTGGAGATGAGAGAAGTGGAGGAACTTGCTTAAAGAGTTCAAGAAGAAATAAAGGACGGCGCGCTTGTCTTGGATTTGCTTCCACGCGGTGAGGTACGCGGTGTCCTTGTTGCTGTCTTTCCAGACGGCGCGCCACGACTTCAGGACGGTGCGGATCTCCGCCGGCGTGGCCAGGCAGTGCTCGAGGAGGCAGCGGATCATGAGGGAGTGGGATTCCGGGTTGAAGGTGTAGAATTGGGAGGAGATGTGGAACTTGAGTCGTTATTTGGTCGGGTTGGTTGTTCAGGTCGGGGTGGGTTTTAGGCGTGTCGGAGGAGGAGGAAGAGAACGATTTATGGGAGAGAAAAGGAAGACGAAAGAGGACGTCTTGGGATTCTGGGTAAGTTCCAAAATTTTTTTGTTTTTTATAATTTTTAAAATTGATAAATTTATTTTTTAAGGTTAGCTGTTGATGTGGAAGCTAAGTAGATGCTGATGTAGCATTTTTAATATTATTTTAATAGACACATCAGCATTTACTGTGCCTCCGTTTGCCACGTCAAATTTTGTCGTTAGTTGAGTGATGGAAAGGACCTAAATGAAGGGCGTTAATTGGTTTAGGGACTAAAAGTGGTAAAAATAAAATGTAAAGAGCAAAATAGAAATCGGGTCAAAATATAAGGACTAAAAGTGCATTTACGCCTTATTTAAATATGTGAAGGAGTTTATTTTCCAGGGCGAGTATTTTCCTATACTACAAGTGAAGGATGAGTTTAGTTTCCTATACTATTTATTTAAATATGAGAAAAGTGAGATTCTCATATTTAAATATGAGAAAACTCATTCTACACATATGGAAAACTCATGCCACAAAACTCTTTAAATAGGAGATTCTTATTTAAATATGAGAAAATTCATTGAGAAAAAATCTCACACTCCACGGTACCTAGTGAAAATCTCACATAAAAAATCTCGGGTGGTAAAATCTGACATGACCCACAAACTCGATACGACTAACCCATTTATAAAAAGGTCATGGGTTGAACCTAAATGAGTTCGGGTCATATTCGGGTCAATATAACTGACCTATTTAATAAACCGGTTGTGTTCAAGTTGAACATGTAAACCTGTGGGTACCTAGGCATGCATGGAACGTCCTAGGCATGCATGCAACGTCCTAGGCCGTCCTCAGACGGCTTTGCAACGTCCTCGGCATGCTTTACAACGTCCTAGGCATGCTTGGCTACGTCCTCGGACGGTGTCCTAGGAGTCCCACATCGAAGGAAAACCCCCCCACTTGCTACCTTATAAGCTTTGAAGTAAAGGGAGTAGTGTACCACTAGTTTAGTTATTCGAATAACTATAAACTAGTGGTGCATTACTCCCTTCGCTTCAAAGCTTATAAGGTAGCAAGTGGGGGGGGGGGGGTTTCCTTCGATGTGGGACTCCTAGGACACCGTCCGAGGACGTAGCGAAGCATGCCTAGGACGTTGCAAAGCATGCCGAGGATGTTGCAAAGCCGTCCGAGGACGGCCTAGGACGTTGCATGCATGCCTAGGACGTTCCATGCATGCCTAGGTACCCACAATAAAAGGGCCCTTTTATTGTGGGTACCTAGGCATGCATGGAACATCCTAGGCATGCATGCAACGTCCTAGGCCGTCCTCGGACGGCTTTGCAACGTCCTCGGCATGCTTTGCAACATCCTAGGCATGCTTCGCTACGTCCTCAGACGGTGTCCTAGGAGTCCCACATCGAAGGAAAACCCCCCCACTTGCTACCTTATAAGCTTTGAAGCGAAGGGAGTAATGCACCACTAGTTTATAGTTATTCTTTTATTGTGGGTACCTAGGCATGCATGGAACGTCCTAGGCATGCATGCAACGTCCTAGGCCATCCTCGGACGGCTTTGCAACGTCCTCGGCATGCTTTGCAACGTCCTAGGCATACTTGGCTACGTTCTCGGACGGTGTCCTAGGAGTCCCACATCGAAGGAAAACCCCCCCACTTGCTACCTTATAAGCTTTGAAGCGAAGGGAGTAGTGTACCACTAGTTTATAGTTATTCGAATAACTAAACTAGTGGTACACTACTCCCTTCGCTTCAAAGCTTATAAGGTAGCAAGTGGGGGGGTTTTCTTTCGATGTAGGACTCCTAGGACACCGTCCGAAGACGTAGCCAAGCATGCCTAGGACGTTGCAAAGCATGTCGAAGACGTTGCAAAGCATGTCGAAGATGTTGCAAAGCCGTCCGAGGACGGCCTAGGACGTTGCATGCATGCCTAGGACGTTCCATGCATGCATAGGTAGCCACAATAAAAAGTGTACCACTAGTTTATAGTTATTCGAATAACTAAACTAGTGGTACACTACTCCCTTCGCTTCAAAGCTTATAAGGTAGCAAGTAGGGGGGTTTTCCTTCGATGTGGGACTCCTAGGACACCGTCCGAGGACGTAGCCAAGCATGCCTAGGACGTTGCAAAGCCGTCCGAGGACGGCCTAGGACTTTGCATGCATGCCTAGGACGTTCCATGCATGCCTAGGTACCCACAAAACCCATTTGGCCCGTTTAGCTTATAAAGGTATTAGCTTTTGTTATTACTATTTCTCAAATTTTTGTTGTAATTATATGTTTATTACTATATTTATAGTTATAATTGTATTTTTAATTTTAGATATATAAGAATTGATAACATGTTATTCAGGTCAAGTATGACCTATTAATTAAACTGGTTATTAAATGAGTCATTTGTATTAACCTTTTATATAACTTGTGAATTAAACGAGTTAAACGTATCGTGTCAGGTCAACCTGTTTAATAATCAGTTTGTGTTAGAATTGAGGTTCTTGACACATTTACTAAACAAGTCGGATTCTGGGTGAACTCATATAGCTGAATACTCATGGCTCAACATGATACGATCCCGACCTGCGAACACGAATTGTGACCCCTAATAGTTCCCACAGGAGAAGAGTGAAAATCTCACATACTCTCACATTCACTACAATATCCAGAAGAGTGTGAAGAGTATAGGAGAATAAATTGAGAATAAATAGGAGAAAACTTAATGAAAAAGAGTAAAGAGTTTAGAAGAAAATTAGGAGAAAACTAAGATGTGAATCGTCAGTTAGTGTCACTTTTCTCATTAGTTAATGTGATATACATTTAAAAGTTGTTTAAATTTCTCAAGATATTTTTTTTAGTCAACTACTCTAATTTTATAATTTTAATTAATTTATTTGTATCTCAAATAATTATCAAATTAATTATGATATTATTACAGTTTGACTTCAAAAATCTTGAACCTCTCATTTGTCCATTCCATTGAACAATTTTGTTTTTAAAACTGGCCATGCTCAACATCTTTTCTTTTTCTTTTCTTTTATTTATTTATACTATTATTATTATTATTTTTGTATAAGCTTAATGATAGATTGAATTTTAGATCTCTAAATTTGTGGCACATCTTTTAAGTCAATTGAACCCATCGCTACTCTAAATGAATTTATTTATAACAATTTCAAGCACTTTTATTATTGAAGTCTATGTCTAACTCTTATCTTCCCATCATCATTAGAGGGATGAGTATCCACTATCCTAAAGCCTTTGGTAAAAATTGTAAAAGCTATTATAACCTTACAGGAACCTCACAATTTTTATTTTTTATTTAAAAAAAAAAAACTTCCTATCATGCCAGTGAAGGGCATAAGGTATTTTATGAGCTCATCATGAATTTTTTTGGCACAACATATGTCTCTTATTCTATCCAATAGTCAATTTTAAGATAGAACTTAACTAAAAGAAACCATTTCATGCATCTAATGTATACATTCTCTTCCTCACCACGTGTGTATCTCACATAGCTTTGGAATCTGTACATTAATCATTATGAGAGTGAGAATGCATACATCCTGTGCATAGGACAATCACTGCAACTAGAGGGATGACAATAGCTAAAACTTTAAGCCTTGGAAGGGTGAATGGGTAATCAACAATGTTACAAGCTCCTCAAGTGAAATAGTCACATGCACTTAACGGTTGTGACCAAGGTTTTCAGACCCGGACTATTCATTGAACCGTAAAAGGGAGAGGTTCAAGATTTTTGAGGTCGAACTGAGGTCGAACCATGATGACGTCATAATTAATTTAATAATTAATTAAAACTTAAATATAGATATTAAATTTATAAAACTAGTAAAATTGACTAATATATTTATATATGTGAGGGAAATTTAATGATTTTCAAGCATATATTTAATAATTAAATAAGAAAGTTAATAAAATAAAATAATAACCATGAAAACATTAAAATTTATGATTAATTTTTGAAGTAAAGTTGAATATCTTTGAAGGATTTTAATTATAATTTTTTTTATTCCTTGTTAGAGATGGATAATTTAATTAAGTAGAATAAAATTGTGTTAAGTTGTTTTATTAAAAAAAAAAAATTTGCTAAAGGGTTGGATCGCACGGTTCTTGCCACCGGTTCGTACGGTCCAACCCCAGGTTTAGAGGCTCACAGAATTGCCACATATGCCTGGCTTTTTATGCTTAAAAAATCGGTCTTTCCGATTCTCGATTTTCACGGTTCGACCTCCCAGTCGGGTCCGGTCCGGTCCAGTCTGGTTCTGAGAACTATTTGTGACTTTTGGGCGAGGAAGGGCTATGCTCAGAACTAGAAGGTGAATCATGTAAACAGTTAAAAAATGGTCTTTTTTTATTGTCCCAAGTCCTAACTAATTTGCAGATGTGTGCAATTCCCTCATCTTTTATACATATATAGGGAAGAATTCAATTTATGGGGTGACCAAATAAAGGTGAGGGGAGATCAGTCTCACAGGTGACAGAATTGTAAATTGGAGCAGAAAACTCACCTTTTGAACACATACCTAACATAACATAAAGATTCTTTCAAAATAAAGGGTAGACCCAAACATTATATTGCATATAATCACTTTTAGAATAAGAGTTTGTAGTTTAGTTCACTGAAAATGCCTATTTTCAAAAAATTTGCCAAATGGCACCTAAATCCTTTAGCAACCAAAAATAGGTACAAAGCTACAAAAAGAGGACAACGAGGACTTTATAGACACATGATATGATACCAAAGACATTATGGATGGGGCAAAGAAGTTGGATCATAGGTCCATAGCATGTATCAACATGCACATCCTCCTGACTGTGGTTGGGACTGCATTGCAGCTGCATTGCTAGACTTAAGATTGACATCAACCATGTCTTCTTGCTTGGTCAAGGAAAGTGTTTCCATTCCAGGTAAGGCTGCTGTAATCTTCCGAAACAGTGCCTGACAACAAGAAAGAAGCTTACATAAGAGGGTTTTATTTTATTTTATTTTTTCTTTTGCTGGGAAAGAAATAATCATATGCTGTCATTGTGTTAATTAGATTATAACATAAATGATTGGTCAGACATGAAATATTTTAGGACACCTGAAATTCGACTAAAGCATGAAACAGCTGCTGTAACCATCGAGTATATATGAACTCTATCTAGAATATTTTCCTTATTGAAAAGAGACCAACAAATGAATTTCACAGTTTGAAAGAGCAAAATAGCAGAACCTTTGACGGTCAGATCATTAGCATAATTCACTAAAACTCGTTTCTTTCCAAAAATGAAGTCTGTAGTGTTTGAAGTGCACCAAACCAAAATCATGTGTATTTGATTTCTTGCATCAAGTCATTAACATTTATATAAAGTAGCTATCCAAAGTGGAGGAAATTAATTGCTTACCTTAATATTAAAGCCGGCCTTGGCACTGGTTTCAATAAACATAGCATTCAGGTCATGAGCTTTGGCTTCTCCTTCCTCTATAGAAACTTGCCTGTCCAACCATTCACAAGATGCCCAGGTCATAAGCACAAAATAATGCACCAGAAATTAACCACAATAAGCATAACTAACGTTGAAAAAATATCTATTGGGAACTTTGAACTATAAGTGATCTCCTAAGCATCCATGTAAATGAACAAGATATTCTCCATTACCAAATTTGTAAATTGTGTATGTATGTCGTTTGCCAATATTAGTTAAGAGTTAACAATGTAGGAATTAAGGTAGACCTCAATTTGGTCAAGCAAAGGATATAAAAAATGTAAGAGCAAAAATTAAAGAGGCATACATATCAAGACATTCTAGAGCATAATTGCAGTAAATGTAGAGCTCAAAGTTAGCATAAAACCATCATTTTTTCCCCTCACTTTTTGCTAGTGGAAAACTTTTATATTTTTGTCTTTCTAGCTGGCTTCACTTCTAACTCAACTGATTCTGCTACCGTTCACAATGAATAATGTAAGAGGTAACCATAAATTGAGCAGAGGAATTGAAGTGTCATTTCTATAGTCAGCATTTGATCAGGGAACAGTCTAACCAACTGAAAACAAAAATAACACAAGGAATCAACTTTATCCAAAACAAACTGCAGCCAAGGCAATAATCAATACCTTTTCTCCACTAGATCTGTTTTGTTACCAACAAGTACAATGATAACATCATTGCCTCGCTCTGTGTGAACCTCTTCAATCCATTTGGAAGTATTTAAGAAGGACTGTCTGCCTAAAGAAAAAATGTGCCTAAAATCATTAGGATATTTACTAAACATATAAAACTCGACTAATCAATTTAAAAACATTAGGTGCCAAACTATTAAGCTTCTGAATGAGCAACCTCATAAGTTTGATATGAGCTATTATACTTGTCAAGTAAAAAAAAAAAAGAAAAAAAAAGGAGTTTGATATGAACCATTGCATTTGTGAAAGATGCTACAATTAACTTCAATCATTTTTTAGGATGCATGAACAGAACAAGGATATGCAAATGGAAAATTGAGACCCCAAAATACAAAAAGGTTTCCACAGCATAAAAAGAAATGAGTCAAAGAACATACTTGTAACGTCATACACAATGACTGCCACAGAGGAATCCCTAATATACCTCGGAATGAGACTCCTGAACCTTTCCTGTCCAGCTGTATCCCTATCAAACATTTCAAAATTTGATGTTTAATATGTGGAAATGAATAAAATTAAAAAAAAAAATTTGAAAATGCAATTTAAATATGTTCAACAGTGAAAAAATGAATGTAACAGTAATACCTCACAACCCCTTTCAATTAAGAATCTTACCAAAGCTGCAATCGGGCAGCTCGATCTTCAAGGTACATAGTCTTTGACAAGAAATCGATACCAATGGTAACCTGGTTATCAATTAACAACACATATAAGATAACAAAGAATAAACAAGTCCAAATGATGAAACTTTTTATCCTTTCTTGAATGATATTATTTTTTACTTAAATAAAAAATTAATAGCAAAACTACATTCATAGCAAAATTAGGATCACAAGAGACGTGTCATCTCGCAATTCTTAAAGCAAATTCTGAAAAGCTAATGTCTATTAAATTCACTCCAAAATGTCCAAAGATCACAAATCTTACATTAATTTCAACATCATTATATGGTTCAAGCTATTGAGATGGCCCCCTCACTTTGTACTACATCGTCCTCTCACATAAGAATGGACCCCAATTATAGATCCCGCATTTTTGGCAAAAAATTATTCAATACTCTAGGAGCAATGCTCCCTCCTCTCACATGAATTAAATTAGTCGAACCCCCTATTACGCGAGACGAGGAAGCATCAAAATACTCATTTCTAGTTAAGTATTTAGCATCATTTAAATTCTAATTTGAATTTTGAACAAGTCAAGTAAAAATCTCAATGCCAATGCAATTTTGCTCAATGAATTTGATTTGTAGCATTGCCCCTCACAACAACACCTAGATCATAGTATCATACAAAACACACACAAAATTGTAACATCATGAAAAATCTAAAAATTCAATTCAACCACAATTTCATTACATTCATTCAAACGCAAAAAAAAATAATAATAATAATAATAATAAATAAATAAATAAATAAATTAGTTAATTAATTTGCGAAATGGACCTGATAGGTGTTGTCAAACTTGTCGTACATGAAGCGAGTGATGATACTGGTTTTGCCGACGGACTGGTCTCCCAAAAACACCAGCTTGTATTTCGCTAAAGCCGATACCAGAGCCATCTTTTTCGTTTTGATTTCTGATCTATATCACTGTTATTCTACTACCACTTCGAGATTTTTCGAATTTCGGGCTTCAAAATCGGGGATCTCGTATCGTATCGCCGCGCTGTGCTGAGCTAAGTTTTCATATCGGAAAATTCGAGTGTGTTGTTTAGCGCGTGAAATGGTTATGGTCTCTTCTCCTGGTTGCGAATTTGCGATCGCAACGATGCTCTGTTATGGGCTTTCCTTTTTTATTTTTTTGGTTTTTATAATTTTATCTGAGGGACCCCCACTTTTGGCAATAGTGATTTTGTTTGGGTTCAGTTGAAAGCGCGGTTTGATCAATGCGTGAATCTAGTGATTATTTCATTTAATTTTACTAATTTAATTTTGGAGATTTGTTAAAAAATAATGGTGGGGGGTTTTCATTTTATAAACTTTTTATAGGAAAGTAAGAAAGTAATTGACTTTTTTTTTTTTTTTAACATATTTTTATATTTTACATTAAAGTGATATTTAGGGGTGCTTAGTAAGGGTGTTTAAATAACAGTTTTTGGTGTTTAAACACCACAATATGTATTTTCACAACACTTTTTAATCCACACATATTTTCAGAACACTTAAACCACAATATTAAAAATCTCTAACCAAATAGATCCAAATTTTCTTAAAATAGTTAGTTACAAAATGCTTTAAGGGCACTTATTAATAGAAGTTTTTTAATAATTCAATAGATAAAAGTTATGATAATGAAAAATGAGGGAATATATTTACACTAGTATACTACTTTTTAAGGGATTTTTCCTGTTTGGGATCCTCATTTTTTTTTTTTTTAAATGCCTCTATACCCCTATATTTAAATAGAGACAAAACTAAATGACAATCTGGTAAAAATACAACTCTAACTCCCACTAAAACATTGCCTAAAAAATACGGTCACTCTCTTGCTAATTTTCAAATTACTTTATCCACTTATAAATTAGATTCTCAAAATAAAAATTATATATAAAAAATAAAAACACAGGTTAATAAAAAATAAAAATAAAAATAAAAACTCATTGCACGTGTGAAGTGCATATGATAAGGCTAGTATATATATACTACTATTTAATGAGCTTTTCTTGTTTATGATCCTTTTTTTTTTTGTTCAAAAATGCCCCTACACCCCTGTGATTAAGTAGAGATAAAACTAAAGGACGATCCGGTAAAAATAAAATTCTAACTCCCACTAAAATATTGTCTAAAAAATATGGTCACTCTTCTATTGATTTTCAAATTATTTTATTCACTTATAAATTAGATTCTCAAAATAAAAATTATATATAAAAAATAAGATACTTTTTTTTGGTTATAAAATAGGACCACTAAAACCAAATTGAGATGAATGGAAAATTATGACACAAAACCCAAAAAAAGCCTTATTGCACACGTAAAGCACATGTGATGAGACTAGTGTGTGTGTGTGTGTGTGTGTGTGTGTGTGTGTCAATGTTTGGCAACATGAAATGCATACAATATAGGTTTTTATGGATTAGGGTTGGGCCTTTGGATCATAAACAGGTTGACCCAAAGGCAATATGATAAGAAACGTGTCATAAGCGCGGGTCAACCCACATGACCTGCAATTTTGTTGACACCCCATTTTGCAACTTGTATTTCACCTTATGTGGAGGGCAAAAGAGTAATTTCACACCCAGAGATAGCATTTTAATTCGGGCTATTAGATCATTAATGTCATATCATCAAAGTGATCATGATATCGTAACAATCAAAATAGCTAGTCACGAGCCTTAATCGAATCATCGGATTGAAAGTTATTGTCATATCAAGCTTTAATAGTCATGATGCACTCTCACAAATTAAGTCTGACTATATATGATTATGAACAATTAATTTTGATTTAGTTATAATTATAATCAATTTGAAATTAATGACGTATCATAATTCGATTGCCTAAGATTACAACTTATGATAAGGTTGAGCACATTTGGTTAATTAGATGGTTAAATATTAATTATTCAATGAGTAATTTGTGTAATTATCTTTTTAATTCGAATAATTAGATCATGATTTGGGGCTGATTAATTCTAAAATAGAAGTAATTAGGGCCTATTAATGTTAATTAGAAGCTAATTTGAGGCCTATTAATGTTAATTGTGTTGAAACTATTTTACAACAAATGACCTTTGCTCACTATTTCGTTGAAATCTCTTAGATCATTTTCAATTTGTGAGTGAGGTTAATTTTGCTAGAAACAAAACATCTGGGGGTTTAATTTGAGCACAAGAACGAGGTAATTTCGATTAAAAATGAGTAAGATATGATTTTTCAAAGTTGGCTTTAAAGGTTGTTATAGGAGTTATGGGGTTTTTCAAAGTTTTAGTCATTTTGCTTGCTCAACACTCCCTCCAACCTTTGAAATTAATGCACCAGTCTTCCCTAAACTCTAAAATTGGGTTTAGATTCATGATTTTCTCTCATCCTTTGTCAACCCTCATTGAATGCCCTCCCATTCATATTTTCTCCACCACTACTACATAAAACCCCCCTCTCCTACATTCCAAAGCACACAGAAACATCCTTTCTTCCACTCTCTAGAGTTATAGTGAAGTAGAGCTAGTCTTGTCATATCTTGGTTTTCTTGAGACTCAAAATATTGAATGAGCCTCACTTTCCCTCTCCTAGTTCTTCTTCTCTACTCCACCCTCAGAACCTCCACCAAAAGCCTCCTCCTCCACTATGTGGAACTTGCATGCATGTATAATCCTTTTCCCTAATTTGTTTTTCATTTTCCTACAATGTTGATTTAAGATTAAATCATGCTAGTTGATCATTTAAATTCCTTGAATATGCTTAAATGTTCTTGATATTCTTGAATGTTGTTCATATGTGTTCTTCGCATGTTCTTGGTTATTTATCACATGTTCAAGTATAACACTAACTTTGATCTTAAGTTCATGTCCAAAATATGAAAAAAAAAAAAATATATATATATATATATATTCTTAACTTCATAATTCCCTCAAATCCTTGAATCTAGGACATCACCATTCACTAGAATTTATCTTTCAATCCAAATGTGATGATTAATAAATGGAATTAGGGTTTATCACATGCACACATATTTAAATTCAAGCAAGTAACATGTCAATTTAAATTAAAGCAATAAATATGCAATTGATTGATAATATATTGATTGATTGGATGATATGACATGAACATTGGCCACCATAGTTTAGAAAACCGGTTTCACTGGGCAAGGTGGTGTCTAACATCTTCCCATCTTATAACATAGCCTCCGAGCTTAGATCAAGGATTAGTAAATTAAATGCTTATCCATGTAATTTTCAATCTCTAGATTATAACTAAGAAATAAATTCATGTACTTTATCTTAGAATATATCTGGGATTAAAGACATGTAATTCCTATGAACAATGGACATTCACTCTCAAATCAATAAAATGATGAATTTTTTAATTGTGGTTTTTTTTTTTCCAATAATTAAATAAATGGTGATTCAATTGTAAAACCCTTAATCTAGAGAGAAAATGTAATTAGTTGAACCTCCATACTGAGAGGCACCAACGTGAACCCACTCATTCACATGGGTTTGGCCAAAACTAATCAATTCAAAATGGACCGGGGGCGCGATCTCTCACAAATTGGCACATTTGACATGTCAATTTATTCGTGTCAACTCGAAATGACCCGTTTACCACAACTTGTTTAACTCGTATAACAAATAAATATTCATTTTTATTCTAAATTTGTCAAATACATTTTATATCCAACCTATATTTTAAACTTAAAAAGAAAATAAGAGAGACATAAACTATGCTATATTTTATATATTTATTATTTGGCGAGTTTTATAGATATTATATTTTTGTTGAACTATGTTGTTTTGAATTTGAATTGAAGAGTATGCACTTATTTTGGGATGTAAAGAACATATTTTGTTGATATAAATTTATATATATATATATATATATAGAGAGAGAGAGAGAGAGAGAGAGAGAGAGAGAGAGAGAGAGAGGTCTTTTCAAAGTACACCATTAGCTTCTATTTAACAAGAAGAGTGAATTTTGGGCTTGACTTCTACTCTTTGAACCTAGGTTTTTTTAATAGAAGAAATACCTCGAACTTTCATTAAAAAATTAGCCATAATTAGTGAGAAGTACACTATGGAAGAGTGAAGGAACCTCCTTCATCTACACTAAAAAATCACTAACATGTCTCGTATATTTAGCTAGATTATGAGTTATAGCATTGCATGTTCTATGACTATAGGAAAAAAGAGATAAAACAGAAGGAATCTTTAGTAGGTTTAATGGAAGAAAGTAAATGACCAAAGGTAGCAAAAGACTCATCTTCACTTCTCAAAGCTTTGATAGCAACTTCAAAATCCCCCTCAAGGATAATAGAAGAAAATCCATAGTCATGAGCAAAGAGGATAGTTTAGCTACCACCAAAGCTTCGACAACATCTGTGGAGTATGGTAACCTGACTTCCTTGGATAAGGAAACTAAAATATGCCCTTGGTAGTTGCAAACCACCGCCCCCAACCTGGCTTTATTAGTATCTCTGAAAATAGAACCTAGGTTGATTGAGCCAATTTCCTCTATATTTTTTACTTTTCCAAAAATTGATATCAACAGAAGTAATGTTGATCTTTCTGAACACTAAGGGGTTGTTTGGTACACCCACTCAAAGACACATTTTCAGTTTTTAAATAACATTATACGTATTTCCATACGATTTTTCACCTACATGTATTTTCACATATGTTTTCAAATAACAAAACACATATTTTCAAACACATGTACCAAACACCCCCTAAACTTGTAATACTTCTAAAGAGATACTTTCTCATTAGGGCGTGCAACCTCTAAGCCTAGGCCAAAGGCTTCCACTAAAAAGACCAATATCCCAATAAATAAAAAAAAAGTCCAAAAATAGTCCCTTATCAATAGAAAAAGGCTTCATCCCAATAATTTTTTTGGCATAAATAACTTTTCAAAAAAAATATAATGGATAAAATACTATTTTAGATTATTTGATTTAACAATATTACTCATTAACAAGTAAGTAATATTTAAATAGAAAAACTTAATTAATAATTTTGTATATCTAGAAAAAAAGTATTTAAATATTGTATTGAGACATAATATTATTAATTAAATATATTTTAATTAATTAATCCCTTTTTAAAATTATTTCTTTAAGCTTCAAATTGTATTGAATCAATCCTATTTTTCTTTTACAAAAAAATACATGCACAATAACAATGAATTCATAGATCCAAACCCATGAACTATTGCAAATATATTACTACTTTTTTTATAATAATAAAAATGTGCATTATTGGTTTATAATTGACTGTTACCAGGGTTGGCTCAATGTATTTAGGAGCCTAAAGCGATAATTTTAAGTGGGGACTTTTTTTATATTTAAATATTAATTAAATAATACTTCTTTAACTCTTGATTTTATAATTATTTTCATTTTAAATATATATTTCCAACTTTTTATGATGCAAAACTACTAATTAATTTTGTATTCAAGTTTTGGTAACATAAATTTAACTAAAATAAAATAAATTTTAAAGTAAATAACAATAGAACCTGATTGA
Source organism: Quercus gilva (assembly GCA_023621385.1). Lineage (NCBI taxonomy): Eukaryota > Viridiplantae > Streptophyta > Magnoliopsida > Fagales > Fagaceae > Quercus > Quercus gilva. The sequence continues at coordinate 26,291,897 of CM042476.1, forward strand.
TCAAAGCACACTTATAGCTTTACAACCTTTACTAAACATTAGGATCACTACTTTATGCTCTAAACCTACACAAATATAAATTTATTTATCACATAAATATATGAATTAATACTAATTTACTAATATTAAAAAAAATTGTTCTATATTTATATTTTGAAAATATAAAAACTTTTACACATATATTTAGATATAATTAAAAAAAAAAAAAATGGAAAGCACAAGCTACATGACCTACCTGTCATTAAAAAAAAATATTAATCACTTGGCAAATGAAAGAGATATTTTCATTTGAATTGGAGACTGGGTTGCAGGCTTCTCTAGAAGTCTTGGCTGCACTAATAGCTTCATGGCAGAGCTGTGGGCCTTACGAGATTGTCTTATTCTGGCAAAGGACCTCAATCTTAATAGTCTTGTTGTTGAATTGGATGCTAAGAGTGTTGTTCAGCTAATGAATAATGATTCTGCTAATATGCTAATGGAGCCTCTTTTGACTGACTGTAAGACCCTTCTGAGAGCCATGCCCAACAAACAAGTTGAGCACATCTATTGCGAAGCAAATCGTTGCGCGGATGCTTTAACTATAGTAGGGGGCTAGTCGTATTTTTTCTTTTGTAGTTTTTGTAGAACCACCGCCTGTGGTGTCTGTTAGCTAGTGATAAAGTTAACACTTTTTGTAGCAGACTCGTTGCTTCTAACATATAAGTAGCCCTTTTTGACCCCAAAAAAAAAAAAAAAAAAAAAAATTTTAAGGTTTGAAGATAATAGGAAATAATATGGTTTAAGGCACCTATTCACCTTTTATTTGATCCCTTTTTAATGAGATCATTTATTACAATGCTAATATCAACCAATGTCAAATGCCCACGTAATTAAATGTCAATCAATGCTTTTAGAGTTTTACAACACCGTCACCTATAAATTTTGTTCAGTTTGACTTCAGACGTACGTGTCACCTTCACAATACTCAACTGTTGGATTTCAATCACAGTGCAATGAGGATTCTATGCGTTATTCCAATCTTCTTCATAAAAAAAGTAGTCCTCTGAAGATCTATCCTCCTTCGTTTGGATTCAACCTTATTTCATTTTGGGCAGAGGAGGGTCCAAATATCATTGAGCCGATTTTGATTTAAGATGTATTGAATTTATCTTCATCTTAATAAAATTATTTGTCTTTTCATTAAAAAAAAATTATTTCATTTTGGTTCTCCTATATGCTGTCATGGTGTGGATGACGATGAATAACTTTATTGAGATAAATAATTTTATTTCATTTTCAGCCACACCATTTATATGACATGGTGTGGATGTCTAGAGTGGTTTTAGTTGGCAACCCATTTTTTATTTATACATTTAAGAAAAAAAAAATCCCATCGTTTAGTTTCCTGACTTTTGTGTGTAAGAAACTTCTTGACTTCAAATTCTTCAATGTTTTTTCCACCCTTTTAGGTGGCAATATCTTTTTTGTGCCTTTGATGTATACTGCTGTTTCTTCACATTTGATTATACAGTGGCACAAATAATCTAATTGTATTTTATCCAAAAAAAAAAAAAATCTAATTGTAGAGAAGGAATTGTGATAACACTCTAGGCCAGCCTATCAGCAATTTTTGAAGATCTTATACCTTAGAAATATTAGTAAATAAAAAAAAATAACACAAATTTATATAGTTCAGCAAAGTACTTATATCCAAAGGGAGCGAGCAGTAGAAAATTCACTATTAGAAGATAAAGAGGTTTACAATAACTTTATAGTACCTATAAAGAAACCTTAATACCATACATTGAAAATTTTCAAATGTGAAATTACAACGACTTTTCGTGGCTATGCTACTCTCCGTACACTTCGTCCATAAGGCCTCTAAACTTGAAACTAACCAGTATTACTTCTCATTCAGAATATAAGCCACTATCTCTAACACACCAAGGCAGGGAAAAACTCATGATTCAATTGCTATTCTCATCATGTAAGAATGAAAAAGATGAAAATTAGTTTGTGCATAAGAACACACAATGAATCTGAGGCCATACAAGTCATGTTTTACTTGTATATATGGAAGGTTTTTTACTTGGAAAATAATCCTCTATATTTGCTTCGAAGTAAACAGTCTTTTTCATGGTAAGGTTAACATATATAAGATTATTTGTCATACAAGTCATGGCTCAATTCTTAAAGTGTTGTGCTGTATTCCCTTTACCTAAATTCAAGAAGTAGTTGCATTGCCAATTTGCCATCATGAGATGAATCCATGAGGAATGGCTCAGAGAAGAAGGTAAAGCAGGTACACAAAAGATATTGGTGGAGGCAGAATAAGGATTCCAGTAGTTATGAACCCAAATCCAAGGTGACAGAAAAAGATTGATCATTGGTTCTTACATATTCTTCTTTGTGCCACTCAGCTCCCTGACCTATTTGAGACAAAAAAAATGACCTATTTATATGCAAATGTTCAAGCTAGGTGGATAGTTTATTAATAAAACATTACAACATGTATTACAAGGCTAAATTATTACCAAAAAACTTTCTTACCCCAGACCAAGTTAAAGCACGAATCAATGCGTCAGTTCATCTTTGAATGTCTGTCTTACTAGAGTAACCTTTATCTCTTTTCCTCCAAGTCATTGTTTTCATGGCATTCCATAAGTATTAGAGTGTGGAATCAAGGAGGCAATAACTTCAGGCTGCCTTGATCCAATATGTTCCTAAAGTCCTAGACTCTTGGTTAAGAACATATGGTACTTTCCTATTGCTGGTATTTCCAAGAAGCCAAAAAGGCATATAAAGTGTGCATTTAGATTGAATTAGTTGCTAATTTTCTTATTTTGCTAAAAATGATAAAAATTAATGGGTAAACTAGGTATTTGGTCCATGTCCTTTACACTATATCAATTTGGTTTTTAATCCTTCAATTGTGTCAATTTGGTCCCTAATATTTCAGTATTGTGTCTATTTAGTTCTCATCATTATCTTTTAAATGGAAATTGCTGACGTGACAAACGATCAAAATAAAAAAATTAGTTTATTGTCACATCAACGAAAACTTTTTTTTTTTTGGCCGTTAGCCACGTTAGCAAATTCCTTCTAAGAAATAACGGCATAAACTAAATTGACACAATATTGAAAGCTTAGGAACCAAATCGACACAATTGAAAGGTTAGAGACCAAATTAAAATATAGTGTAAAGGATAAGTACCAAATACCTAATTTACCCAAATATATTTGTACAAAAAAAGGGTAATGTTTAAAAGATTAAAGTCAACAAAAAACCTAAATAAGTTTTAGAAAAAAGCAAAAACCAAATTCACATTTATAGTTATCATATGAAAAGCCATTACTTGGAAATTCAAAAAATGTTGTCTTTTGAATGAACGGTAAGTCACAAACCCAGCTAAACCTGTAGCCTTGATGGGTTTGAAATATTGATTTGAACGAGTTGATGGCCCAGTTAGGTTTTCACTTGGGCTAATTTGAAATTCGGGCTGAAATTTACAAATACAGCCTCCATAATTATTCCTATAAAACAGCCGAAGGCCCAAAAGCTTCCTATAAGTTGATGGGCATTACCCTTGTGGTACCTATCCTCTTTCTTTCTTTCTTTCTTTCTTTTTTTTTTTTTTTTTTTTTTTAAATAGAAAAAGGGATCCGCTGGAGTAGTCATTGTCTCGACCCACATAAACTCGAATTTAACATAGTGTGGGACCATTTAAGAAATAATGAAGCTTACCACTACTTGAGCTCAATAATGAAACTTGTCATTACTTGAACTCATATCTTTAAATTTGTTGTAAGGTGATAAGACATAACTTCTTACCACTAAGCTATTTCTTCAATCAGGTAGTATTGTAACGCGTATCTACCCTACATATTTTGTACCATTAAAAGTTGAATTAAAACAAAAACCTGTAAAAAAAAAAAAAGGCAAAATGAAAGTAAAAATCTATTTATTAGATGTGATAAAATGGTACAAATAGTCATCGAAGAACGTTTTGGTAGACCAATTTAATAGATTTTTTTTTTTTTTTTTTTTGGATAACTACCAATTTAATAGATTTGATAACTCATAGTTGATAAGAGATGATGTCGTAGAGGATGGATTATAGTAAATTGTCTTGCGTACATAGGATCATAGGACCTGATAGGATCATAGGATAGGAGTATAGGACTAAAGAGGAGTAAAATAACTGGTAAAAACTGCTCAGTTTGGAGATTAAAAGGAAAAAAAAAATTGAGAACTAAATAAATGGATGATATTAAAGGACCAGATGGAATAAAATTCTTTTGACTTTCATTCATTACTTTAGCAGAGAATAAAAAATAAACGGAGAAAGTTTTTCGTTGAGCAACAAGAACAAAAAGAAACTGAGGGGCAATAAAAGTTACCTGGAGATTAAGATGAAAGGAGAGCAATCCACACCGTACCAATTGATGAGCAACTACAAAGAAAGTATGAAATCTGAATTGGGAAAAACTGAATGATTCAATTCATTATTGTTTGTGTACAAAGATATATATACCTGTACTAACTAATTAACTCTGCCTCAGAACTAATAAACTGACAGCTGTAATCCACCATCTATAAATTAGCTCCTAAACTACAAGTAGTTTACAACAAAATACTAAACAGTCTGTAGCTTTGTAACATCTTTCTTCTTCTTATCCTCTGTTTCTACAATAGCAGCAGTAGTTTCTGCAGTAGTAGCAATAGCTTCTGCGGTGACTTTCTTCTGTTTAGATGAGATTTCCTTAGATTCAACGCTATTGCTTTCACAGAAAGCTTAGAAATAATGGAGAGTAGGGAAAAACGAGGGTATGATTTTTTCAAGAATCAAGATGGAAAGTGTGTTTTTGTTTTTGTTTTTTTCTTTTGCCTTTTGTTTTAGAGATAATGGAAGAGTATTTTCATCTTCTTTTAGGAGATCAAAAATTTTTACAACCAGCGTCGCAAATGGGGTAAATTTTTTTGAGAATCCGCAGATGGATTAAATTAACAGAGTGTGCAACATTTAAGAGATTATAATTTTTTATATAATATATTATATTATATTAGTTTTTTTTTTGTTTTTTTTTTTTTTCTTTATTTAAGATATGGGACTTTTTTATTTATTTGTGGGCCTTAGGCCATTGTCTTCGTTGCCACGGTAGAACCGGCTCTATTGTTTGCTACTCGTTAAGGGATCCCACAATAAAGTTCTAGTGAATATTGTATACTTGTATATATAAGAGATTTTATAGGAAATTTGTATAGAATTTACTAATTTAAATTTTAGCAATTCCACAAGTTGGAGTAATCTTCTACCATCTCTATTTCAAAACTCAGGTTAAAAAAAAAAATAAATAAATAAAAATCAAATGCGTTCATATTCCCTAATTTTTTATTTTAACTTTCTCACCGTCCAGAAAAAAAAAAAAAAAAAAAAAAAAAAAAAAAAAAAAAAACCAGTTTAATAGTAATGGATGAATGTGTTAGAATAGCAAGCATTGACCACCTGATGCATTTTGATTAAAAAACCAAAAAACAAGATGAGAAATAACCTAGAGATGGGAAGAAAATGAGAAACAAAAAATAAATTGTGGGTTCTAAACAAGAGACCAAATCAGGTTGTAGTTGTCGACCATGCTTAGGCAGTGCCATGGTTGTTGAAATCTCAATTTGGATCATATGCTCTTACGATTTTATGATCTTACCTGTCCAAAACAATTCGAATCTTTCAAAGATCTTTAGTAGGATTGCTACGATTTTTCAGGATCGTACAATTCTAACAATCCTAAACGATCTTGATTTTTTGTAATCTTCTTTAACTTGACAGAAGGCTTAGTTGGACCTAAATGAAACATAACATCTCAATATACCCAAGTTTGCTATTCTAAGATAAAGAGATATATAAAGTGTCAGTTTAAATGAAAAATAACATTCCAATAGAATGTCATGTTTTGACATTTTTGGCATCTTTAAATGATGTTTACAAATAGATATAGTGATGTATAGGAAGTACATCAAATGGATGCAAATTTTGAAACATAGAAAATACTTTTCAAAAAATAATTCATTTTCTAAAAATTATTAAAATAAGTACTTACATCCACAATATTTTCATAACAAATCATAGGTGGTTAGTTGTTATTAGTTCTAATTTAAATCTACTACTGAAATTACTTTTTTGCCCTACCAATAATAATCTGTAATAACCTGTCATTTAAAATTTGTTGTGAAAGTGTTGTGTACGTATCATTTCTCAAACATCAATGTTGAATTTCAATGGGTAATTTACCAAAGTTTTCTAATAGATGCATTTTTTTTTAATATACAAAATATTAATTTAGAGACAAAGTTATTTATTTATTGGATAAATTGCAAATCACACCTATAAAGTCTGGAGGTGTTTGGATTTTACGTTTTAAAATTTCAAAACTTGGATTTTACCTCTTAAAGTTTGAGATTGTTTGGAATTTACACCATGATGTCTTAGAATTTGGATTTTACCCCTTAAATTTTAGGGGTTTTTAGATTTTATTTTCTAGAGTTTAGGGATGTTTGAATTTTACACTCTAAAGTTTCAAAATTTGAGGGAAACTTTAGATGGTAAAATTCAAGTTTTGAAATGTTAAAGTGTAAAATCCAAATACCCTAAACTTCAGGAGGTACAATTCAAATTATGAAATTTTATAGTATAAAATCCAAATTCTCCCTTAGGGATATAATTTGTAATTTACAAACAAAGGTGTCACGTGCTTATTACGTGCTCATAAGTTAGTCTTTTTAACTACTCTGGTTCAGAGTTCTGATCCAAGTGAGTGAGTTCACTACTACTGAGAGAGAGAGAGATGGCTTTGAGAGCAGCCATACTTCGCCACGTACGAGTCCCAGTCAAAACCCTAACCCTAACCCTAACCGGACGGAAATCGCAGCCATGGGGTCCGAACGGTACTTCCCTCCGATTCCTCTCATCGCACGGTGACGATCATCTCTCCAAAGACGAGGTCATCGAAAGAGTCCTCTCCGTCATCAAGAGCTTCCCCAAAGTCGATCCCTCACAGGTCAGCCCCTCATTTTCCCTCTCCCTTTTCCTTCTTCCGTTTTGTCGAGAAAATTCCTGTTTGGTTCGCGACCAAGCAATTTTTTTATGTGTCTGATTTTGCTCCTCAAATCAATAAACTTTTTTTTTTGGCATAACAAGCTGAAAAACGTGTATCGATTAGCTTAATTCCTTTGCTAAAAGTGTCTGTTTGGTTGCTGAGAAAATGTGAGGAAGTGAAAATGGCTGCTTGACTGAGTCTAAGAGTACTGTTATGGTTTAGCTGAGCTGGATAGACAGATATTAGATCAACAATTTAGACATAAATTTTTAAATTTTTATTTATTTTCTTAGTAACCAAACATAAGTAGCATTGCTTGATGGCTTTTATATGTTTGTAATTGCTTTGAGGATATTGATCTATCTAAGATCTGCTTACAAATGTTAAAAAAAAAAAGGATTTTTTTTTTTTTTGGGTGATTGTTCAGCTTGTGTTTTCTTTGCCAAAATCAGTTTCTAGATGTGTTTGATATGACAGCAAGTTTTTTAGAGCCAGTGGGAGTGTCCTTTGCTCTTTCGTTTGAACTAACCAATTCGTGTTGTGTGGCTAATTATAAGCGGAACGAAAAAAAAAAAAAAAAAAAAAAAAAAAAAAAAAAAGGAAAAGTGTTTGGTTCAGGTTTTAATGTCAATGTATTTTTCTAAACAAATGTAGAAGTAAATTTTGCTTAACTGATGATATTTGTATAATGGTTTGTGTTTTATTGTTTGGAATGAGGTGTCATAACTGTTTAACATCCCATACAATGTAGAAATGCTAGGTCAGTAATTGACCAGACCAACAATTTAGTAAAGTTATAGGTTTCATTTTGGAGGAGTTGCTTCATATGGTTTTGCATTCTAAAAAGCCCAATTTTGGAGAGAGTTTACAATTTTTCTTTTTGGAGTCTGCATAAGGTTTGTATCCTGTATGGCACTGTCAAATGCGTAAGCATAAAATATACTACTGTACGATTTTCTGATTTTCTTGTTATTTTTGGGGTCCAATTGATTGAGATTTTATGGGAAGATATAAAATTCATTGGTATATATCACTGTTCTCTTTGCATCATTTTTATTTTGATAAGTAAAAAACTTCATTGAGTTATATAAGAAGAGATACAATGGAAAAAAAAAAAAAAAAAAAAAAAAAAAAAAAAAGGCACACAGGTAGTCTGCTAAAGAATCAGTAGAAACTCTAAACTAACTAGCAATGAAACTACAAAAATCATGTTAAGAATCAAAAGTAGAAACTCCCGAAGCATTTGCCCACTCTAACTGAGTCTGAAAGAAAGAAAGCTTCAAATCATTAATCGATCTTCCATTCCCTTCGAAGGTAGCATTCCTTTCCCTCCAAATACCCCATATGAGGCAATGATGGATCGTACTTCAAATCACCGTATTTCTGTGTCTGTTGAAATTATCGGACCAGCTAGCTAGGAGCTCCACCTCCACAACACCATGCAGCATGACCCAATGCACCTCAAATAGTGAACACACCATATTCCATAGCTCCAGAGCTATAGGGCAGTTTAGGAGTAAGTGATCAATAGCATCCCCATTCCACTTATGCATACAGCATCAACCTACCACAACCACTTGCCGCCTCCTCAAATTATCAACAGTAAAATTTTTCCCCAACGACGCAGTCCAAATGAAGAAACTAACCTTGGTAGGAACTTTTGGCGTCCACAATTGCTTCCATGGAAAAGATAGTGGATTAGTGGGTTGTAATGCCCTATTATAATTTAGCCACCCTATTCCATTTCAAAAGAGCTGGAATATATCAGGTCCATAAAAGAGGAAACCGGCTCTAACTGTTAATCTTGAACCAGTCAAGAAACTGATGTTCCAAATGTAACTATACTCTGAAAAAGATAAAAGGTCAACCACTGAAGCATCCTTGTTATGAGCAATACTATGCAATTTTGGGAGACTATTTTTCAGAGGAAGTCCCTCACACCAACAATCATACCCAAATTTAATGAAGGAGCCATCCCCCACCTTAAGAGTAACAAAACGATGAAAATCATCTCACCCTTACTCTTTGCATCTTTTAAATTTTGGAGGCTATGAATATACGTGATCTAGATCAGTCTAGCCTTTCAAGGCATATGGAAAGACGAATGAGCATAAATCTTGAATGGCATGAAGCCACGAGTGGCCGGGTTGAAATCATAGTTGGGTGCATCACATGCTAGCATATGGGTGGTTTGGTCTCATTGCCCCATGCATTTGCATGAATGTTGGATGCAGGGGTTGCCCTTTTTTCTCCTCTGTTTCTTTCGTTTGGCATGCTATGCCAAGTTTTGTCTCCTGTTTTGCTCATCTTATTGAAAAATATTTACCATTGCTTATTTATTTATTTATTTTTAAGTATCTTTACCATTGCTTATAGAAGGGCATTCCATTGTTAATTGAAAGAATCCCAAGCAGCACTTCATTCTTTCTGGCTTCATGGCTCTCATTAAGCCTACGGCTACTTTGCCCTCTCAATTAATTTGACAAGAACTCTTTACAGATGGCCTTTCTTCCCACTCTTCTTTGGGTTGCTTTATTTCATAATTAAAGCCTTATTTCATCTCACTATGCAAGATATTTTTCATCTAATCATTGTTGACACTTGTTAGAGCTATCGTTACTTCCTAGAAAAATACATGTATTTCCCAAATATTAGTTGTATATTGGTTATGGGTTGTTCTGTTTTTATTTTTATTTTTTTATTTTTAATCTTATTCTCTTAGAAATTCTTTCCATTACAAAGTTTAAAACAATAAGAGAGGGAGCGAAATTACTATATAAAACTGCTTGGTAGAATGATTGTCAATTCTTCAGCACCTGATCCTTTGTACTGCCTTCTATGCCCATATAATTTGTAAATTAAGCCACAATATTTTGGCTTGCCTACATCAATTGTGAAAAATTATTTATTAAATCTTGCGAAGCCAGATTTTCCCACTAACATGGTTTTGAACTTGAAGGTTGTGTTGCTTTAAGCATAGACTTCATTGTATTCTGTCCCAGAAAGCATGATGCATCGCTGTTGAAGCTACAGCTAAGTGGGATTAAATTTAGAGGATATTTTAGTCAGCATTGTGCTGTCCCACACCTTAGCTACCTCCAAATCTTCCCCCCCCCCCCCCCCCTTTTTTTTTTCTTTATTTCAAGTTTTCCTTTTTTTCTACCTGATTTTGTTTCACTTAATTTTGCATGGCTTAAAACAAAAGCTTCTACTTATCTAAAAAAAAAAAAATCGAAGGGACTGATTGGTTCCATCCAGGGGCTGTCAGAAGATGCCTAGCTGATTTCATCAAGCATTTAAAAAAAAAAAAAAAGATTGTATCACATAAAATGATTTGCCCATCTATCTATCTAAAATTGTTACCATTTTGTTTCTTGATTTTGATTCCTTTCCTTCCTTTTTTTCCTTTTTTATTTTTTTTATTTTTTTTTTATTTTATATTTAAAAATTTTAATAATTGCACAATAGTTAGAAAAAATGGGGGAGGGGGATTCAAACCTTGGTTATCCTTATAAAGGAGACCAAACAATGTCTACTGAACCACAAGGCTATTGGCTATGTTCGTACATTTCCTCTTTCGTAAATTTTTGCCTCTTTCGTACATTTCCTATGTATGGGGTTGTGTTCTTTCAATAAACTTTTAAGTTACTTATCAAAAAAAAAAAAAGGCTATTGGCTACCTTTTCTTCCTTAATTCTCTCTGTGCAATATTTCTCATCCCTGTTTAGCATCTTGTTTCCATAATAAGTCTTCTTCTTTTAGTTTATTTTTAAGTATATAAAGTAATTCTAGAGTTTGCTTGATCTGCAACAGTTCTGTTCTTTCTGAGAACAGCATTGTCATGTCTCCTAATTACAGTTACTGTATCTTAGCAAATTTATTATTGGGGGGTTACAGTTTATCCTGCATCTGCAGGTGACTCCTGATGTACATTTCCAGAAGGATTTGGGCTTGGATAGCTTGGACAATGTGGAGATTGTGATGGCTCTTGAAGAGGAGTTCAAGCTGGAGATTCCAGACAAAGAAGCCGATAAGATTGATTCCTGTAATCTTGCAATTGAATACATCTATAACCATCCAATGGCTGGTTAACTTACATCTGCAGTCCTTTCTATTTTTTCTCATTGAATTACATGTTGAACAGTAATCTGATCAGCCTTTGTTTTGTCTACTCAGTTGGGTATTTGTAGAAGTGATCCCCAAATTTTGGTGGAAAATAATTTGAATCTGTTTGAAAAAGAGTGGCCTTTTCAGAACATGGCTTTGTGATGCTTCTACTTTAAAACATTAACAGTTTATTTTTTATTGTCGACGAATATCTGAATGGCTATGTCCAGTGCAATTAATGTGTTTAAAATGTTGGTGTGACAGAACACACTTTGGTGAATGAAGGATCCGAGGTGAACTGGTGGTAGCCCCACTGTTCTCCTTGTGGCATTTGAGATGTTATGACCGTAGTGTAGGAACTTTAACATTTTGGTGTGTATTTTACGATTTTGTGAATTTTTTTTATTTATGGCTTGGGGCCAAAGTAAATAAATAGGGATCATCCAATGGAGCATCAATGTGCATATAAAGTTTTGTGTGAATATAGATGTATTTACGAATGTATGTATGAATCGTACATTTGCTTGTGTAAGGCTGTGGGCATGTGTCATCGGCAAATTTCAAATGGTGGCACTGGCAACTGAAATTGTGGAGATCATGAAGGAAAGAAAATGAAATAGGGACCATTTGGTTAAGCAATCTGAATTTGCATATGAAATTTGGGGTGTTTATATGTGTATGAATGGATGTACATTTGCTCATTCTTTGTGTGTATGGGTGCGAGCATGTATCATTGAATTTGTGGAGAGTATACTTTTCTGTTGCTTTAATTTTGTTGTACTTCTTGTAAGCTCCCACTAATTTAAATTCACATCAATTAGTTGGATTATTTGTTAATTATAGGAGAAATTTTGAATGATTGGTAGAACATTTGAATAAATCTTAACTTAGAATGGAAATTGCAAAAGTTTATTGTTTATCATAGATATTGCAAATGATTTATAGTTTGATGATTATTGCTAAAGGCCACCAAGTAATTATCTAATAAACTTTTATTAAAAAACTACACTATAAGTTTTTTACAAATCTCATATCGGTAATCAAAGGACATTATTTTAAGAAAAGAAAATTTATAATTTATAATCTCTATCCATCAAAATTCATAAATTTTAAATAACTCACGGCTAAAATAAAAACTTTGTTTAAGATAATGTTAATATCATGTAGTTTTTCGCCTTAAGCATTCATTCAATCGATTGTTAGCTCAACTGATAAAATTTCTAATAGTTGAATAAGAGATCTGAGATTCAATTATCTGCTTACACCAAAAATCGATTGGTGTTTTTATTTATTGGAAAAGAGTTATCATCAAGAGTGGACATTATAAGTTAAAACTCTAAAAAAAAAAAATAATAAATAAAAAATAAAAAATAAATAAATGTAATTGTTACCATTTGAAGTTATATGATATATCTCAACAAAATCATTTTTGTATGTTCTACAGTTTCAAATTAAATATCACATCATAATTTGCAAAAAGCTATTTCTTTTCCAATATGATTACTTCTCCAAAGCAAACGTCTTTGAATAATAATTTTAGCATATTTAAATAATCATATATGTTTTCCTCTAACTAATGAATAGTTCAAAATTTTGAATTCTATATGCACAAATATGACTTGTTTATTATGATCTTTGAACTAATAAGCTCTTTTAAAACCTTTTAATGAGTGTTTTGCTCAAATATATGGTGACTATTGAAGCATGCCTTCCCACATGTTCATTTGAAAGTAGTCTTATGAGTATACTTAAGTTTTGTGAAATTATTTTTACTTTAACATAAAAGCTATTATGGAACCTTTTGACCTAACCAAAAGGCAATACTTAAAAGATAAGCTAACCAAAATTTTTAAATGACAAAAAAAAATCTCAATATGGTGAAAATAAAAATTCTTAAACAATGCTATTTTGGACAATTATTTTTAAAACAACGCCACTCAAATTTGGTTGGTTTTTCTAATCATCCTGCATATAAGTATAATTATATATGTTGTCTTTTTATTTACAAGTGGTAAGATTATTTGAATTTTATATACAATAATATAACTTGTTTATAATTTTTTTGAACTGATATATTCTTTAAAACCTCTCAAATGAGTGCTTTGATTAAATATATAGTAACTATTTGATCATAGCTCCTTACGTGTTCATTTGAGAGTAATTATAGTCTATGTGCTTAATTTTTAAAAAAAGTAAAATAAAAAACATATTAAAAATATTATGAATCCTAATGACCTAACTAAAACACAATATTTAAACTAGAATCCAACCAATGTAAAAATCACCTAAAGTCTAAAATTCCTAGTTCTTAAATAATACTTGTTTGAAGAAAAATATTTTAAGATTAAATTAATTTATAGATTAAGTTCATTATTCCAAATATTTTTAGTCATTGAATTGTGTACAAGGCACAAAGGTTTCTGTCCAAATTATAAAAACCCAATGGCTAAGAATTTCACGACTAAACTTATGCTGGTGATGTTAGGTTTAGCTATTCTTAATCTTTTTCTCATTGAAGTGCAAGGTAATGATCCAATCTCTATATCTTTGAGTCACTCTTCCATTCCAATCACAATTTATGGGCCTTTCAAACTTGACAATGTGGATTGAAGCTATTCTACTTGTCTTGAAGAAAGGGTTAAAAAACGTAAGAGAGCTTTAAGTTTTAGAAGTAGGGCAACTATCAACATGCCCGAACATGACCTTGGACATTGTGTTTATAAGGCTTTTAAATTTTGCAAGAAAGTTGGGCATCAAGATTATCTAATGTTTCTGGAAGCTATAAAGGCCGAAGAATTATGCCTAAAAAAATTTGTGAAGCGTCATCAAATGACTAATCTGGGAAGGAATTTATTGGAATGGTTTGGAGAGAATTTCAAAAAGAACTGAGATGCTACATTAAGAAGATTGGTAATGCTTTTGACAATTTGACAAAAATAAAATTGATGCTAAAAAGGATTTTATGAGAGGCACATGGATTATGAAAATGTAATTTTAATTATCTTTGTAATTTTTCATGCTTTTACTCTTGAATCTGCCTTATGTCTTTGTGGTTTTATTCTCTTTCATTGTGATTTTAGTTGCTAGCAAATTTTAAGTATTTATTGTGTGCAATATGATTGTTCTTATTTCTATATCTCTCAGATTGTATAGACTCAGTTGTTTAAGCTTTTGGAGCAATTAGTAATTTAATATGGTATCAGAGCAGGAGGTCTTAAGTATGATCTCTGTCTCCTCCACATTACCTCTCATTTAAAATTCCACATGTTGGGCCTCACCTATTAAAAGAGAATTTGAGCCCACACATATAAGAGATGTTAGAATTATATAATTAAATGATTAAATTTACCATATTCTAATAGTTTAAACTTTTTGGAGAATCGGTAATTTAACATTAGTAAAACTCTTAGTTCATCAATTAGGTTTGGTAGATATTAATAGAGGAGTGTCAATAGGACAGCTAGCTAACCTAGAAAGTGTAAACATATATATATGGAAATTAGATTAAAGAGCTGCTGTTAGTTTTCCTATCAACATTGGCAGAAAAATCATACCAATTGAAAATGTAAAAAATTATTTACACTATTTTTCAAATTGTATGTGGCAACCTTTAAGTACAAGTGCATGATTTACCCATTGGCCTAAGCTTGAGTGTGGTGAAGGATATTGTCTTGGTGGTGGGTATCGTAGATGACAGTGGGTCAGAGATGGAAGGATGTAATTTTCAGAGATTTAGGGTGGAGATTGATATCTCTGAGCGATGTGTAGAGGAAGGAAAATAACACTGTGCAATGGACAGGAATGGTGGATTAGTTTCAAATATGAAAGGCTACCAAATATATGTTATTGGTGTGGGAAGCTTACACACTTTGATGGGAATGTCCTACTTGGTTGAAAAGTAGAAGGACTCCTAAAGAGGGTGATAAGTAGTTTGGCCTATGGCTGCTGTCTTTTGTGCTGAATCCATCTCGAAAAATGGTGATACCGATCCCTGGCTTCGATGAGGACGATAATGGGGATGAGGTGCAACATAGGTGAAGATGATGTTCAGACCAATAAGGAAGCCACTCAGGAGACTGAAGTAGGTTTGGAGGTGGCCACAAATGCCCAAACTAGTATTGCTGGGGAAAGACAATGGGAAGAAACTGGCAATGGAGATGGGGTAGTAGACCAGGTGAATCAAGTTATGGGAAGATATATTAAATCGCGCTCTGAGGATGCTTTATCGGATATTCATGGATTTGAATTGCCTATAATGGGGGATACATTGCTTCCTACAGAAAATCACATCCCCACCATTAAGGAGCAATTAGCGGACATTGATGTTGGGATTACTAGATTTGAGGTTATGAAAGGTAGGAATGCGAGGCTTAGGCCTAAACTCTCTCATTACCAACTAGATGAAGTAGGCTCACAAGGAAGTTCCCGGCTCAGATTCAGTACCTCTATTTGAACTAGTGGGGTTGGTTTTGAATAAAAAAGGAAGAGCTAGAGTAGCGAAGAATCGGTCCAAACAATTGGGTAGTACAAGCGAGGTGGACAATGGTGGATTGTCTAAAGAAGCAAAGGTGACAGTGTTGGCGAAAAGGATTCGACGAGAAGTTGATAAGGAGTTCGATAACACAGTAGAGGGAAAGAAGAGAATAGGGGCTGATGAGATGGTTCTAACAGTGAAGGCTGGAGTCTAGCCCTACCAATATCAATTAGTCTCTCAGTATGGAACTACCAAGGGATTGGGAACTGCCGTGCAGTTGATGAGCTTTGTGATATTATCCGAGCACAAGATCCCGGGATTGTGTTCTTATCAAAAACTTGGTTGACAAAGGTTCAGACGGAATGCATATGTGATAATTTAGATTTTAAAGGGGGCTTTATTGTCTCAAGTGATGGAAGAGGCAGTGGATTGGCACTTTTGTGGAAAGCTAGTGAGAATGTGTGGGTGGACAATTTTTTGAAATACCATATAGATGTGACTGTTCATGGAGGTTCAGAAAATGCTTGGAGATTGACGGAGTTTTATGGGGAGCCCGAAATAGGCTGCAGAAGTGAAGGTTGGAATATGCTTCGATTGTTGAGCTCAAAATCACAATTACCTTAGTGTTGCTTATGTGATTTTAACGAATTTTTGTAGGTACAAGATAAACAGGGAGGACCACCTTGAGCTCATAACCACATGCAAGCTTTCCGAGACACTTTAGACACTTGCGGGTTTGCTGATCTGGGTTACTCAGGGCCGGATTTCACTTGGCATGGGTGTAAAGGTGATGAATTGATTTAGGAGAGATTGGATCAAGGAGTAGCAAATTATGAATGGCTAGCAAAGTTTCCAACAGGGCAGGTGAGGCACTTGAATTGCTTCACTTCTGATCACCGCCCCATATTGGTGTCACTTGCATCAAATGTTGAGAGGTAAAGGTGGAGAAGAAAACTATTTCAATTTGAGGCAATGTGGTTGATAGAGTCAGCCTATAATGGTGTTGTTTCAAAAGCTTGGGAGTGTAGTCTGAAGGGTACACTGATGTATGTGACAACCAAAAAATTGAAAAAGTGTAAGAAAATGCTAAAAGCTTGGAGTAAATATCACTTTGGGAATGTTGTGCAAAGGATTAAGAGAACAAAAGAATTGTTGTGGAAAGCAGAAGCGTTTTCAGCTAGAACTGGGTGTTGGGATGAGGTGGAGCAATTAAAATCAGAGCTTAGCAATTTGTGTGATAAAGAAGAAAAAAATGTGGCAGCAGAGGTCACTCATTCAATGTTTAAAAAATAGGGATTAGAATACAAAATTCTTCCATGGTACTCCTATCCAAAGTAAATGTAGGAATTTTTAAAATGGTTTGAAGGATGAGAATGGGGTGTGGTAGGAGGATGAGGAGGTGTTTTTAGAGGTCCTGAATAGATTCTATGCTAAGTTGTTCACTTCTTCTCAGCCACATGATTTTGACCGAATCTTGGAGTGGATTTAAGAAGTTGTCACCAAAGAGATGGAGGTAGACTTAGCTAGACCATACATGGCGGAAGAAGTTGATTATGCAATCAAGGAGATGGAACCTCTAAAAGCACTGGGGTCAGATGGTATGCCTCCTTTGTTTTATCAGACTAATTGGACTGATGTAGGTATGGATGTCTCTCAAGCTATTTTATCAAGCTTAAATTCTAGCTCACTCTTGAAATCTGTCAATCATACATTTATTACATTGATTTCCAAAGTTAAAAATCTTGAAAGAGTAACTGAGTTTAGGCCTATTAGCCTTTGTAATGTGATTTATAAGATAGTTAGTACAGTTATTGCTAACCGTCTTAAGCCTTTGTTAAATTCTAATATCTCAAAAACTCGGAGTGCTTTCACTGTAGATAGATTGATAATGGATAATATACTTATTGCCTTTGAATCTTTGCACCACATGAAGAATAGTTGTTCGAGAAAGAAAGGCTTTATGGCACTTAAGTTGGACATGAGCAAAGCATATGATAGGATGGAGGGGATTTTCCTTAAAAAAATTCTTCTGAAGATGGGCTTTCAAGAGTCTTGGGTGGCTCTAATTATGGAGTGTATTAGCATAGTCTCATACTCTATTCTGGTTAATGGCGAATCAAAAGGTTTGATTCAACCAACTCAGGGATTGAGATAAGGGCACCCCATTTTGCCATATTTGTTCCTATTTTGTGCATGGAAGGGATTTTCCTTAAAAAAATTCTTCTGAAGATGGGCTTTCAGGAGTCTTGGGTGGCTCTAATTATGGAGTTTATTAGCACAGTCTCATACTCTATTCTGGTTAATGGCGAATCGAAAGGTTTGATTCAACCAACTAGGGGATTGAGATAAGGGGACCCCCTTTTGCCATATTTGTTCCTATTTTGTGCAGAAGGGATTATTGCTATTATTAAGAGTGCAGCATCACATGGAGGAATTCAAGGTTTTTCTATTTGCAGGAATGGTCCAAAACTCACTCATCTCTTTTTTGCAAATGATTGCCTGTTATTTTGCAAATCTACCCTGGAGGAATGTGTGAAAATTCAGGAGCTTTTGGCTTGTTATAAAGTAGTATCAGGTCAAGTTATTAATAAAGATAAAATAACCTTATTCTTTAGTAGGAATACTAATGTGCAAGTGCAGGAAGCAATCAAAGTTTCTCTAAATGTTCCGGTTATTCAACATTATGAGAAATACTTGAGGCTCTTTTCCTCTATTGGTAGAGAAAAGAAAGCTTGCTTTACACAGATTAAAGAAAGAATTTAGGCTAGAATGCAAGGGTGGAAAGAAAAGCTTCTCTCACAGGTAGGTAAGGAGGTTATGATCAAAACAGTGGTCCAATCCATACCCACTTACTCCATGAGTGTTTTCAAATTGTGAGTTAGCTTGTGTAAAGATATCGAGGCAATGATCTGTAAGTTTTGGTGGGGGTAAGGGGATTCTAAGAAGATTCATTGGGTTAACTGGAACTTGTTGTGTTCTTTAACATCTATTGGAGGTATGGGCTTTAGGAATATTCAAAAATTTAATAATGCTTTGCTTGCAAAACAGGTATGGCGGCTTTTTCATAATAAGGAAACTTTGCTTTATAGGGTCTTTAGTACCAAATATTTTCCTACAGGAAATATTTTATGATGCTCCGGTCCATCTAATATGCTCCTTTGCTTGGAGAAGCATTTTACAATCCTGTGATGCCATTAATAGAGGGGCTATATGGAAAGTGGCGAATGGGTTCTCTATTGATGTATGGAATCATAGATGGTTGCCTGAGTTAGGACATAGCAAGTTTATTTCTCCGAGACGAGATGTTGAAGTTAGTAGAGTTCACAAACTTTTATATCCTGATACAAGAGTATGGGACCCAGGCTTTGAAGGCTCAAGCACGGTGTAATACTCTATAGGGCGGTCAAATTGGCTCAAGAGATGAGTTTCTTTGGGGGTACAAGTAGAAGGGGTCTTGTGGTTATCCAGGCTTTGAAGGCTCAAGCACGGTGTAATACTCTATATGGGCATGTGATTGAAGATACTTGGCGACTTGGGGCTACACTACAGTTTTGTCAGTTCTAGCATGTTCGACGGGAGGGTAATAAGCTAGCTCATGTATTAACTAAACGTATTTTTACATACTTTTTTATTCACACGTATTTTCAAAAAATATAAATAACATTACTAAAACAACGTTACCAAAAACTCCCAATTATTTCATTTTTTAGCAAACAATCCTATTTTCTTGAAACTCAACCTGAACCCCACAAAAAGTGATAGGTGTCACTGAATCGTAGACCCCTAACACCTGTCTATTATTATTAGGGTGGAAGTTTTGAATATAATTTGATCACTCTCTCTCTCTCTCTCTCATTTGTAATAAATCATACTACCTTCGTCCCACTTTTTTTGTCTTGTTTGAAAAGTCAAACTTTTTAAGAAAACATCATTTATTGTCTTATCTATCTTTTAAAAATGTATAAGTTTCCAAAATTACCATTAAAAAAATTTATCAAAAAATTGAATTAATAAATTAATAGGGGTATGATAGGAACATTAGTAAATTAATTACTTTTATTTTTAGAAACAGGACAATATTTTGGGACATCTCAAAATAGAATAGAGGACAAAAAGAGTGGGACGGAAGGAGTAATAAATATTCCCAAGTCGCTAGTCCTTAAAGTCACTTCAAACTACACCAACTTCCGTAATGATTTTGTCCTAGCACGTACAATTTTATTTTTGGCTTCGAAAATTATTTGAACCCAGGAGTTTTGTTAGAGAATCATGTTTACCAATATGGTTTATCGATATATAGTATAGTTGTCATCTTTATATATAAATAAATAAAGATAACAAGTAACAACTATACTATATATCGATAAACCATATTGGTAAACATAATTCTCTAACATATCGTTATTTGTTGACTCTAAAAAAACATAAGTAAAGTAGCATAAAAAGATAAAGGAAATTATACCTTTCTTTTTTTTTTTCTTTTTTCTTGTTTTAGAGCTTAACAAATACTTGATGGACGGTTAGAGAGTAGACATAACATCCAAATCAATCATTCAGTGATTCAAAGACAACCCTTATAAACGGTTCCCTTTCTTCCTCTACATTTAAATTAAGATTCTCTTTGTGAGTTCTAGTTAATAGTTAAATAAGAGACTTAGAGTTCAATCTCCGTCTATACCAAAAACTAATTAGTGTATAGGTTTAATAATAAAGAACACAATCAAGAAGCGGACGCCATATGTTTAAAACTCTCTTTTTTTCCATTTTTTTCTTTTTAGTGTGTTCAATATATTGTGTGTTGCGTGAAGACATGGTGACTAGCCTTTTGGTGAGTAGTTCAAACTGTTGATGTGGGAAGACATATATGGTGACCAATAGAATGCTTTCATATTGCGTTTAGGACTTAAATTGCTACCATCGACACTTGTATTTAGTCAAAATTGATCTTGAACTTGAAGTGAAAGCATGGTGACTAGTTGAAGGCTTTCATAATGCGTCTAAGACTTAAATTACTCCCTTTCAAGATTTCTATTTAATACAACTTGATTAAAAGTAAAGTGTCCATTTGCAATTGACTAAAAATGGAATCGTACCTTATAGATATAGTGAAGTAGAATGTTAGGTTATTTACTTCAGGATCAACTAAGTTGGCCACACATTTTTTTCATCAACTCATTGGTTCGTGGTTGTTAATAGGGCACTTTCTACAAAATATATGTGGGATTTGTACTTTTTTTTTCCCTTAAACTAAAAAGAAGGTGATTGACTTTTTTTTCCCCCCTTTTTAAAAGCCAATGTTGACAATTCCTTCGCATGCATGAATTTTTTTAATAGAGTCTTGAAATGTCCTTAAGACTTTTGTTAATTGTTAAAAAATTATTATTTTTTAAATAAAATTTGACACCATGCACTTTTAATGGAAATATAAAAATAAAAAAAAATGTCAAAAAAATCAATTGTTTTTTTATTTTCCCATAAAAAAATTATAGAAATATTTCCTAAATTAATATAGTACGTCCATTAAATTTTTACTTTTTAATAC
Organism: Quercus gilva; assembly: GCA_023621385.1. Classification (NCBI taxonomy): domain Eukaryota; kingdom Viridiplantae; phylum Streptophyta; class Magnoliopsida; order Fagales; family Fagaceae; genus Quercus; species Quercus gilva. The sequence goes on from CM042476.1 coordinate 26,313,094, forward strand.
ACTCACCTTATGTTACTCGTTTCTATAAAATATAAAGATAAAAATAAAAATAAAAAATAAAAACCTTATGTTACTCTGTGATTCAATTTCTGCAGACTTCTGCTGGTGCTTGGAAAAAGCCTGAATATAGCAAAATGGATCAACTAATATTGCATGTATACGATCTACTGACAACAAGCACCCTTATCCCCTTATATGTTGATACGAAGACAAGAAAAACTTGTGTTTCTAAAAACGATTTTAATATCTTTTTATTATTATATTAGGAACCCTATTAGTATTTACTCACTTTTTGAATATCATTTCTGTAGGGGTATTGGGCTCAGGAGTTCATTATCTATTTGTATATTGGGCCTGTGGCCCAAGCCGAGCACTAGGGGTTGTCCAAATAGGAGAAATCTTTGCCAGGAGAGACTGTGTTAGTAAATAAAGAGATTAGTTTTGGTCATAATGGCTAAAAAAGGTATGCCGAGGATAAATGCATCCTTGGCTAGCCAAAATCGAGGTCCGAAGAGGTAGTCTGTCGTCCAAGATAACGTTCCAGGAAGTTCTGTCGGTGCGAATAAGCATTGCAGAGACATCAGACAAAGAGAAGTCCTAAAATATCTCGGGAGAAAGCTGCTACCACTGTATTAAATACTCTATAGCTAACTTCCTGGCTAGGGATGGCAATTTTTGCCCGACCCGTGGGTACCCGGCCCGGCCCGGCCCTAATGGGTCGGGTTTTACCCGGCCCAATTAGAAATAGGGTCGGGTATGGGTTTAAAGAAAAAAACCCGAAGCGGGTCCGGGTTGGGTCCGGGTTTTATCAAAAAAACCCGGACCCGACCCGAAACCCGCCCCGAGACCCGCCCCGTTTAAAAACCCGGTAGCTAAAATTACTAAACTACCCTTTATATATATATATATATATATACACACTTATCTAACCCTAATTCCCTCCTCGTTTCTTCAGTCTTCACTCAGCCTCCCTGCCTCACTCTGAATTCCAAAGTCCCTCTCCCTCACGCCTCCCTCATTTCAGCTCAATACCTCAACCTCCCTCAGTCCGACTTCGATCCTCTCGCTGTGACTCTTTCCTCATTCAGCTTCACTCCCACCCTCCCTCACGCCTCCCTCATTTCAGCTCAATACCTTAGCCTCCCTCAGTCCGACCCTCTCGCCGTTGACACTTCCCGTCCATTCTGTCGCCGTTTTTCTTTTTCTCTTTTTTCCCTTCGCATAATCGGTCTCGCCTTCGCCCTCTCTGCTCTCTGCTTCTCGGCGTCTGGTTTGGGTCTGTGGATCGGCGGTGGTTAGATGGCGAGGTTTGTGGTGGTCTGTGGTGGTTCGCAGACAAGTGTGGATTGGTGGTGGTTAGATGGCGAGGTAGTGGCTGGGTTTTGTTCACGGTGATTCTGAACTGGGTTTGACTTAGTTTTTTTGTTTATTGGGGGGTTTTATGAGTGTTTTGATAATCAGGGTGTTGTAAAGTTAGGAAATTTTGATAGATTGCTTTTGCCTGGTTCCTTTGAATTGGGTTTTTCTGGAGTTTTTTTTTTTTTTTTTTTTTTTTTTTTTTTTTTTTTTTTTTTTTTTTTTCAGGGAATTTGACTTTGTATAATTAGTTTTGCCATGTGAAAGATCTTTCTGATGTTGAATTGTGGTATGAAATGATCTGATGATGTATGTTCTTAAGGAAAAATTGGGCTTAAATCTGGGATTGAATTAAAATTTGGGCTTTTTTTTTTTTTTTTTTTTTTTTTTTTTTTTCAGTTGGGCCACAAATTGGGCCCAATTTCTAAACGGGGCCCGCGGGGCCCGCGAGGCCCGGCTGGGGTGGGTTCGGGCCCCAGGAAAAAACCCGGTAGCATAAACGGGGCGGGTCTGGATTACGGGTCTTGCCCCGCGGGTCGGGTTTGGGTATGGAAAAACCCGGCCCGAACCCGACTCGTTGCCATTCCTATTCCTGGCTGTATTAATGTGGAGAAAACTCCTGAACAGTGTAGTGTTGGCTGCCCTAATGCGCAGAGAGCCTGAAAGGGTGTCCGAAGAGACAAGCACTCAAGTGGTAGCCTGGATGATTAAAAAGTGGGGGGCCAAGATTGTCTAAAGAAAGCTATATAATGGAAGAAACACTCCATAGTGAAGGGGATCGAGAAACTAAGAGAAAAACACTGTATTATTAAGAACTGATTTTGTAATCAAACCTGAAAGAAATATATAAGAACAGATCTCCTCGGACTTCGCCTAGTACGATTTTCTTTAGCATAAACCTGTCTACTTACATTTTCTTGTCACTTAAATCTACTTTAGTGTTTGTCTGATTTATTAAAGCCTAGTTTTTCAACCCACTCTCTACAAATTCATTGTTTTGGGCTTTTTGCGCCTAAGTTCATTCACTTTTTGGGCTAGGAAGCCAAATCTAGTCCTTAAAATTGGCGCTGTCTATGGGAATTACTGGTGTTATTGTGAGTTCAACGTTCAACAATGGTAAGTTTAGGTTCAAACCAAGTGGAGTTCATGGGGTCTCAATGCCAAGATCACTTCCATGATCTTAAACGGATAAGGGATCGGGAGGGGAGTGTACATACTACCCATACTAGTAAGAGCCATTCTTGAGGTGGTAGCCATCTTTCACAAGAGAAAAATACCAAAGTCATGCAGAAGGAGATTAATCACCTGAAGAGAAGCTTGCGCCATGAATGACGAGAGCGAGCTCCATCCAATTCTGACTTCTCTTCCGATGGTGAAGAAGATGGAAGCTATAGGTGCAAATCAAGGACTCCTCATAGCGAGTCTTTCTCATATGATGAGAACTATCATCATGAGCACAGATACAGAAATTCATCCTCGGTAGGTCTGGGAAATGATGCTATGAGTAAAGCACTCAACCAAATTTCCAGGTCACCTTTCATGCGCTGGATTGAGGGAGGGAGACTTCCTCAGCGGTTCACTTAACCCACATTCACCATGTACAATGGCAAAACAGACCCTGTGGAGCATGTTAATTACTTCAATCAAAGGATGGTTGTACACTCCAAGAATGAGGCCTTGATGTGCAAGGTATTCCTATCCAGTTTAGGGCTTGTGGCGATGAGGTGGCTTGATGGGCTAAGGGCAGGTTCCATTGATTTCTTCAAGAAACTCACTCAGGTATTTGGATCTCGCTTTATTATGAGCAGCAGGGTTCCTCGGCCTTTAGTCTCCTTGTTGTCTCTATCCATGAGAGAATGAGAAACCTTGAAAACATATTCAGACAGATATTGGGAGATATTCAATGAGATAGATGGTGATTTTGACGATGTAGCCATCAGCACTTTCAAGCTCGGCCTACCTACCGAGTATGGCTTAGGAAGTCTTTGACTGGGAAACCTGTTACCAGTATACGCCAACTCATGGATCGGATAAACCAGTATAAGAGGGTTGAAGAGAACTAGCAGCAAGGCAAAGGAAAGGGCAAGGTTATCATTCAAGAGAGGAGGGATTTCAAGTCAGACCGTTACAACAATAACAGACCTCGAAGGGATTTTGCTGGGCAATCTGAGCCTGCAGCTCTTCAAATGGTTAACGCTGTGTTTCGAGAACTAGTGCATTAAGTTTTGGTGAAGATAAAAAACGAGCCATACTTCAAATTGGCGAACAAAATGAGTGGAGACCCATTGAGGTGCAACTAAAGCCTTCATTGCCAGTACCACCAAGAGCAGGGACATACCATCGAGGACTGCAGAACATCGTGGAACCATCTGGAGCAACTGGTCAAAGAGGGGAGGTTGCAAGAATTTCTGTATCGGCCTAACGGATAAGGGGACCAATCAAGGTCAGGGGCTCAAGGGAATGCTCCTTTAAGGCCCCCGTTAGGTACAATCAATGTCATTTTTTCTGCATCTAAGAGAACTAGTTCTCACCCTTCCAGGGTGATGTTTATAGCTAGGCTACCGGCCCAGGATTCGAACTCCGAGTCTAAGAGAGCTAGGATGGAGGTCCAACTGTCGCTGAGTCTCTCGGACGAAGACAAGATTGGAACCATCTAACCGCATGATGACGCTTTGGTGGTTACCCTCAGAATAGAGGGGTATAATGTAAAGAGAGTAATGTTAGAGCAGGGCAGTTGTGCAGAGATCTTATACCCAGACTTGTATAAAGGGTTGAACTTAAAGTCTGAAGATCTGACAGCCTATGATTCACCTTTAGTAAGTTTTGATGGGAAAATTGTTATCCCAAAGGGCCAGATTAGGTTGCCCGTTTAAACAGGCTAAGAGGTGTGGAAGTAGACTTCATTGTGGTGGACATATACTCCCCCTACACAGCTATTGTGGCCAGATCATAGCTTCATACCCTAGGGACTGTTTCTTCAACTCTGCATCAAAAGGTGAAGTATCTGTCAGGAAATCGGATTGAGGAGCTGGTAGGGAATCAATCCATGGCTAGGCAGTGCCTTGTGTTTGTAATTTTGCATCAGCCAGTAGCTGAGTCCTCGGCCTCTATAGAGGGAGGCTTATTATAATAGTCAAAATCTTCGGTATTACCTGTGAAAGGGCCAGCCGAGGAGGCTAAATGTGAAGATTTAGAGAAATTTGCAATAGGTGATGATCCGGAGAAGTATTTTCAGGTTAGAGCTCAGCTACCACCTTAAGAGAAAGAGGAGTTGGTGGAATTTCTTAAGAGGAATGTTAATGTATTCGCTTGGAATGCTTACGAAGCTCCAGAGGTGGATCTGAGCTTTATTTGTCATCATTTGAATGTCAATCCATCTGTCATTTCTAGAAAGCAACCACCTTAGCGCTTCTCTAAGGATCATTCTGACGTTGTCAAAGACGAGGTGATGAAGCTTAAGCAGGCTGGGTTTAAAAGAAGTGTTTTACCCTGATTGGTTGGCCAACACTGTGGTTGTGAAGTAGAAAAACAGAAAGTGGCAAGTATGTATAGACTTCACAGATTTGAACAAAGCATATCCAAAAGACCCTTTCCCCATGCCTTAGATCGACCAGCTAGTGGATGCCACCATAGGTCATCCTCAGATCAGTTTTTTGGATGCCTTTCAAGAATACCATCAGATACGTCTAGCTATGGACGATTAAGAGAGGACAACTTTTGTCACTCCTATTGGGAATTACCATTACAAAGTGATGTCCTTCGGTTTGAAAAATGCAGGTGTTACCTACCAGAGGATGATGACCAGGATGTTTGAGCCACAGTTAGGGAAAAACATTGAGATTTATATCGATGATATGGTGGTAAAGAGTAAGGCAGAGTCCGAGCATGTTAATGACCTCGAGAATATTTTTGATATCTTGATGAGACACAAGCTATGACTTAATGCTTCCAAGTGTTCTTTTGGTGTCAGATCAATGAAGTTCTTAGGCTACATAGTCACATAGCACAAAATTGAAGTCAATCCTGACTAGATTAAGGCAATCAACAATCTGCAACCACCTCGGAATCCCAAAAAGGTCCAAAAGCTTACAGGGATGACCGCTGCTTTAAACCGATTCATTTTTCAGTCAGCAAACAGGTGCAGGCCTTTCTTTCAATTGTTGAACAAGTGGAAGGGGTTTGAATGGACCGAGGAGTGTGGCTTTCCAGCAGTTGAAAGAATATCTGTCTCGGCTACCCATCATGTCCAGACCCGAGGTGGATGAGGTTTTGTTTGCCTACATCGCAGTGGCCTTCCACGCGGTAAGTTTGGTGCTAATAAGGGTTGATAGTGGTGTACAGAGGCTAGTTTATTATGTGAGCAAGTCACTACATGAGACCGAGGTCTGTTACTTATCATTGGAAAGGGCCATTCTGACAGTGGTGCATGCTACGCGTAAGCTCCCCCACTATTTCTAGTCACACACAGTTGTTGTCCTAATCCAACTCCCACTCAAATCTCTACTTTGGAGTGCTGATTACACAGGGAGAATTACAAAGTAGGGCACGATTCTAGGGGCTTTTGATATCAAATACATGTCTCGCACCTCTGTTAAAGGTCAGGTCCTTACCAACTTGGTAGCTGAGTTTACTGAAACCCCGTTAGAAGAGAGGGTAGAGGAGCAGAACATGGTTGGAAAATCGATTGGAGTAATCTCTGTACAAGAGCCTTTGTCCTGGAGGGTTTACGTTGATGGTGTAGCGAAGCACAAGAGATTTAGAGTGGGGCTAGTCCTGATATCTCCAGAGAGGATCACGATTGAGAAATCCTTAAGATTGGGCTTCTCGGCCACAAACAATGAATCTAAATATGAAGCTCTGCTGGTAGGGATGATCATGGTTTAGAAAAATGGGTGGAAAATCTGTAGAGGTATTCTCTGATTCAAGGCTGGTTATGGGCCAAGTCCAAGGAGAGTTAGAAGCCAGAGATCCCAGAATGCAGGAATACTTAAGCCAGATTAGACATTTACAGTCTAGGTTTGAGTCTTTTAATTTATCACAAGTTCTTAGAAGTAGAAATACCCATGCGGACTCTCTTGCCATACTAGCAACCTCCTCGGCACAAAGTTTACCTCGGGTGATCCTTGTAGAGGACTTATGTAAACCCACTGAGTTAAGAGGAAATGTGGTTCATGTTCATCAAATAAGAGTGGGCCCTAGCTGGATGGACTTTATTGTACTATTCCTTAAGGAAGATGTCTTACCCGAGAATAAGTCCGAGGCTGACAAGGTACGGAGAAAGGCTCTTCGGTTTTGGCTGTTCGAGGACCAAAAGTTGTATAAGAGGTCATTTTCCGGCCCCTATCTGCTATGCGTACACCCTGAAGCAATTGAGCTACTCCTAGAAGAATTATATGAAAGAATTTGTGGAAGCCACACTAGGGGCAGATTTTTGTCTCACAGGACCCTCACACAAGGTTATTAGTGGCCAAATATGTAGAAAGAAACACAAGACTATGTGAAGAAGTACGACTGCACCAAACATTCATCAACCTAGAGGAGTCATCAATCCTCTGTCTAACCTTTGGCCTTTTGCTCAATAGAGGTTGGATATTGTAGGCCCTTTCACCAAGTAGGTTGAAGTTGAACCACTGGAAAATATCAAGGACGTGGATGCCAAAAGATTTTTCTGGAAAAATATTGTCACATGGTTTGGAATCCCTCATACCCTCATCTCGGACAATGGACTTCAATTTGATAGTAAAGCCTTTAGGAAATACTGCTGCGATCTGAGAATAAAGAATAGGTATTCCACTCCGGCCTATCTACAGGGGAATGGACAGGATGAGGCTGTCAATATTGTCATAGTAGGTGGACTCAAAAAGAGGCTGGACGATGCAAAGGAGAAATGGGTGGAAGAACTGCCACACGTCCTTTGGACTTACGGACCACACCTCGTAGGTCTACTAGGGAGACGCCTTTTTCAATGACTTATGGGCATCAATGATTTTCACTGTAACAAGAGTCTCAACTACATGCTCATGAGCATCACTTAATGCCTTTTTAAGTATATTAGATGTATCTGTTATCTAGACGACATCTGAGTATTTCCTCAAGGTCAGCAAGCTTATTAAGAATGATGTGGCTAAGCATTATATTGTGATGACTGAACTTTGAAGTCAAAGGCATGTTTTAATAATGTTGCGAACTTAGTAGTTTTTAATCTGTTTTGTTGGGAAGGTGCAGAAATTGCATTACCCCTTATACAGGTAACTGAATGAGGTCATATCTCATTGCTATGATTGATAAAGTATTAATTAAAGAAAAAATTATATAAGTAAAAAAGCACAATTTTCACAAATTTGAAGGAAATACATATATTTCACAAAAAGACAATCTCATTACAAAAGATCCGATTACATTGTAAGTAAAAAGCAAAAACAGTTGAAAAGTAGAAGAAGGACAACTTAAGACTTCATTTTTATCACGAGCTTGTCCTTGGGAGTCTTGGCAAGCTAAGTGGTGGCTGCCGTGGAGGATATCACTTCTTTACCCTTTAGATCTTCCTTGGTGGGGATAGGAAGGGTTGCCAAAACCAGTTCATAGCCTTGAGAGGCCACCCCATCCTTAGAAGTGTCCTTGGGTATGTCCGAGGACTTTGCCATCTCGGAGGGGGTTTCTTTAAAGGGGCTCCTGCTCCTTGACCTGCTCTTCCCCTTTCTCTAGATTGCTGGGAGGGGGAGGATCCTTAGGTAGGACCTCTTCAGTGGGGCTGGCAACGATGGGAGCTGTGTCATTCTAGGAAGATGAAAAGCCTGAGGTCCGAATGGCAGGAGGGTAGTATACGTTTTTTGGCCTTCCAAGTGCCGATGAGGCCTCAACCCCTGCCTAATTGAGAGCCTCGTCCTACACTTGGGAGCAGTAAACTCTACACACCCCACTGACCTCGGACCTGAAGGCTTCTTCAGTTTCAGCTACCCCAACATTGTAGCCATCCTGTTAAGCCTGGTCCTCGGCTTTTTTAGCCTCCTTCAGGTTTTTCATCAGTATCTTGTTTTGCTCCCTAGCATTGGCAAGGTCGAGCTTAACCTAGTGGAGCTGCTTGCATTGCGTCTCAACTTGCCTCTCTGCCTCCTCTAGTGCCACTGCTGCACTCTTTCTGTCATTCTTGGGCTGAGAGAGTTGGGCCTTCAAATCCTTTAAGCTCTTCTCAGCCACGTTGAAGGCCTCCACAGCAACTATTCTCCTCCCCTCCTTATTCTTGTATTGCTAGTGAGAGTAGTCCACTAGCTCCTTGGCCCTAAAAGCAACTTAGATAGCTTATGTAGGAAACACAGTGAAAAGGTAAAAAAAGAAGGAAGAAGAAAAAAAAAAATAGCAGGAAAAAAAGATAAATGAATGTCAGACTTGACTTAACTTACCTTGGCCAGGTTTTTATTCAGACTTAGAAACACCTCATGGGCCCTTAAGGTCCTCAGCTTGGTCATATCATTGGGTAGTAGCAGAGGCTGCTCCACAGCATCTGCTACGTACCTAGCCTTCCCTTGCTAAGGGTCCCTGATGGAAGAGTTTGCTAGGAGAGGGGACTCATCCAACACCAGGGCTGGATTCCAGTTGGGAACCCTGGCACGAAGGTTATGTCCTCTGTCTCCAGGAACCACATCGGTCTGTAGCTTGGTTTGGGTAGTCTTAGCTACCTTGGATCCTCTCTGAGGCTCAGTTTCCTTGGAGGAAACGTCCCTGCCTTCTTCTATAACATCTTTCCCTTTTGTTTTCCTTTTCCTCTTCTTGTTTACAGCCTCCTGTCGGGTATCATGGGAAGTAGGAAAAGGAGGAAGCTTAGCCTAGCTAGCAGCCTCGGGCGCCTTATTCTCAGCTTGGGATTCCATCATGTCCAACAAGCTGCCCTAAGGTTTGCGCTGGATACCCATCTCGGTTGGTAAAGATGTAGTTCCTGGAGAAAGCTGGCCGAGGTCACTAGTTGTAGTCTCAGGAGACAAGGGATGATCAAAAAATTCGTACAAGTCTTCTGAATTCGAGACGTCTACTATCTCCTTTTCTTCTTCTTCTTTGTCTTCCTCCTTGTTGACCAGTTGAGAAGAGGTAACTTCACCAGTTGGGTGTTGAAGTGGGAAGGCTACCTTAGGGATGCCTTCTGGAATGGGTTGAGTGGAGAAAGCGCCTTCTAGGATTGGGGTGCCCTCGAGATGGAGAAAACCCGGGACGGCTACACTTATCAGATGAAGGCGGGGGTCTTTGGCTCTTATGACGCACTTAGGCGCTTGGAAGCTGGATGAGAACGACGTGTATCCTAGGATCAGGTGAGCCGCTCATAACTGTCCGTCCTTGTTCACAAACACCTTGGCCTTAAGGATTTTGTCTAGGCTATCCTTGTTGACTAGGTTGAAATACGACTCGGCAACGTGTCTATCTACAAAATCATCAAAGAAACAAAAGAAAAGCTATCAAAATTGAAATAGTATTAATCAGAGGAAGGGAATTAACTTTAAAACAATCCTCCTAAACCTAAAGCCCCACCTAGTTGCCCCTTTCTCGTCGAGTAGGGGAGGCCATCGTGCCACTCCCTTAACACGATCAGGAAATCTTTCTTTAGCCCCTTGTTGGATTCGGGGAGGCATTGAATAAGCCTAACTTCAGGGTACCTTGATTTTAGGTAGTACCCTTGCCCCTTTAAGTGGTGGAGGTTATAGACCTAATTGATGTCGTGGTGGGTCAACCCTAGGCCCATTTTTTCATTAAGGGCATCTACACTCCCTAGTATTCTGAACATGTTTAGAGCACATTGGGTAGGAGCTAATCTATGAGCCCTAAGGTAATCCTTAGTAATGGTACCCATGGGAATCTTCATTCCACCATCTATGAAGGCGATGAAGGTGATCATTGGGATCACCACTTCTCCCTCCTGCCTTCTTTCATGCCACTCACCCTCCTTACAATACCTAATAGACACCCCTGGTGGGATCCTATATAAAGCCCTAAAGCTCTCTATTCCCTCCTCAGAATCTACAAGACTTTTAAATCTACCCATTTCTAGAAAGGTTTTGGGGAACTAAGAAGATTGAGAGAAGAAAATGGGGCTGAGGAAAGGAAAAGTGCAAAGAATAGAAAAATATATGGAAAAAAAAATATAAAGATTTATGAAGACTTACAGAAATAAGGAAAGTGTCCTCGGACAAGCTTTTGGTATTTGTATAGGAACAAGTAAGTTAAGGAAAGTTGACAGGTTCAGTGTATGTGCGCTAGAAGCTAAGTGAATACTAGAGTGAGATGGGAAATTGATTTGAGTGGTATTTATATTGAAGAGAAAGTTACGAATGGGAACATTCCCGCTTATGTTCCAACAGAATCCTCAACCGTAGGATCCGCATCACGCTGTAGAACGTGGGGGACAAGAAGCCGCAAAATTTTAATGAAGGAGTTTCTTATATGCCGAAGCGTCAGGAGCATGCCTTGGGCAGTTAAAAAGGCGTCATCACGGGCAGAGGTGAGATGTAATGAACATAGAACAATTACAGTGACATTGAGATCCTCTTTTCTTCTCAAGGACCTAGAAAGAAGAATCTTAAGGGGCTATTATAGGGATATTGGGCCCAGGAGTTCATTATCTATTTGTTATTGGGCCTATGGCCCAAGCCAAGGACTAGGGGTTGTCTGAGTAGGATAAATCTTTGCCAGAAGAGACTGTGTTAGTAAATAAAGAGATTAGTTTTGGTCATATGGCTAAAGAAGGTATGCCGAGGATAAATGCATCCTCGGCTAGCCAAAATCAAGGTTCGAAGAGGTAGTTTGTCGTCTAGGATAACGTTCCAAGAAGTTCTGTCGGTGCAGATAAGCATTGCAGAGACATCAAACAAAAAGAAGTCCTAAAATATCTCAGGGGAAAGCTGTTACCATCGCATTAAATGCTCTGCAGCTAACTTCCTGGTTGCATTAATGTGGAGAAGACTCTTGAACAGTGCAACGTTGGCTGCCCCAACACGCAGAGAGCCTGAAAGAGTGTTTGATAGGACAATCACTTAAGTAGTAGCCTGAATGATTAATAATTGTAGGGGCTAAGATTGTCTAAAGAAAGCTATATAATGGAAGAAACACTCCACGGTGAAGGGAATTGAGAAACTAAGAGAAAAACATTATATCATCAAGAACTGACTTTGTAATCAAACCTGAAAGAAATATATAAGAATAGATCTCCTCGGACTTTGTTGAGGACGATTTTCTTCAGCATAAACTTGTCTACTTACATTTTCTTGTCACCTAAATCTACTTTAGTGTTTGTCTGATTCATTAAAGCCCAGTTTTCCAACCCGCTCTCTACAAATTCATTGTTTTGAGCTTTTTAGGCCTAAGTTCATCCTCCTTTTGGGCTAGGGAGCCACATCTGGTCCTTACAATTTCCAAGAAGAATGGAATACCATTAAAAGAAAAAAAAAAAAAAAATCCTAGAAACTATGGAATAGTTAAGCACTTTTTTTTTTTGAATAATAGTTAAGCACTTGTGCAAACTGCAAAGGTTAACGAATCAACGTTTATAACCCAGCCAAAAGCTTTGTACTTGAATTGGTACCTCTATATGTACAAAATACTTGAGATATAAAGAGGAAAAGGTTTAAACTGCGGATTGAGTAGTATGTTGTTATTATCTCTTAAAAAAAAGTTTATATACTAAAAAAAATAAATATAATCAAGTTGTAATTAAGAATTTTTGTAATCACTTATATAACCTGAATTTATCTAAGAATCATCAAATTTAGAACTCAACATACGTACGCATACATAATCCAAGATATCACATAAATAATAATTAAAGAAAAAGGAATGAAACTATATAAATTAATGTTTTTTTTTTTTTTTTGAGAGAAAGAAACTAATTAATGTTAATGATCTCACTTTTCATGAGATATTATAGATATGGTTCTAACTTATTGTAATAAATTCTAGAGCATTCGTTCACTGTCACATCTTGAATCTAATAATTAATTACATGGTGCTGCTCTTACTTCTTAGGCAATCCATTAACGATTAGACTTTCCACCCAATTTCATGGCATGTGTTAGCGTACACGTCCTTAGGAACATAAAAATCATTATGTTGGCGGAATTGTCTATTCCAAATATTGCTGGTTTATTATGAGAAATTATTGATTACTCTCGGAATATCATAAATGTTTATTTTCATCTCTCACATATTTGTAGGTCCTACAAATTAAATTCATGATAGTTCTCACAATTCATGTAAGAGGGGGTATGGATTTATGGTATTATGGGAATATTCAATAATTTTCTGTTTATTATTGGGTATTTTTTAAAAGAAAAATAAAATAAAATTTATTTTACTGATATATACTAATCTCTGAGTATGCGCGTGAGTTTAATTTTTTTGGAAATTTTTTTTCATAGGAAGATAAACGTGATAATGATTTTTTTTTTAGTAAGGAAAAAAAAAAAAAGCAAAAAAAAAAAAACAACAACAACAACAGCAATGTTTTTTGTTTAACTTGTTCTTTAAACAGTAAATGTATAGTTGCTTTGAAGAAGTGAGTTAGTAGGAGAGTGATCCTATTTTGTAGGAAATGTTTTAAATGAGAGTTAGATATATATTTTTACAATATTATCCTCAAGTTTTTCCCCTACTTAAACGTATGCTGTAAGAGTATTTTGGAATAAAAAAAATGTTGAATCCAAATAGAAGAGACCGCTTAAATAGTAGTATAGATATATACAGTGCTATTTTAATTTGTTCTGTGATTACTTAGCTTATGGTTCACCATAGAAGTCTTGGGAAACATTGCAGTTATGATTTTCTCCAAAAAAACCATTTTCGTGGGTTTTTTTTTTTTTTTTTAATTGAAAAAGTATTTGTGATTAAATAAGTGATGCGATCAAATTCAGTATTCAATAAAAAGGAAACTATTAATATCTTGATCACATGGAAAGAATAATAATCATAGGCCATACTTTATTGTTATAGGTTCAAATAATTTACTTCAATAATAATCACAAACAATTATGAAAAATGCTATTAAAAAAGTGTTACAAATTTTAATGTAGCAATGAATGTAGTTAGTATACTTTAACTATCTCATAAATGAATAGTAAACTTGTAATACCATAGCACTACTCAACAAATATATATATATATATATATAGGGAGAGAGAGAGATTTATATATATAGGGAGAGAGAGAGATTTACTAACGTATGTTTTTAGGACATACATTAATAAACCATTTTATGAAACTTTTTATGAAAAAACAAAAAAATAATTAACTGTTTTGACAATTTTTTTAATTCCTCATAAAAACTTTCTCAAAATAAATAATTAATAACACGCCTTAGACCAAACCCATATATATAATTCATTTAACAAAACAAACCAAGAATATTTAAATCTTTACGTCAAGTCCCATAATTTTGTCCTAAATTATTGTAAAACACTGATAAGTCTGGTCCTACTAATTGGATAATAACAAAATCACAGTGCAAATGTCAATCTCTTAGTCTGAATCAAAACTGTTAATCCTACTAATTGGATTTGAAGTTTAAACAAAAGCACAGTGCAACCATCAATCATGTCAGGAGTGATGGAGCGAGATATATAGATATGCCATGTTCAAAATGAAAGTCTTTTCCAAACCCTGCTTCCAGACTCCAGTACAGAAAATTCTTACAGTTATTATGACATATGCTTCAGTAGAGTGTAGAGATGTTTCAAAAAGCATCATAATCAATAGGTGTGCAAAGATTTGATTTGTCTTTCTAATGAGATTGAATGTTTTATCGTCTAGTCGTCTTTATTGTGTTTGGTAAAGAAATGTATTTAGCGTTGCTTAGCTTAGCTAAAGACTTTCACATGTGCTTCGGTCATCGGTCATGAAAATGAAACATAAAAAAGTAAGACCTCGTTTGATAATATTGTTATGGTAACATTGTTTAAGTGTTGTGAAAATATGTATGGGTAAAAGAATGTTGTAAAAATATGTGTTGTAATTTAAATAATGAAAACTATTATTTAAACAATACAACCAAACAAATCCTAAAGAAAAAATCATTTTGCACGCTCATTAAGTGTATACTCCACACATATAATGTCCACAATTTTACAAGTGTTTGCCCACATTTTTTTAAGCATGTCCATATTTAATACATGAAATTGATGATATTTACGGATGATTTACACTAACAAGAATGCAATAAACTATGCCCGTAACGGTAATAGGAAAAGTAAAATCTTCTTTGCTACCTTTATACAGCTTCGTACTCTTAAATAACATCGCATCTACAATAATATCAGCCATACTTAGTTGTAATTAGAAGATGTAATAATGTAAAGCTTGATTAGTTGTAACAAAAAGATGCAATAAAGTAAACCAAATCACGATTACTATTAAAGACAATACAAGACTTATAGAACTAGAAGATCGACTATGACATAATGAGCAATTGTTAGCTATGAATAGCATCTTCTTTTTTTTTTTTTTTTTTTTGATAAGAAGATAGTAATTAACTTTCATTAAGAGAAGACAAAAGCAATATATCTTGAGTTTTAGCATCTTCTTCATTTTAAATGAATTCATTTCATTTTTAAATTAAAAATTATATTTTAATTTTAATTTAAATCATTAAATGAGTACTATATCGAATTAATCAAAAATAATATTATTAGGTCCCGAGTCCCGTTACCAAAAAATAAAAAATACGAAATCTAGTAGCTTATATAATAATCTAAGGTTTAGTATTGAAAAAAAGAATATATATATATATATAAAATTTACGGTTAAGATTAATTAGAAGCTACTCTTTCTTGAAGTTAGCTTCAAAACACAACATTATATGTATATATTCTAAACTGATTAATCATTTATGTTTGACTCCATCTGTCATATTTTAATTTTAATTTAAATCATTAAATGAATACTATATCGAATTAATCAAAAATAATATTATTAGGTCCCGAGTCCCGACGACCCGTTACCAAAAAATAAAAAATACGAAATCTAGTAGCTTATATAATAATCTAAGGTTTAGTATTGAAAATATATATATATATATATATTATTTACGGTTAAGATTAATTAGAAGCTACTTTTTCTTGAAGTTAGCTTCAAAACACAACATTATATGTATATATTCTAAACTGATTAATCATTTATGTTTGACTCCATCTGTTTGTCTCTAATGGAATAAACTTACAATCAATATGAAGACAATATCTGCCGTCTAAGAACAATAATTTTGAGCCCCAACGATCATTAAACACTTAAATAAGAATCTGCAATAAATTAAAATACAAAAAAGAAACCAAACTGGTACAAAACATTGAATAAAAACAAGCACCAACGTGAGTGAATCAACTTAACATATTAACAATGGAAAGCGCTATAGCAGACAACTGAAACGTGTTGTTGTTTCTCTTTGTCAATGGCGAAACCACACCTTTCTTTTCCTCGAATCCATCTTCACATGTTGTAGAGGCATCTAAGACTGAACTCACTTCAATATTAGCATCGTCATAGCGCTTAGCCTTGTAGTCTTTCAGGGCTTGACTAAGAGTAGGTACAGCATCGGAATAAAGATCAAAGCAGTCACTCAAGCAGGACTCAATGAAAGAGTCTGAGGTTTTGTTCCCTAGGAGCTTCTTGATGTGGTTCCTTGTGTTTGTAACGTTTTGTTTGATTAACTTGATGGATATCTTACCAAGTTCACGAAGATCATCAACACTCTGGCTTTTTGGGGCTGCTTGGAGAGAGTTTACACAGAAGTTGTAGCTTAGGTTTGGATCTTTCTGCGAGCATTTCTTGCAAGTTTCATGGATGAGGTTGTTGGCGTTTATGGCATGGAAGGTGGAGATAAACAAGAGTAAAAGAGGGAGGGAATAGGAAGAGAAGAGAGGCCTCATTTTGTAGTTATAGGATATCTTCTAGCTGTTCACAGGAGAATGATTTATAATGGTGAGATAGATGGGTAGTTGTAGGCAGTTTGGATAATCGATCCTTAATTTCTAAAGATATGAAAAGAAGAAAAAATAGGGGTAAGCTTTGAGTTAAAAGCAAGGTAGCAGAATAATTAATGACAGACTAAGAATATTTAACTTTAAACTCAATCAATTATAATGTACATGTGTTAATTCAAAGGGACTGACTTAATGATTTTTAAAACCTCTTAATATCCAGAGGTTGTTTAAATAATTACTATGTGTGTGTGAAATGGGACAATTATATATATCCAATAAAATAGTCAAGTGTTCGAAAAGCTATTGATATCCTCGTTTTTCAATATATATATTCGTAGCCTTTACTTTTTTTAATTTCCTTAAGGCGAACCCTCTATAACATAACTAAAATGACTAAAAAAAAAGAAATTTATTAATATAAATTTCTTATTATATTATTCTATTAATTTCTAATTGATCTAACTATTTAGAATTAGAATTATTTCAAATTAGAATCTATCTAGAATTAGAATAAATAAGTAAGATTAGAATGTGTAGAATAAGATTCTAATCTAATTAGATTCCATTTCAAATATATTAATCATTATGTTCGAGAATATATTCATTCAACTATTTAATATTTATTTGAAATTCTATTCTATATAAAATAATGTACATGTGCTAATTGATTATTTTTACCTTTAAAATATTTTGTTATTTTTATAAGAAAGAGAAACAATGAAGCTAGGGTGACAACTTAAAACAATTTCACAACGTCCCCAATTTGCCTACCACCTCATACCTAGTCCAAACCTCAATCTGCAATTTAAAATGTTTTTTAATAGCCCATGTGTAAGGTGGTATGTGAAAATTAGGTGGTGTTAAAAGAATTATTCTGAATTTTTCTAATGATCCTAACTTTACCATATAAGAAATAAAATGGGGGGACATGATAGATTGTGATTGATAAAATTTCTTAGGTGTTGTACATTACCCAACCACAAGATTGGTTTTTATTTAGGATAAATTTTGATAAATACAACGGGAAGGGAGAATTTGAACCTTGAATGTCATGTCATGTCATAAACACATAGTAGATTTCAACTAATTAAGCTATAAGATTCTTGAAACCACATGGTTGAATTTAATTGAGAAATTTTACAACACATAAACAATTGTACTTAAATTTTACCATTTTAAACAAATATATTAGGAACATAAATTTATAATTGATTAAAGTGACAAGTTATGTCTATGGAATAACACAACTTTAAGATAAATTCATCATTGATACTACTTATATTGTGCACCAACATAATAGGTTACCATAGTCAACAATTGTGTCCCTACTTATTAACGGATTTTTATTCGCTTGAGAGAGAGAGAGAGAGAGAGAGAGTTTCATGAAGGCTTGTAAAGTTGAGCTTCTAAAATACACGTCATCATTCTTCCCCAATTGATTCAATAAAGTATGAGTTACGACACATAAAACATGGAAGTATGGGACCTTGTGTGTTGTCCAAGTATAAAAAATGACGCTAGCTTATCTTATTAGAATATAATTGGGATGATACTTTACATAACATAAATTTTGAGTGCATTGAAAATCTAAAGTCATTTCACATCAAATTATTATTTAGGGAGCATCTTCTTGCATGCACGGCTCATTTCATCTAAATGTTGGAAGTGTGCCTCATTTAGTTTACCAAGAACTTAAAACAATACCTCCTTTCTTCAAAAGGCCAAGATGAAATATAATATTTTGAATTGTTTGCTCTCCTCCATTCTCCCTAATTTTCCGTACTAAGACTCAGTTATTTTGGATACTAGGATATAATGTAATTTTCCAGTATGTTCTATAGCTCATACTCTTCGTTTAGTTCATCGTAAATGAGCAACTTTGCATCCACAGCCCATTTCATCAAAAACTTGCAAGTTACGAGTGAACTTCAATACTTCATGGAGGCCATATTCATAAACAATGACACCAATTTCAGGTTCATATAAAACACCTAGGAGAATCAAATAACAAACTAAAATTTGTCCATTAGTCCTCGACTTCCAGACCATTGGCCAGGCCGACATTCAAATCATACTCCATGAGAGGCCCTCTCTCTCTCTCTCAAACACGCAATCACACACAGAAAAGACTTGATTCCAATATGAAACGGATGGAAGAAAAGCTTCTTGTAAATTTTGCAGCCAATGTTTTCTAGATGAGAATGTTAGTGCCTCAGGCAAAACAGTGTGAGCCAAAGAAGGAAAAAAAATGTTAAAACTCAAATACGCGCAACTCAATCATCCCCTCTTTTCTTTTTGGAGAATACCAAGCAACAACTTTCCCAGATTGCAGAAGCCTTAAGGAGTAACTTAAGCTATATATGAAATCCTCTACATGTGGGCCACGTCTCCCAGATGAAGAATCCAACAAAATCCTAGAATCGACTCGAAAGACAATGGGGCCTGCAATCTGCAAGAACAAGTTCACAAGGTAGATCATTAGAGTTTTCTTATTAACTTCAATATATTCAGCCAAAATTTAATAATCTCAGCTACTTATAGACAATTATTAGATTCAGCTTCAACATTTTTTTATGAATTATGCATTGGTAGTAATCTGCTAAAGTAGCACCACCACTTTTACCTCCTTTCATTTTTAAAAACTATGCGAGAAAAAAAAAATTAATAAATAAAAGAAGAAGAATTTTTAGAAGTTCATATAACATATTTTCCTGGCAGTCCACGTCATCCAATAGGGGTACAAGCCTAATTAGCTGCATTTTGCATCTCAAATTGGTCCTATTAAAACACAAAAGATTGAGGTCCGTTTCAGCATAATGATGCTTCTACCCTTTCAAAAGGTAGATGAGGTCTTGTGTCTGACCCATTAGGGTGGGAAAATGTGGGTTTTGGGATTATTCTATCATTTTTTTTTTTTTTGATTGAGAGAGAGGGCTACAATGTATGGTCTACCTGCTGTTGAAAGATCAAATTAAGCCTTGGAGAAGACACTGGATTTTCTGCACTATTAACAGAAGACCTCTTCAAACCATTGAGCACCCTTCTGGCAAAAGCTGATGCTGAACAAATATCCAAGCGAGCATCTACCCTGGACAGGTCTCCGTACAGCTTTCTGAAATTGCCATGCTGGAAAGTATAGCATACTGAACCAAATAAGTCAGCACTCAATGGACTTCTCTTCTTAGCATTCAAAGAAATTTCCTCATCTTCCCTTGATGCAGCAGCCACCAAGCTCTCACTGCCCCCAAACCAGGCCGCACATGTGCCACCTAAGTTGTATAGTTAATAATAAGATAGAAAACAAGTAAAAGATTACATCTAAATGTTCTCCAATAACAGGATAATAGAAAAGAAAACAGTGACCTATGCACCACGAGTAAATATCACAAGCAATTGGGTTGCACTTTATCAAGTAATTTATACTGTCATCTCCTGCACCATGCTTAGTATCATATGTTTCATTACAATCTTAGCTATATTGAGGGGCCATGATTGTTCCAATCACTTATGTATTTACTGTTTGAGGATATTGACTACAGTTAGGGGCAATAATTAATGGATAATGGTGCAATTTGAGGAAGTTTACAAAGGTGCAATTTTTTTTTAATCAATTGCTTAATGCTATACATTTTCAGTAATGGTGCAATGGTTTCTGTGATTTGAGCTATCAGGGATTAAGCTAGACCAACGCATAAAATCCAAGATAGTACAATTACAGGATCTAATCCTCCAACAAAAGCATGAAACTCCACATTTTTTGTACCATATCAGGGTGAAAAAGAGGGTGTACTTGGCTATGCTGGGAAATGGTTAAGCCAAAAGATATTAATTAAGATGAATTACATGGATTGCTCTCCAGTATGGCGGTATTTAGAAATTGATTGATTGGTAGAGAAGTTGTTACTTGTGTTTGTTTTCTAAGAGAGTGTTCCTGATCCATGAATGGACAGTAGCTTATCATGTCAAGAAACACTTCAAAACCATTGAAAGGTGTTCTCTGCATGTGGAGGGGATTGAGGACACTTGATAATGGTTATGATGTAATTCTAATGGGAAAACTAAAGCAGCCAATTGAATTACACACATACACACAACATAAACATACATATATTGAAAATACGTTCAGAATGTTTTCTTTGGTTTCTTATTTTTTGGTTGGGAGGGGGGTCAGAAAAGAGGTCACTTTATAGTCCGGAGATTCTATGTTAGTAGGAAGTAATATAGATATAAGCTACTAAGGTAAACCTTCCTTAATAGCTAAGAATGACAAGTATGTATTTTCATTTACATGAAGTAAATACATTGTATGTTGAGCAAAACATACACACACTTATCTACATGGTTAAAATGGGTATAAAAGTTCCTAAAGTTTTCACCGTGTCATAGAATGGGGCAGTCTATCCCCTGTTTATGACAATTCTATTAGCAATCACACTTGGAGTGCATTTGGATTTTGCTTATTTCTGGTAGCTTATTTGCACTGTGTTTATATCAAAGATATAGTTTTTGGTAAATTTTATGTTAAATGAGTGACAAAAAGCTAAAAGCTAGTTCATTTCCAAAAGGCTAAAAGTTAGATTATTTGTAAAAAACTGAGACAAAAGGCAAAAGGCAAAAAAAAAAATTAAGCAAAACCCAAACTCACACTTGGTTTTTCTTTCTCATTTGTAATATTTATCAACAATCTGAGAAAAATTCTTTAGGGAGGAAAAAAGAGAATTTATAAAAGAAACATAGCTGAAGAAAAAGAAACATATTTGAGCAGAAAATTACCAATAATTCCAGATATAGCTGAATGTGGTTCATTGAGACACACATCATATGAAGGTCTCCAAAACAAGCCCCTGTCTGTCTTCACCATGACATCTTCTTCTTTCTCCTTTTGTCTCCAAAAGTCCTGGCCCTTCTCATAAGAAAATGCAGCCTTTGCACATAAGCCAGGCAATAGAGCAAGCGGTGCCTCACCATTGTCGGCATTAAGCGCCTGAGGATGTCCACTATTTTTGTGTAAACCAAAGCGGTATCGCAATCCAGATTTAGAAACAAGTGATGAAAGATCTAATGATATGGACTCCGGCACATCCCAATATTGCCCTTTATGGTCAATGAACAATTCAGGCCATGCAGCCTCCAAAGTAATATCATGATTAGGAAGCTGCAAATGTACATTAAAGATTGAGAAATATTGGTCATTCACTCATCCACTATATCTAGAACTACAGAAGAATTAAAATTAAAAAAAAAAAAAAAAAAAAAAAAAAAAAAAAAAGAAAGAAAGAAATAAATAAATAAATAAAAAAGGTTGACATATTGGTCATCGTTTCTCTTTCTTATAAAATAACAAAATATTGGTAAAGTTCTATAATTTAGCTTCATCAGCAGAACATTTCATGTACTTGTGATGCAGTTCAATAGTTTGTTTAGCAAAACATTGACATATTTGTTTAGGTAATTGAAGAAAACTTGTATGTTGAGATATTTAATGTATGTTACTGTACAGATTATCAGTTTTTAAGCATATATACTGTCATCTCCTCCAAAGTAATATCATGATTAGGAAGCTGCAAATGTACATTAAAGATTGAGAAATACTGGTCATTTACTCATCCACTATATCTAGAACTACAGAAGAATTAAAATTAAAAAAAAAAAAAAAAAAAAAAAAGAAAAAAAAAAAAGAAAGAAAGAAATAAAAAAGATTGACATATTGGTCATTGTTTCTCTTTCTTATAAAATAACAAAATATTGGTAAAGTTCTATAATTTAGCTTCATCAGCAGAACATTTCATGTACTTGTGATGCAGTTCAATAGTTTGTTTAGCAAAACGTTGACATATTTGTTTAGGTAATTGAAGAAAACTTGTATGTTGAGATATTTAATGTATGTTACTGTACAGATTATCAGTTTTTAAGCATATATAAAGCATATGTATGTACAAAGACCAAAGCATGTCCAGATACTCAACCACTCCTATAGTCTATATATCTATCCCTTATCAGGGAAACCCATTTTAGAAGGAAGATGCTTCAGTTACAAGGTAAAGGTACGTAGAATCTAGCCAAGAGCAAGGAAAAAAATGCAGCCAACCCAACAATCTGCAAAACAGAAAATACAGCTACCTAGAAAAATTATTTTGAAGGAGAAAACTTGGTGTTCTGTATGATTGTTTATAGAATATAAGGAATATATATAGAAATATGGCTGCTATGCGTGCCTTCTGGAAGAGCATCATTTTGTGCTGGCGTCCTTTTCTCTCACCATGTCCTTCTGTGCTTAACATTATGGATGAGGAGGGACTCAGAGCAAGCTGTGAGCTTAATCCCAATGAATAGAGGGATTTGTCCATGAAATGTTTTGCCACATCCTTGAATCCAGGAATTTCCCACTCACCACCATTAGAAAATTCAGCTTTAATAGAAGAAATTAATTTCTTTGGACGGAACTGCCCAATTAATCCAAGCCACCTGTACTCACAAATATTATTTAAGATACCAATTAGTACGTCAGAGATTTAGAAATTTTAGGTATAATGAGATATCATTAACAAAAATGTTATAAGGATTTTTTTTTCCTGTCAAACAAAGCATTAGTCCCAAATTTTTTGGAATCAACTATAAATCCTCAACAAATTAGACAAGTTCCAATTCTCAATTTCTAACCCATGAAGTATCCCTACTTCTATAAGGAGAAATACTCAAGGAACAAGGACATCAAAATTCAAATTTTCAAACATCAACATTTGTGTGGCTAACAAACATGCCCAAGCCTCATGAAGTGGAGGTCACTTGTTGAAAAGTTTCTAATCTGGTGCAAATAAACATGCCCAAGCAAGCATAAGTAATTATGAGGGAATTAGAATGAATTTATGGAAGCGGAATAGGTCGAGAAGAGATTGTGAAATAACTCGATTGTTTTAATTTTTAAATACAATTCAAACATCAACATTTGTGTGGCTAACAAAATTTATTATATTGAAATTAACTCAAATCAGTGAAATTTTTTTCAAGCTTTAGTAAGAACACAAGTAATATTGATAGGGTTAGATATTTCAAGTTAAGCTAAGCAGCGTTTTTTTCAACCTTAAGCTAAGCAGCATTTTCTGAACCAAAATCCAAAGGAAAAAGAATGCCAAACCTTAACTTTTAAGATTGATCACAGACTGCAGTACCTAAAGAACTAAAAGTTACAACATGTTATTACGGGGTGCGGGTGAGGATTATCAAAAGTTGCACAAAGTGACATCTTTATATTACCAACTCAATCAACCATAAGCCTTGTTCAAAAAATATTATGGATATTATGTTCTATACTGTTCTTTAATTTTCCTTAAAAGATTAATTCAATTAAGCCAACAACGACAACAACCAAGCCTTAATCCTAAAACTGTGGTCAGCTATTAGTCCTCCATAGACTAATTGGGTTTGGCCACATGTATTCTTTTTTGCCATTCTATCACATCCAAAGCCATATTCTCTATCGCCTACTTAATTGACATGTCCTTTTTTTTTTTACTACTTTCACTGAATTTTTTTGGTTTTTCTTTACCTTTTTTCATTCCCTCAACTTAAATCAACCCACTCTTCCTTATTTATGCATTAACCATTTTACTCTGCACATTACCAAACTATCTCAAGCGTCTCTCTCTCTCTCTCTCTCTCTCTCTCACATCATCTCATCAATATGGACCACATCTACCTTTAAAAAAATTTCTTCATTTTTTTCAAATCTCATCTTATTTCCACTTATTCATCTTAATATTCTCATTTCAACTACCCTCATTTCAATTTATGAATTCAACTAAGCCAAGTTAACCCAAAATTAGAGAACCTTAATCCCTCTTCCTTGCCTGCATTTTCTCAGCCACTAAACACAAACTCCAACTAAGGCAGAGTGAGAAAGAGAGTTTGGCTATATATTTTTTAAATCCGTTTGGTTACTGAAAAAAGTTAAAACACAGCAGCAAACAACAGTACAAGCTTTCTACTTCCACGTCTATTGACTACATTCTTTCTTAAATTTAACCCCTAAAAAAAAAAAAAAAAACCCAATAAAATTTTAAAACTCAAGACTTGAATTACAGTTTCCATTCCCCCAGATATTCCCAGTTACCAAACTAAGCACAAGGCAAGAAAATAAAACAAGACGTTTCAACAATCACCGCCCATATACATACCAGTTAGCAGTTTCTGGTCTAAGTAAGAGAGTCTGAAGAGCAAAAGAGCCCAACTCCTTGTGAGCAGTGGGTCCAAAAGAGGGAATAATTCCCAGAGGGAACCCATTTCCCAGAAGTGAGACTTGCTGAATCCTCAGAGCTCGGCTGGCTCGAGCCCCATCCAGTGGAAATGGCTCACCAGGGATGGCTCGGGCTGAGCCCTCCAGGTTCCTTGGTGATGACACGTTCAGGTCCCAGAAAGTGGAGTCCATTGCTGTCCTTAGTTTCGCCATTTTTTTTCTTCTTCTGAAATGTGTGTTGGTTTGGTTTGGGTGAGAGAGTTGATGAGGGAGGGTTAGTGAGGGTTTTGGTGTTGTTGTGTTTTACTTTCCTTATCTCTCTCTTTTTTTCTTTTTCTTTTTTTGTCATTACATAATGGGTTTTAGTTTCTTTTTGTTTTTTGTTTTGTGGGTTTCTGCTTCAATTGCTAACGTTGGTTTTTGCTAATTTTAAGGTGATTAGGTGGCTTTTGGCTCTAGATTAAAAAAACAGTTTATTTTACTACTTAGTTTATTTTTATTAATATTTATAAGTTTTATTATACTTTTTGATACTATTTATTGGTTTTACTGTACTATTTTAGCTAACTTTTATTTTTATCTACAATGCATTCAATAAAAAGTTTTCAGTTTCAGTACAATAAACGGATTCTAAACAAACCCAAGCTTTTTTTAAATTTTTTTTTCCTTTTTTTAATACTCCTAAAGTGAATAAAGATTCTGTCTCAAAAAAAAAAAAAAGTGAATAGAGATTGCTTTTGCCGAACACCTTGTTGGATTCCTCCTACTAAAATCGATCTTTGCTTATTTTTATTATTCTTTTTATGGGAAAAAAAAGGGTAGGGGGTGATCCTTGTTGGCGTCTTCTACATAGGGGTAACTATAATGGCACCTTACTCGTTGAATCTGGATGAGTCATAGTTTGGCATTCATCCCCATCGAACATGAATTGAGAACATGGATCTTTTCCCCCTTAATTTTATTATTAGGTATGGTTAACATTAATCTTTTAGCAAAAAACTTTTATTAAATTAAATCAATTGTTTATACTAACCTAGAATTTTCACTTTAAAAAATCCATTCTTATCTATGTTTAACAAAATACTAAATCACCTAGAATATTGTATAAAAATATTTGCACATTAGCAAATTACCAATCCATTAAGCTACAAACTTTGAAAACCCAAACCCACATAAATTTCAATTAATTGAAAAGAAACCGAAAAAGAAATTGAGGCAATATAAAAGTCTGAGCATACTACAAAGAAACCGAAAGAGAAATGTGTGAGATTTTTTAAATAGAGATAGTGTATGCTAATTTTTAGGAAAAAGATGCTTCAAAAGTGTGTGAAATTTATCTTTTTGTGTGAGATGAGAAAATATGTGCTAAGTTTTAGGAAAAAAAAAAGATGTGTTTTTGAAAAAATATTTGTAAAGTAGTCTACTAATGGTGCGTTATTCAGATGGTAAAAACAAAAAAAACAAAACAAAACACTAATGTTGCTAAAAAGAAAACTCTTATGGCCTGTTTGGAAGTTTAGAGATGAAGGAGAGTAGAGGAGAGTAGAGGGGAGGAGATTAGTGGAGAGAAAAGTAGAGGGGAATGGTTATCCTCCACCTTGTTTGGATGTTTTTAAAATTAGTAAGGGGGAAGAGAGTAATTAACACTTCCTCTTGTTTGGATGTTTTAAAAATTAAGAGAGAGAGAAGAGGAAATAATTTAAATAGACAAATTTACCCCTATTTGAAAATAGACTTACAACATTGGTCTATGATTAATTTGTTAAATTAAATAATTATTTAATCAACATTCTCATTCTATCAAATACCACTAATAATCCTTCTCAAAAAAAAAAAAAAAAAACCACTAATAAAAGTATAAAACTACTATTAACTATTATAAAATAATTTTTATTACCTAAAAAAAAAATTATAATAAAAAATCAAAAACCTAATCCAATTTCCACAACTTTCCCGAGAAACAAACAATTCCCACAATTTCTCACTCCCCAAACACCCATGGCAACAGCCACCTTCAATCGCAAAACCCAAACCTACACATCCCCAAGACCACTGATTCACCTTGACCAAACAAAATCAAAACCGATAATCAGTCAATCATACATATATATGCATGAATAGAGAGAAAGAGAGACTTTTTGAGCCACGGCAGCGCAAGCGAGGGCGAGCTTGCTTTTGAGAACTGCGCGGTACTCATCGGAATCAACGGCAACCATCGGAAATGGATTCGATGGCAGATGAAGGAGTTCATCAAATTCGTTTGGTTTCGACGAGGACGATTCCACCTGTGAAACCATGTCGACGGCGATCATAGCAGGAGTCTCCAGAGGAGGAATTTCTGCAAGTTATCAAAACTTGCCTTTTGATTTGCTCACTTTTCTAGCTCAAATTGTAATGTATAAAAAGGCTTGCTGAGAAATTATCCAGTGCTGTAAGAAATTGGAATGTAGCGGAGACTCAACCAAATCGCCATGGATTTTTTTTTTATTCACCTTAAATTTTCTCAGGAAAAAAACAAAGATTATTTATATAATCAATTTGTAATTTTGTTAATTTAGAAATGGTAAATTGGAGAATTCATTTGGTCAATAATTTATTTACTCTACTCTCCCTCCAAATCTTTCCAATTTGGGGGAATTAAAAATGAGGAGTTAGAGGCAGTTGAAACTCCTCCAAATCTCTCCCCCTCATTCCCTAAAAAACTTTTAAATAAGGTAATTGAATTACTCTCCCTCTCTCTACTCTACTCCCCCTCCTTTTTTAAACATCCAAACAGGCCATTAGGCCTCGTTTGGGAGGAGGGAATGGAATGGAATGAAAAGAATAATTTTGGAATATTCTTTCCTTCTCTTGTTTGGGAGTTTTAATAGAGAGAATGGAAAGTTCATTCCCTTATTTATGAGTTTAAGTAAGAGAGAATGGAATGGGTAAGAGGGAACACTCATTCCTCTCTATTCTCTTAAAACCTCAAATTTTCATTCCCTTCGAAATTAGGAGGAATGGGAGAGAATAAAATTAGATTTAATGATTTTTTACTAAAACTCTCAAAATACTCTTATATATTCAACCATTTATTTTAAAATATGGGTCTAATAGTAATATTGTCATAAAATGATTTTATTCTATTTCCTCCATGTTGCTCCCAAACAAGATTACTTATATTTCATTCATTTTCATTCATTTCCATTCCTTTATTTTAAAACATCCAATTAAGATTACTTAATTTCATTCCATTCTTTTCTATTCATTTCCCTTATTTAAATACATTCCATTCCATTCCATTTCATTTCATTTCCTTATGAACTCCCAAACGGAGACTTACATGATATATATTAGAGATTTTTTTTTTTTTTTTTAGAAGAATATATATTAGAGAGTTGGAACTAAAATTTATGAACAAATAGTTGGTAAATTGCTTAACCGTAAGGTATAGGAGTATTGAGTAAGTCTAGTGTCACAAACTTTTCCACAATTGTGCCACAACTTTGCTACGTGGCGACTCGTGAATGGTAAAATTATGGACCCACATAGATCCGTTATTTTATTTCCACCACTCACAAGTTTCTATGTAGCAAAGTTATGCTAAAGTTGTGAAAAAATTTGTAGCACTAGACTTACTCAGGAGCATTAGAGAGTTGGAACTAACATTTAGGACAAAGTAGTTTGTAAACTGCTTTTTTAAATTTAACTAAAATTTAGGAGTTTTTAAATTAACAATTTTACATATATAACCCTATTACTCAAGTTTTGTAAATAATAAATTTGAGGATATTTTAAGCATCAAAATTAAGGATCCCAAATAGAAAAAGCTTCTTAAATAGTAGTATAAATAACTTTTAAATTTTTTTTTTTTTTTTTGAGAATCAATAACTTTTAAAATTTGAATACGAGACAATATAAATTAGTTAATACAATATTGTTGAGTAATATTAATACAAAACTCAAAACAACAAAATTTAAAACAAGAGAAACTAGAGGCTTTGCATTTCTCAAGTTTATGTCTTGGACCAGTCAGGAGATTCCTCCATTTTTATTTGAACCATAGCACACTGTACAACGATGGCTAATACCAAAAAAAAAAAAAAAAAAAAAAAAAAAAAAAGGGCAATATAATATAAATTTCGTTATGTTTGTGGTACCACTTTATATGCATTTTAAATAGCCATAGTAATCAAGAAATCATGTGTTTTAAGAAAATTTTCACTATATCATGTAATTGATAAAATTATCATATATTTAATTGAAAACATACAAAGGTCATAATGATGCCATTGCCATGTGTTCCAGTTAGGTTGAATAAATTTCCCTATTGTATTTGCAATATGGGGCTCTTATATTATTCCTCACTACTCAACAAATGAAAAATCAGGAATGCTATAGCACATTCTCAGAAAAAAAAAAAAGAAAAAAAAAAAGGAATGCTATAGCATATAATCGCCGTGTATCAAAAGCTCCTATAAGGGATTATTCTCCATAAGACACAACATACAATCACTACAAGGAGAAAATAGTTAAGGATCATATTTTGCAGGTTTTATAAAAAAACACAATCACATTGTTTAATATTGCATCGTAATTTAATTTTTACAAAATCATGCAAAACATCTTAGGATAATCCAAATATTCAAGAGAAAAAAATTGACATGTAAAGTACCTCGAAATACTCATAATCCATTCAACAAGTCACATTGTATCAATTAGTAAGTTTTAAAACAAAAGTTTTCATTTAATCAATAATTGAATCAAGCTTTCTCCTCTAGTTTGTAAGAATTATTATTTCCATTTTCTCTTCAATATCTTATCTGATAATATGGAAACAAGAAACATATTTTCAAAAAAAATACAATTTTAAGAATTAGATATATGTTGTATATACAAGCATATACATGAATAGGTTGTAACAATAATACTTGAGTTTGGAGAATATTGTTTTATAAAAATGATAAAATGAAAATGCAAGTTTTGAAATTTTTCTAAGTGAAATTTGAAATTCAGCAATTTCAATCAATCGAAGTGATCAAGAAATTTGATATGGAGCTTTTGCCTAACTCGATTGATCGATTCCTATTCGATCGATCAAAAAGAGCCTTCAATTGACGCTCGATTCTTCTTGATCGATCAAGACCCATGAAAACTGAATTTCTGCAAAAAAAATTTATTATTGTTTTGAACATTTGAAAAGGTTTCAAGCCTTTGTGAATGGTTTTATAAAACATTTTAACTCTCCATATGTGATTTTTGAAGGAATATAATCCTATGAGTATAAATAGTGATTTGTGTTCACTTTAAATTAATTTTTCTCTCTCCAAAAGTTAGTTTCAAAGAAACATAATAAATCTTGTGGGTATTCTTCAAAATTGATATTTGTAGAATATAACAACTTAGTTGTATCCTAAGGACAAATTTGTGATAACTCTTTAACAACAAACGAGTGGGGGCAAATATTATTTAAGGATAACAATTTTGTGCCTCCAAGTTATCTTCTTTTTCTTTTTTTTTCTTTTTTTCATGTTTGTCTTTTGTATTCACTTTGTTCTTTCTTTATTACTTTGTATAATATTCTCAACAATATATAATTCATTAATTTATTTCCACAAAAAAAAAAAAGTGAATTTGAAACTGGGGCTTTATGCAAGCACATCTAGACTACGGTTACTACTTAAAGCTACATTTGTTTGGAGTAAAAATAGGGAGGATGGAAAATGAGGGAAAGAAAATATGAGAGATTTTGGGTGGGAGGGGTGTTTGGTTGAAGTGATTTTTTTTTGGGAGCGGGGGAGGGGAGAAAATAGTGGGCCCCTCTCCCTCCCCCCAAAAAAATGGAGAGAAAATGAAAAGGAGAAGTGATTGAATGAAAATTACTTATCTAACCCTTTCCTTGCCCAAAGTAAATTCATGTTAAAGTGTTTTTTTTTTTTTTTTTTTCTTTTTCTTTTTCTTCTTTGAAACGTCAAACTCTAGGTTCTTTGCAATGTTAAACTTAGTCCTGTCCATGGGTTGGGTTGAGTCGGATCGAGTTTGGGCTCAACCAACATCCAACCTGACCAAATCAGGTGGACGAACTCTCAACCAGTAGCAGACCAAGAGGATGATCGGTTTAGACGAGTTGGAACATCAATGAACAGCGGTCGGATTGGTCAGAATCAAGATCTAAAAAATAGAGAAAATTTGACGAGAAAACGATGAAATCAACCAAAATCCTTTAAGATCTCGCCAGATCCGGTGAGATCTAGGCCATTTTCGGCAAGATCTCGACTAGATCAGGTGAAATCTAGCCGAATTTAGCCAAGATCTCGGCTAGATCTAGCAAGATTTTGCCAGAACTAGCCAAGATCTCAACTAGATCTGGCAAAATCTCGTCGCATCTAACCAAGAACTAGTCAAAAACATCTCAAACTCGCCAGATTTATCAAATAATGCCAGAATATTTGTGGGTTGGTTGGTTCAGGTTTCTCAAATTTTGAAGAAGGAGAACCGACATTTGACCTGTCTAGGTCAAGTTCTGGAGGAAGCAATCCATCGCCAACTTTTGGAGAAGTCGATTCAGTCGACGACAGGTTGAGTTTGGACAGCGGTGGCGGGTGGGTTGGGTCTCGCGGTTAACTAGAAAGCCTTAGTTAAACTCTTGAACTCTTTTTTTTTTTTTTTCCTAGGTTTATTGCAACTTTAAACTCTCTTTCTTTCTAGATTCTTTTCTCCTCACATTAAATCTTTTTTTTCTTTTTCTTTTTTTGGGTTCTTTGCTCTGAGTTGCTTATTTTATTAAAAAAATATACTTTTTTCCCTTTATAAAATATTTATATAAAAAAAAAAATGTACCAAGGGTATAAGAATAAATTTAAACAAACTCTGTTTTCTATCCTCCACTTTTCCACCCTCCAACCAAACACAAATGATAGAAATCAAAATCTTTTTTATCTCTTAACTTTTCCATCTCCTCCTCATTTTTTTATCCTCCCAATTTTTCATCCTCCAACCAAATGGACTCTAAGTGATAGTTAAACTCTAAGCCCAACTTAAACAATTATAGATAAGACTTTTCTCTTCTAGGTTAAATTTGGTTCCTAGTCTATAAAGCCAAGGGGGAATCCATTCTCAAACCATAGTCCATGAGGCTAATGGCTTGTTGCAGGACCATATTTGGGATGGGTTTAATGTATGTTACTTGGATTCATGAAAAGATATTCACTACTTACAAATATATTTTTCATGCTTTCCTAAATATATATATATATATATATATATTTTTTTTTTCAGTATTCTTGTTGTGTGTGTATGTGAGAGAGAGAGAGGGGGGTTAGAAATTATAACTAGGGGCAAATTAAAACTTTCCAACTAATGGTTTGAACGAAATTTAAGTTGCCTACTTGTGGTTTGAAATTTGATATTTTACCCGCCTGAGGTTTAATTGAAATTTAAGTTGCTTACTTATAGTTTGAAATCCCATAATAAAAGTGTTCCGCTAGATTATTTTTTATCTTATTTGATCTTGTATTATTATGTTTTTTGTGTTTATAGAGGAGAGAGAGATAAAGGTGAAGTAAAATTACATATTTGGCCTTGTTTTTAATAGAAATAGGTTACAGAACTCTAACAAAGCTAACCTCTGGTAGATAAAGTGTTAAATTTCAAACTAAAAGTATACAACTTAAATCTCAGTCAAACCATAGGCGAATTAGTTATAATTTGTCCTTAGTACTATATAAAGAATTGGAAAAAGCTCTTACATTTTGTTTATGAACAACATCTCAGATATATTTGATATGCTGCTTGTACTATTTATATAAACAATCTCCTACAGCAGGCGGATTCATTCCGTGTTTTGCCCAGCATTTTTCCGCATCTTTAATAAATTTTTGATGCATGGGATCGTTTGTATGCATCAAGTTTCTGCAAATTCGAAATTTCTCAATCACACAATCAAAATCAAATTTATGTTCTACCCCTAGCTTTTCCTCATAACTTCTTAGAAGTTCTCTGAGACAAGTAGAAAGTGAACTATACTCATGATCCAGTTTGTAAAGATGAGGGAGTAAGGTTGGAAGTGAATGATGAAATGGGGTGGAGGGCAAATCAGTAACTTTGAGAAGACCATTGCGGCATTGCCTCATTGTCATCTACCAGGAGAAACTAAAGCTGTCCAGTTTCAAGTATAGTACTTCATCTTGTTTTAATTTCTTGGTTTCAACCTAATCATCTAATGTGTCAGCAACAACCTTTGGTCGGTTAAATGCAAAACCAACTTTGAGTTGGCAAAGACGAAGAAAAAAAACAATAATATGCGTATATGGACTATTGAGTTATTTCAGCCTGAGTTATTACAACTGACCTAAGAATCCAAATGCAATATAATGAGTACATGGAAAAAAGATAAGATTAGGATCTAACAAAAGTTACCAAGGAATTTCATTTCCATGAATAACTTAGCAAAACATAGAGCATATATCATATATGGGAAGTCTAAAAAAACAAGAATCAGGCAAATCAAATATACTACTAGTATAAGAAAAAAGGCGTGAGAAATGGGCGGGTTTGAGTTGAATTTGACACCCCTGGTTAGAAGTGATAAGAGTTGAATACACATTCTTTTAAATCAAACCTTTGTCCATTTAATTATGTAAATGCCACATTCCAAATGTAACAAACACATCAAAATGTGGCTGGAATGGCCTTTTAATGACATCTTCCAGTTGGAGTACGTAATCATGAAGAAATCAACTATAATGAAGTCTTTTTTGGTGGAGGTGGGGCTGCTTGAAATTCTTACCTCTTTTGTTGTCTCTAACGAAAACAATGTTGGCTTGCAAGTCTTAGAATACAAAAATATATATAAATATATATATATATATATATATACATGTGTGTGTGTGTGTGTGCCGGATGGATCATGCAATTGGAGGTAAGCTCATCTCATTCCAACCGATTTGTTATTAGAGAAGCATTTTTAGTCACATCCTATGTTACTAAAAAATTTCTTCATCACTTTTATTATTTCTGGAATCTTTTAAAATTACCACAATGGCTAGGATCTTTTCCATATTCCATATGCACCTAAAAAATTTTAATTTACATAAGATGAACAAATTACCTCTCTAAGCTTTGGAAATCGGTCCTCTTCAAAATTTTGCTTCTTTCTTCTCTTCCTCACTCCAGAGAGCTCTAAAGGCTAATTACATCACTAATCTTTGTTATCCTAGCGATCCTCACCAGTAAGGGTTGTCCAACTCTGTCCTCTTAGTATCAAAAATTCTTATTGTCCTATGTTAAGATAGTGGTGCCTGAGGCAAACTGTGAGAATACTGCCCCAGGATGGCTCAGGTGTTTGTTCCATGATACATCAAGGCCATTCTTGAGGTCCGTCACATCACTACCAGTAATTACAAGTGCGTGTTTTCAAACCAGAGGGTCCCTGCTTGGCAGATGTTTGTTCATTTAATTGAGTTGTGTTTCTTGGTATAAAAATTGGACCTCCAATCATGAACATTTTTTAAAACTTACTATTCTGCAGGTTTTCCGACACAATTTGTGCAACATGATGAGGCTGCCAACAATAATGTGCCTAACCACTGCTTGACATCTTCCTATTGATGAATACAATAATTATAGGCTTGGTTTTTAAGATCCAAGGTGGTTGCTATCAAGCAAATTTGACCTTCTATAAATTCTGAAGAGCTAAATTTATATCCAACAAGCAACAATAATATATATCCTACCATGTGTTGACTGTTCTGTTTCCTTCATATCAAGTTTGGACCTCCATGTAGCAATGGAGAGAATGATACCCCATAGCTCCAATTATCAGATTTTAGATTTGGCTGAAAACTTATCACTTGCGCAATTTATAAGATTAATTACTATTATTATAAATCTAGAACTTAGGAAATTTATTGAATGAGGAATTGAAGCAGATTGCTTTTGTGCAATGCGAAATGAAGCAATCAAACAAGTTTAGGTCTTATAATAGTGGTTTAAAAAGTCTCACACAAACACATCTCATAATTCTGCTTTTGGAGTTCTTAACTGGCGTTCAAAAAGGTTTTTTTTATACCAAGTTTCAAAATGGGGGTTCAAAAAGTAATACTATTAGTTCCTAATAGTCACAACTCAAAACAACAGTAATAGAATTTGTAAGTGAGTTAAGCCAGGAATTTATTTCAGCTATAGCTTACTAACCTAAATTGTAGAG
This sequence comes from Quercus gilva, assembly GCA_023621385.1. Classification (NCBI taxonomy): domain Eukaryota; kingdom Viridiplantae; phylum Streptophyta; class Magnoliopsida; order Fagales; family Fagaceae; genus Quercus; species Quercus gilva. The sequence continues at coordinate 26,347,817 of CM042476.1, forward strand.
TAGTACTTGTACAATCCATGATTTAAAAATATCATTATTTTTATACAGTAATCCTAATTAATTCGGGCTCATGCCAAAGGCATATATAGTAAAAATGGGGATAAGCATGGTAGACAACAAACATCAAGTGCGATCAGATGAGTGTATAGAAAAACATAAGATTAGGATCTAACAGAAAATCACCAGGGAATTTCATATTGATTAATAGCATTTTACGAACCTTGCAATAAAGCTTTAGGAATGGTTGTTGAACTTGGAGAGGTCAGACTCAAAGCATTGGGCAATTGACATATAAGGACTCTCAGCTTAGGTTAGAAGTAACTGAAATAACTATAAGTACATCCTACAGATTACATAATAATTCAATGTCAAAGCTATGGTGACGACTTCTGAAGATGTGGTCACACTAAGAGTAGGATTGCTGGTATAAAATATAAATTCCAAATACGACATTGTCTAAAAGGTTATTTGTGTTTGCAATAGGATTCCTAGGAGAAAGAAAAGAATGGAAAGGAAGGAAAGCAGTGGGTTATTTCTTATTTGGAATTTTGGGCGTGCAACAGACAAGGATAATAAGGAGATCATGTAAAGAGGATTAATAGAACAACAACATATGGAAACAAGGTTGAACAGAACACAAACCTGTGGCTTGGCTAAAAGAAGCACATCATGATGAATAACAGAACATGAAAAACTATCCATCTAAATTTGTAAGTAAAAAGATCAACAACGTGAACAATTTCACAAAAACTAGCAACAGAGTCATCTACCTCCAATAAATATGGTTTCCATCAAAATATATAAAACTTAATTTATCACATTACCCAGTGATACAGATCCTCAAGTAACCAAGTATTTGTAAATTTTACTAGAACAAATAGACAACAAAGCTAGCAATAGCTGAGATGTTATTTAGCTCTCACTCTAAATAAAATAACAAACACACCATCCATATGAGATGCAATATCATCTTCTCTAAGCCACACATAAGTTATTGAAACAATATTTTTTGATATAAATAACTAGGAGCTCAGGCAAAATAACTCTAAAACACATTTCCACCTTTGAATGAAACAAGACTCTCCACGTAATCGATAAGTCCCATTGGCAGGGATGTGTTTGGATAGCCTGTGCATTGAAGAATCCTAATTTCTGGAGAACCAATGTTATACAAAACCATTGCCCAATTTTCATCAAACAGAAGGAATTCTCCATTCCCAAAAAATCGTACTGGACATTGAATTGGTACAGGGGGATTTACAACAAGCTGTTTGGTCCAAGAATCCTCAACCCCATATTCACGCATCACCCATATATCAATGCATTCAGTGATACCATAAAGAATACTAGCAAGGCAATCATTGAATACAGCAAGCCTTTTTCTTTTTCTTGTTGAAAACTCTGGAAACCTTATTATTTGAAAAACCTCATGGCTCATGTCAAAGGATATAATTATGTGACTATTATATCTCTCCTCGGTTTCTTCGTTGGGGAAACCAAGCCAATGATGAACTCCATTAAAGTATATTTCATCATGACGAGAATGCACCCTAACGTTTGAATGATGAAAAGGGGTGCTAAATATTTGGGTCCAGGAATCAGCCCTTAGGGAGTAAACATAAAAAGAATTGTAGTAGCTTGTGATTGCAGATTTCATAGTATATCTTTCGACTCTAACCACCTTGTAGTCATTAGAAATTTGATCATAACCAAATGCAAAAAAGGAAAACGATTCTTTTGCTTGAACAAAATCAGGAGTTTTGGTTATGGGATAGGCAACGGTTTTACCTTCTCTGATCGCCGGATTCCATAAAGCAAAGCCTTGAAAGGAGGGGAAGCAACTGAATAGACCGCCAATGCAAATAATGCCGTTGATGCAAGCAAACATGTTGGTGTATAGTAGTCCACCTGTGAACAAGCCACTCATCGTGTTCTCCCCCTGAAAGTAGTCCACAAAAGGTAGTCGTCCTTCTTCTTCAGGTAGTCGTCCTTCTTCTTCAGAAAGAGAACCAACATCATGATGATATTGCAGGAGGTAATCATGATAAACACTTCGGTGGACATTGGCCTCGTCGTGATGATGAGATTGCAGGAGGTATTTTGAAACAAGACTTCTTGGGCCAAGGATCTGGACAATAAGAGTTGGATTTGGGTGGTTCTTAGTTTTAGAAATTTTGACCTGAATTCAATGTAGGTGTTTTCCTTGAAAACTTGTTGATAGCATAAATAAAGGTCCAAGAAAAAAGTCTTTAGAAAAAAAAAAAAAAGAAAAAAAAAAAACGCCGACATTGAATTCAGGTCAAAATTCTTGACCAATCGGACCTAGGGGCATTTTTGTACAAAATGTACTTGAGGTTTTTTTTTTTTTTTTTTGGTATGGTTACTATTATTTTGTTAACCTTTATGTTTTGGGTTTTTGTTTGTGTGGAGAAGGATTCATATGTGCTATGTAGGGTATTTCATAATAATAATATTGGACCACCAAATAGCCATCGATATGCTCCTTTTATTGAGGAGGAATGGAACACGACTATCCTGTTTGTATAGCCATATAAGTGGAAGTCTTCGTCTAATTCTTTCTGTACTTCATAAATCTTGTTATTCATGAAATTAGACCATTCTTTAGCCAGAGCACCTGGATCATGGAGTGAATAACTAGCCACCAAAGTATTTTTTCCCCAAAACTTGATTTTCTGTGGATTGTTCTCAAGGTATATGTCTAGCACTTTTCTAAAGAATTTTGCTTTCGTTTCTTGGACCTCTTAATATGCTATCTACAAGTTTTCATGCACACACGCCGACATTTGATTCAAGTCAAAATTCTTGACCAGTCGGACCTAGGGGCATTTTCGTACAAAAATTTCCCGAGTTTTTTTTCTAAAGAATTTTCCGTTTGTTTATTAGAATTTTGTACGAAAATGCCCCTTGGTTAGACCGGTTAGAAATTTTTACCTGAATTCAATGTAGGTGTTTTCCTTGAAAACTTGTTGATAGCATATATAAAGGTCCAAGAAAAAAAAGTCTTTAGAAAAAAAAAAAAAAAAAAAAAAAAAAAAAAAAAAAAAAAAAAAAACGCCGACATTGAATTAAGGTCAAAATTCTTGACCAATCGGACCTAGGGGCATTTTTGTACAAAATGTACTTAAGGTTTTTTTTTTTTTTTTGGTATGGTTACTATTATTTTGTTAACCTTTATGTTTTGGGATTTTGTTTGTGTGGAGAAGGATTCGTATGTGCTGTGTAGGGTATTTCATAATAATAATATTGGACCACCAAATAGCCACCGATATGCTCCTTTTATTGAGGAGGAATGGAACACGACTATCCTGTTTGTATAGCCATATAAGTGGAAGTCTTCGTCTAATTCTTCCTGTACTTCATAAATCTTGTTATTCATGAAATTAGACCATTCTTTAGCCAGAGCACCTAGATCATGGAGTGAATAACTAGCCACCAAAGTATTTTTTTCCCCAAAACTTGATTTTCTGTGGATTGTTCTCAAGGTATATGTCTAGTACTTTTCTAAAGAATTTTGCTTTCATTTCTTGGACCTCTTAATATGCTATCTACAAGTTTTCATGCACACACGCCGACATTTGATTCAAGTCAAAATTCTTGACCAGTCGGACCTAGGGGCATTTTTGTACAAAAATTTCCCGAGTTCTTTTTTTTTTTTTTTTTTTTTTTTTTTCTAAAGAATTTTCCATTTGTTTATTAGAATTTTGTACGAAAATGCCCCTTAGTTAGACCGGTTAGAAATTTTGACCTGAATTCAATGCAGGTGTTTTCCTTGAAAACTTGTTGATAGCATATATAGAGGTCCAAGAAAAAAAAGTCTTTAGAAAAAGAAAGAAAGGAAAAAAAAAAAAAAAAAAAAAACGCCGACATTGAATTCAGGTCAAAATTCTTGACCAATCGGACCTAGGGGCATTTTTGTACAAAATGTACTTCCAAGGTTTTTTTTTTTTTTTTTTTTTGGTATGGTTACTATTATTTTGTTAACCTTTATGTTTTGGGTTTTTGTTTGTGTGGAGAAGGATTCATATGTGCTGTGTAGGGTATTTCATAATAATAATATTGGACCACCAAATAGCCACCGATATGCTCCTTTTATTGAGGAGGAATGGAACACGACTATCCTGTTTGTATAGCCATATAAGTGGAAGTCTTCGTCTAATTCTTTCTGTACTTCATAAATCTTGTTATTCATGAAATTAGACCATTCTTTAGCCAGAGCACCTGGATCATGGAGTGATTTCTTTCTAAAGAATTTTGAATTTGTTTCTTGGACCACTTAATGTGCTATCTACATGTTTTCATGCTCACAAGCCGACATTTGATTCAGAGCAAAATTCTTGACCAGTCGGACCTAGGGGCATTTCCATAAAAAAATTACGAGTTTTTTTTTTTTTTTTTTTTTGCCTTGGCCTTTGCGGCGTGCCAATAGCGACGTGCCTTGGCAGCATGCATGCCTTGGCTTGGCCTGCCCATGGCGACGTGCCTTGGCCTTGGCAGCGTGCCCATGGCGACGTGCCTTCGCCATGGTTGCTACATGCCTTGGCCTTGGTTGCTTCTTGCCTTGGCAACATGCATGCCTTGGCCTTGGCAGCGTGCCCATGGCTGCTGCATGCCTTGGCCTTGGCTGCTTCTTGCCTTGGCCTTGGCTTCGTGCCCATGGGCCGCCATGAAGTATAATTCCCACCAAGTGGCAGGTAGAATCCTTTACAGACGATTTAAATACGCTACGGGGTATTGTAAGTGGCATAGTGTTCTTGCTGCCACACAAAATCAAGTTTTGGGAAAAAAATACTTTGGTGGCTAGTTATTCACGAGACTTAATCGTCTTGAAAATATGCCGAAAAGTGACATTTGGTCATAGTTTTGACAATAACCACTGAACCGTAAGGAATTTTTAGACCCCACGGTAATGTTGTTGGGCCAAGGCAGCCCCAATGGGCACGCAGCCTAGGCCAAGGCACGTTGCCATGTGCACGCTGCCAGGGCCAAGGCACGTCGCCGTAGGCAAGCTGCCAAGGCCAAGGCAGCCTTGGCATACCAAACAAGCCATTCATGTTAAAAAACAGAGAAGAGATAAGGACACAAAAATTTAAATATTGCCAAGAGTCTCACACAGTTTATTTGAGTCTATCTGATAAAATAGCAAAATGAACAATCACACAGTTTTTTTCTGTTATTTCCTTCATTGCCAACCAATGTATTTAATGATTCATGAATGGTTAGAATTTGTGAGTTCATACAACAAGACATTCTTGATATAGAAATTAATATGACATTTAGGAAAATTAATATGATCAATCATGGCAAATTGCAAAGCACAATTATGATCCACTGTACACTCATCATTCCCAACCTTTTTACTCCCTACTCAACCCAAACAGGCAAACACATGACCTTCAATTGTTGTATTCCAGACAAACATTTTAACAAACACATGACCTTCAATTGTTGTATTCCAGACCAAGAAACCACAAAAAGGTAAATTCGGTAAAATTTAAGATATGAGACCAAAAAAAACACGTACGAAGCAAAACAAATTGCAGACAAACACTGTGCTTTAAACTTAAAAGACTACTATTCAAGCATAAAATAGCACAATTCTAATGAAATTGAAAACCCAAACCCATTTACTTCAAAACCCTTATTAAAAAAAAAAAAAAAAAAAAAACACTATTTCCACACCAAAACCCCAAAAAATCCTTTCTCATGTTACAAAAAATCAATCTTACTTTTTTTTTTTTTCAAAATTATATTTTTATTTCTCCAACTCTTTCAAAATTATATTTTTAAGACTGCTTGACAATTCCCATATCACTACACAGCCTTCAAAAATAAATTCCAGCTCAAAAAACTGTTTCTATTCAGAGAATAACATTACAGAAATTAAAATTTCTTCTTTTTTATTTTTTTTCTTCAACTTTCTAAGTAGCCAAACAGATCACTCGAATCAAAACCAGTCAGATCAAAGCAAATTTCAATTCAACTACATCCTCATAATTAACAAAAAACAGTTCATTCAACCCAAACAGATATCAACAGATCAAAACCACACAACAAAAATCCAATACACATGAGCTAAAGTCACAAACTTTGAATTATCACTCAGATCCAAACACGCCGCAACCAAATCGAATACATATAAAAATCAATAAAAATAAATAAAAAATAAGAAAAAAGTGAATACCTTGCTTGTGACCAGCGCCTTTTTCAACGGTGTGGCACTAAGCTCACTTGGTTTTGAAGATCTTCTCTCCGACCTTTGGATCGCCAGGTGGAGCTTCAGAAAACGACGCCATTTTTCTCTCTCTCTTTTCGGTTCTTCTACTAGAGGCTGAGAAAGTTGAGGTGAAAAGGAGAGGTTTTTAAGAGCAAAGCTTAAAGAGAGAGAGAGAGAGAGAGAGTTGCTGAAATTTCTAGGAAAGAGAAGAATATTCGAGAAGAGGTGGCTGAGAAAGGGAGCGTGATGTTTTTTCTTTGATTTTGCTGATGGGTCTGAGTTGGGTATGCTGGCAGCGGTGACGATGAGATTGAGGGAAGCGTGAAGGTTGAGAGAGTGGTGGAGGCAAGAGAGACACAGGTTGAAGTGGGAGAGAAAGAGAGAGGAGAGAGTGTTTTACTGTAATTCATATTTGGGAAGCTAAAATGAAAATAAAAGTGAGCACACGTACTCCCAGCGTGGATTGGATTGGTGAGGTGTCAAAGGTTTAAGTCATTAGATTAAATCTATATCTGAGAATTTAGGTATTGCAAGGTGCATGTGGAACTTTGACTTTGATGTTGATAATACATACATGTGGGATCCAAGTAAATGTGCAAAATTGCGTAATTGCCATCGTGGCTAAGTTTAAAAAAAAAAAAAAAAAAATTCTTCTCCGTTTCTACGGCTCCAACTCAATTGAGTTATGGATATTTAGAACGAAAATCAAACCAATTTTTTGGAGTCATTTGGGTAAATATTGGTTTTTTTAAAACTAATTTACGTTATAGGTACTGTTCGAAACTATTTAGCAAAGTGAGGAGAGAGATTGAATTTCGGCAATAGTGTTGCCGAAATTCAAGAAAAAGTAGGAGAGAAAATCAGAAAAGGGGAGGAGAGAGAAAAACATGAATTACGGCAATGGTATTGCCGTAATTCCTTTGCCCAGTCTGCCCGCTTGTGCGTGTGAGGAGTGCAATGTGTGAGTGCCAAAAAAAAAAAAATCCCACAATTTCGGCAATACCATTACCGAAATTGTGGGAAATTCTTTTTTGTTTTTTTAATGTGTGGCAATGGTATTTCGGCAATACCATTGCCACAATTGTGGGGAATTTTTTTTTTTTTTTTTTTTAATTATGTGTGGCAATGGTATTTCGGCAATACCATTGCCACAATTGTGGGGAAATTTTTTTTTTTTTTTTTTAATTTGTGGCAATGGTATTGCCGCAATACCATTGCCACAATTGTGGGAAATTTTTTTTTTTATTTGTATTTTTTTTTTAATTTGTGGCAATGGTATTTCGGCAATATCATTGCCACAATTGTGGGGAATATTTCGGCAATACCATTGCCACAATTGTGGGGAAATTTTTATTTTTTTATTTTTTTATTTGTGGCAATGGTATTTCGGCAATACCATTGCCACAATTGTGGGGAATTGTTTTTTTTTTTTTTTTTTTTTTTTTTTTTTTTTTTTGTGGCAATGGTATTTCGGCAATACCATTGCCACAATTGTGGGGGATTTTTTTTTTTTTTTTTTTTTTTTTTTTAATGTGTGGTAATGGTATTTCCGAAATACCATTGCCACAATTGTAGGGATTTTTTTTTTTTTTTTTTTTAATGTGTGGCAATGGTATCTCGGCAATACCATTGCCACAATTGTAGGGAATTGTTTTTTTTTTTTTTTTAATGTGTGGCAATGGTATTTAATTGTAGGGAATTGTTTTTTTTTTTTTTTAAATGTGTGGCAATGGTATTTCGGCAATACCATTGCCACAATTGTGGGGAATTTTTTTTTTTTTTTTTTTTAATTTGTGGCAATGGTATTTCGGCAATACCATTGCCACAATTGTGGGGAATTTTTTTTTTTTTTTTTAATGTGTGGCAATGGTATTTCGGCAATACCATTGCCACAATTGTGGGGAATTTTTTTTTTTTTTTTTTTTTTTTAAATGTGTGGCAATGGTATTTCGGCAATACCATTGCCACAATTGTAGGGAATTGGTTTTTTTTTTTTTTTTTTTTTTTTTTTTTTTTTTTTTTTTTTTTTTTAATGTGTGGCAATGGTATTTCGGCAATACCATTGCCACAATTGTGGGGAAATTTTTTTTTTTTTTTTAATTTGTGGCAATGGTATTTCGGCAATACCATTGCCACAATTGTGGGGATTTTTTTTTTTTTTTTTAAATTTGTGGCAATGGTATTTCGGCAATATCATTGCCACAAATGTGGGGAAATTTTTTTTATTTATTTTTTATTTGTGGCAATAGTATTGCCGAAATTGTGGGAAAAAATCAATTTTGGCAATGTCATTACCACAATTGGGAAAAAAAGTTTTTTTTTTCCTCCAATTTTCGACAATGGCACTGTCACAATTGCCATAAGGAGTAACCTGATTCTTATTTTAAAATTGAGGACAGCATTATTTTTTTGACCGATGTAGTGTGTATGTTATGTTCTTTTCTTTCTTGTAAAAGTACCATATGAAACAAATAAGGATTGATTCAAGTACAATGAGTACATTGATTCTTATTTTAGAAAAAAAGTATAAAGAAGAAAAAATGATTGATGTGCACGCTGTAAATAAAAACAAAAAAAGTACATACATTCTTATAGAAGAAAAAAATAATTGATATGCACGTTGTAAATAAAAACAAAAAAAGTACATACATTCTTACAGAAGAAAAAAATAATTGATATGCACGTCGTAAATAAAAAAAAAAGTACATAGATTCTTACAATAGGAAAGAAAAAAATGATTGATGTGCACATTATAAACCAAAAAAAGCAAAGAAAGTACATATGTTTTTACAATACGAACGAACAAAAATGATTGATGTGCACGCTATAAACAAAAAAAAAAGCAAAGAAAGTACATAGATTATTATGTGCACATTGTAAACAAAAAAACAAAACTTCAATCAACCAACTGCATCAACTTCTCATCTCATCTGATTCTTATTCTCTGCATCGAATATATTTTACTATTCATATCACACACGCCTAAAACTCTTGTAAATTTTCTTTTTTGTCTTCTTCACTTTTGTAATCTCTCTGAGAGATTCTTTTTTTTTGTTTTCTTCAATGTTGTAATAGATTGTTTTCTTCACTGTTGTAATCTCTCCGAGAGATTCTTTTTTTGTTTTCTTCATTATTGTAATCTCTCAGGGAGTCTTTTTTGTCTAGGAGTCTTTTTTGTCTTCTTCAATTTTGTAATAAAAGGCAAGTCCAGTGCAAGTGTCTTCTTCAGTTTTGTAAGTACAAGCGTCTTTTTATTTCTCCTCCTTCGCTGAAGAGTTGTATCTCCTCACATAGGATTGCAAGTCCTCCGATTGTTCAGTTAGTCTTTTACTTTGCTTTAGGTGAACAGCTAAGAATTGTAAGTTTTTTTTGTTAATGTAAGTGTTTTTGCTTTGTTTATTAACTTACAGTTCTATAAATTAATAGATTTAGTATTATTGTATAAACACGTGCTTTGTAAATATTAGAAGCCAATACATTGTAAAATATTATGTATTATTGTAGTTGTAGTTAATATTATTTGTATGCCTATGATTATGATTATTGTTGTTGTTGTTGTTATTCAAATTTTAGATTAATGAATTATTTTTTATGGTTATCTGATTGTGTTATTATTATTATTTTTTTTTTTGCAAGTATCACTCCATAATTCTCACTCTGTCAGTTGGTATCACAGTTGTGGTAAGCATCTCAACTCTCTAATTAAATTTGTATTTGTTAATTTTGAAATTATTTAATATTATTTATTGTTATTATTAGTACATGACCACAAAAATTGTAATAAATTGTATTATTGTGATCTTTTTATAATCAATATGTGTTTTGTTATTATCAATTATTACATCTATTTCTTGGAAAAAAATATATTGCATAATATGTTTGTTGGTTTATAATAAAGATATGTATGTGTATTATTATTATTATTATTATTATTATTATTATTATTATTATTATTATTATTATTGTTTACTAGAAATGGAAGTTGCATGGTTTAACTCATTGTAGCATTTAATGTAGGATATATTTGAAATGGAGCAACAACAATATCACATCTCTAATGATGCAATGGAAGGCAATGTACGTTGCAAGATCCAAATTTATTAATGTCCTAAAAATATCTACAATTATTCAATTTACATGAAAATAATTTCAACATTAGCAATATAACATTCTACATTTACAAAAAAACAGGTTTCCAACTTACGAGTGCGATCCCAATCGTTTGCACCCCTCCCGCAGTTAGGCGAGCATATTATCCCATATTTACAGCAAGGTAGACTATACCGTGTTACCCGCTTACCACATATAGATATTGACTAAAGTCTTATCACTTCTTTGGTGGAGCGATGGCAATCTAATACCCATACATTTCACCTACCTACTTGTGAAATGACGATCACTCCACGGGATATAGCAATCCTTACAGGATTGCCTATTGCTGGGAAAGCAGTCTGCGGGCCCACTAATTTGCCATGGGAAACAGTTTGTCGTAATATACTTGGGGTGATGCCACCTGCAACAGCATTGTCATATGGTAGCCTTAAAATAACATGGGTAAGGGATACATTCTCAAACCTACCAGAGGGTGCCAATGCTATAATAACCCAACGATTTGCGAGGGCATACATGTTCCAGGTTTTGGGTTTCCTATTTGGAAATAAGAGCCAAAATAAATTGCATTGCTGTTTTCTCAAGCTCTTAGACGACTTTGGTCAAGCTGGGGAATATAGCTGGGGTAGTGCCACACTTGCTTTCCTCTATAAAGAGTTGTGTACTGCTTCTATTAAAAAAAGTACGGAGATTGCAGGTCCTGTTTTCATATTACAATTATGGGCGTGGGAGCATCTTCCGTATTTGACCCTAATTCCAATAAATCCAACGAATTTAAATGGCGACGAACCATACGGTTGCAGGTATAATATTTACTTTCTATTTCTATACAATATTGTATACTGTAGTGTTTATCCTTGATACTTCCAAACCTTAAAATCAGTGGCAATCATTAATTGTGTATAGGTGGGATACTAGGAGAACGTTTACTCACACACCAACACATGTTCTACGCGCGTACCGTTCTAATCACGACACACAATATACTGAACAGGTAATATATCACAATGTATCAATGGTTAATTTACTAGTTATACTATTAATTTTATTGATTATAACATAGTTATTGTAATTGGAATTGCAGGTTGTTTGGACACCATACGATAATTATTTGCATCTATGGTGTCTTGCAGAAAGACATTTATGGACTACAACAGCGCCATTGCTATGCTTCCAAATTGTCGAGTCTTACCATCCAGAAAGAGTCATGCGACAGTTTGGATTGTTGCAAAGATGTCCAAAAATGGCCTACTGACAATTTGGATAAATCTGTGCATTGTGTAAAAATGACAGGGAAGTCCACTGTCAATTGGCTTACACAGCATGATCAATACTACCGGCTTTGGAACGCGCGCGCTGAACTTGGTGTTGGGGATGAGCATTTTGATGAAGGTGTGGACTACGCAACATGGTACCATGAAAATGGTCACCTATACATGACACCAGAGGCGGCTGCCCATGTGTACCAGGTAATTATTTTAGCTTTTTCAATAATACTGCACTAATATTAGAACAAATTATACACAAACAAAATACTGCACTAATTTTGATAAAAAATTATTGTTTTAGCTTTTTCAATAATACTGCACTAATAAATTAAAATTTTTTTTCCTGTGGCAGCAAACTGAGATCAACAATATGTTAAATTTGGCTGTTGCAAACCAACAGAGGAATGATCTCACTGCATAGCAAGTCCTTACACCAATAGTAGAGGGCCTTACCCGAGTGAAGTTGTCAATGGAAAAAAATATTTCCTCCGTTCCTACTGAAAGGGTGACATACTTCGGGCGACAACAAAGGCACCAAAGAAGACGGCCGCAAACCCAAACTGAAACCGAACCGTCCACCTCTACACAACATAATATGTATAGCTCTACCCAAGCAGGGCCGTCAACATTTGCCGGTAATGAGCCAACCACCTTTAGTGAGTATAATCCAATTAATGTCAACAACTACGGCATGAATTTAAATGAACAGATTGGATTATCCACTTCCATAGGACAAGGATTTGAGGGTTTGTTTAGCTATGACCCTTATCCCCAATCTAATTCAACACCTTCCTCTTATCACCCATCACCACCTCCATCCTATGCTGAGCAATACAATTATGGCCAAGATAGCCAGTACAACTATAATTTCTGCATACCACAACCTTCCTAACCAACCTCTTATGTACCTTCCCAACTAGCCCCTTATGTTGGTGATTTATGCACTCCACCAAATACATGGGCATGTGCTCCAAATAGTGAGGAAGAGGCCCCCGTAACAGACTCTGAGGAAGATGCCTCAAATGAGGACAGTGGGGAAGATGCAGAAGATGCAGAAGATACAGAAGATACAGAAGAGATGGAGGTGTCTTCAGAAAATGAAAGTGACGAAGGTGGTAATTATCAAACAGAAATTGATATTAGAATCAAGTTACTCCTTATGGCAATTGTGGCAATGCCATTGTCAAAAATTGGAGGAAAAAAAAAAAAACTTTTTTTCCCAATTGTGGTAATGACATTGCCAAAATTGATTTTTTTCCCACAATTTCGGCAATACCATTGCCACAAATAAAAAAAAATAAAAAAATTTTCCCCACAATTGTGGCAATGATATTGCCGAAATACCATTGCCACAAATTAAAAAAAAAAAAAAAATCCCCACAATTGTGGCAATTGTGGCAATGGTATTGCCGAAATACCATTGCCACAAATTTAAAAAAAAAAAAAAAATTTCCCCACAATTGTGGCAATGGTATTGCCGAAATACCATTGCCACACATTAAAAAAAAAAAAAAAAAAAAAAAAAAAAAAATTCCCTACAATTGTGGCAATGGTATTGCCGAAATACCATTGCCACACATTAAAAAAAAAAAAAAAAAAAAATTCCCCACAATTGTGGCAATGGTATTGCCGAAATACCATTGCCACACATTAAAAAAAAAAAAAAAAAAAAAAAATTCCCCACAATTGTGGCAATGGTATTGCCGAAATACCATTGCCACACATTAAAAAAAAAAATAAAAAATAAATAAAAAAAACAATTCCCTACAATTGTGGCAATGGTATTGCCGAAATACCATTGCCACACATTAAAAAAAAAAAAAAAAAAAAAAAAAAAAAAAAAAAAAAAAAAACAATTCCTTACAATTGTGGCAATGGTATTGCCGAAATACCATTGCCACACATTAAAAAAAAAAAAAAAAAAAAATTCCCCACAATTGTGGCAATGGTATTGCTGAAATACCATTGCCACAAATAAAAAATAAAAAAAAAATTTTCCCCACAATTGTGGTAATGGTATTGCCGAAATATCATTGCCACAAATTAAAAAAAAAAAAAAATTCCCCACAATTGTGGCAATGGTATTGCCGAAATATTCCCCACAATTGTGGCAATAGTATTGCCGAAATACCATTGCCACAAATTAAAAAAAAAAAAAATTTTCCCCACAATTGTGGCAATGGTATTGCCGAAATACCATTGCCACAAATTAAAAAATACCATTGCCACAAATTAAAAAAAAAAAAAAAATTCCCCACAATTGTGGCAATGGTATTGCCGAAATACCATTGCCACACATAATAAATTAAAAAAAAAAAAAAAAAAAAAAAAAAAAAAAAAAAAAACAATTCCCCACAATTGTGGCAATGGTATTGCCGAAATACCATTGCCACACATTAAAAAAAAAAAAAAAGAATTTCCCACAATTTCGGTAATGGTATTGCCGAAATTGTGGGATTTTTTTTTTTGGGCACTCACACATTGCACTCCTCACACGCACAAGCGGGCAGACTGGGCAGAGGAATTACGGCAATGGTATTGCCGTAATTCATGTTTTTCTCTCTCCTCCCCTTTTCTGATTCTCTCTCCTACTTTTTCTTGAATTTGTTGCCGAAATTCAATCTCTCTCCTCACTTTGCTAAATAGTTTCGAACAGTACCTATAACGCAAATTAGTTTTAAAAAAGCCAATATTTACCCAAATGACTCAATTTTTTGTGCTGAGTTATAAAAATTGAGAATGAAAATCAAACCAAATAGCTACAACTAGTGTGGATCCAACGAAAAGTAAGGGATGAATTATGAAAATTGAACGATGAAAAAAGGGCAAATAGCCACTCCCCACAACTAAACTCAAGCAAACCTTAAAAACTGAAACTACAATGGCAAAAGGTTCACACGTGTGAACTTGGGTCTCTCACACGTGCCACGAATTTGACCCGTATTAATTAATGACAAGACACATTATTTTTATCTCACATCGTACGTAACTAGCGCTACATTATTATATTGGCAAAACGTGTAAACCCTATAATTGCGGCTTCTGTGCTTCACGCGTGTGAGGTTTTTATTACTCTTCAACTTACAAGAAACAATAATCTCACCCCCAAATTGCATGTACGCCACGTAAATGCGATAAGATGATGAGACTTTCTCTCTTTTTCTTTTTTTTTTTTTTTTTTTTTTTTTTTTTTTTTTAATTTTTCTCTCACGCATGTTAGCTATTTCACTGTCTGACGCAGGACTTCTACAGAGTTCCTGGCCCTGGGCACACCACCATGTTCTCCTCTTTACTTTTTATTTCCCCTGAGCATCCACACTTTTATCTCCCCTGAGCATCCACACCAGCTCGTGGATACTCTTCTAAAATATAAAAAGTGTTATAATTTACACATTTTATCTCAAAAATCTTCCACATCAATTAGTGTAAAAATGTCTAAATATACATGATCGTCTTGCAAATGAATAGTAACCGTGCATATATACACGGTTACAGTTCACCGTGTAAATGATTTTTTAATTCTTTTTTCTCCCCCCTCTGTCAAACTCCTTCTCTTCCCCAACATTTACAACAACTCAGCGCGCCAGAACAACCACCCAACCACCAAACCTAGCGCCACAACCAAACACTACAACCTAGCACAAAGAATTAGACCAAAATCAACAGAAAATTAACCCAAAATCAACGGAAAAGCAATTAGAAAATTCAACTCAAAATCAAGACAAACCCACTGAAAACCCAACTCAAAATCAATCAAAACTCACCGGTAAACCCAACCCAAAAACTGTACAACCCCACCGAAAAAACCAGCCCAAACCATATTCAACGAAAAACTCACATGAAATGCCCAACGGAGTCGAATCTGCTGCCACTGTTGCCGCCGGATCTTCCATTGCTATCGTCAGTTGGGGGTGGGAGGCAAAGGGTCGTCAGCTGGGGGGGTGGGAGGCGAAGGATCGGTAGTGGAGGAAGAGAGGCAGGGGCGAAGGAAAGAGGGAGGGCAAAAGCAAGAGGGACGCCGAATTGGCGGAGGGCATCGGCCAAAGAGCTGGATCGGCGGCGACGACGAGTTGGGTGAGGCGACTATGAGGAAGAGAGTGAGGGAAAGAGAGAGAGCTGATGTTTTTTGTTTTTGAGAGGAAGTGAGAGAGCTAATGTTGTGGGTGTTTATGAGAGAGAATGGGTATTAATAAATAATAATAATAAAATAATAAATAATATTATTTAATTAGAAAAGAAGTGTAAAATAGATTAACTAATGTAGATGTTTTGGAAATGTGGTAGTGTAAAATATAAAAAATAGGTTTTTATTGTAAAAAAAAACGGAATTTTTTAGACGGACAAATGTGATTGCTCTATGTCTCACTGACATGTGGCACCCACAAAATCTTGGTAACGTTGTTTGTATTTTTTAAAGACATGTATAGGTGAAAAAATGTGTGAAAATACATATAATGTTGTTTAAAAACTAAAAATTATTGCTCAAAATTTCATACCAAATGGCCCTTAATTTCTTGAAAACCAGTGTTATACAAGACCATTGCTTGTCATCTACCAGAAGAAACTAAAGGCTAAAGCTGTCCAGTTTAAAGTATAGTACTTCATCTTGTTTTAATTTCTTGGTTTCAACCTAATAATCTGATGTGTCAACAACGACCTTTGGTCAGTTAAAAGCAAAACCAACTTTAAGTTGGCAAACACGAAGAAAAAAACAATAATATGTGCATATGGAGTTACTTTAGCTTGTGTTATTACAACTGACCTTCTAAGAATTCAAATGCGATTAGATGAGTATATGGAAAAAGATAAGATTAGGATATGCGTATGTGGAGTTACTTCAGCTTGAGTTTTTACAGCTGACCTTCTAAGAATTCAAATGCAATAAGATGAGTATATGCAAAAATATAAGATTAGGATCTAACAAAAATTACCAGGAAATTTCATATTCATGAATAACATTAGCAAAACACAGAGCATATATCATATATGGGAAGTCTAAAAAAACAAGAATCAGGCAAATCAAATATACTACTAGTATAAGAAAAAAGGCGAGAGAAATGGGTGGGTTTGGGTTGAATTTGACACCCCTGATTAGAAGTGATAAGAGTTGAATACATATTCTTTTAAATCAAACCTTTGTCCATTTAATTATGTAAATGCCACATTCCAAATGTAACAAACACATCAAAATGTGGTTGGAATGGCCTTTTAATGACATCTTCCAGTTGGAGTATGTAATCATGAAGAAATCGACTATAATGGAGTCTTTTATGGTGAGGTGGGGCTGCTTGGAATTCTTACCCCTTTTGTTGTCTCTAATGAAAACAACGTTGGCTTGCAAGTCTTAGAATACCCAAAAAAAAAAAAAAAAAATAAATAAATAAATCCATGCCGGATGGATCATGCAATTGGAGGTAAGCTCATCTCATTCCAACCGATTTGTTATTAGAGAAGCATTTTTGGTCACATCCTATGTTACTAAAAAATTTCTTCATCACTTTTATTATTTCTGGAATCTTTTAAAATTACCACAATGGCTAGGATCTTTTCCATATTCCATATGCACCTAAAAAATTTTAATTTACATAAGATGAACAAATTACCTCTCTAAGCTTTGGAAATCGGTCCTCTTCAGAATTTTGCTTCTTTCTTCTCTTCCTCACTCCAGAGAGCTCTAAAGGCTAATTACATCACTAATCTTTGTTATCCTAGCCATCCTCACCAGTAAGGGTTGTCCAACTCTGTCCTCTTAGTATCAAAAATTCTTATTGTCCTATGTTAAGATAGTGGTGCCTGAGGCAAACTGTGAGAAAACTGCCATAGGATGGCTAAGGTGTTTGTTCCATGAAACATCAAGGCCATTCTTGAGGCTCTGTCACATCATTACCAGTAATTAAAAGTACGTGTTTTTAAACCAGAGGGTCCCTGCTAGGCAGATGTTTGTTCATTTAATTGAGTTGTGTTTCTTTGTATAAAAATTGGACCTCCAATCATGAATATTTTTTAAAACTTAACTATTCTGCAGGTTTTCCGACACAATTTGTGCAACATGATGAGGCTGCCAACAATAACGTGCCTAACCACTGCTCGACATCTTCCTATTGATGAATACAATAATTATAGGCTTGGTTTTTAAGATCCAAGCTTCCAAGGTGGTCGCTATCAAGCAAATTTGACCTTCTATAAATTCTGAAGAGCTAAATTTATATCCAACAAGCAACAATAATATATATCCTACTATGTGTTGACCGTTCTGTTTCCTTCATATCAAGTTTGGACCTCCATGTAGCAATGGAGAGAATGATGCCCCATAGCTCCAATTATCAGATTTTAGTTTTGGCTGAAAACTTATCACTTGCGCAATTTATAAGATTAATTACTATTATTATAAATCTAAAACTTAGGAAATTTATTGAATGAGGAATTGAAGCAGATTGCTTTTGTGCAATGCGAAATGAAGCAATCAAACAAGTTTAGGTCTTATAATGGTGGTTTAAAAAGTCTCACACAAACACATCTCATAATTCTGCTTTTGGAGTTCTTAACTGGCGTCAAAAAGGATTTTTTTATACCAAGTTTCAAAATGGGGGTTCAAAAAGTAATACTATTAGTTCCTAATAGTCACAACTCAAAACAACAGTAATAGAATTTGTAAGTGAGTTAAGCCAGGAATTTATTTCAGCTATAGCTTACTAACCTAAATTGTAGAGTAGTACTTGTACAATCCATGATTTAAAAATAACATTATTTTTATACAGTGATCCTAATTAATTCTGGCATATATATAGTGAGCGTTTGGCTAAAGCGTTTCCTGCGTTTGCGTTTTGGGCATGGGTCTCACGCTACAGTAAACGCAGTAAACACATGGCTTTTTTTTTTTTTTTTTTTTTTTTTTTTTTTTTTCCTGCTGCTGCAGCAGCTTTTTGGGAGACAACGGCTACTGTTCATAAACAGTAGCCGTTGTTTTTGATTTAAATTCTCTTTATCAATTCTGTGGGTCCCATGAACAGTAAATGAGACTCACAAATTTCACTTTTTATAAACTTTTTTATTAAAAATAGGTTCCGCTGTACTGTTTACACATTTAAAAATTATTTTGTTACAGTGTTTTTAGCAACTTTCAGCACCAATAAAAGGTTATTTGTGTTTGCAATAGGATTCCTAGGAGAAAGAAAAGAATGGAAAGGAAGGAAAGCAGTGGGTTATTTCTTATTTGGAATTTTGGGCGTGCAACAGACAAGGATAATAAGGAGATCATGTAAAGAAGATTAATAGAACAACAACATATGGAAACAAGGTTGAACAGAACACAAACCTGTGGCTTGGCTAAAAGAAGCACATCATGATGAATAACAGAACATGAAAAACTATCCATCTAAATTTGTAAGTAAAAAAATCAACAACGTGAACAATTTCACAAAAACTAGCAATAGAGTCATCTACCTCCAATAAATATGGTTTCCATCAAAATATATAAAACTTAATTTGTCACATTACCCAGTGATACAGATCCTCAAGTAACCAAGTATTTGTAAATTTTACTAGAACACATAGACAACAAAGCTAGCAATAGCTGAGATGTTATTTAGCTCTCACTCTAAATAAAATAACAAACACATCATCCATATGAGATGCAATATCATCTTCTCTAAGCCACACATAAGTTATTGAAACAATATTTTTTGATATAAATAACTAGGAGCTCAGACAAAATAACTCTAAAACACATTTCCACCTGTGAATGAAACAAGACTCTCCACGTAATCGATAAGTTTCATTGGCAGGGATGTGCTTGGATGACCTGTGCATTGAAGAATCCTAATTTCTTGAGAACCAATGTTATACAAAACCATTACCCAATTTTCATCAAACAGAAGGAATTCTCCATTCCCGAAAAATCGTACTGGACATGTAATTGGTACAGGGGGATTTACAACAAGCTGTTTGGTCCAAGAATCCTCGACCCCATATTCACGCATCACCCATATATCAATGCATTCAGTGATACCATAAAGAATACAAGCAAGGCAATCATTGAATACAGCAAGCCTTTTTCTTTTTCTTGTTGAAAACTCTGGAAACCTTATTATTTGAAAAACCTCATGGCTCATGTCAAAGGATATAATTATGTGACGATTATATCTCTCCCCAGGTTCTTCGTTGGGGAAACCAAGCCAATGATGAACTCCATTAAAGTATATTTCATCATGACGAGAATGCACCCTAACGTTTGAATGATGAAAAGGGGTGCTAAATATTTGGGTCCAGGAATCAGCCCTTAGGGAGTAAACATAAAAAGAATTGTAGTAGCTTGTGATTGCAGATTTCATAGTATATCTGTCAACTCTAACCACCTTATAGTCATTAGAAATTTGATCATAACCAAATGCAAAAAAGGAAAACGATTTTTTTGCTAGAACAAACTCAGGAGGTAGGGTCAAGGGATAGTCAACGGTTTTACCTTCTCTGATAGCCGGATTCCATAAAACAAAGCCATGAAAGGAGGGGTAGCAATTGAATAGACCGCCAATGCAAATAATGCCGTTGATGCAAGCAAACATGTTGGGGAGTAGTAGTCCATCTGTGAACAAGCCACTCATCATGTTCTCCCCCTGAAAGTAGTCCACAAAAGGTAGTCGTCCTTCTTGTTCAGAAACATAATCATCTTCTTCAGAAACAGAACCAACATCATGATGATATTGCAGGAGGTGATCATGATAAACACTTCGGTGGTCATTGGCCTCCTCGTGATGATGAGATTGCAGGAGGTATTTTGAAATAAGACTTCTTCGGCTAAGGAGCTGGACAAGAAGAGTTGGATTTGGATGGTTTTTAGTTTTAGACTGATTGTAACGAAGGTGTTTGGCAATGAAAGTTGGGGTTTGGAAAAGAGCTGACCATGACTTTTTAACGCACTTGAAACGAACTAATGATTTTACTGGAAGCCATGCCAAGATCTCTTCCACCAACTCTTCTGGTAAACTTTTTAACCTGCACCTTCTCAAATCAGAATCATCGGAGCTTAAACTTAAGATGCACCTTCTCGACCTCCCCCCCACCTCCACTTCGAATCGTCGGACCTTAAACTTAAGCTGCACCTTCTCAACCTCGACATTTTCGAAATCCCTAAAATTTGAAATCCGTAATACCTAATATATACTCCTTTACTCCACTCCCTAGTCGGCTAGTCCGTTAGGTCGGCCCTCGATATATTTTTATTTGTACATGCTTAGAGTGGACCGGGTCCCGGTAAAGGATACAGCCGAGTCCAACAATTGTGGAAGCAAGAGGGGGCCAATTATGTATTCATGGCTTAATTTGCCTCTATTATAATTTAGGATTACAATATTTTTCAATCATAAAAAAATTTTGGAATATTTTTTTAAAATAATAATAAAGTATTAGAAACGTATATTTTTCTTAAAGGAAAAAAAAACAACAGCAACGTGATGGAAAGGTAAATCCTCCTCGAGTTCTTTTGCTTGGAAAGGTATCCTATTAATTGCTAAAGGATGGTTATGGAAGAGTGTTATCTCCTCCTACTTTCTCTCTTCAAATGCAATAATGGATGCCCTTTTTGATCCACATTCGTGCTGGTGGAATACCCATCTCATTGATCTATATTTCTATGCCCCAAAGCTCAACAAATAAAGTCCATCCCTATCTGCTCCATCCCACAATCTGATGTGCTAATTTGGCTGAAGGAAAGGATTGGAATTTATTCAGTAAAGATGGGTTACCAAGCTCTCTGTGAAGGCTCCACACAAACTCATGTCCCAACTCAAAATGCAGAAGCTAAGAAATCTTTTTGGAAAGGAATTTGGAAGCTTAAAATACCGAGTAAGATCAAACATTTTATGTGGAAACCTTGTTCTAATGCTTTGCCAACAAAAACTAATTTATAGTATAGAAAAATTCAAAGTGATCCAACCTATCATCTATACTCTAAAGTTCCAACAATTATTTTGCATGCTTTGCGGGGTTGAGAAAAATTTCAGCCTGTCTGGGAAACTGAATTTGGCTGGTTGGACAAAGATAAAGCATCATCAAGCTCTTTTGCGGTTTTGGTGGAACTAGTTTGTGAAAACCCTCTCTCCTAGCCCTATTTTCTATCATGGCTTAGGCTACATAGAATCACAGAAACAAAAGTCATTTACTGGAAAATTCTGTGCCTCTAGATTAAATTGCGAGCATTGCAAAGGATTACCTTCACAGCTTCAAGAGTTTCAAAGTGTAGCAACCAAGAAAGAAAAGTACAATAAAAAAGAAATGGTCTCCTCTAGCGGTGGGATCCATAAAAACAAACTTTGATGGTGCAATGTTTGATGAGTCAAGCTCGACTAGTATGGGAGTTGTTACTCGAAATTCCAATGGTGAAGTCATAGTTGCACTCTCATAAAAAACTCAAAAAGCCTTTATCTGTGGTGACTTTGGATATGTTAGTAGCAAGGAGAGTGGTTTAATTCATCAATGAAACCCAGTTCATCACTCGTCCTTCAAAGGAGACTTTGAGATTGTTATAAACTCTCTTAAGCTTGGGGATATGTCCCTTCTTATGTTGGTCACCTTATCGAAGACATTGTGTCTTTTGCCAGCTCTTTACAGAGCTTCTCTTACTCTCATATTGGAAGCCAAGGTAATGAGGTGACACATGCCTTAGCCAAGAGAGCAAGACTTTCTTTTCCCTTTCAGTTTGGATGAAGTTTGTTCCTCCAGATATTATTTTGTTTGTTATGATTGATTTACCAATCCATGAATAAAGGGATTAGGATTCAAAAAAACAATTTCTTTAATTAGACTGCAACATTAGAGAGACCCACATTAGGATTCCAAAAAGAGGACCTAAGTTAGGTTTATATATATATATATATAAAGGAAAGAGACTCATGTTAGGACTCCTCTCTTGCCACCTCAAAACCCTAAACATAACTTCTTCTTTTTTTTGACAAACGAGGGTGTCCAGACCTTTTTAAGTATCTGACTATTCTCTTGAGTATATGCAGTGCCCCCGTCTCACACGTACCAAGTTATTACAGAGAAGAATTCCATGGGAGTAGCCCGAAGATGCTAGCAAGAGGTTTTGAGCCCAAAATCTCATGGATATCATGAGGCCTTAGGAACTTGGTAAGGCGACGTTGTAGCTAGGCTTCTCCTCTCTCTCTCTCTAGTCCACATCTAGAACGATTTCAGACTTCCAGCCTAGAGAATGATGGGCTTTTATTTGGTATGTTATATATAAAATAGATAAATTCTCACACGATGCGAAGATACTTTACAAATTAATTTGAAACAATTTTTATGTTTTTTTAAGACCTATTTATAATACTTATTTTGCTGTATAATAGTATTTATGTTTTACCAAAATATTTCTAAGTGCTTTGAAACTCAATTTTCTTAATTCATATTTTACATAATAAAAAAATTTGTCATAGAATTGGTTTCCAAATATTGAATGTAATTGCTCTACTAATCTAAATTTTTAAGGTTGGAATAGTCAAATTTTTCAACATTTGCAGGAGACTGACATATTATTTTGTAGACCTTATTTTTTAAATTGATTAAATGATTTTGAAATTTATAAATTTAAATTCAAAATATAAAATACTTTTGTGGGGGGTCTGAGGACCGAGGAGGATTGGACCAGGGAATAATTTGCTTAATCCAAGCCCGAAGAGATAAATGTGCTCCAAGGATTTCATCCACTCGAGGATGGAAACAAAATAAAAAAAATTGGCATCTTGTGATGTTCCAGGGTAAGGAGAAGGGGTAGCGATGGAGGCAAGACGATAGGAGGAAGTTTCCTAGAAGGAACACTCTCCTCTTTTGCATTGAATGCCTTACACCAACCTTATCAGCTGCATTAATGAGGAAATGACCCCTAAAAAGTAACTTCATAGCTAGCAGCCCTTTCCACCATTTTCAGCAGAGTTTTGATGGGACAAGTATCCTTAGGAATGCCCAGAGGCATACATGTGGAGGGTTATGATGAAAGGAAGGGGGATATAAAAGGAAGGGAGTCTCCTAGAAATGGGGGATGGGCACTCTCTAAGAAATGGAATAACAAGAAAGTGAACAGTGCATTATCTGGTGTAGAACTTTAATAAAGTACTATAAGAAACTGATCCTTGGACCTGTCTGAAGAGAGCATTTTTTCTCATTCACTACTTGTGTTACACCTCTTTCTTACTTTGGGCTCTTCAGCCTTAGACTTGAACTTAGCTTAGAATTGCACTTGAATTATTTTCCCACTCTCTAGAGAAAATTTTATTGTTTAGGCTTGATTTGAAAGACAAGATACCACTATTCTAAGTGGGCTTAGGCCTTTGTTTTCTGAACACATACAACTTTCATATCCTAAAACTACAAAAAATTCAAGCAACATCACAAATACTTCCTTAACTACTCAATTTTCACAACCAAATACTGAGCCTCATATCTCAAACACTCGTTTATTATCTCAACAAAAGGAAACCATTTGTAATTACTGGCATATAGAGAATGTGACAAAATAAAGAAAAAATGGTTAAAAACATTTCCATTTATCAAGATTAAATTGCCTTTAGTAAGTCTTCCACATTAAAAAATAAAAATAAAAATAAAGAACGAAAAAAACTCTAAAATCATCATTGACTTTTACTTTTATCGTCGTACCTCATATAATTTAATATTGCACAAAGTATAAACAGTAAAAACTACAAAGGAATCTATAAATTATGAGTTCTAAAACATAATAAAAATATAACTAATCTCATCAACAATCAATTAGAAAGTTTCCTTCTATTTCTCTTTAGGTTTAAAACAAAATACATTTAAGGTTTTCTCATGCCAAACACCTAAAGACCCAGAGCAATTACATGCTTTACAAACCCATAATTTTGTAGCAAAGAAATCATAAGATATGTTCTAGAGAGAGAGAGTGAGAGAGAAGTTTATTAGTAAAAAGTGAAAATTTTCTTGTGAGAGAGAGGAATTTATTAGCAAGGAAGACTGAATTTCTATAACTTTTTAGAGAGAGAGAGAGAGAGAGAGAGAGAGAGAGAGAAATTTTGACGCAGAAAAAGTTTAGGAGTCACGAGTGATTTTCTAGAGAGAGAATTTGAGTTTTGCTAGAGAGCAAAGATAGCTTCATTAGAAAAATTGAAAGCTTTCATTTGAGAGAGAGAGACAGAGTTTATTAGTAAGGAAAAATAAAAATTTTGAGCTGAATTTTTGGTCTAATTGGTTTATGGTTCGAAATGAGTGCAAAGTTCGAGAAAATCATTGATGTTAGAGAGCATTGTAGAGCGTGACTTTCTTCCAAGAGGATCAAGTTAGTTCCATGGTTTTAAAAACCGGACCGGACTAGCCGGTTCAACCAATTCAACATGGAACCTATCACTAATCCGGTCCGGTTATGATTAAAAACCAAAAAATAGTAAAAACCAAGATTAACAGAAAACCAATCGGTTAACTGTGAAAACCAAAAACCGGAACGACTCAACCGTTTTTTGAATAGTTCTTTTAAAATGCCAAAATGATCCCAAAGTCACAGTTCTTAAAGCAATCAGAGGCATTTTTTATCTTAGTTTTTATATTTTAATCTCTTGAAATAATTATAAATAGAAAGAAAAAGAACATTTAGTCGAAACACTCACAGCAGATCTATAGATTTTGACTTGCAAATCTTTATCATAGTTTCAACTTTCAATTCCCTTTTGGAGGCACACCATAGATTTCATAGTGTGCCACAGTGCCAGTGCTGTCACTGCCGAGAGAGAGAGAGAGAGAGAGAGAGAGAGAGAGAGAGAGAGAGAGAGAGAGAGAGAGAGAGAGAGAGAGAGAGAGAGAGAGAGTTGCAATCTATAACAATGGAGGTTTGAAATCTAGAAATTAAAATTAATGAGAGAGCAAGTGGGCAGCTATGAAATCTGAGAAATTTATTAGACTGGTATTATGCCCATGCGATGCACGACTTAATAAAAAAATTATATATAAATTTTTGAAATATAAATTTTTTGATAATATAATCAAATCTAATAACAAATAAAATAGTAAAAATATTTTTAAAAATTAAGTTACATAGAAAATGTATATTATGCATAAAAAATAAGTTTATGAATCAAATTGTAAATAACATTTGATTGACATGAAATTTGACATGCCTGTTAAGGACATAATAAACATGCATTCCAACGGTTAAATTTTCAAAATATATAACTATATTGATCTTTGTCCATACTTTAATCTTTGACATATTGTAATATATATATATATATATATAGGTATATATAAAGCTAAAGCGTAGCATTTATCATTGCTACGCTTTTAATGAGCCACATTAGCAGCCATATCATTATTTTTAAAAAATATTAATGCATGAAATAATGTATTATGCATTTACTCATACTCAAAACTAACTAAAACTTATTAATTATAATTTGACCATCAGTTTTCACTACCCTGACTTTACACATTCTTAAACCTAAACGTAATTTATATAGTATATACATGTAATACAAACACATTGGGTTGAGACACCATTTATTTATTTTTAGTTTATACTCGCCTGAAGAAAATCTCATTCCACCACTATTTTCATATCCATATACTAATGTAGTATTCAAGGTCAAGTTAAAGGGTCTAGTTTTGCTCCAACTTATTTTCATCAACTTCAAGAGATAGAGATAATAAAGCTTTTAAAAAAGGGTTTTTCTTTTTTCTTTTTGTATAATATATATTAAATTCAAGTGGATTTCCAAATACGCATTTTTGGGATGTACCAACTTTCTCCACCTAGTACTGTATTCAACTTGAATAAAACCTTCAACACGTAAATAAAATCATAGAAGCATGCATAAAGTAGTTAAAATATTAATGTGATAACAAATCTTATTGATATTACTTTAACAACAAACTACTTCTATCACATTGGAATACATTCTTATCATAGATTATGGTTTTACTTCACTTTATTATTTATAATTAATATTAATTTTTTGAGTTATCTTTACTAATTACAATTCTGCATTCGATCCACCATGGTCCATTTTAGTCTAACTCGGTTCACTTTGGTTCATTTTGATCCAATTCAATCAAGTTCGGTCTATTCAGTCCACTTCTGTCTTCAGTCCAATTCCGTCCATTCGATCAATTTCAGCGTACTTGCTTAAGAATGGGGAAAGACAAGTTTGGGTTAAAAGTACTATCAATTATTTGAGTAATATCAATTGTAATTATATGACAAATTTGATCATCATGATAATCACCTTAAGAGAATGATCATTTGAATAATACATTTGACACTTAAAAATTTTAGTTGGACAAAAAGAAATTAGGAAAAATATAATGCATAATAACAATAGATAGAAGAAATGAGCCACTTCAAAAGAGAATAATATCAATCATAAACAACAAAAATGATAACATTATATACTTGTAAAAATAGAAACATAGAAATTACTTTAGAAATTGTTTAATTTTTAAGGGAAAAATTATCAACAATAAAGTTTAAAGAATAAATTAAAATAATTATATATCTCCACGCATCGTGCGAGTTTGCGCTAGTAATAATAAAAAGTCATGCAGTGACAAACAAATCACTTAGGGAGCTTAAGAATCAAAATTTTGAGGAAAAAAAACCTGAACTTACATTCTGATTAATTATCAAAAGAAGGGAAAAAAAAAAAAGAGAATATATATATATATATATATATTCTTACATTGCACAATGCACATATGACAAGACCATAGAAAAAAAATTAATAGAAATAGAAATTTCATTTTTCTCAACCAAATATAAGGAGAATTACATTATTTTTTATTTTTCAACTTTTTTTCTCTCTATCCTCTCAGTTTTCTATTATTCCTACTACTAGCTTGTAACCCCATGATCATTTGAATAATACATTTGACACTTAAAAATTTTAGTTGGACCAAAAGAAATTTGGAAAAATATAATGCATAATAACAATGGATAGAAGAAATGAGCCACTTCAAAAGAGAATAATATCAATCAAAAACAACAAAAATGATAACATTATATACTTGTTGTGGGGCCTGAAGATTTGGCAACCCCGGCCTACTCCATATCGGGCCCAAGGCCCATACCGAGGACAATGCAGTATTCGAGGATGAGCAAGGAAGGCCCAGGTTGTCAAGGAGCATCGCCGAGGACGACCATGTCCTCGGCCGGCCAATACTGAAGAAGGGAAGGTCGGCGCCCCGTCAAAAGCACCCTCCCAGGGCATGCCAAAAAAAAGGATAAGTACTCAGGGTCGATCGGGGGAATATGGCGAAGGAGTAATTCATAGGGAAGCTATCATTCCCACATTAAAAGCACGCAACTGACATTCTGGCCGCATTAATGGAGAAGTGACCTTTGAACAGTGCTGCCTCGGTTGCAGCATCTAATAGAAGGTCTGGAAAAGCGGCTAATGAGACAAGCCTTCAGACACAGACTCAGATGATCAACAAGTGGAAGGCAGAGATTAGCTGAACAGGACTATATAATAAAGTAAACCCCCAGAGAAGAAGGGGTTCGGAGGGAATGGCAACCCCTACTTTCATTAGCAATAAGAGAAAAGCTCCTCAGACTGGGTCGAGGACGAACTTCCCCTTAGAAAACTTAGCTAAATTCTGTTCAAAGGTCTTGTAAACCCACATCAACCGTTGTATCATTCACTAATGCCTAGTCCTTATATCCACTCTCTACAAATTTATTGTATAGGGTTAACTGGGCTTGGGTCCACTCATCCCCAGGAGGGAAGTGCCTGAACCAAGGTCCCTACACTTGTAAAAATAGAAACATAGAAATTACTTTAGAAATTGTTTAATTTTTAAAGGAAAAATTATCTACAATTAAGTTTAAAGAATAAATTAAAATAATTATATATCTCCACACATCGTGCGAGTTTGCGCTTGTAATAATAAAAAGTCATGCAGTGACAAACAAATCACTTAGTGAGCTTAAGAATCAAAATTTTGAGGAAAAAAAAAACCTAAACTTACATTCTGATTAATTATCAAAAGAAGGAAAAAAGAAAAAGAAAAAGAAAGAATATATATATATATATATATATATTCTTACATTGCACAATGCACATATGACAAGACCATAGAAAAAAAAAATAATATAAATTGAAATTTCATTTTTCTCAACCAAATATAAGGAGAATTACATTATTTTTTATTTTTCAACTTTTTTTCTCTCTATCCTCTCAATTTTCTATTATTCCTACTACTAGCTTGTAACCGCATGCATATGCATGGATTCACTTAAAGATATACAATAAGATGCATAATATAATTCCTATATATACAATTTAAATATTATTAATAGTCATTTTTATATTTTGTTAAATCTTTAAAAAATTTTGTATGAATATTATTAGGTATCAAACGTAAATTGTCCATTTTTTTAAAATTTTTGTGAAGCACTTTTTTTTTTTTTTTTTTTTAACGATTCATTTATTCTAGATTCTTTGGTTTTTGTACTTAATAATTCACTTGGATGAATATTTATGATGCGGTCCCACATTTGATTCTAAAATTAAGAAATAAAACTCTTTAAAAATAAATAATTTATGGCACATGGCGCAAAATTGGAACTTTAATTTGGAATTCTAATTTGAGTTTCTCTCAGCTTCACCTATTATTATTACTAGTATGTAACTCCGTGCTACCGCACGGGACTGGTTAATTGTAATGATACTATTGACCAATTTTTTTGTTTTTGTTTTGTTTTTGTTTTTTTGGGTTTATCACACGGATAATAGAATTAAATAAAACAATGAAACATATATATTGCATTTTATTATTTAAGTAATGCTATTGGTCTTTTTTTTTTGGTTTATCATACATAGGATAGCATTAGATAAAGTAATGAATAAAAAAAGAGAATATTCCATTTTATTATTTAAGTGATGCTACAGTGAAGAAAAAAGAGAATATTTCATTTTATTATTTAAAATATATAAACGGACATTAATGGAACTTTCTTCAAAAGTTTCTAATAAAATTGGACATGAATAGCGTATTGGAATCAGAAGTGTGTTGCAATTCATAGTTTTTAGTGAAGATGCCATCAGATAGCACTTTTTCCCTATAGACATGTCTAATACGCTGTCCTTGAGTTTATTTTGAGTACGTTTCAAGCCGAAGTCAATATTGTTGTCTCTTTTAACACTTCAAATTGCCATTGATTAGTTTCACAAAATTAAAATTTACAGAACATTTTACCTTCTTGTTTTTTCAACATCCGAAGGTTAAATGTTTCTATTAAAACCCAAAAGTTCACCTAACTAAAAATCATATATACATATCTTTCATCAATTGTTAATAGCTCTACAATCTATTTATGCACCAAAAGCAATGACTAACTTGAAAGAAGAGAAAGATTACATGTTAGCATAAACTATCACTTCCAAAAGCATCATTAATCAAAGATTAAAATGAAACTATAATTCGAAATAATTCCAACAGTTGCCTGTGTCCCAAATTGTAAGCTTCAATCTTCTCCCACCAATCGTGAGCAACTTAATCTCAAAATCCACACCTGAAAATGATTAAAACAATAATGAAAGTTCATAATACAATCTAAAGAATGAAAATAGTGATCCCTACAAAAATAGAAATAAAAGGACATGAAAGCTCTTGGTGCACCTAATAATATAGAGACTAAGGAAGCATATATCATGACAAATTCCTACTCCAAAATGACCAACATCTGCATTGAACTCTTGCTTATCAGTGCCAACCAATTTTGAAGAAATTGCTCTTCAACCAATAAATCTAAAAGATAGATTTGTGTTAACTTTCAATATAATTATTTTCAAATTTTGTTATCCCACAAATTCTCACAATTGGTCTCAAATGAACCTCTTATGATGGCACCTAGTCGCACCTTACAAAACCACATCCACTTTATCTAAGTAGGCACAGAAGGAACAGAGCCAATCCTCTTAGAAGTATGGATAATACACATTTATAGTGCATAATTTCAATACAATCTTGTCACAACAAATGGTAGTTATTTAAGGTTTGAGTCTAAATCATATACACCTATGTTTGGCAACCCAAATTTTAAAAAATTTGGGACAACTACATAAATAAATAACATATTGGAATTTTGTTTGTGTTTGTGTAGTAAAGGGAAAACAAAACCCATAGAGTATAATAAGAAGAAATATTAACCTAGTATCAACTATCAATTTTTGAATAAAGAAACTCTATGCTTCAATTGCATCACAAAAAACAAAAAAATTACAATGGCATTTAAATTAGGGAAATCTTACTTATACACTTCCATTCAAGCAGTCGACAGTGCAATCAATATGAAATGTAACGAACTTATTCTCTTCTCCAAAAACACAGTCCTTATTTACAAATCAAAGCAAATGAAAAAAAATCAGCAATGAAAGAAGAATTTAAGCTACCATTATGTGATGTTGTTGACAGTCTCAAACAGCCTTAAAAACTTTAGTTTTGTTGCCTTATTAACCCAAAGACACACAAAACAAAAACTTGAGACAAACACATGGAATGGAAATGAAATTTTCTCAAAAAGCAAGAAAGCATAGGATACCTTACGTTAAGTTTTGTGAATGTGATACCTTATGTTTTGTGTAAGTGAAGGTCAGATATGATATCATTTATAAGCAAATAGATATCAAACGTAATCTGAAATAAAGCAAATAGATAAAACCCATCAACAGAATTTCTTAACCAACCAAATAAATAAATAGAGCAATACAAATTCTGTTAGTTTCAATAGAAAACAGGCTAATTTACCGGAACCAAATATTATATCTTAAAAAATCATTGCCTTTGAAGGATCTTGGAATCTGGTTGCTATCAAAATTAATCAATCTGTAAGTCCACGAAAGAATACCAAGAATCTCTTTGATGCAAATTCAACCTTTTTCCTCCTACCACAAAAAAGGAAACTTGAGAACTATAAAACAAAACCTAGAAAAGTATTTGAACTCTATGATTGATAACCAATTAGATGGCAAATTTCATAGCATTCATTGAAAAAGAGGGAATGGGCTATGAAATTGAACAAAAAATGAATGACCCATTATCAAAATCATCCATAAGATAATGAAAATCACTCTTGGATCATCCGCAAACTCCATCTACTCACAAAATAAATAAATAAATAATTACTTATGAATTATGATGCAGAGAATGAAATTGGCATTTTTCAATTCACGATTAACTCCTATCAGCTCCCTCGCTTCTATGAAGATGATATGTCATAAATCAAAAGAGAATCATAATAACAATAAAAAGCTAGTGAACTTAACCCAAAACAACCTTCTGTTTACTAAAACTCCAAATTTGATGTTCATAACTTTTCCTTCATATTCTCTCAGGAACCAAAACAAAGGCTATGAAATTGAACAAAAACCGAATAACCCAGCATCAAAATCAAAAAAAAAAAATGTAAAAAGAAAAAAAAAAAAAAAACGCTCTTAGACCATCCACAAAATCCCATCTACACACTAAAATAAATGAATAAATTCACAACATTTAGATAACAAAAAAAATCTAAAGAGCATCCAAATTTGATTTTCACATCTTTCCCCTTCATTTTCACAGGAACCAAACAACTTCTAAGAAACCCAACGACCCAAAATCGAAATCATCAAGAAGAAAACAAAAAAAAAAGAAAAAAAAAAAAAAAGAAAAAGCGATGGATTAGTAAAATACCAACTGTAACCAAACACGGAGGTACCGTAAGTCGTTTTTGTAACGACGATCGGAATCGAAGGTCTACGCGCACTTCTGCAAAAACTGTGGTAGCTTCTCGTTAATGAACCACGCTATTCTGACCCTCGCTTCATCAGTTTGCTGTCCTGATGCCTGAGAATGAGAGTCCCTTAGGAAGGAAGAATCAAGTACGGAAACATTGTGTAAACCAGCAATAGCCATTTATCTAAAACAAAACTAAAAATATTTCACCCCATTCACTTAAAAATGCAAAATAGGCACACTCACACAGAGCAACTACAATCAGATGATTCCTTCTAAAATCGGATAACTGCATCTACATCATCCTCGTGGTCATCATCATCATCACCACCGTTATTATCACCATTGTGGATCTTAGCCACACAATGGCAACGAATTACAATCATCGAACTGACCCACTAACATTAATCATAGGAGTGATTGATTTTGCCTATGATTTTTCTGCATCAAATTAGGAAACAGTCATTTTTACTATATTCTAACCCCAACTAACACATCAAGTCAAAATCACAAATAATTCCAATGTCAATTCCTTAAAAACAAAGATTTTACCAAGTAGCTACCTAAATTTCAATGCTTTGAAAACCACTACTACCAAAAAACCTATTCAATTCCTCAATGCCTCTGTTTGGTAGCCAAGAAATTGAAAAGTATAATAAAATAAAACAAAATCTTCAGCATCAAATTTTCCATAAATAGGAATCCCAGATAGAACAACCTCCACCAAATTAAGCCTGACACAACTATTTACCCTACTCAACCATGACATTCCAATTTTTAGAATCCCCAAAATGAGATTCAAACTCGTTTTTTTCCATTACTATTTTTTTCACCTTTCCTAGCAACCAAACAAAAACAACATACTAAATTTGCATCAAGAACTCAGTCATCAAATCAACTAAAAAAAAAAGAAAACAAAAACAAAAACAAAACAAAACAAAAATCACAAATCTCCTTCAAAACATAAAAGAAGAAGAAGAACGTGAAACACACAGAGTTTAAAGTGATGGATTCGATTCTGAAAATTAAAGAAAGGAAGGAACAAAGAAAAAAAAAACATACTGGTGAAGCTGATAGCATTCATTGAAAAAGAGGGGAGCTGTATTTCTAATTTGCATTTGATTATTGTAGAAGGAGAGGTGAACCTGTAAACAATCTTACTTTTTAAAACCATTAAAAGAGCAACCCACAAAGAAAGAGAGAGGCATACTGGAGCCATGGAAGAAGAGGGTCGTTGCCAGAGTAGGATTTGATGTTTGAGATCAAGGAGGTGAAGAGATCGGTGTTGTTGTCGTTGTTGGCTTTGGCAGAAGGGGAGGTGAACCTGTAAAACAGGCGTGTCTAATATATATAGAAGAGCAAAAGGTTTTATTTAGCCAAAAAAAAAAAAAAAGAGCACAACATTTAAATGTAAAACGCAGATTTCTAGAAGAGGATCTATATAATGAAGGAGAGGAAGGATTTTGGGTTTTGAGAAGGGGAGGTGAACCTAAATATACGCGGGTGTGAAGAGCAGGATGTTTATTTCGCCCCAAAAAGAAAAAGAAAAAAGAGCAAAGCTTTAATCGACTGAAATTGGTGTATACACGTGGCACACAATTAGAGTTCTAATTTGGAATTGCAATTTCACACTCTCTCTGCTTCACCTATTATTATTATTATTATTATTATTATATATTTCTTTCCTTTCACTTTTCTATCATTTATTCTCCCTAACAAATGAGGTTAGACTTTCTCTGCCCTCCTAGCTCATTAAGAAACTTTACTATTCTCTCCGTCAATGGAGCCGATGTTAGTTGCACTTGATCCACCTCATCATCATGGTAACCTGGCCGTGTTCAAGTTGCAAGACTATACTATCTAGTAGGAGGGATTGGAGCGCATGTGGAGGATTCAGCTACACTAGAATTTGCTGCTGGTGGGAGATATACCATACCATCTGCAAAACAAGAGCACACATAACATGATTAAAGTTGCAGAGATGTTTTTGTGCAATTCATTTATGGAAAAAGGAAAGAGATTGAGGGAAAGATAATTTCATAAAGCGCTAGTGAATGAGTGCATGTATATCTTACCAGCCAAAAAACTACCATCATAGAAGTACAAGTAATTAACCAAAAAACTGTACAAGAGATATAGAATTACCCCAAAGAGATTATTACTCCAGTAAAGAGAGTACTTAATATTATTAACTAGATCACAGCCATAAAGCTATAGAGTGTTAAGAATATCATTCAACTAGATAATAGATTGGCAAGTATCAAGAGGAAAAAAATGAACTTCAATCTTCATTATACAACATCAGCTAACCTCCATGTTAAAACTTGCAAGAACTATGAACAACACATGACTAAGAAAGAGAGAGAAGGGTAGGGAGGACACCTGAATAATGAAAAACAAACTCTTGCTCCGGATTTTTTTGCTTAATAATACAATTTTTAAAAAATTATTTGACAAAATAGCACTTTTTAAAACTTATTTGTTTAATAACTTCTTTTCTGAGCTATCTCATATTCTCATAAAATGACTTTTTTCCAACAAACATGTTATGCATCCATAATTGCTGAAAACATAAAGCTTGTCTACTTAGGTGATCCTAGCCTTACACCTGTTGGCCATCCGAACCTCCATTTAAGTGTTTGCCCCATCAGACACCCTTTCTGACCTTTTGTGAGTTGCAATAGCCAAGGAGGTACTGTTCAAAGGTCTCCTCCACATAAATGCAGCCAGAAAAGCAGCTACAGTGCATTTAATGCGAAGGTGACAGCCTTTCCTTTAGACATTTTTGTGTCTCCTCCCTTCTCGTGGGCTAATGTGGCATGCTTTTGACACCGGTGCTTCCTTAGAGGTCCCTTCTTTCCATGGAATACGTGTCTAGTCTGCTTTTACCATGGTCCGAGGGGTAATCCCTCCTCGGACTGCCATTTACTTCCTTATTTTCCTGCTTGGCTCTGGACTGGGTTTCCTTATGAGTTTCTGCCTTCCTCGGATGGGCCGACCTCCTCGAATTAGGCTTAAGGTCCAACACACGAATTTGGACCACTATTCCCACATGGTACATGATTGATTTTTTTTTTTTTTTTTTTTTTTGGGTGGTGTACAAAAAACGTCAATTCTCGGTGAAAGTGAAATAAAGTAATTTAGGACTCATTGTCTAGGAAAAAATTGTGTCCAGTCTGTTATGAAATATGTATTGAAGTCTTATGGAGAGATAACTCTCTTTTTCCAAGCATGTTTGTTGTTAAATTAATTTAAATTATCGATTATCCAAAAGTTTAAGTTATGATAAATTTATTTATTTAATCACATATTTCTAACTCTCCTCCTCAGTTAAATTACCGATTGTTCCAACAACTTAAGCTATGGTAAATTTAATCATTTAATCACATATTTTTATATTCTAACACTCTCCCTCATGTGTGAACCGCTTTTTAATAGATAAGGCCCAACATGTGTAATTTTAAATAGGAGGTAAAATGAAGGAGATAAGAATTGAACTTAAGACATCTTGCTTTAATATCATACTAAACTATTAGAATATGGTAAATTTAATTATTTAAACATATACTTCTAACATAATGTGTAATTTTAAATAGGAGGTAAAATGAAGGAGATAAGAATTGAACTTAAGACATCTTGCTTTAATATCATACTAAACTATTAGAATATGGTAAATTTAATTATTTAAACATATACTTCTAACATAAAGAGCTAATACTAAATCCAACACCATTGTTTTAGGGGTAAAAATTAATAGTATATATGTTCATTGTTCAACAATAAAAGCTATAAGCCAAAGAGGGAGAGACATGTGAGCACTCAATAAGAGGTGCAACTGGGTGAAGTTTTGTCAAAACAAAGGGTTTGATTTCACTTGTAACTAGGTGCTCAGAAGAAGGAAAAAAAAAATTATTTAGAGTATTCACATCCGCAATCTTCATATTATTTTATTTTACTATCTCAAAAGTTACTTTATCAATTATATTATATCATACCATTTTATAAAACACCCAACATCCCAATTTTTATTTTCCTATTCAACTCATTAAAATAATATATACTACCCAATAAATAAATGAAATTTAAGCTTACAATGGGTGAACAATAACTTGTATATGTAGAAGTCCATTGTAACACTATTGTAAAACTTTTTATAAGTACAAGACCAGATAATGGGGTTGTTTTGAGCTTTGATGCTAAAATTTTTCTACATACACCATTTACATTGCCTAATGTGAATGCTCTAAGGCATAGAGAAGAACGAAGTTTCTGAGAACTTTCAAGTGCGATGTAGTGCACATAAACTCTTGAAGGGAAATGGGTCATTGTGTGAACCTACTTTAGAAAGGACCATTTGAATTAGAAATGGCCCCTAATTTGATTTGATTGGGTTTTTTGGTTTCTGGTACATGTCAATTCTTTGTGGGGGGAAAAAAAAGTAATAGCATGCTGCCTGGGAAAAAATTCCTGCCTAGTCAAATATGAGATAAGAACGTACAACACCGTTGTTTTGGGGCTAAAAATTAAGGGAATGGCTTATGGCCAATTGCCATTAGACACATAAAGATACAGACACGTATTCAAGAGTGGACACGTGTCCGCATCGCAATGTGTCCAGTGACAGTGCCATTGGACACAAGCTCCCCCCAAAAATTAATAGCATGTGTCGGTTTTATTTCTGTTGCACGTTAGATTGCAGACTTACAATCTCCATCCTAACATGTCTAGTGCATTACTGGACTTATAGCTAACTCCAAACCAATGAGGGGAGAGACATGAGAGCATCACATGAGTTGGACAACTAATAATTTCTTCAACAGTAGAAGCTACTCTGCTAATTATCCTGCACACTCTGCAAGAAAGTGTTGCGTTGACAATTTATCAATTGTTGAAGTCAAAATATTCGCCCTACCAAGAACCCAAAAGGTAACAATTGGAAAAAAATTAGAATAATGCCAAAGATACAAACTATTTTACAAAAATTTTTACAAATTGCTGATGTGATAAGTGATAAATGATTATTCGTAAATGAAAAAAGTAATATTAATGGTAAACCTAGATGAAAACCAATAAGAGGTTAACCACATCAACATTTTGTAAAAATGTTGTAAAAGAGTTTGTCTATAATATTGCTCAAAAAATTATTCCTAAATTACATATTACTTACAAAATTTATTACAATATTACAAATATATACAAGCAATTATTCTCCATTCCATATATGAACATACATTTGATAAGAAGAAAGGGGGACGAGGGATGATACTCCACTCCTTCACCCTGTAATGAGCGATGTAGTGCACAAAACTCTTGGAGGGAAATGGATCATTGTGTGAACCTGCTTTTGAAAAGACTGTTTGAATTAGAAACGGCTCCTAAATTGATTTGATTGGGATTTTCGTTTTTGGTGTAGAAGAATAAGATACATCAATTCTTTGTGGGGGAAAAAAAAGTAATAGCATGCTACCTAGGAAAAAATGCCTGTTTAGTTAAATATGAAATATGAAAGTAACACCGTTGTTTTGGAGAAAATACACCCTGTTACAAGTGTATGTTTCTCTCCTCTTACAGCTGGTGGAACCCATCAACTATGGATCCCACCAACTTGTAAGATGGAGGAAGCATACACCCGTAACAGGGTATACTTCCTGGCTGTTTTGGGGCTAAAAATTAATAGTATGTGTTGGTGTTACTTCTGTTGCACGTTAGACAGCAAACTGACAATCTCCATCCTAACGTGCCTAGTGCATTACCGGTGAGGGGAGAGATATGAGAGCATCAAATGAGTTGGACAACTAATAATTTCCTCTACTGTAGAAGCTACTATCTGCGAATTATGCCGCACATTGTGCAAGAAAGTGTTGCTTTGACAATTTATCAATTGTTGAAGTCAAAATAATCGCTCTCTCAAGAACTCAAAAGGTGACAAAGGGAAAAAAATTTATTCCTAAATAAGTGTAACGTTTACTTACAAAATTTATTGCAATATTACAAATATAATACAAGCAATTATTCTCCATTCCATATATGAACATACATTTGATAAGAAGAGGGGGGATGAGGGATGATACTCCACTCCTTCACCTGGGTAATACTCTACTTCTTAATATGTCCTGCCACACATATTGGTGTATAAAGTAATGAGTTAAGAGTTCAGCCTATTCGTGTTTTAAACCCTGCCTTATCAATGAGATGGTTTTGGAAAATTGAAACTAAAAAGTAAATGGTACAATTACTTTTAATATCTCAACATGAATTAGCCACAAACATCTATACACGCGCGCGCGCACACACACACACATATATAATATATATATACATATATATATATATATATAGAGAGAGAGAGAGAGAGAGAGAGAGAGAGAGTGAGGTTTCTCTAATGATTCTTTTACTTGATCATTGTTGTTATGTGGATGTATGGGCCTTAGGCCTAGTAATTTCCGGCCCATTATGTATTCTTGGCCTCCAATCCTCTGTGCTTTCTCATTCATTTTGTTTCAACCTCTCAAAGAAGGAACCACTACCTCGAAGCTATCTAGTAATCTCTATCTCTCTCTATTTCAATGCGAATGAATTTTTGGTTTCCTTGGTTTCTTGGTTAATCTCAGTTTGCTTCACTTTTATTTCAGTGCATATGAATTTTTGGTTTCTTGGTTAATATCTGATTGTTTCTCGCTAGTAAAGATAGTTTTCCCCATTTTTCAGTTTTCTATTAAAGAAGAAACCACTACCTCCAAGCTACCTAGTAATCTCTATCTCTATTTCAGTACATATGAATTTTTGGTTTCCTTGGTCTTTTGGATAATCCCAGTTTGTTTCACTTCTATTTCAGTGCATATGAATTTTTGGTTTCTTAGTTAATATATTTTCTCCTTTTTTCAGTTTTCTTGTTTGGGTCATTTTTATGATTTTGTTAGGCATAAGAGGAAAGTCTAAAGTTGTGTTTTATAAGTTGGATGAGTAAAAGACAATTTTCTATGATAAATTTATGATATACATACTCTGTTGCTGTTCTCATCTACGAGCTCCAAGAGAACCAACTATAAGGTTTATTCCACAAGAATATGTTTTGGGAAATGTGATATCATCGTTTCAGGCACAAAATATTTAACATCCTTGTGCTAATCTCACTTTTCCTCAGTATGCAAGGTTAGAATCAGAATAATATGTTGCTATAAATGATGGGTAAAACTATCTTTTGTCAATGAAAAACCCTAATAAGGCACATTTTGGTCTCTTCTCTTTCCACTGATAATTCTGATTGTCCGTCTCTAATTTTGTTAAGAAATCAATTTTCCTAAATGTCATTAATTTTCACGATTGTTTATTCATTTGTCATTACAATGTTGAAATGGTTTATCTAGTATGCCAAAGCAAAGACATTGCTTGTAAACAAGGCTGCATATTCAAAAAGTTTTATATTTATGCCTTAGGGTTTAAAATGTATAAAACAATTAGGGTCTGTTTGGTCATCAATCTCAAACTCACATTTTCACATTTTAAACAACATTATACACATTTCCATACACTTCTTCACCCACACGTATTTCAAAAAACTCCAAAAAACAACTCTCAAACTCACTCACAGGTATTTCAAAAAACTCGAAAAACAATTCTCAAACTCACTCACCAAAC
Organism: Quercus gilva; assembly: GCA_023621385.1. Taxonomy (NCBI): domain Eukaryota; kingdom Viridiplantae; phylum Streptophyta; class Magnoliopsida; order Fagales; family Fagaceae; genus Quercus; species Quercus gilva. The sequence continues at coordinate 26,387,801 of CM042476.1, forward strand.
GAGCCCTTGTTCTCTGTGTTGCATATGATTTTTTGGAATTTGAATTGAGTGAGATTTCTGCCATAAAAGTTATAGGATAATAATTTTTTAAAGAAGAGAATTATCGCTTGGAAAAAAAAAAGAGTTTGGAAAGTTCATTGAAGAAAATATTAGTAGAGATTGAAGATGAAATGAAAGAGGATTTTTGTAATATGAAAACAGTAAAAAATAGCGAAAGAGACAGTATGTTCCCATACTGTCAAAACTCGTTCACTCTTCTTGACTATTTTCACATGACAAAAATCCACTTTCATCGCATCTTCAATCTCTACTAAAATTTTCTTCAATGAACTTTCTAAACCTTTTTTTATCCAAGCAATAGCTCTCTCCTTTAAAAAATTTATTATCCTAGAACCCTCTATAGCAAAAATCCCACTCAATTCAAACTCCAAAAAATCAAATATAACACAAAAAGTAATTGTTTTATACATCTCAAACCCTAGAACATCAATAAAAAATCTTCTTAAATACACAGCCTGTTTACAGGCAAGGCTAACCCAAGATTGTTTAAGGCCTAAGGCGAGAATTTTATAGGGGCCTTTTTACATCTAAATATCACTTAAACAATATTTATTTATTTTATTTAATTTCAAATCCATTATAAATTCTTACTTTTTAATATGACTAATTCACCCAAAGTAAGCTAATGATAATTATTATATAGGTTTTTTACAAATTGGCATAATTATCATATAGGTATTTTACAAATTGGCATATCACCAATAAAAGAAAAGATACTCAGCATTCATTTTATTATATTATTTAAGTAACACCGATCATATTCTAGTCACATCAGTTTAAATTTTTTTTCCTAAAATTTGTATTGACTTTAGCATTTTTCATTCACAGTTTTTTTTTTTTTTTTTTTTTTTTTGGGTGGAAAAAATGCTAAACTTATTACAAATTTTACTACAAAAAGCTTACAAACTAATGTGACAATGAGGTGACACTTCAACAAAATAATAAATGAGTATTAAATTACTTCAGTGGTGACATATCAATTTGTAAGACCTATATAATAAAACTTGTAATATACTTGCATAACTCTAATAATTTAGGCCTTCTTAAGATTGTGATGAAATATACACCTAACTCACACTTTTTCTTTAATTAAAAAAATAAAAAATAAAATAAAACCTTATCGCCCAATATTTGGGGGCCTTTTTACGTCAGGGGGCCTTAGGCATACAAAGTGAGAAAGCACAGAGGCTTGTAAGCCAAGAATACATAATGGGCCAGAAATTACTAAGACTAAGGCCTATACATCAACATAACAGAGGCATGGAGGCCAAGAATACAAAATGGGCCGAAAATTACTAGGCCTAAGGCCCATACATCCACATATATATGTGGCTATATATATATATATACACACACACACACATTAAAAGAAAAGGGATTTCTACAAATATAAAAATAAAACAACCATTATAAAGATCTATAAAACAACCATTACATTACAATCAAGAATTATATAGATGAATAAAGAGATCTATAAAACAATAATTAAATTATTGATATATACACACATTAAAAGAAAAGGGATTTCTACAAATACAAAAATAAATAAAGAAATAAATAAGGATTTTTTTTTTAATTTTATACAAATAAAAAACCAAATGATTTGAATTTCAATTTCAATCAACCATTACACAGATCTATAAAACAACCATTACATTACAATCAAGAATTATATAGATGAATAAAACAATAATTAGATTACAATCAGCCATCATCCATCATGTAGATCTATAAAACAATAATTAAATTATTACAATCAACCATTATATGAATAACAAATTTTTATTTAAATTTCAATTAACCATTATGCAGATCTATAAAACAACCATTACATTACAATCAAGAATTATATAGAAGAATAAAGAGATCTATAAAACAATAATTAAATTATTATAATCAACCATTATATGAATAACGAATTATATAAATTTATGAAACAACCATTAAATAACAGTCAACCATTATATAGATCTATAAAACAATAATTAGATTACAATCAACCCTTATGTAGAACTATAAAACAATAATTATATTATTACAATCTACCATTATATGAATTAACAATTATATAAATTTATAAAACAATAATTAGATTATTACAATGAATCAACAATTATGTAGATCTATAAAGATCAACCCAAATTATAGATATGCAATAGACAAGAATAAATCAAAGAAAGAAAAAAGAAAAAAACGAAATAGCTAATGATTTAGATCAATTGTAATCAAAATAAATATTATATATGCATACAAAAACAAAAAATCTAGAATTAGATGTCAATTTCAACCAAAGAAAAAAAAATAATAAAAAATATAAAAACAGATCCATATATGATGTTAAAGCATAGCTCACCCAGCCCATGGCATCGATGATCATATGGGCTAAGTTCGATGCTATGGGCTCTCAGAGAGGAGAGGCTCAGATTAAGATTAGTAGTCAGCGCGCTACGCTCATCTCATTTCATCTCGGATATGCAAATGGGTACAGCCGCCCTTTATATTGGCAAAATGTTCACACGTGTGAACTTGGGGCGGGCCCAAAATCTGACCCGTATTAATTAATGACACCTTATTAATTAATATTTTTATCTCGTATCACACGAAACTAGGGCCATATACGTGTAAACGCAGTAATTAATCGCGGTTTTTGTGCTTCACGCGTGTGAGAGAGAATCTTTTTCGTTTTTGGATTTCACGCGTGTGGGGTTTTTATTACTCTTCAATTTACAAGAAACAACCTCACCTCACCCCCGCATGTATGCCACGTAATAAATAGGATAAGATAAAGAGGCTTTCTCTTTTTTTTTTGAATTTTAGGATAAGATGATGAGACTTTCTCTATTTTTTTTTAATTTTTGTCTCTAACGCATAAGATCACTTTTCGGCATATTTTCGCAACAAATAATCACCTTGAAAATATGCTAAAAAGTGACCTTTAGTCATAGTTTCGACAATAACCACTGAACCGTAAGGAATTTTTATACGCGGGCTGAATGTTTAGAACTGAATGTTTAAAAAGTAGACAATATGGGCTTCGTACGAAATTTACTTTTTATTTTTATTTTTTTAAGAATTTTAAATTTGTTTCTTGGACCTCTATGTGTGCTATCTACAAGTTTTCATGCAAACATGCCTATATTAGATTCAGGTCAAAATTCTTGACCAGTTTGACCTGGGGATATTTTCGTACAAAATTGATACAAGGTTTTTTTTTTCTTTTCTTTCTTAAGATTTTTCCATTTGTTTCTTGGACCTCTTAATGTGCTATCTACAAGTTTTCATGCACACACGCCGACATTTGATTCAGGTCAAAATTCTTGACCAATCAGACCTAGGGGCATTTTTGTACAAAAATGAAAACGCGTTTATTTATTTTTTTTTTCTAAAGACTTTTCCTTTTGTTTCTTGGACCTCTATATATGTTATCCACAAGTTTCCAAGTAAAACACCGACATTGAATTCAAGTTAAAATTTTTGACTAGTCGAACCAAAGAGCATTTTCGTACAAAATTCACTCGAGTTTTCTTTTTTCTTTTTTTCTTTTTTTTCCTAATGTACTCTAGCCTTTTTTTTTTTTTTTTTTCTTTCCTAAAGACTTTTCCTTTTGTTTCTTGGCTCTCTATATATTCTATCAACAAGTTTTCATGTGAAAACGCCGACATTGAATTCAGGTCAAAAATACTTGTAAATAGCATATATAGATAGCATATATAGAGGTCCAATAAACAAATGGAAAATTCTTTAGAAAAAAAAAAAAAAAAATTGAGCCGCATCTAAAAATTCCTTACAGTTCAGTGGTTATTGTCGAAACTGTGACCAAATGTCACTTTTCGGCATATTTTCAAGGCGATTATGTCTCGTGAATAACTAGCCACCAAAGTATTTTTTTCCCCAAAACTTGATTTTCTGTGGATTGTTCTCAAGGTATATGGACCTCTTAATGTGCTATCTACAAGTTTTCATACACACATGCCAACATTTGATTCAAGTCAAAATTCTTGACCAGTTGGACCTAGGGGTATTTTCGTACAAAAATTTCCCAAGTTTTTTTTTTTTTTTTTTTTAAAGAATTTTCCATTTGTTTATTGGAATTTTGTACGAAAATGCCCCTTGGTCAGACCGGTCAGAAATTTTGACCTAAATTCAATGTAGGTGTTTTCCTTGAAAGCTTGTTGATAGCATATATAGAGGTCCAAGAAAACAAAAGGAAAAGTCTTTAAAAAAAAAAAAAAAAAAAAAAAAAAAAAAAAAAAAAAAAACGCAAACGTTGAATTCAGGTCAAAATTCTTGACCAATTGGACCTAGGGGCATTTTCATACAAAATGTACTCGAGGTTTTTTTTTTTTTTTTGGTATGGTTACTATTATTTTTTTTAACCTTTATGTTTTGGATTTTTGTTTGTGTGGAGAAGGATTCATATGTGCTGTGTAGGGTATTTTCATAATAATAATATTGGACCACCAAATAGCCACCAATATGCTCCTTTTATTGAGGAATGGAACACAACTATCCTGTTTGTATAGCCATATAAGTGGAAGTCTTCGTCAAATTCTTTCTGTACTTCATAAATCTTGTTATTCATGAAATTAGACCATTCTTTAGCCAGAGCACCTAGATCATGGAGTGATTTCTTTCTAAAGAATTTTGAATTTGTTTCTTGGATCACTTAATGTGCTATCTACAAGTTTTCATGCTCACAAGTCGACATTTGATTCAGGGCAAAATTCTTGACCAGTCGGACCTAGGAGCATTTCCATAAAAAAAATTACGTTTTTTTTTTTTTTTTTTGGCCTTGGCCTTTGCAGCATGCCCATGGGGTTGCCTCGGTCTTGGCAACGTGCCAATAGCGACGAGCCTTGGCAACTTGCATGCCTTGGCTTGGCCTACCCATGGCGACGTTCCTTGGCCTTGGCAGCATGCATGCCTTGGCCTTGGTAGCGTGCCCATGGCGACGTGCCTTCGCCATGGCTGCTGCATGCCTTGGCCTTGGCTGCTTCTTGCCTTGGCAGCATGCATGCCTTGGCCTTGGCTGCTTCTTGCCTTGGCAGCATGCATGCCTTGGCCTTGGCAGCGTGCCCATGGCGACGTGCCTTCGCCATGGCTGCTGCATGCCTTGGCCTTGGCTGCTTCTTGCCTTTGCCTTGGCCTTGGCTTTGTGCCTATGGGGCCGCCATGAAGTATAATTCCCACCAAGCGGCGGGTAGAATCTTTTACAGACGATTTAAATACGCTACGGGGTATTGCAAGTGGCATAGTGTTTAATACTTTGGTGGCTAGTTATGCACGAGACTTAATCGCCTTGAAAATATGCCGAAAAGTGACATTTGGTCATAGTTTCGACAATAACCACTTAACCGTAAGGAATTTTTAGACCCCACGGTAATGTTGTTGGGCCAAGGCAGCCCCAATGGGCACGCAGCCTAGGCCAAGGCATGTCGCCATAGGCAAGCTGCCAAGGCCAAGGCAGCCTTGGCATACCAAACAAGCCATTCATGTTAAAAAACAGAGAAGAGATAAGGACACAAAAATTTAAATATTGCCAAGAGTCGCACACAGTTTATTTAAGTCTATCTGATAAAATAGCAAAATGAACAATCACACAGTTTTTTTCTGTTATTTCCTCCATTGCCAACCAATGTATTTACCGATTCATGAATGGTTAGAATTTGTGAGTTCATACAACAAGACATTCTTGATATAGAAATTAACATGACATTTAGGAAAATTAATATGATCAATCATAGCAAATTGCAAAGCACAATATGATCCACTGTACACTCATCATTCCCAACCTTTTTACTCCCTACTCAACCCAAACAGGCAAACACGACCTTCAATTGTTGTATTCCAGACCAAGATCATGTGTTGTATTCCAGACAAACATTTCAACAAACACATGACCTTCAATTGTTGTATTCCAGACCAAGAAACCACAAAAAGGTAAATTCGGTAAAATTTAAGATATGAGACCAAAAAAAACACGTACGAAGCAAAACAAATTGCAGACAAACACTGTGCTTTAAACTTAAAAGACTACTATTCAAGCATAAAATAGCACAATTCTAATGAAATTGAAAACCCAAACCCATTTACTTCAAAACCCTTATTAAAAAAAAAAAACACTATTTCCACACCAAAACCCCAAAAAATCCTTTCTCATGTTACAAAAAATCAATCTTACTTTTTTTTTTTTCAAAATTATATTTTTATTTCTCCAACTCTTTCCAAATTATATTTTTAAGACTGCTTGACAATTCCCATATCACTACACAGCCTTCAAAAATAAATTCCAGCTCAAAAAACTGTTTCTATTCAGAGAATAACATTACAGAAATTAAAATTTCTTTTTTTTTTTTTTTTTTTTTTCTTCAACTTTCTAAGTAGCCAAACAGATCACTCGAATCAAAACCAGTCAGATCTAAGCAAATTTCAATTCAACTACATCCTCATAATTAACAAAAAACAGTTCATTCAACCCAAACAGATATCAACAGATCAAAACCACACAACAAAAATCCAATACATATGAGCTAAAGTCACAAACTTTGAATTATCACTCAGATCCAAACACGCCGCAACCAAATCGAATACATATAAAAATCAATAAAAATAAATAAAAAATAAGAAAAAAGTGAATACCTTGCTTGTGACCAGCGCCTTTTTCAACGGTGTGGCACTGCGCTCACTTGGTTTTGAAGATCTTCTCTCCGACCTTTGGATCGCCAGGTGGAGCTTCAGAAAACGACGCCATTTTTCTCTCTCTCTTTTCGGTTCTTCTACTAGAGGCTGAGAAAGTTGAGGTGAAAAGGAGAGGTTTTTAAGAGCAAAGCTTAAAGAGAGAGAGAGAGAGAGAGAGAGAGTTGCTGAAATTTCTAGGAAAGAGAAGAATATTCGAGAAGAGGTGGCTGAGAAAGGGAGCGTGACGTTTTTTCTTCGATTTTGCTGATGGGTCTGAGTTGGGTATGCTGGCAGCGGTGACTATGAGACTAAGGAAAGCGTGGAGGTTGAGATAGTGGTGGAGGCAAGAGAGACACCGGTTGAAGTGGGAGAGAAAGAGAGAGGAGAGAGTGTTTTACTGTAATTCATATTCGGGAAGCTAAAATGAAAAGAAAAGTGAGCACACGGACTCCCTGGATTGGATTGGTGAGATGTCAAAGGCTTAAGTCATTAGATTAAATTTATGGCTGAGAATTTAGGAATTGCATTACAAGGTGCATGTGGAACTCTGACTTTGATGTTGACAATACATACATGTGAGACCCTAGTAAATGTGCAAAATCGCGAAACTGCCATCGTGGCTCAATTTATAAAAAAAAAAAAATTCTTCTCAGTTTCTACGACTCCAACTCAATTGAGTTATGGAAATCAAACCAATTTTTTGTGCTGAGTTATAAAAATTGAGAATGAAAATCAAACCAAATAGCTACAACTGGTGTGGATCCAACGAAAAGTAAGAGATGACTTATGAAAATTAAGCGATGAAAAAAAAGATAAATAACCACTCCCCACAACTAAACTCAAGCAAACTTTAAAAGCTGAAACTACAATGGCAAAAGGTTCACACGTGTGAACTTGGGTCTCTCACACGTGCCCTGAATCTGACCCGTATTAATTAATGACAAGACACATTATTTTTATCTCACATCGCACGTAACTAGGGCTACATTATTATATGGGCAAAACGTGTAAACGCAATAATTGCGGCTTTTGTGCTTCATGCGTGTGAGATAGAGAGTCTTTTCTTTTTTGGATTTCACACGTGTGAGGTTTTTATTACTCTTCAACTTACAAGAAACAATAATCTCACCCCCGAATTGCATGTACGCCACGTAAATATGATAAGATGACGAGACTTTCTCTTTTTTTCTTTTTCTTTTTTTTCTTTTTTAATTTTTCTCTCACGTGTGGTAGCTATTTCACTGTCTGACACAGGACTTCTACAGAGTTCCTGGCCCTGGGCACACCCCCATGTTCTCCTCTTTACTTTTTATTTCCTCTGAGCATCCACACCAACTCGTGGATACTCTTCTAAAATATAAAAAGTGCTCCAATTTACACATTTTATTCCAAAAACCTTTCACATCAATTAGTGTAAAAATGTCTAAACATACATGATCATCTTGCAAATGAATAGTAACCGTGCATATATACACGGCTACTGTTCACCGTGTAAATGATTTTTTAATTCTTTTTTCTCCCCCCTCTGTCAAACTCCTTCTCTTCCCCAACATTTACAACAACTCAGCGCGCCAGAATAACCACCCAACCACCAAACCCAGCGCCACCACCAAACACTGCAACCTAGCACAGAGAATTAGACCAAAATCAACAGAAAATTAACCCAAAATCAACGGAAAAGCAATCAGAAAATCCAACTCAAAATCAAGACAAATCCACTGAAAACCCAACTCAAAATCAATCAAAACTCACCAGTAAACCCAACCCAAAAACAATACAACCCCACCGAAAAACCCAGCCCAAACCATACTCAACGGAAAACTCACATGAAATGCCCAACAGAGCCGGATCTGCTGCCACTGCTACTGCCGGATCTTCCATTGCTATCGTCGATTGGGGGTGGGAGGCAAAGGGTCGTCAGTTGGGGGGTGGGAGGCAAAGGATCAGTGGTGGAGGAAGAGAGGGAGGGGCGAAGGAAAGAGGGAGGGCAAAAGCAAGAGGGAGGCCGAATCAGCGGAGGGCATCAACGGAGAGCTGGATTGGCGGCAACAACGGGTTGGGTGAGGCGACTGTGAGGAAGAGAGTGAGGGAAAGAGAGAGAGCTAATGTTTTTTGTTTTTGCGAGGAAGTGAGAGAGCTAATGTTGTGGGTGTTTAGGAGAGAGAATGGATATTAATAAATAATAATAAATAAATAATAAATAATATTATTTAATTAGAATAGAAGTGTAAAATAGATTAATTGATGTAGATGTTTTGGAAATGTGGTAGTGTAAAATAGAAAAAATAGGTTTTTATTGCAAAATAGACGGAATTTTTTAGACGGATTAATGTGATTGCTCTATGTCTCACTGACATGTGGCACCCACGAAATCTTGGTAACGTTGTTTGTATTTTTTAAAAACATGTATAGGTGAAAAAGTGTGTGAAAATACGTATAATGTTGTTTAAAAACTAAAAATTATTACTCAAAATCTCATACCAAACGGCCCTTAATTTCTTGAAAACCAATGTTATACAAGACCATTGCGGCGTTGCCTCATTGTCATCTACCAGAAGAAACTAAAGGCTAAAGCTGTCCAGTTTAAAGTATAGTACTTCATCTTGTTTTAATTTCTTGGTTTCAACCTAATAATCTGATGTGTCAACAACGACCTTTGGTCAGTTAAAAGCAAAACCAACATTAAGTTGGCAAACACGAAGAAAAAACCAATAATATGTGCATATGGAGTTAGTTCAGCTTGTGTTATTACAACTGACCTTCTAAGAATTCAAATGCGATTAGATGAGTATATGGAAAAAGATAAGATTAGGATATGCGTATGTGGAGTTACTTCAGCTTGAGTTTTTACAGCTGACCTTCTAAGAATTCAAATGCAATAAGATGAGCATATGCAAAAATATAAGATTAGGATCTAACAAAAATTACCAGGGAATTTCATATTCATGAATAACATTAGCAAAACACAGAGCATATATCATATATGGGAACTCTAAAAAAACAAGAATCAGGCAAATCAAATATACTACTAGTATAAGAAAAAAGGCGAGAGAAATGGGTGAGTTTGGGTTGAATTTGACACCCCTGGTTAGAAGTGATAAGAGTTGAATACATATTCTTTTAAATCAAACCTTTGTCCATTTAATTATGTAAATGCCACATTCCAAATGTAACAAACACATCAAAATGTGGTTGGAATGGCCTTCTAATGACATCTTCCAGTTGGAGCATGTAATCATGAAGAAATCGACTATAATGGAGTCTTTTATGGTGGAGGTGGGGCTGCTTGAAATTCTTACCTCTTTTGTTGTCTCTAATGAAAAGAATGTTGGCTTGCAAGCCTTAGAATACCCAAAAAAAAAAAAAATCCATGCCGGATGGATCATGCAATTGAAGGAGGTAAGCTCATCTCATTCCAACCGATTTGTTATTATTTTCAGATTAGAGAAGCATTTTTGGTCAAATCCTATGTTACTAAAAAATTTCTTCATCACTTTTATTATTTCTGGAATCTTTTAAAATTACCACAATGGCTAGGATCTTTTCCATATTCCATATGCACCTAAAAAAAATTAATTTACATAAGATGAACAAATTACCTCTCTAAAGTCTAAGCTTTGGAAATCGGTCCTCTTCAGAATTTTGCTTCTTTCTTCTCTTCCTCACTCCAGAGAGCTCTAAAGGCTAATTACATCACTAATCTTTGTTATCCTAGCCATCCTCACCAGTAAGGGTTGTCCAACACTGTCCTCTTGGTATCAAAAATTCTTATTGTCCTTTGTTAAGATAGTGGTGCCTGAGGCAAACTGTGAGAAAACTGCCCCAGGATGGCTCAGGTGTTTGTTCCATGAAACATCAAGGCCATTCTTGAGGCTCTGTCACATCACTACCAGTAATTACAAGTATGTGTTTTCAAACCAGAGGGTCCCTGCTTGGCAGATGTTTGTTCATTTAATTGAGTTGTGTTTCTTGGTATAAAAATTGGACCTCCAATCATGAATATTTTTTAAAACTTAACTATTCTGCAGGTTTTCCGACACAATTTGTGCAACATGATGAGGCTGCCAACAATAATGTGCCTAACCACTGCTTGACATCTTCCTATTGATGAATACAATAATTATAGGCTTGGTTTTTAAGATCCAAGGTGGTTGCTATCAAGCAAATTTGACCTTCTATAAATTCTGAAGAGCTAAATTTATATCCAACAAGCAACAATAATATATATCCTACGATGTGTTGACTGTTCTGTTTCCTTCATATCAAGTTTAGACCTCCATGTAGCAATGGAGAGAATGATGCCCCATAGCTCCAATTATCAGATTTTAGATTTGGCTGAAAACTTATCACTTGCGCAATTTATAAGATTAATTACTATTATTATAAATCTAGAACTTAGGAAATTTATTGAATGAGGAATTGAAGCAGATTGCTTTGGTGCAATGCGAAATGAAGCAATCAAACAAGTTTAGGTCTTATAATGGTGGTTTAAAAAGTCTCATACAAACACATCTCATAATTCTGCTTTTGGATTTCTTAACTGGCGTCAAAAAGGTTTTTTTTATACTAAGTTTCAAAATGGGGGTTTAAAAAGTAATACTATAAGTTCCTAATAGTCACAACTCAAAACAACAGTAATAGAATTTGTAAGTGAGTTAAGCCAGGAATTTATTTCAGCTATAGCTTACTAACCTAAATTGTAGAGTAGTACAATCCATGATTTAAAATATCATTTTTTTAATACAGTGATCCTAATTAATTCTGGCTCATGCCTAAGGCATATATAGGAAAAATGGGGATAAGCATGGTAAACAACAAACAGCTAGTGCAATCAGATGAGTGTATGGAATAAGATAAGATTAGGATCTAACAGAAAATCATCAGGGAATTTCATATCGATTAATAACATTGGCAAAACGGAGAGCATATATCATATATGGGAAATCTAAAAAAAATAAGCATCACGAAAATCAAACATACTACTAGTATAAGAAAGAAGGCCAGAGAAACATTTTACGAACCTTGCAATAAAGCTTTAGGAATGGTTGTTGAGCTTGGAGAGGTCAGACTCAAAGCATCGGGCAATTGAAATATAAGGACCCTCGGCTTAGGTTAGGAGTAACTGAAATAACTTAACTATAAGTACATCCTACAGATAACATAATAATTCAAAGTCAAAGCTATGGTGACAACTTCTGAAGATGTGGTCACACTAAGAGTAGGATTGCCAGTATAAAATATAAATTCCAAAATTTATTTGGAGTTTTGCACGTGCAACAGACAAGGATAATAAGGAGATCATGTGAAGAGGATTAATAGAACAACAACACATGGAAACAAGGTTGAACAGAACACAAACCTGTGGCTTGGCTAAAAGAAGCACATCATGATGAATAGCAGAACATGAAAAACTATCCATCTAAATTTGTAAGTAAAAAGATCAACAACGTGAACAATTTCACAAAAACTAGCAACAGAGTCATCTACCTCCAATAAATATGGTTTCCATCAAAATATATAAAACTTAATTTATCACATTACCCAGTGATACAGATCCTCAAGTAACCAAGTATTTGTAAATTTTACTAGAACACATAGACAACAAAGCTAGCAATAGCTGAGATGTTATTTAGCTCTCACTCTAAATAAATTAACAAACACATCATCCATATGAGATGCAATATCATCTTCTCTAAGCCACACATAAGTTATTGAAACAATATTTTTTGATATAAATAACTAGGAGCTCAGGCAAAATAACTCTAAAACACATTTCCACCTTTGAATGAAACAAGACTCTCCACGTAATCGATAAGTTTCATTGGCAGGGATGTGCTTGGATGGCCTGTGCATTGAAGAATCCTAATTTCTTGAGAACCAATGTTATACAAAACCATTACCCAATTTTCATCAAACAGAAGGAATTCTCCATTCCCGAAAAATCGTACTGGACATGTAATTGGTACAGGGGGATTTACAACAAGCTGTTTGGTCCAAGAATCCTCGACCCCATATTCACGCATCACCCATATATCAATGCATTCAGTGATACCATAAAGAATACAAGCAAGGCAATCATTGAATACAGCAAGCCTTTTTCTTTTTCTTGTTGAAAACTCTGGAAACCTTATTATTTGAAAAACCTCATGGCTCATGTCAAAGGATATAATTATGTGACGATTATATCTCTCCCCAGGTTCTTCGTTGGGGAAACCAAGCCAATGATGAACTCCATTAAAGTATATTTCATCATGACGAGAATGCACCCTAACGTTTGAATGATGAAAAGGGGTGCTAAATATTTGGGTCCAGGAATCAGCCCTTAGGGAGTAAACATAAAAAGAATTGTAGTAGCTTGTGATTGCAGATTTCATAGTATATCTGTCAACTCTAACCACCTTATAGTCATTAGAAATTTGATCATAACCAAATGCAAAAAAGGAAAACGATTTTTTTGCTAGAACAAACTCAGGAGGTAGGGTCAAGGGATAGTCAACGGTTTTACCTTCTCTGATAGCCGGATTCCATAAAACAAAGCCATGAAAGGAGGGGTAGCAATTGAATAGACCGCCAATGCAAATAATGCCGTTGATGCAAGCAAACATGTTGGGGAGTAGTAGTCCATCTGTGAACAAGCCACTCATCATGTTCTCCCCCTGAAAGTAGTCCACAAAAGGTAGTCGTCCTTCTTGTTCAGAAACATAATCATCTTCTTCAGAAACAGAACCAACATCATGATGATATTGCAAGAGGTGATCATGATAAACACTTCGGTGGTCATTGGCCTCCTCGTGATGATGAGATTGCAGGAGGTATTTTGAAATAAGACTTCTTCGGCTAAGGAGCTGGACAAGAAGAGTTGGATTTGGATGGTTTTTAGTTTTAGACTGATTGTAACGAAGGTGTTTGGCAATGAAAGTTGGGGTTTGGAAAAGAGCTGACCATGACTTTTTAACGCACTTGAAACGAACTAATGATTTTACTGGAAGCCATGCCAAGATCTCTTCCACCAACTCTTCTGGTAAACTTTTTAACCTGCACCTTCTTGAATCAGAATCATCGGAGCTTAAACTTAAGCTGCACCTTCTCGACCTCCGCCCCCACCTCCACTTCGAATCATCGGACCTTAAACTTAAGCGGCACGTTCTCGACCTCGACATTTTCAACTGACTACTTCTATGAAATCCTATATACTCCTTTACTCCCTAGTCGGCTAGTCCGTTAGGTCGGCCCTCGGTATATTTTTATTTGCACATGCTTAGAGTGGACCGGGTCCGGGTAATGGATACAGCCGAGTCCAACTATTGTGTAAGTAGGAGGGGCCTAATTCTGTATTCATAGCTTAATTTGCCTCCATTATCATTTAAAATTACTACATTTTTCAATCACAAAATAAATTAAAAGAAAAAAACAACAGCAACGTGAGTTATTTAACTTATTTTTCTATTTTTAAAAAAAAAATGCGTATAGTTGCTTTGAAGAAGTGGGTTAGTGGGTGAGTATTCTTATTTTGTAGGCAGTGTTTTAGTGCAAGTTAGACATGTATTTTTACTAGACTATCATTTAATTTTGTCTCTACTTGAACGTGGGGATATAGGAGTATTTTGGAATCAAAAAAATGTCAAGTCCAAACAGGAAAGCCCTTAATAAGTAGTATAGATAACACACACACATGTTGGGTTCAAGATACACATTCTAGTTTTTTTTTTTTTTTTTTTTTTTAGAAATAATTACAACATGCTGCTAGTATCGTAATTCGAACCTTTTCTCCCTAAAAGATATTGAAATGTTAATCATAAAATTTTAGTGGGGTCTGAAAGGTTACAAAAGAAAGATTCATAGGAAAAATTGAGAGTCCATGTGTTTACCAAAATGGGCTGGAGATTTGGGTTTTAGAGATGTTGCTAAATTTAATGAAGCTATGAGTGTGGCATCTGGTTCAAGATATGAGTTCTATCTTCTATTGGGTCTTCAAGGCAAAATACTTCCCAAATTGCTCTATTTTTTAAGCTAGATCATCCTTGAGTTCTTTCGCTTGGAAAGGTATCCTATTAATTGCTAAAGGATGGTGATGGAAGAGTGTTATCTCCTCCTACTTTCTCTCTTCAGATGCAATAATGGATGCCCTTTTTGATCCACATTCATGTTGGTGGAATATTCATCTCATTGATCTATGTTTCTATCCCCCAAAAGCTCAACAAATTAAGTCCATCCCTATCTGCTCTGTCCCATAATCTGATGTTTTGATTTGGCTGAAGGAAAGGATTGGAATTTATTCAGTAAAGATGGGTTACCAAGCTCTCTGTGAAGGCTCCACACAAACTCATGTCCCAACTCAAAATGCAGAAGCTAAGAAATCTTTTTGGAAAGGAATTTGGAAGCTTAAAGTACTGAGTAAGATCAAACATTTTATGTGGAAACCTTGTTCTAATGCTTTGCCTACAAAAACTAATTTATGGTATAGAAAAATTCAAAGTGATCCAACATATCATCTATACTCAAAAGTTCCAAAAATTATTTTGCATGCTTTGTGGGGTTGAGAAAAAGTTCAACCTATCTTGGAAACTATATTTGGCTAGTTGGACAAGGATAAAGCATCATCGAGCTCTTTTGCGGTTTTGGTGGAACTAGTCTGTGAAAACCCTCTCTCCTAGCCCTATTTTCTATCATGGCTTAGACTACATAGAATCACAAAACAAAAGTCATTTGCTAGAAAATTATGTGCCTTTGGATTAAATTGCGGGCATTGCAAAGAATTACCTTCACAGCTTCAAGAGTTTCGAAGTGCAGCAACCAAGAAAGAAAAGTACAATCAGAAAGAAATGGTCTCCTCTAGCGGTGGGATCCATAAAAACAAACTCTGATGATGCAATGTTTGATGAGTCAAGCTCGGCTAGTATTGGAGTTGTTACTCGAAATTCCAATCGTGAAGTCATAGTTGTACTCTCATAAAAAAAAACTCAAAAAGCCTTCATCTGTGGTGACATTAGATATGTTAGCAGCAAGGAGAGCGGTTTAATTCATTAATGAAACCAAGTTCATCACTCATCCTTCAAAGGAGACTTTGAGACTGTTATAAACTCTCTTAAGCTTGGGGATATGTCCCTTCTTCTGTTGGTCACCTTATCGAAGACATTGTGTCTTTTGCTAGCTCTTTACAGAGCTTCTCTTTCTCTCATATTGGAAGCCAAGGTAATGAGGTGACACATGCCTTAGCTCAGAGAGCAAGACTTTCTTTTCCCTTTCAGTTTAGATGGAGTTTATTCCTCTAGATATTGTCTCGTTTGTTATGACTGATTTACCAGTCCATGAATAAAGGGATTAGGATTCAAAAAAACAATTTCTTTAATTAGACTACAACATTAGAGAGACCCACGTTAGGATTCAAAAAAGAGGACCCAAGTTAGGATTTTTTTTTCTTTTTTTTAAAAAGGAAAGAGACTCATGTTAGGACTCCTCTCTTCCCACCTCAAAACCCTAACAACTACCACCTCAAAACCTTAAACATAACTTCTTCTTCTTTTTGACAAAGAAGGGTGTCTAGACCTCTTCAAATATCTGACTATTCCGTTGAGTATATGCAATCCCCCCGTCTCACACGCACCAAATTATTACATAGAGGAATCTCATGAGAGTAGCTCGAAGATGCTGACAAGAGATTTTGAGCCCAGAATCTCATGGATATCATTAGACCCTAGGAATTTGGTAAGGCAATGTTGTAGCTAGGCTTCTCCTCTCTCTCCAGTCCATATCTAGAACGATTTCAGACTTCCAGCCCAAAGAATGATGGGTTTTTATTTGGTATGTTATATATAAAACAGATAAATTATCGCGCGATGCGAAGATACTTTACAAATTAATTTGAAACAATTTTTATGTTTTTTTAAGACCTATTTATAATACTTATTTTGTTTAAACAAACTCTATTTTCTATCTTTCACTTTTTATCTAGACTGCGGTTACTACTTAAGGCTACATTTGTTTGGAGTGAAAATAGGGAGGATGGAACATGGGGGAAAGAAAATATGAGAGATTTTGGGTGGGAGGGGTGTTTGATTGAGTGATTTTTTTCGGGAGCGGGACGAGAGGGGGGGGGGGGGAGGGGAGAAAATGATGGGGCCCTCCCCCTCCCCCCAAAAAAAAATGGAGAGAAAATGAGAAGAAGAAGTGGTTGAATGAAAATTACTTATCTAGCCCTTTCCCTGCCCAAAGTAAATTCACGTTAAAGTGTTTTATTTTTTTTTCTTTTTCTTCTTTGCAACGTCAAACTCTAGGTTCTTCGCTACGTTAAACTACTAAATTCGTTTTCTTTTTCTAGGATTATTGCAACTTTAAACTCTCTTTTTTTTTTTTTTTTTTCCTAGATTCTTTTCTCCTCACATTAAATCTTTTTTTTTTCTTTCCTTTTCTTTTTTTGGGTTCTTTGCTTTAGGTTGCTTATTTTATTTTAAAAAAAATATTTTTTTCCCTTTATAAAATATTTATATAAAAAAAGTTATGTAACAAGAGTATAAGAATAAATTTAAACAAACTCTATTTTCTATCCTCCACTTTCCCACTCTCCAACCAAACACAAATGACGAAAATTTTCTATCTCCCCACTTTTCCATCTCCTCCCCATCTTTTTACCCTCTCAATTTTTCATCCCCCAACCAAACGGACTCTAAGTGATAGTTAAACTCTAAGCCCAACTTAAACTCTTCTCGGTTAAATTTGGTTCCTAGTCTATAAAGCCAAGGGGGAATCCATTCTCAAACCATAGTCCATGAGGCTAAAGGACCATATTTGGGATGGGTTTAATGTATGTTACTTGGATTCATGAAAAGATATTCACTACTTACAAATATATTTTTCATTCTTTCCTCAAAAAAAAATATGCATATATTTTTCATGCATGAGTGTATACTTGTTATGTGTGTATATGTGAGAGAGAGAGGTTAGAAATTATTACTAGGGGCAAATTACAACTTACCCACCTATGGTTTGAATGAAATTTAAGTTACCTACCTGTGGCTTGAATTTGACACTTTACTCACCTGAGATTTAAATAAAATTTAAGTTGCCTACTTATAGTTTGAAATCCCATGATGCAAGCGTTCCGCTAGGTTATTTTTTATCTTATTTGATCTTGTATTATTATGTTTTTTGTGTTTTTGGAAGAGAGAGACATAAAAGTGAAGGAAAATTACATATTTAGCCTTGTTTTTAATAGAAATGGGTTACAGATCTCTAATTGAACTAACCTCAGATAGACAAAATATCAAATTTCAAACCACAAGTACACAAGTTAAATCTCAGTCAAACCACAGGTGAGTAAATTATAATTTTCCCTTATTACTATATAAAGAATTGGAAAAAGCTCTTACATTTTGTTTATGAACAACATCTCCGATATATTTGATATGTTGCTTGTTCCATTTATATAAACAATCTCCTACAGCAGGCGGATTCATTCCATGTTTTGCCCAGCATTTTTCCACATCTTTAATAAATTTTTGATACATGGGATCATTTGGATGCATCAAGTTTCTGCAAATTCGAAATTTCTCAATC
Source organism: Quercus gilva (assembly GCA_023621385.1). Classification (NCBI taxonomy): domain Eukaryota; kingdom Viridiplantae; phylum Streptophyta; class Magnoliopsida; order Fagales; family Fagaceae; genus Quercus; species Quercus gilva. The sequence continues at coordinate 26,406,092 of CM042476.1, forward strand.
ACACAATCAAAATCAAATTTATGTTCTACCTCTAGCTTTTCCTTACAACTTCTTAAAAGTTCTCTGAGACAAGTAGAAAGTGAACTATACTCATGATCAAGTTTATAAAGATGAGGGAGTAAGGTTGGAAGTGAATGATGAAATGGGGTGGAGGGCAAATCAGTAACTTTTCCTTTAACGAGAATAAGGATAACTAAATCCATAATTACCATCATCAATTTCCCATCAATTTCCCTGGCCATGGATTCTCTACCACTTTAGAATTTACCATGTTTTGAAGTTAAATTCTAACCCCTTTGATTTATGCATTGTTGAATCATTATAAACACTTAAAATAAAGAATCAAATTTATAAATTATCTATTTTTAAAATATTTTTGTTCAAATAAGCATTGTTGAAGAAGTTAATTGTCTTTTAGTATAAGCAATTGTTTTAGTTAGGGTCACAAGATTCCATAATAGTTTTTGTATTAACATATGACATTTGGAAAAGGCCAAGGTGTTTTTTTCAATAAAAAATTTCTCAAATCAACCATTTTAAATATTTTAAAACAATATATTGGTTCTAAGAACATGATAAACAAGTCATATTAGCTATAATTAAAAAACAATATATATGCCTAGAGTCATTTGTTGAAATTACTATTCAAAAAGTTGTGTTCCGAGAAGAGAAAACTTATAGGAAAAGGACAAAGTTTGGCTAACTTTGTTGTAGATTATGATTACAACTTCACTAAATATCTTTTTATTGAATGTGAATTTTGACAAATTCACCATTAGATAACATTTCCTTCCTGTAACTTTTATACTTATAAAATTTCTAAAAGATAAAAAATTAATAGCTACGTCAAATTTTTAAATATCAAGTTTGTAAAGTCTAAAATTATACATAAAAGTAAGTTTATGAATTGAAATAATAAATATCATCACATTGGCACGAAATTTGACACGCATGTTAAAAATAATAAAAACATGCAACTATCAGTTAGATTTTCAAAATATATAATTTTTTGAATTTCTTTTAGTAGAAGTTGTAGTCAAACTTTGTCCAGGAAAAAAATGTGTTGTTTCAAATTGTGGTGTGACATTTAATTTGAAGTCAATAAAATAAATAAACTTGATCGTCATGTTTAGACCAGGGTGGCAATAAAGCATTGAATGATTGTTCTTTCATATATTTTGTTCAACCAATCTTCAACTCATAGTTACAATTGAAAATAAAATGACTTGTAGTCAATGGACATTTGCAATATGTTCTTTTTTTCCCCCTTTTCATGAATGAATTTCTTTTCTTGCTGATAATAAAATTAAAAGAAAAGAGAACACACGAGAATTTCAGTTCCAATAAATTACGACTTACAAGCCTCGTGATGCAAAACTGTAGCCCAATTTTTTAATGAAATATGCAGGATTCTCCATCTATAGATTTCTACACAATCCCAACCATGAGCTGTCTTTGGAAAAAACAAAAGCTCTTGTATTGCATTTCTTGGGTACAAGTTAATTTAATTTCAACAATGCAAAAAGATTGTCGAATTCTCTTCTTTTTTTTCTTTTTTTGAGCAAAAGATTGCCTAATACTCTAAGGACAAAGATTAGCTATAAACTTGGTTGTAGCCAATGACTACAATTCTACTCAATATCTTTTTTTTTTTTTTTTTTTTATGTGAATTTTGACAAATTCACCATTGGATTACATTTTCTTCTTAAATTTTCTATACTTACAAATTTTCCAGAAAATAAATAATGAATAACTATGTCATCAATCAAATATTTAAATTTCAATTTTTTGTATCTAAACTTATGCATAAAAAACACATTTATGGATCAAACTGTAAATAACATCTGATTGACATAAAATTTAATATGCCTGTTAAAGACATAATAAACCTGCAATCCAACGGTTAGATTTTTAAAATATATAATTATGTTAATCTTTGTCCATACTTTAATCTTTGACATACTATAATTTTTTTTTTTTTTTTAGAATACCAAGTATTTTTAACACACACACACGAGGAGAGGGGAAAAGGTTTTTTAAAAGAAACTTACAGTGGTGTATATCTAAAATGGCCTAACTCTTGGATACATAGCACAAGTTTTAAACTTCTTTTACTCACACTCATTTTCCAATGTGGAATTAACCCACTGTTTTTTCTTTTGAGAATATTAACCAAGAGAGTCAATACCATACCGGAGGCTATACTGGTTTGCCCAGCGGTACGGTATATTTCGTATACATTAATATTATTAACACACACAGGGAGAAGGGAGAATGTTTTTTTAAAAGAAACTTACAGTGGCGTATATATTACAGTGGTGTAATATATATATATATATATATATAAGGTAAAACGTAGTATTTATTATTGCTACGCTTCTATTAAGCCACGGTAGCAGCCATGTCATTATTTTAAAAAATATGTATATAAAATATTAATGCATGAAATAATGTATTATGCATTTACTCATACTCAAAACTAATTATAACTTATCAATCATAATATGACCATCGCTTTTCACTACCCTGACTTTACACATGCTTAAACCTAAACGTAATTTATATAGTAAATACATGTAATACAAACACATTGGATTGAGATACCATTTATTTATTTTTAGTTTATACTCGCCTGAAGAAAATCTCATTCCACCACTATTTTACAAAGACATTGGGTTGAGACATCATTTATTTATTTTTAGTTTATACTCACCTGGAGAAAATCTCATTCCACCACTATTTTCATATCCATATACTAATGTAGTATTCAAAGTCAAGTTCAAGGGTCTAGCTCTGCTCCAACTTAAACTACCATATGTCATTTTCATCAACTTCAAGAGATATGATAGAGATAATAAAGCTTTTAAAAAGGGTTTTTCTTTTTTTTCTCTTTGTATTAAATATATTAAATTCAAGTGGATTTCCTAATATGCTTTTTTGTGATGTACCAACTTTCTCTACCTAGTACCGTATTGAACTTGAATAACAAATCTTATTGATATTACTTTGACAACAAACTACTTCTATCACATTAGAATACATTCTTATCATAGATTATGGTTTTACATCACTTTATTATTTATAATTAATATTAATTTTTGAGTTATCTTTACTAATTACAATTCGGCATTCGGTCCACCTTGGTCCGTTTTAGTCTAACTCAGTTCACTTTGGTTAATTTTGGTCCAATTCAGTCAAATTTGGTCTATTTCGTCCACTTCGATCTTCAATCCAATTCGGTTCATTCGATCAATTTTAGTGTACTTACTTAAGAATGAGAAAAAACAAGTTTAGGTTAAAAGTACTATCAATTATTTGAGTAATATCAGTTGTAATTATATGACAAATTTGATTCTCATGATAATCACCTTAAGGGAATGAGCATTTGAATAATACATTTGACACTTAAAAATTTTACTTGGACCAAAAGAAATTAGGGAAAATATAATGCATAATAACAATAGATAGAAGAAATGAGCAACTTCAAAAGAGAATAATATCAATAAAAAACAAAAACAAAAATGATAAAATTATATACTTGTAAAAATGTAAAGATAGAAATTACTTTAGAAATTGTTTAATTTTTAAGGAAAAAATTATCTACAATAAAGTTTAAAGAATAAATTAAAATAATTATATATCTCCACACATCGTGTGAGTCAGTGGGTCTGTGCTAGAAATAATAAAAAGTCGTGCAGTGACAAACAAATCACTTAGTGAGCTTAAGTATCAAAATTTTGGGGAAGAAAACCTGAATTTACATTCTGATGATTTATCGGAAGAAGAAAAAAAAAAGAATATATATATATATATAAAAAGATTCTTACTTTGCACAATGCACATCTGACAAGACCGCAGAAAAAAAAAATGATATAAATTGAAATTTCATTCTTCTCAACCAAATATAAGGAGAATTACATTATTTTTTTTATTTTTCAACTTTTTTTCTCTCTATCATCTCAATTTTCTATCATTCCTACTATTTCTATCCTTTCACTTTTCTATCATTTATTCTCCTTAACAAATGAGATTAGGCTTTCTCTGCCCACCTAGCTCATTAAGAAACTTTACTATTCTCTCCGTCAATGGAGCCGATGTTAGTTGCACTTGATCCACCTCATCATCATGGTAAGCTCGCCGTGTTCAAGTTGGAAGACTATCTAGTAGGAGGGATTGGAGCGCATACACTAGAATTTGCTTCTGGTGGGCGATATAGCATACCATCTGCAAAACAAAAGCATACATAACATGATTAAAGTTGCAGAGAGGTTTCCATGCAATTCATTTATGGAAAAAGGAAAGAGATTGAGGGAAAGATTATTTCATAAATCTCTAGTGAATGAGTGCATGTATATCTTCCAACCAAAAAACTACATCATAGAAGTACAACAAGTAATTAACCAAAAAACTGTACAAGAGATATAGAATTACCCCAAAGAGATTATAACTCCATTAAAGAGAGTAATTAATATTATTAACCAGATCACAGCCACAGAGCTATAGAGTGTTAAGAATATCATTCAACTAGATAATAGATTGGCAAGTATCAAGAGGAAAAAAATGAACTTCAATCTTCATTATACAACATCAGCTAACCTCTATGTTAAAGCTTGCAAGAACTATGAACAACACATGACTAAGAAAGAGAGAGAAGGGTAGGGAGGACACCTGAATAATCAAAAACAAACTTTTGCTCCGGATGTTTTTGCTTGATAATACAATTTTTTAAAATTATTTGGCAAAATAGCACTATTTAAAATTTATTTGTTTAGTAACTTCTTTTCTGAGCTATCTCAGATTCTCATAAAATGACTTTTTTCCAACAAACATGTTATGCATCCATAATTGCTGAAAACATAAAGCTTGTCTACTTAGGGGAGCTTAGAAGAGGAGTTACTTAAAGCACCCGGATAGTTTTGAAGGAAAAATAGTGGGGAATTTTGTTTAAGTCTAAAGGGAACCCACAGAGACTATCAGCACAAGAAGTCTCACCAGATTTTGCAAGTTACAGGTAAATTTTTTTACTGGTGAATCTCCTCTCATCAAACAATACTATTTTGCCAAACAAATCTTGAAAACAATATTATTAAGATAAAAAGCCAACCACGACTCAAATCAACATCCCTGAAATTCCAGAGTCAAGAGCTGCATCCAGATACAAAAGACAGTGTGAGAATAAGAGAGTAAATGGTTGAAGAAAATGAAAAGTAGTTGTGAGATAAAAACAATATGGAGAAAAAAAAGGGGAAAGAATGTGACACTACCATTATGTAAATGAAGCCTCTTTAATAAAGACAACCATCATTCCACGACCATAGACCTGAGCCAAAAATCCATGGCCACACATTTAGAAGCTCTGTGAAAAAGCCAAGCTGCAACCTTTATTGGATGCACCATTTGGGATTGTGGTAGATAAAGATGGTTTGCCAGGTGATTAATATTTATATAGAGAGGACAAAGACAATTAAGGAGAAGTTATAGTGACGTGGTCCGCCATAAGAACTGTATAATTTCTCGACAGTAAGATAAGCCATGCATCTTGGATCATAAGAACTACAAACCCAAAAGACTCTGTAGTCTGTACCATATCAGTTGGGATTGGGCTGGAATTTTAATGCGTCTCTGAATACTCGGTGCTTGAATTGATTGTATTGCAATTTTAACAGGTATTTGCTATTTGGATTGAATTTGAATTTTCCTATGACAAAGATGGTTGAAAACTTGATGACCGCAACACAACTTGATGAAGTGGTTGACAATGAGAGGAACCACTTTCACTTTCACATAGAACCATCACTTTTTCTCCACTACTCAAAGTCCACAACTTCGGTACTATGACAAAAATTTGTAGTAAAAAAGTTTAGTCCTAAACTTTCTCTTCGTTTGGACCAACGATTTGGCAATTCATTCCCGCCACTTGTTTCGATAAACATGGATAATTTAGATGGTCATTGGAACTTTTTCGAACCAACCATTACTCAATTTGAGGGAAATTTATCTTTAAAGTATAAACTATAGAGGATATTGTTGTTTGCCCTCTTTCGTAGGGCTAAAGCTCATAACTCTTTTTTTTTTTTTTGGGGTGAGAATAAGCTTTATCACTTTTTTTTTTTTTTTTTTTTTGAGAAGACTATAAGCTTATCACTTAATACAACAATATAATACAAATCAACAAACTTGGCCAGACTGATTAAATTCATTTGATCCATTTTAATTAAAAAATAGTTTTACATATAGGCAAAATAAGTCCTATAGTCACACTCAAATAGAAGACGCTAACTCAGTTTGCCCCCTACCATTTTTTTTAATTAAAAAAAAGGCCTATTCAAAAGAACAGACCTAACAGCAAAACTAAAGCTACTTATTGATTGAAATACATTTTGATTCCTTCAACTTTGGGTCTGTTGTCAATTTGGTATGTAAGATATGAATTTTTAGTCAATTTGATTCCTAAATTTGCGTTTATTATCAATATACATAGCTCTTACGATAAAATTGGGGTAACTTTGCTCTATTAAGTATGGGAAATTATTGTATACTTTCAGAGTACTATAAATGCGTACTCCTTCCTCTCACATTAATGATGGGTCTTACTAATTAAATTCACGGTGAGACCCACCATTCATATGAGAGGAAAGAGTACGCATTTATGATACTTCGAGAATACCTAATAATTTTCCATTAAGTATTATCTATATCCTCTCCACACAGACACACACACACACACACACACACACACACACACACAAAAAAAAAAAAAAAAAAAGAAGGTATTATCTATACATAGCACTAGGATGTCCAAAATATCCCTATCCTACACACTTACAACTTACAAGTTTCCCGTTAATGGGGATAAATAGTAAAAAGAAAACTATTCTTTCCTAAATTTTAGTTTTTCAAAAAAAAAAAAAAAAAAGCCTACTAGGCTGATCCTTTAACCACAAGAAATGTACAAATTATATATATATATATATATATATAAACATACAAATTCAAATAGCCGCAAAACTTCCCATGAAGTCAGCAATTTTTTTTCTTTTTCTTTTTTTCCGAGACCTACATGTTTCCTTTTTACTCTTCTTTTTTTCTTTTTCTTTTTTTTTTTCTTTTTTGAATTTATGTTTCATCTTACTCCCTAATATATCTCACTGTTTTTCAAATCAATTCTTCTTTATTTTGAATTTGAAGGGAGGATATAAAATAAATAAATAAATAAAAACACTCCTACTATAAAACCATTACTATTACTTTGGTCCTATTTTGTCCACTTCAGTCCTATTTGTTCTATTCGGTCCACATTGGTTCAATTCGGTCCACTTTGATCCTTTTCGGTCTATATTGGTGCTATTCAGTCCATGTCAATCCTATTCGGTCCATTCCGTCCACCTCAGTTCACATTTGTCCTTTTAGTCCACTTCGGTCCTATTCAGTCCACTTTGGTCCTAGTTGGTTAACATCGGTCCACTTAGGTCTGTTTTTTCCACTTTAGTCATATTTGGTCCACTTTGATCTTATTCCATCCATTTCGGTCCTATTGGGTCTCTTTGGTCCACTTCGGTATTTGGTTCATATTGGTCTTATTCGGTCTACTTCAGTCCTATTCCGATCAATTCGGTCCACTTGGGTCCATTCAATCTATTTTGATCCACTTCAATCCAATTCGGTCCATTTGATCCAATTTGCTCTATTTTGGTCCACTTTTATCCATTCAGTGCATTTTGTCCGTTTCTGTACTACATAGAAATCATTACCAAGATTTCACCTAATTGAAAACACAGAGTAGGTAAAAATATTACCAAAATTATAGAAAGCTTTATAAATCATAGCAATGAACTATTATTTTTTATCCTAACAAGGTATGGAACTACCCAGCCCCCATCCCAACAAATCAAACTTATTTGATTTTATATATAGTAGGTTGTAACCTATGCTTATGCATGGAAACATGCAACTATAGTAATGATGAGGTGATTATATCTAGGTGAGTAATGTAATCATCTTGGCTTTTGTGTTAAATATTATGAAGATGACAACGAAGTCAAGTACAGCAATGATGAGTAGTGTAATAGGGTACTGTTGTTGTATATATGTGTAATTATGTTATAGTTATTATTGAAATTGTAAGTAGAATTTGTAAAGGTCTATTGCGTGCAAAGTTGGACAATTTTGCATATATATATATATATATGTGTGTGTGTGTGAAAACTGTGTTCCTCTTCATGTTGTTAAAAAATAACAGTTTTAACATAAGTAATTATCACATGAAACTGTTATTTCTTCATATTGTTATATACATATGTTAAAACTGTTATTTCTTCATGTTGTTAAAACTGTTATTTCTTCATGTTATTATTTGTTCATGTGATTGGTTGTTGGCTATAATTATCTTTATGTTTGTACTGTGAAGGTGTTGGACGTAGGCATGGGGAAGAGGAAACGACAATTGCCGCTTGTTTACATTGGCGAAGGATTGTCACATGGACGACAAAGGGTGGAGGCACAAGATAAGGAAGCCCATATTTCTCAGGAGGTAAGACCAATTGCCATTGATGACGATGAGACACAGGCCCCTAGTACTTAACATGTCTTCGAAGAAAAATCATCCATTGATTTTTCTTTTCATTTACTTTAACTTTTCTAGGCAAACTATGCTTTTAATACTTCAGTGTAATGTAAAAATATTTTACAATGGTTGAATTTAGTTAACCGCATTTCTAGATCTTTAACTAAAAGAAAAAAATAAAATACTCACAAGCAAGTTCATCATACTCATCCTTGTCCACAACATAGATGCTGACATCCCCAAGTATTGTGTAGACAATATAAACTAATCTAGTGCATAAAACAAAATTCCCGTTGATGTGAACTCAGTAAAACAATTTTCTAATAAACTCAGTCATAGAAATAGTATTTACATGTGATGTGAAGGCTAAATTCTCCTTGAAGAAATAGAGAATGTGGTACTGTTATTCAATTCATGTGGATACTTGCTGAGTTTAGCACTCTAATATTTATACTCAACAGTATAAGATTTGTCATATGAGTATGATTTAGGCTTCTTTCCGCGTTTACTACCCAAGAATTTTACATGACCAATTACACTCTGTCACATAAAGGTAATTGAGTGATTTTGGGTTGTTTTACTAAACAGCGGCACCATTTTGGTAAACTTAATACACCTTTGACAGTGAAACAACAAAGTACCCTCTATGCTTAAAGGGTAGAGCTCAAGACATAAGGAAATCCTATTGTTAATATTTTAATGAAGTAAGGATTGCTTTTCCAACTGCTGCATCACATAATCTTAAACATCAAGTAAAAACAACAAAGTTAGTGCAATTTGGATATATATCTACTTCAAATACTTTATGGTTAGAATTGACCACATAATCTTTATTTTTCTTATTTATTTTTTATTCCTAATTTTTTTTACAAATATATATATATATATAGATTATTGACTTTACATATTATCTACTTTAATTTAAATCTTTAATATTCCATTATCATTAACATGATATTCCATTATCATTAACTTGACGGGTTGGCTGTAAGATTATAGAATGAGTTTTTTTTTTCCCCCATAAAACCACTACATTAATAATTAAATGCAAAATCCCCTCCTGAAATCTCTCCTGCATAAATGTACTGATGTTTTGTTTAAATGAAATTTTAAACCCTTAATATCACATTAAGTTACTAGATGAATAATTTTTTCATGGTGTGATATGTTTCAGTAATTGTGAGATTTGATAATTCAGCCCTAATATTGGTGGTTTTGTATATATAAATGATTATCAACAAAGCCCAACAGCGGAAAATAGGTTTAAAAGACGTGGTCCTACAAAGCTAGTTGACATATGGGCATTGGATGGATCCTGGAAAATCCCGTTGCCGTTAAATGATCAAGGCCAACCGATTAGTCCAGTTGGTAAAACGTTTGTTCGGCGGTTGGGAACTTTTTGTGAGAATGGCTTATTATGCCTGCTTACACCTGCTGGGTGGCCAAGAGTTCCTAAAAAATTTAAAGAGGATTGTTGGATTGAGATTGAGGTAGTATGAAAATAAATTATAAGTAACAGTTATTTACAACCGCTGTCATAACTAAATGTCATATTCAGTAGGGTCCATGCTTGTGTTTTGCTAACTCCACTTTTGCATTTCAGAAAAGGTATCTAATTGACCCCGATATTGTCGCACCATTCGATCAAATGGGATGGGCAATGCATCAACTCGGGGTTTCGAGGAGAAATCGGAGGACAAAATTGAAGAAGGATCACTATAAACGTGATATGACAAAGGAACAAGTATTGGCCAAGATACCGCCGACCGTAATGGAGGAGCAATGGACGAAAATGGTTAACTATTGGTTTTGTGACAAAACTGTGGTACTGCTACTTTATTCGTCTATCTCAATTTAGTGGTAATTTAGTCAAGAAAATCATGTTGGCCATGTTTCACTCTAATAGCCCATCCTTTTAACCTAAATCTTCTGGTTATTTATAATATACTTAGTCTAGCTCAAAGCACTTTCCATTAGATGTGATAGAGTTGTTTTGCCCCCATCAACAACATAAACTTAAGATTATTATAATTTAAAGATTGGTTGGGGACTACTACTACAAGTGTATTGTAGTAGACAATTTATGTCAGGGGTCTCAATAAGAAATATATATAAATAAATAAAAATTGTGTCATAGTAAACAAATCTTCCTGCAATTTTATCCTAGCTCACTTATCAACTCCACTAGCTAATCTATGTAGCTTAGGCTGCAAAGGCTTACATACTCCTTAGGCCATTTTCTCTCCTTTTTATGTCCTATTCCAAAGTTGGTATGATGCATCTTCTTCCTTTAATACTAAAAACATGCTTTTTAACTAGTTTATGTTGGTACTTACAAGATCACAACTCAGTTCTTAACGTATTATTTAAATGCACACAATACATAATCACACCAATAAACCATCCAGATGAATGGGCATAACCAGTTTAGGTAAACTAATAGCAAACAATGAAGAAGTATATTCAGGTCACACACATGCTGCAAAACCAAATTTTATCAACTCCTATTTTAACACTAAGGAGGAGGGTAATTAGAAACATAAATATATTATGAATGCACAATGGCAAGCACAGAAGAGACAAAAACTTACATTAAGTAGTAAAATACCTTAGTCAAGAGATGTTTAGTTTTCATATACTTTGATGGTAATGTGGTTGCAGACATTAAGTAACAAGAACAAGGTCAGTCGAGTTTAGCAAAAAAGAACAAGGTCAGTCGAGGTGAACAAAATGAGATAGCAAGGTCTTGGGCGTCAAGTTTTGCACAAATTTCTGATAACATGGTAAGAAATGCATTACAAGTGCTACTGTATTCGTGTATCACGTAAGCTAATTTTATGCTTCTAAATCACGCTAAATGTTGAAAATACTCTTTTACTTTCTTGTTGGTGGTAGATATAAACTAAGAATTCATGAACACCTTAGTCAATGCAAATGATAAACAACATGACAAATTTGAGAGCAATTATGTTTATTGTATGAAATTTTGTTCATCATGCGGGCAAAAGCTAACAGGGCTCCAGTCGAGCGTGCAGATGTGTATCTAAAAGTATACCGTAGGAAAGTTGGGGCTGCTATTACTCCCCATGCACAAGAGAACATGGTAAACACAACTTGAATCGAATTTTAGTGTATTTTGTGTTTGTATTGTTTATGGTGTGTAATATGTTATTTGGTTCTTGTGGGAAAACATACAGAATAGGATAGAAGAATTTTTGAGTCAAGAGGGCATGCGACTACAAGGAGAGCCTGGTAGTACTATTGGAGTCCTCTAGTCCAAAGACGATGCGTATACTCAGGTGTTTGGTCCAGAGCACCCTAGACATGTACATGGGGTGGGATTTGGAATCACCCCATCTGGAAGAAGTGTCACAAATGCTTCACAGTTTACCTTGACTCCATCGTCGTCAACCAGAACGACCCAAAGGATTTCGGAGTTGGAAAACAACTCATCTATCCTTAAGGAGCAACTAGCCCAAGTACAAGACTAGCTCGCCCAATCAGAAGCAAGGCACCAAGAACAACAACAACAAGCAGAAGCAAGGCACCAACAGCAAATGGCCAAAGTGATGACACACATGAATGCAATGTTCGCCCAACTTAGTAGTGGTATACGTGATTTGGATCCGTCTCAAGTACCAAAAAAATGTTATTTAGCAAAACACTACTTTTTGCAATGCATTGTTATGTGATATTAATACGATGCCTTTAATATATTCAGGGTGGCAATGCTTGATGGGGACTCTCCATAGGAGGGGAAACTGTGAATCCTCAGGTAAAACAAATACAACCATTCATTATAACATATACAACTATATTGGGAAAAAAATAAAAATAAAAACCAAATATATTCCTACCTTTGTTGGTTTTATTCCAATTTGAAGATCCCACATCAATATATATGAAGCAAGAAGTAGGGAAGTAGATGTACTATAAGACATAAAATCAAATTAGAAAATTCAACCATGAATGTCGACAGGAAAGTATCCTTGTTCTAAAAACCTTTCAAGTGAACATTTTTATACATGCCTTTTTACACTTGCTAAATGTAGCTAATAGTTCCATGATGCATGAATGTTTTCAAGTGATTTCTAGTGTTTGCACTATTTCAAGTGTTCCAAGTTTTCAAGTGTTTGCATTGTTTTCAAGTGTTCCAAGGCTCCAAGCTGTCACATTTCTCTATGATATATGGAAGCAAACAAAAGAAAAAAGAAAGAAGACAACAATTTTAACGTGGTTCGGCCATGAAAGCCTACATCCACAGAGTCTCTATTATTTTCTATTTTGCAGTGTAGAAATCTATTACAAAGCTTATTCTACAACTTTAAGGAACAGAATCTCTACACTTATTCAATCTCTATTTATGATCATAACCATTGCCTTCCTTTTTTGCTGATGTGGCGCCGTCTGTGGGAAATTACTTGTGTGATAGTGAGTATAACGATTGATTATGGTAGGATCAGGTCCACACCAGGAAGAATCCATGGGGTCCCAACGTCAAGATGATTTCCTCAATCTTGAAGGCAGGAGGGGCCGGGAGGTTAGTGTGCATACCATGCATACTAGTAGAAGCCACTCTCAAGGTGGGAGTCATGTCTCTCAAGAGCAAAACGCTAGGGCCATACAGCTAGAGATTGACCATTTAAAGAAGAAGTTGTGCCATGCACAGTGAAAGCGAACTCCCTCCAATTCTAATGTTTCCTCTGATGAGGAAGAGGATGTTAGCTATAGATGAAGGTCAAGAACCCCACCCAGTGAGTCTTTCTCCTGCGATGAGGAGCACCATCACGAACGAAGGTATAAAAGCCCGTCTCGCAAAGGCTTGGGAAACAACGCTATAAGTAGGGCATTGAACTAAATTTCCAAGTCGCCTTTCACACTCAAGACCGAAGGGATAAGACTTTCTCGGCGCTTCAATCAGCCAACGTTCACCATTTACAATGGTCGAACGGACCCTGTGAAACATGTAAGCTACTTCAACCAGAGAATGGCTGTCCATTCCAAGAACAAGACCTTGATGTGCAAGGTGTTTCCATCCAGCCTGGGGCCCGTGGCAATGAGATGATTCGATGGCCTGGGGGCAGGTTCCATAGATTCCTTTAAGGAGCTCACCCGAGCATTTGGCTCTTGTTTTATTACTTGTAGTAGGGTTCCTTGGCCCTTGGATTCCCTACTGTCCTTAACCATGCGAGAGGGAGAGACCCTAAAACGTACTCGGACAGATATTAGGAGATGTTTAATGAGATAAATGGTGACTTTGGCGATGTAGCCATCAGGACTTTCAAGGTCGGCCTACCTGCCGAGCACGGTTTAAGGAAGTCTTTGACTGCAAAACCTGTCAGGGCTTGCCAATGCTCAGGCAGTTAACACGGTGTTCCAAGAACCAATGCACCAAATTCTGGAGAAGATTAAGAATGAGTCATTCTTTAAACCCTAGCCTTTTGATTCATGTTATGTTATATTTTGGTGATAAAACTTATTTTTTAATGGAAAAGCCAGAGGTGGGTAAAGGAGACCAAATAGAGCTAAACACAGGTGGGCAAAGTGTTAAGTATTAAACCAAATGTATGCAAAGTGAAAACAGGCCAAACCACAGGTGAGTTTACTGTAATTTGCCCATAATCTTTTATTTGGAATTTTGGATACCTAATTCAATTTGATTTTACATTATACTAGAAATAATTTTTTTTGAATAATAATTTTTTTTCTGAAATTTTATTATACCAAGAAGTAATGCTTGGTCAATCTCAAAAAAAAAAAAAAAAAAAAGTAATGCTTTGTATAAATTTTTTTTTTTAATGCAATTCCCAAAAAATTAATCTCTAAATGAAGTTGTGTTTGGTTGTTATAATTGCAATTCATAATATTTTATGAATTGTTTAAAAATAATATAGCATCAGCCTGCATACACTGTCCAACTAATTTTTAAAAAATAAAATAAAATCTTACATGTTTAAATAATATCTTACATGTTTAAATAATGAGTAGTTCTTACATCTTGAAAAAAATCTATAATGAACTTATGATGAGTATTTCAAAGCATATAATCTCATATTACATATGTTTGTACACCATTTTGTTACTAACCTTTACCAATAAATTTGTTCATAATTTAGGGGTGTGCATTTAACCCATCAAAGAGAGGAACCCAATCTGACATCTCATGTTGGTTTTCTTATGGGTTGATAGTGTTGAGTTGGATTCAAAATTTTTTATTTTGGATTGACAAAATTTTCAATCAAACTAACCCAACCCATGCTATTAATAGTTTAGAAAATATATATTTCTTAAATTTGTTAGTTTAATTTATTTTGGTATTTTAAAGCTCAATTTTGGCTAAATTGGAATATCATCCAAACTTGATAATTCAACTCGATTCCTATGAGTTGAGTTGGGTTGGTTTTTAGAGTTACTATTAGTTGGGATGGATTAAAAAATTTTCAACCAAAAAAAAAAAAAATTGGGTTGAATTAGAAAATATTCCAAATTTAAGCCGACTTGACCCAAGGAGTTTCCTAATTTATTCCCCATATTCCTTGAGGGGTGACTTAGTAGAATTTTTTTTTCATTAATTATTACATTAAAGTCGTGGAATTTTTGCCTGTCATGTGTTTGAGCAAAAGTCAGGTTCTAGTCTTCTAGACTTCTGGTTATCTTTGGGGTCCTCACAAACTATTTTGTAAAGAAGTACAAGTTGCACAAATAAGGACAAGTTGCCTAATTAAGAGAGCAAGGAAGGCCACTCTCACGGTCTCACCAAGTCAATTGATAAGTCTTCTAACTCACCCAGAGAATAATCAGGGTATAGAATAAATAATAATCTTTTATTTGGAAATTTGGATGCCTTATTCAATTTAATTTTGTGTTATACTAAAAATAATTTTTTCCTGAAAATTTATTATACCAAGAAGTAATGTTTGGTATAATGTTAAAAAAAAAAAAAAAAGTAATTCTCTTAAGCCAAATTTTTTTGTAAAATTAGTTGGACATTGTATGCAGGTTGATGTTATATTATTTTTATGCAATTCATAAAATATTATGAATTGCAATTATATTATAACCAAACACAATTTCAATTTAGAGATTAAAAAATCTTTACATGTCTAAATAATTAGTAGTTCTTACGTCTTGAAAAAAAAAATCAGTTATGATGATTATTCCAAAGTATATAATCTATTTTTTCATATGTTTATATTAGAGTTGTGCATTCAAACCACCAACCTAATGAACCCAACCTGATGGGTTGATGAGTTTAGTTAGTTTCCTTCTTTTTTCTTTTTTTTTTCCTCTGAAGTTTGGAAATATTTTGGATTGACAGAATTTTCAGTCAAAGTAACCAAACCAACCCAACCCATGCTATTAATGGTTTAGAAAATATATATTACTTAAATTTGTTAGTTTGATTTAATTTGGTATTCTTAAACTTAATTTTGATAAAATTAGAATATTGTGTTCAATTATCTAAATTGTAATAATTAATTGTATAATGGCTTAAATATTTGAATTATACCCGAACTTCTATTAAGTATGATAAAATAATCCCAACCTGATGATCCAACTCGATTCCTATGAGTTGAGTTGGGTTGGTTTTTGAAGTTTCTATTAATTGGGTTGGGTTGAAAAATTTTCAACCTAAAAAGGCTGTGTTGGATTAGAATAAGGGGTGGGATTGTTGATTGTTGCCTGTCATAATAGAAAGGCACTAGAGGTACTCAATGTGACCCTAAGAAGTAAGAAGTAAGAAGTAAAACGTTTACCTAAGGTTTTTGAGCCCAAAACTATATATCCTTTAATTATTGTTTTAGAAGGTAATGATGAGTGTTACTGTTATCTAGTAGTACTAAATTAAAAAAACATGATCATATTCACTGAATCCATTTAGAGCTGCAATTTTGATCACGCCCTCTTGGTCTTGGATCTACTATACCTACCAATATTGAATGGAGACGTCATTGGCTGAGTTGACTCAATAACTTTCCTAGTAACTTCAATGATGAAAGTCCTATGCCTAGTAATATGCATTTTATAAAAATTGGAGAGGATGATAACCTTGAATGAATAATATTATGGTCACTACAAATGTGTCAAACTTTTAAAATATATATACATGCATATATATATATATATATATGATTAAAAAGGTATTCTTAACGAGTGCACTTAGAGCATTTGTTAATAAATCATTTTAGGAGGAGGAAAAAAAAAAAAAAAAACCTTTGTTGAGATAGTTACAATATGATACTAAGCATTTCTCCTCTAGACTCTAAATACTTTATGTATAGAGAGATATCAATTCAGCTATAATGTCCTTTTTAGGAAAGTTTTAATATTACTTTCCTAGGATATATAAAAAGTTGTGACCAAAAAAAAATCCTTTTTCCAAAAAGAAAAAAAATTGAACTATTTTCTAAACCAATACTTTCAGAGCATCTGTTAACTTTTCCTTAATTAAAAAGTAATCAAAATATATTATTTACTTAATTATTGATGTATCATGGATCACATTTATTATCTTGCTATTTTGTAAGTCTTTTATAATAAAATTAATAATAGTTTTAGTTTTTCTTTATATGAATACCATTAGTATCTCCAATGCCATGTCAAAAGCTTTTTATCTCTTGGTGTTTTTAGTAGAGATATAGAGAGTTCTAATCCTGCAAGACTCCAACTATAAAATTATTCTAACAAAAAATAAAAATAAAAATAAAAGCCAATGCCATGATTACATGCATTGCTTTGAGAGAGAGAGAGAGAGAAAGATTAATTTTATCAGGTGAGCTGCACCCTGTAGGCCAACAAAACATTAAAACTTTGGAGTAGAAACCTGCAACATACTTCATTTAAGGTGGAGAATGGGCCACCTGATGCTGATGACATAGTTATTAGAAAAAAAGAGTATTGACTATTGAGTTTTCTTTCTTTCCAAAGTGAGTTTGGAATTTTATATTAAAAGGGATTCTCATCTATTCTTATATATTTCTTGAAATTAGTACTAAAAAAAGGCATGATTAGTAAAATGATAGTAGTAAAAAACTGAACCCAATAGAATATATAAACAGCACCTAGTAATTTAAAAAAATAGCTGCATATCTGTCCCTCTGTGTTGCTTCCTTTGGACTCTTGGTATGCCTTCCAAAACTATAATGTTGGTATTGTTTACTCTGAACCAAAGGCTCTCATGCTACTCCCATCCCTAAAAGCATTTACTCAAGTAGGACAAATCTCTTAATATAGTGGTAACACCAGCACTCTTTCTTATGCCTTTTGTTTCTCTTCCCTACAATCATGGTTACTATCTAATTTTATTTTATTTTTTAAAGAATTATAATAATACATTTTGCACGAATATTAAAAGGGCATGCCAAATGCAACCATAATATTACTTTTTTTTTTTAAATAAAAAAGTACTTAAAAAGTACTTGTATGACTTCTTCTATGACTTTTTAAGAGTAAATTTCGGCCAAAGAATAGTATTACTTTTTTTTTTTGGTTTAATAAAAAAGTACTTGTATGGCTTTTTAAAGTATAAATTTTGGCCAAAGAGAAGAATGCAGGTTAGTCACATCTGCTTCATGAGATTTTTTCCAGGTGAGTGTACTATCCTTCAAGTTCATAAACTCTTTTTTTTTTTTCCTTAATGTTTTGGGAGAGAAAAAAAGGGACGCAGCATATATATATATATATATATATATATATATCTAAAAGCAAGAATGCATCATCAACAAATGCATATTGCAAACTTCATTACGAAAGAAAGACCAACTCAATGGTACACATTTTGTCAAAAGCTTTATAACTCAACTAACACCCCATGGTGTTTCCAATTACCCTCTACCCTATTGTAATTGAATTTTTTTTTCATCTTCAAAGGAAAATTGTCCTTTCTATTTTTGCTTCAAAATAGAGTTTCTTTCATAATGAAAATATAATTTTCAAAAAACGTGTAAATAGGTTCACAAGTTCATGTCATTTAATTTCCATTCCATTGAACAAAGAATGATAACTACTTCAAAACGATGCGGTGTCCACAATAATAACTTTTGGATCCGTGAAATACCAAATCTTCCCAATGAAGTATATAAGATCTTGGCCCAATAGAACTCAGTTGAAAGTGGTCTTAAAACTTAAATAATGCCACTGCAGTCCTCCATGCCGTAGGATTTTCAATCCAAGACAAAAGGAAAATGCTCCTCAGTCACTGGAACTAGAAAACTTTGTCCAGAAGTCCTGGATAAATAGCATAGATTTCCCCCTTTTTTTTTTACCTGACATTTTCTTGGTAAATCTTAAAAGTTTTATACTAATAATACTTACCCTGGCCTAGCTTATGTTCCCTAGTTGCTTTCAATGGGTAGTTTCAGGGATTACTTTTTCAGTACTTGCTCTAGGTAGGTATCTGATGGTCATAACATGGTCAAGGTTGAACGTTAAATAGGATCTGCTACATACAAGTGCATCTTAAAATTGGTCATTATTTTGTCAAAAAAAGAAAATTGGTCATTATAATGGTAACGCTATGCCTTTAATCACATTGTGATGGAATGGTTCCACTGAACAGGGGTACCTAAAAGCTATGTCAAACTCTTACAAACCCGGCTAAAAATCCTACTTCCAAGCTTTTGAGAATCCGACAAAATTTACTCCTTAATGAATTAAATTCTTTTAAGTAATCTAGTTTGGAATCAACAATCAAGTCACTTTCATAAACTACATCACAACTAGCATATTCCATCCAAATGATGGACAGCAATTACCCAATTTCAGTACCTCGCTCATCGTGAAAATGCCTTTTTGCATATTGATGGTGTGGCAATAATATTGATGATAATCCTTTCTAGTTTTTATTACAAAATTTTATGTGCTGGAATTTCAACAGGGAAACTACAAGATGCATATGCCCGTTTTCTTAATTCTCTGGAGCCAACGTATGGAATATCATATTACCGAAGCACAAAACTTTTACCGTTTTACAACAAATATATGGGCATAAAATATTTGAAGAAAAAACCTTTACCTATTTATATACTTATTTACATATCCATCAAAAAGATGAAATTTCTGGATTTCAGGCGGAAGCCTCGGCAATGCCCTCACAAACATCTCTGCAAATTGGGCATACACCACAGCACCAGCAAAGGAACAGAAGGGGCAACGTTACACTAGAAAATAATTGAACTTAATTCACAAAGTAGACCCCAGTAAAATGATAAAATAAAAGCATGACAGAATTAAAGATACCCGTGTATTTCCTTGAGCCATTTATCAATGCATGACATATGATATTCATGACAACACGGGAGAACTCTAATTCTTTCCCCTTCCTCGTACTCAGCCAGGCAAATGTAACACCTGTTATTGATGGCAACATATACAAGACCTTGAATAAGTTCCGAAGATGAACAAAGATTATGCAATTTTCACTGTAAACTGTTGAAGAAATAGTAGGAATCATTCAAATGTATACTTAAAGAATAACCACAAGAAGAGGAACAGCAACATCTGCCAAACTTCCAAAGAAAAATTGTACACGTAGTCAATCTATAACTGTTAAATCACTCAACTTTGGAAAATGCATAGAAATCCGTTAACAATGCAAAGAATAAATTATCTATGTGAAGCAAATTTCAGTTAAATATATTCTAAAATTCATGTACAATTAGGCTCTTTAAGATCTAAGCTTGTTTGGTTTCAGAGAAGAAACAAGAAAAAAGAAACTACTGAATTTCCCTCATATACCTTCATGTAAGCAACACCACTTCCATATAAACAAACCAAACCTATATGATGCATACTTCCTTTTTTCTTTCTTTTTTTCTTTTTCTTTTTCCACATGGTTTTGTTTTTCGCCAAATTGACATATACCAAATAAACTTACTGGGCTCCATTTACAGTTGCCTCGGCCTTCTTGCGATTCTTGAGAGGAAATGAGTCTACAACATCCACTGGAGCTGGCAGTGAAAGCACAGACGGCAAATCAGACACTGGGTGGTGATGGATTTCATCCAAGACCTGCATTTTGAAATTTATGATAATACTAAATTGTTTAATTAAAAGTGTGAACTAAAAAAGATAGGGAGAGAGAGAGATAGAGAGAGCCTGCCAGCCATCCTCTTATAATTAGTTTTTTGCAAATTGCATGTGACAGTTCTACAATTCTATATAAGCAAAGTATGTCAGCGGACTAAATGGTAATCATTAAATTAGACTAAGAATTATGGGCATTAGATAGTCTAACCCCCTTCACATTATTACCAAATGCCCATGCTCTCTTAGATTTTGTTTTACACATGGTTAAGTCAAGATCACGGGAGGAGGATGGGGGGAGAGGAAATGACTTAAAAAACTAATATTCAGTGATATTGAAATTTTAAGGTCTACTTCATGGCTTAGTTAACATGCTTTCCTTAGTCTTCAGGGGAACTCATGTATATATTATTCTCACACTTGATTCTGTTAAGTTTTCTTTTTCCTTTTAAAGCTAAAATAAACTATTCATCCCAACTTGGTCCAGGTTCAAAATCCATCCATCATTTTTTTTAAAGCATATTTCAACCCTTTTTTTTTTGTTATTAATTTTTAGGGGCAGACTATTCCACTCTTCAACAACTTCCTGGGAAAATACAATATACAAGTCCCCAATTACGCATGTTTATGGACATATATGCAAGGAGACAGCCCAACCAGTGATCTTAAGGATGGAGCCTGCTAACAGTAACAGTTTGGGCATAAGATCTAGGATTTATTGAATTTTTTATGTAATCAGTTAAACATTCTTTTCTTTTCTTACTTGCTTTAGGAATTTAATTCCTTTTCTACGAGGTGGTAGAATTAATTTTATTGGTTAGAATTGTTTCTTTCTCTTAATAGGGTAACAAGTTTGGTGTGTGTGTATATATATATATATATATGTTATCGGTAAGTTTGGAAAATATATATAAAGAACCTAGAGTTTAGAATTGTTTCAAAGTATACTTGAATGATAAAATTTATTGCTGGAGTATTTTTTTTCCTACAAAAGTTTGGTGTTGATTCCGTACAACCCTATGGATTGATTCCTAGGTGTCAAATTTGTGCTGTATCACTATCACCTCCATTGCATCATCCTCATCCTTTTATTCAACAACCTACAAATCCTAAAAGAAACCAAGATTCCAAAATATCCAAAAATTCCTAATCCCTAAATACCATAAAATTATTTTTCAAGCTTTATTCCAACTAAATCTAAGGGTCCACTGCATTTACCCTATCAAAGTTTATCCCAGCTGTAGTATATTTAAAAGGGACGAAAGATTGCTCCACTGCCTCTCTAAATTGAGGGTTTTGTCACAATGGCTTACCTTTATAAATTTAAAATGATGTTTGGACAATGTGCCAAAAAAAAAAAGGTCAAATGACAGTAACATGTTCAATTTCTGTTTATTTCAGTTGATGGAACATAATGGTTCGGTCACATTAAAAAACTAATGAAACTACAGGGTCCACATTGTTCCTATGGAACTCAGGACAAAATCATTTGGCTGTTTGATTGAGGTTTTAGTTCACCAGTTACCATTATTCTTTGGACAAGCAAATTACATTGTCCATCCTCTTTGATCAAATTACCATCAAGCAGATCAATTATTTAATCCCCAAAAAGCTATTATTTCCTACTCCAACTCATCAAAATTCATCTAAAAACTAAATGTACAATTTGATATATAAATATATATTAGCAGGAAAATAATTTAAGCATAACAATACCTGGAACTAACAATGAAATCCAATTAATATGTGCAACCAAACTTTATACTGTAAGAACAGCAAATGCACTAAGCATCAAGGAGCAGTTCAGAACAACAGCCAATGCTGCCAATCAATTTGTAAACAGAAATTTAATCGCTAATAAGCGCAGAATTACATTCAGATAACTTCTATAAATCTCAACTTATTAACCTGAGAAAGAAAAAAAATCTGTTTTATTCGTAACTTTTACACAGACCCAGTAGATTTTGAACTCATGACCTTACCCTTCACCCTTTCTTATGAGGAAGGCTAGAGCTCACTGGCAGCAACAAAAAATTTATTTGATTGAGTACACCCAAAAAACTCAGTGCTTAAACAACCAACAGAAGATTCAACAAAAAGCTGATATTTTATAATACGTAAAAGCTAAAAGTAAGAAAAGTTAGCTTATAATTCAATGCCAAACGGACACTAAATGTAGCATTCCATTAACTTCTGAAGCTAAAAGTTTCCCATAAAAGAATGTAATAAAACTTTATATATAAGCCAGATAAAATAAAACAATATCCGACTTGGGAAATCTACCTCAAATAGTGCATCAGCAAGCATGAGTATTTGAAAGATACTCACATGAATACTAGGCTCTTCAGCTAGAAAGAACGTCCCACAAGTGCATCTACTATTAGGCGGAGTCCTGATGCACAGAAAGACATATGCCTATCTTCATCATCCAGGTCACTATGGACTCCTTCTGAACTCTGCAAGAATAGAAAATGCACATGAATGAAGGAAAAATATAGCGGCTGCAGGTGAAAGCAGAAAAAATCCATACACCGAACTGAAGGAAAGCGAACAACAGGGGATATAAAAGAGGGGGAAAAGGCAAATATTTACGCAAAAACAAAGACATCATGCACTCATTGCATCACTCTTCCAAAAGAACTGGAAAACAACTTCATATAAAATAGTTCTTTGTTCCAATTTGTTACAATTGACACAGTACAAAGGGACAAAACAGAAACGATGCAACGCGAAAATTAAAGAACAGAAAAATAAAGGATAGGAAACCTAAAAGTCAACACCCATTATTGCTTGGAGTCAGAACCAAGCAAGAGAGAAAACCTCTAGATTTCAACATCTAGGGTTGGTTGGAGTCAGCACCAATAGGAGTCAACATTTTGTGGGAAATTTTATTAATCAATCAAACTGTGATATGTGATCAGTCTCCATAGGAGTACAATACAATACTAGGATTAAACCTAATTCTAATTGACAGAGGAAACCCTAATTCTAATTGATTTGGGAGATCCCAAACATTGAAATACAAAACATAAATTTGACTCTAAATACGACTGAATTAGTTTTTTTTTTTTTTTTAGAGACTAAATTAAAAAAAAAAAATTAGCTTAGCTTACCAAAACGATGCAATCATGCAACTCAAAAATTAAAGTCTAGAAAATAAAGGATAGGATACCTAGGAGTTACCACCTAGGCTTGGTTCAAGTCAACACCAAGCAAGACAGAAAACTCTAGGAGTAAGGACCTAGGGTTGGTTGGAGTCAGCATCAAACCATTGGAAATCCAAGAGAAATTTTATTAACCAATCAACTTGTAATTTGTTTCCATAGGAGTATAATACTGTGGTTATGTAGACTACTAAGACAAATCCTAATTCTAATTGACATAGGAAACACAAATTCTCATTGATGATTTAGAAGATCCTATTATTGAATTACAAAAATAGCATTGACTCTGATAAATTAAATGCCTAAAATAAAATGCAAATGAATCCAATTAAATAAGACTAAATCAAAATATATATTTCTTTGCGCTTCCCTGTAACACTTACTACAAACCATTTGCTTACAAGCAAACCTTAGGAAGAAAGTAACATAAGAGCATGGGAAATGCACTTTTGCAAAGGAACCAAAAGAAGATCACCATCAATTTAACACCATGCAGTATTATAGAGACTAGACCTACTAGGCTACTAATCCTTTAAATAATATAAAGCACTAGACAAATTCCTCACATTTACATAAGACGACATATTGAATAATGTAATAATTCCAGAACTGCAGCTTTAAAGCCAGCCCTGAATTAAATAATAAACGAAAAAAGGTTGGACCAGATTGACATCTAGTTTGAAACTTTGTGTTACTACCTATTATAGTTCTCACCCACCCCCGAATAAGCAGTACATAAATGAGTCATCCACAATGCTAAAATAATATATTACAAGTTTTAATTTTCTTGCATGGACTGCAAGAGGAACAAATTAGGGTTGGAGCTCGCCCATGAACCCCATAAAGTGGCAAGATTTGGTTGGCAAACTCAAGGGGAATTTCTTTACTCTAATTCTAAAACGTCACTTGAATTTTTTGAAAAAGATATCCCGCTGCTGTCCAGTCCATTCCTACCACATCGTGGGGTTGAACAGGAAGGCTCCAACCAACCTTGTCCTTTTAGGTGGAAGTGTGGAAGATATTCCCAAAAAAAAAAAAAATTCAACAAAAAATTCTGCAAGTTGCCATTATAATTTTCATCATGGACATGTATTCAGAAGTTAATACTTATCAAAAAATGTATTCAGAAGTTAATAAAAAAATCATATCTTAACCCCCCCCCCCCCCCCCCCCCAAAAAAAAAAAACACTTCCATCAACTTCTATCAAGCAAACTTCAACCAAATTGCCCCGCCTAGAGGAATTGGTTTTCTAAAAAACTAAAAATAGAATCACACTAGAAAACTTTCCATTAGTTCAAAAGTTTGTGATGCCTAATCATTTAAGCCAATTCACCCATATCCAAAAATTAAATAAATGTCTGACCCAATGGGTCATACTTTGCAACAAAAATGGATCTCTTCAGAAGATATTAATACTTTTAAGTGCAAATACAAATAAGAGGGTTATTGAGATCCTTTTGACATAACTTTTTGAAAATTCCCAAAATAATGCATCACATGATAAGAAAAAGGGCATAAAGTTTTACATCATATCTTGACCACCGTCGTCTTTCACGTCTATGATGACCACCATTGCGAGGGTGTCTAGAGTCATGACCAAACCCATCATAATGGAGATCACTGAAATCAAGGAGCCATCTGTCACGAGATCTAAGACCATCAGCATGACTGGTTGCGAAAACAATCGTTGGGGAATCACTATGCTGTCTAAAACTGCGTCTTGAAAAAGTATCCCGAAACATTCCTCTACTACTTCTTGCCTCACGGTTACTTACATCTGAAATGCCTCAAAACAAAGTGTCAGAGGAGATACTCACCATATCAACATGAAGCCGACTTCTATTTCTCGAATCTTGTTCTGTAGCAGAAACAATGGATCCCAGACCTGAGGATGTGACCCTTTCAGCAGAATCATCTTGAAGCAATTGACTATTTTCTGGATAATCAGGAACAACAGAAGCAGAGCCAGAATCAGAATCAGAAGAATGGAAGCCCTTAGCTGCATCCGGAACAGATTCCTCAACTAAGCATAAATTTGCAGGCCCCTGAGCCACACTGCTTGAGGGTCTATCCTCTGACTCTAGAGATGATTGTTTCTTAAAGGTAATACCAGATGTTTCACTACTCTCCCAATGAAATTCCACAGGAGTACTGTGAGCACTTGCCTGATGGGGCAGTAATCCGTCATTCTCAGAAAGGCATTTCCCACTGCTACATGTTTCAAGATTTATCAGACCAAATTCAGCAAAACTTTTAACAACAATACCATGGACGCGTTCAGATTAGGCTCCACTATCAGGGCTGGAGCTACTGAACCCAGTTTCTGAATTACAATTTGAGGATAGCTGCTCCATGGGCTTTAGGGATACTTTATTAAGGGGAGCCTTCTTTTCTAGAGGTCTTGCTGTTGATTTAATGAGATGATTTTCCACCTACAGTTAAAGAATTTACGAATTTAACATCATTGTTAAAACTGACATTGTGATGGTTCAACTTAACTTATAAAATGACAAAGTTCTGTGATAACAAAAATGACATGAACAAAACCACTACCTACTAAGATAGATCTTCCCAACTCATCATACAACAAACAGAATTACTTACAATTTTTTATTGGTAAGTTACGCAGACATATCTAGTGAGTTTTGAACCCAAAACCTTACCTCCACCTTTCTCTTACAAGAGGAGGAGGCACAATTTGAGCTGGAGTATTCTTATACTTCAATTATAAATAAGTCAGATTATTTACCACAAAGCAGCCACTCAGAAAAGGTAATAGCCAACCTACAATGCTAACTACACAACATTAACCTTTTTTTTCCTATCATCTACAATTATTCTAGCCCAGTAGTGTGAATGCAAAAAAGAGTAGCACATCTTCCCATTGATCTATACATTTCAAGAGATGTATATCAAAGAGGCAAATTTGTTTGAAGAACTTACCATACTTCCCAACGATACCGGCCTTCTTGGTTCTCTTAGTCTGCATACCATCAGAATAATCAAGACAGAAGGTAAGGCACAAACCGTGAAAAAAAAAAATCGGAAGGCAACCCAGAAATAGTCATTTTCATATCTATGATTAATATCAACCAACAATAAACACATCCATTACTGGTAAACAGGAACAAAGAAACAACACTAGAATCAAAAGCTCAAGGGAAAAAAAAAATATCACACTGCTATTACTCATATAATAAAAGAAAGACTTAAAAAAAAATTATGAAATAAGTCATCTCATTACACACAAAATCAGTAAGAAATCACATAGATCAGATTACAACACATGCTTTCACAAAAATAGGACAATAAAACAGCAGCCTAGGATATCAAACTACAAAGTAGACCCATAAAGCAGTGCACAAGTACTACCACTCTTAAATTGCATGGACATTTTCAGAAGCAAAATGTAGACATCCCCAAAAATCGGTTAAACCTATTCATATCAACCCAATTGGAATCACAACTTTAGTTACCACCCAACATAGCATGTCCAAAATTATCGGATCTCCATACCCTTACAAACAGAACCACCCTAACTCCAATACACACTATCACAGCACATTGAAACATATAAACCTTAAAACCATTGTCTTCTGGGTAAAAAGAAGACAATCATCTATAATACTATTGTTCAAACAAGATTGAGCTATTTTCTTTTAATATTACTTCAGCAATTAAAAATTCCAACAAAATATAAACAACCCAGAAAATCTTTAATAGATTCAAAGCCTCTAAGCTACTTAAACCATCTATTTCAATTGGTTTGCTTAAGCTGATTTCAAATCAAATATTTAAAATTAAAAAAAATATTAAAAAAAAAAAAAAAAAACCATATAATAATATCCAAACAGGAAAAAATCATCAAAGTCAAGCTAAACCAACATATGGGTAAGCATAATAACATCATATAAACAACAAACAAACAAAAAAAAAAATCTCCTTTATTATTTTCTCAACAACCAAACAACAAAGAAAAATGAAAGCAAACACGATTTCAAGCTAAAAGCTAACAATTTTGTCAATACCCAAATAACAAAAACATAAATCAGATCCATTTTCCAGTTTAAAGTTGAACATCAAAAAGCTGAGAGAGTACCATTTTGGTTGGGGCTTAGGAGGAGCAGGAAATCCTAGACGACGAACTCTCTCTGTTCACGAGCTGCCAAGCTAAGCATATCATTTCGTTAATTGCTTTATATATATATATATATATGTATTTATATATATAGAGAGAGAGAGAGAGAGAGAGTACCATTTTGCTTTTTTTCTTCTTTTAAAGGTAAGAACATGTTTTATCAACACTTTACCATAGAGAAATAACTGTGGCAAATTTTGTTTAATTTCATACTCAAAATGGAATAATGAGTCATTATAAAAATACCATTAGCAAGTAATTACACTGTTGGTGACATTAACCTTACATCCATAGTTCATAACAATAGGATGGAACAATCAAACTATATCTCAACATCATATTTAGTAAGGCTTGAATTTCTAATTTTTTTTCAGGTCAAATTTAGTCTTCTTTTTACAACTACATTGATTAAAAGCTTCTACCTATCCTCCACAAATTTGCTCCCTTGTTTTCATAGAAAATTAGCATTAGATGCTCCAGTAACCATCTGCAATCCTACTAAAGTCAATGCAACTTCATTTTCTTCCTCTTCAGCTTCATCTGCAGCTCCCTCTTGACCATCTTCAACTCCCTCTTCATCCTCTTCAGCTAAAGTCAAGGCAATCCTTTGATTTGCCAAAGCAGAGGCATTTCGCCTGCTTCGTCGTGTAAGCGGAGGTGGGCAAGGGGTGAGGATGGGTCCGGGTCCGGGTCCGGGGGTGGGGGTGGGGGTGGTGATGACGATGGGTCCGAGGGTGGGGGTGATGGTTCGGAAAACTCAGAGTTTGTTTCAATTTGGTGCATAAGAAAAGGAAAATGGCCACTTGACCGAGCCAGTTTGCCTTTATTTCATTTTTTTGTTTTTACTGAATTTTCTCGGAATCCAAACAGATGGTTAGGTTTTATAGGCTTCTACCGTTCCCTTCCCTATCATGGCTTTGATTTCTCATAAATTGTAGACTATACGTGTTCTACGTGAGTATTTTGGTCTTGTATAGTTATTTCCCCTTTTTTGCTTGGCTAGAATTTGAAGGAAAATAAAATTTGAACCTGCTTTTAGAAATAATCTCATATAAATAATTTTATTTGCTTAGTGATTGAGCGCATGGAAATTTCATAGAGCTCGATGATCTTCGATTAGATACGTAATCGCACAGCTCCGATTGGCATTGTGTTTCTCAGCTCCGGTTAGGTACGAATCACAAACCCTAATTTCTCAGCTCTTAATAACTTTTAATCGATTTCCCCATGATTTTTATTTCAGATTTCTCAGAAAACTGAGCTGAAATCACTGTAACGTAATCGTTTTCCTCAAGTTGTAGAAGCTGAAATCACTGAGCAGGACTCGCTTTTTCTGGTAATCATCATTATTCCAATTTTCTGTCTTTCAACTTCAATTACGGACAATCGCATTTGAATTTCTTTAGCAGAAATTTACATCTGAGCATATTTTCCTTGTTTATGTGATCAGATTCAATTTTCTTTTAGAAAATCCATAGAATTATTTTTCGTTACTTCATATTCTATTTTGAGTACTCCATGTAAAATTTGGTTCAAACAAATGGAAATTATTTCTCATTTAATTTTTTGCTAGATCGTAGAGATTTAAGATCAAAAAATTTAATGGTTGTGTTATGCTAATTGAAATTTGAAACAGACGAGGAATCTGCTCCAAATTGCTATATTCAATATTAGTTACATCAGAGGCAGTGTATATCAGAGAAATTTAGTAAGCTTCTTGTATTTTTCAGTTGTCATGTCTATATGTGTGCAGTTTTTGTGTTTAATGTGTGGTGTGTGTGATTGTTGCAGTCGGTTGACTGAGGTATTTTGGTGTGTTCATTTTGATACTGCATTTTGGGAGTTCAAAGTTCAAAATGGGAGTTTATGTAACTAAAATACCTCTCCTAAATCACTACGAGTGTGTTTGGAATTTTGGTGTGTTCATTTTGATTGTGTGTTCATTTTGGTGTGTTTATATAATTATTTGATATTGTCAAAAATTGAGTGCAAGCATTGGTCTGTAGGAGACTATATGATGCTTCATGCTCTAGTTAATTTATGAATTATCTATTGCTTTATATTTATAAGCACTCTGCGATGGTCTAAACCTCCTTACTTGTAGTTTCCACTTGAAGCGTTGCAATATGCTTTTGGGATGTCTTGTTTTCCTTGCCTATTTTCAGATTTTCTTGGGATCACTTTTCCAATTTTTGTTACTGTTTGGTTGGTTCATTCCTCTCTTGGGGTTGAGATTTTCAGTTGCTTTCTTAACAATATTTTTTGATGATTTGTCATCTGGCCCATGATGGAGTTAATTGGGATTCCATATTTTTTTCACACCAATCATGATGATGCATTATTATTAGAGCTAGTTCCTCTTTATCTTTTTTATGAGGTTTCTTTGATAATGCCTTTGTATCTTTTGCAGTAAATGTCATTTGTCATATGAATTTCTTACTTTCTTTGTAATGTCCATTTAGATCACCCCTGAAAATTTTCCCCTACTAAGCTCATCTAGCATTATATGGTTGCCTTGTCTTGGATTGTCAACATAATGACATCTAATGCATGTGGCATGCTTGGAAAGAGAAGAAATTATAAGGAGAGTTATTCTTGTGATTATTGTTAAAAAAGCTATTGACTCAGCACATCAACTCTTACTCCATTTTATGACTTTATTAAAATGGTATCCCATCTCTTACCGTCCTGTATTCGTTGGTCTATTTCTGATGCTATATCATCTTTCTTCAAAATGGGAGTTCAAAGTTTTGATGGTCATGGGGTTAACTGACTAAATGAAATGAGATCTTACGAGTGTGTTTGGAATTTTGGTGTGTTCATCTTGATTGTGCTGTACGTCATTTTGATTGTGTGTATCCCATTTTAGTTGCATCATCATGGTGCACTATATACACCATGATGATGCATATAGTGCACACTGCATGTGCATTTCATGACAATGTCTAACAAGAGAGGCACCTATTAATCTTTTCTACAAGAACACATTAGTATTGGAGTCTAAGTCAAAAGGGTGGCAATTTTCTTTTCTAGATGCAAAAACAGACACCTTTTTTCTGTCTGAAATTAAGGAGGGGACCCATGAGGCCATGCCATGCCCTTGTCCTAATTACTAGCATTTAGCGGTTGAGTTAGTTACTACATAGTACATAATTACTTTGGTGTAGGCATGTTACCCTGCTTCTATTGCAAGCTTTTTTGCATATTCTTTTACTTTTTCCCTTTTCTCAAAGTTATGAGAAAAATCTAACTGCTGCCCGAAATGCTACTCAATTTTGTCATTGTCAACAACAGGACAAGGTTTTTTGGTAACTGAGGATTAAAAATTCAATAGGAGAGCTTGTGGGTTTCTTTAGTAACACAGTGACCAAACCGCAAACAAGAAAGTTGGGTTTCTATTGGGTGTGGGATTGGAATATCCTTTTCCATGGAGTATTAGTATTCTTCTCTTTCAAGTTTTCTTCTTTTTGGTGAATGACGTTACTTTAATCAGCATTCTTGAAATTGTGGGTATCTTGAATTTGATATTGTGGAAATGTGTGTAGATATATTTGTTGGGAAATTAACAAACTTTTGGTATCATTCTCTCTTTTTCAGAAACTTGAGGGCACTCATAATGGCTGAAATGTTTAATTGTACTAGTTGATAACTTCTTGCTTTGGAGATGATGATGAAGAATAAAATGTATCAAAACTTTTAACTTTTGGACAGATTTGGTCTTTTGTACAAAGTGTGGTTGTTGATATATTTTCTCTTAAATAATAATTGACATATCGGCAGTTTATATTTTCTCAAACAATATTGTTTGAAATACCTTTTGTTTGTTGGAGTTAGTAAAATCTCTAGGCTTTGTTGTCGATTACCTGGATTGAGTGTTGGATGATACTGTTTGGTGCTTGAAAACAATGCCTATTAGTTATGGATTTTTTCAATCAATTTTGCCATATTGTATGTGTATAATGTTGAACTGCTTTGGCTTTCTGCTGTAGTGAAACCAATGCCTTTGTTTTGATTGTTTTTGATTTCTTGGGTTAATGTGGGTTAATGTCTGTTTGTTTCTTAGATTCATCACAATGTTCAATGGAGGTCAGCATGGGGTCGAATATTTATGATACGCTTGCTGAATGTTTTGATTCTAAATATTTGGCGTTTGAATTGAGGAAGGCTTCTGCGGTTGAAGGGTTTAGAGTAGTAAATTTTTTAAAGGATGGGCAAGGGGTGGTGGTGATGATGGGTCCGGGGGTGGGGGTGGTGGTGGAGGTGGGTCTAGGGGTGGGTCTTTTGGTGGTGGTGGGGGTGGGTCCGGGGGTGGGGGTGGTGGTGATGATGGGTCCAAGGGTGGTGGTGGGGATGGTGGGGGGTCCGTGGGTGGGGCTGGGGGTGATGTGGCAGTGGGGGGTGAGGTGGCTGGGGTGGTGATGGGGCAAGAGGTGCCAGTCGGTGGCGATGACAGCGAGGACCCGTTGCAGCTGATCACAGCTCACCTGCCTAAGCCAGCCGCCTCCACCGCTACTGGGTCTCAGGTGAAGAAGCTGGCATAGGGCCAATCGAAGCCGGCTACGGTGGTGGCTCAGCCTGCTGCTAAGCTTCCTTCCAGGCCTCCACCACTTGCTGCACCTGGTTTGTCCTCTCAATTTGTCATCATTTTTGCTATCATTTTATTGGGGTTGGTGATGTTACTTGCAATGATTTTGTTGTGGCAGTGGGTTGGGGGTCGCATGGACGAAGAATGGCCGATAGGCATCGTCCTAGACATTTTGGACGACGAAGCAGGCGAAATGCCTCTGCTTTGGCAAATCAGAGGATTGCCTTGACTTTAGCTGAAGAGGATGAAGAGGGAGCTGAAGATGGTCAAGAGGGAGCTGCAGATGAAGCTGAAGAGGAAGAAAATGAAGTTGCATTGACTTTAGTAGGATTGCAGATGGTTACTGGAGCATTTAATGCTAATTTTCTATGAAAACAAGGGAGCAAATTTGTGGAGGATAGGTAGAAGCTTTTAATCAATGTAGTTGTAAAAAAAAGACTAAATCTGACCTGATAAAGAATTAGAAATTCAAGCCTTACTAAATATGATGTTGAGATATAGTTTGATTGTTCCATCCTATTGTTATGAACTATGGATGTAAGGTTAATGTCACCAACAGTACAATTACTTGCTAATGGTATTTTTATAATGACTCATTATTCCATTTTGAGTATGAAATTAAACAAAATTTGCCACAGTTAATTTTCTATGGTAAAGTGTTGATGACATTATAAAAATACCATTAGCAAGTAATTACACTGTTGGTGACATTAACCTTACATCCATAGTTCATAACAATAGGATGGAACAATCAAACTATATCTCAACATCATATTTAGTAAGGCTTGAATTTCTAATTCTTTATCAGGTCAGATTTAGTCTTCTTTTTACAACTACATTGATTAAAAGCTTCTACCTATCCTCCACAAATTTGCTCCCTTGTTTTCATAGAAAATTAGCATTAGATGCTCCAGTAACCATCTGCAATCCTACTAAAGTCGATGCAACTTCATTTTCTTCCTCTTCAGCTTCTTCTGCAACTCCCTCTTGACCATCTGCAGCTCCCTCTTGACCATCTTCAGCTCCCTCTTCATCCTTTTCAGCTAAAGTGAAGGCAATCCTTTGATTTGCCAAAGCAGAGGCATTTCGCCTGCTTCGTCGTCCAAAATGTCTAGGACGATGCCTATCGGCCATTCTCCATCCATGCGACCCCCAACCCACTACCACAACAAAATCATTGCAAGTAACATCACCAACCCCAATAAAATGATAGCAAAAATGATGACAAATTGAGAGGACAAACCAGGTGCAGCAAGTGGTGGAGGCCTGGAAGGAAGCTTAGCAGCAGGCTGAGCCACCACCGTAGTCGGCTTCGACTGGCCCTGTGCCAGCTTCTTCACCTGAGACCCAGTAGCGGTGGAGGCGGCTGGCTTAGGCAGGTGAGCTGTGATCAGCTGCAACGGGTCCTCGCTGTCATCGCCACCGACTGGCACCTCCTGCCCCATCACCACCCCAGCCACCTCACCCCCCACTGCCACATCACCCCCAGCCCCACCCACGGACCCCCCACCATCCCCACCACCACCCCTGGACCCATCATCACCACCACCCCCACCCCTGGACCCACCCCCACCACCACCAAAAGACCCACCCCCAGACCCACCTCCACCACCACCCCCACCCCCGGACCCATCATCACCACCACCCCTTGCCCATCTTTTAAAAAATTTACTACTCTAAACCCTTCAACCCCAGAAGCCTTCCTCAATTCAAACGCCAAATATTTAGAATCAAAACATTCAGCAAGCGTATCATAAATATCCGACCCCATGCTGACCTCCATTGAACATTGTGATGAATCCAAGAAACAAACAGACATTAACCCACATTAACCCAAGAAATCAAAAACAATCAAAACAAAGGCTTTGGTTTCACTACAGCAGAAAGCCAAAGCAGTTCAACATTATACACATATAATATGGCAAAATTGATTGAAAAAATCCATAACTAATAGGCATTGTTTTCAAGCACCAAACAGTTTCATCCAACACTCAATCCAGGTAATTGACAACAAAGCCTAGAGATTTTACTAACTCCAACAAACAAAAGGTATTTCAAACAATATTGTTTGAGAAAATATAAACTGCCGATATGTCAATTATTATTTAAGAGAAAATATATCAACAACCACACTTTGTACAAAAGACCAAATCTGTCCAAAAGCTAAAAGTTTTGATACATTTTATTCTTCATCATCATCTCCAAAGCAAGAAGTTATCAACTAGTACAATTGAACATTTCAGCCATTATGAGTGCCCTCAAGTTTCTGAAAAAGAGAGAATGATACCAAAAGTTTGTTAATTTCCCAACAAATATATCTACACACCTTTCCACAATATCAAATTCAAGATACCCACAATTTCAAGAATGCTGGTTAAAGTAACGTCATTCACCAAAAAGAAGAAAACTTGAAAGAGAAGAATACTAATACTCCATGGAAAAGGATATTCCAATCCCACACCCAATAGAAACTCAACTTTCTTGTTTGCGGTTTGGTCACTGTGTTACTAAAAAAACCCACAAGCTCTCCTATTGAATTTTTAATCCTCAGTTACCAAAAAACCTTGTCCTGTTGTTGACAATGACAAAATTGAGTAGCATTTCGGGCAGCAGTTAGATTTTTCTCATAACTTTGAGAAAAGGAAAAAAGTAAAAGAATATGCAAAAAAGCTTGCAATAGAAGCAGGGTAACATGCCTACACCAAAATAATTATGTACTATGTAGTAACTAACTCAACCGCTAAATGCTAGTAATTAGGACAAAGGGCATGGCATGGCCTCATGGGTCCCCTCCTTAATTTCAGACAGAAAAAAGGTGTCTGTTTTCGCATCTAGAAAAGAAAATTGCCACCCTTTTGACTTAGACTCCAATACTAATGTGTTCTTGTAGAAAAGATTAATAGGTGCCTCCCTTGTTAGACATTGTCATGAAATGCACATGCAGTGTGCACTATATGCATCATCATGGTGTATATAGTGCACCATGATGATGCAACTAAAATGGGATACACACAATCAAAATGACGTACAGCACAATCAAGATGAACACACCAAAATTCCAAACACACTCGTAAGATCTCATTTCATTTAGTCAGTTAACCCCATGACCATCAAAACTTTGAACTCCCATTTTGAAGAAAGATGATATAGCATCAGAAATAGACCAACGAATACCATAAGGTAAGAGATTGGATACCATTTTAATAAAGTCATAAAATGGAGTAAGAGTTGATGTGCTGAGTCAATCTCCTACAGACCAATGCTTGCACTCAATTTTTGACAATATCAAATAATTATATAAACACACCAAAATGAACACACAATCAAAATGAACACACCAAAATTCCAAACACACTCGTAGTGATTTAGGAGAGGTATTTTAGTTACATAAACTCCCATTTTGAACTTTGAACTCCCAAAATGCAGTATCAAAATGAACACACCAAAATACCTCAGTCAACTGACTGCAACAATCACACACACCACACATTAAACACAAAAACTGCACACATATAGACATGACAACTGAAAAATACAAGAAGCTTACTAAATTTCTCTGATATACACTGCCTCTGATGTAACTAATATTGAATATAGCAATTTGGAGCAGATTCCTCGTCTGTTTCAAATTTCAATTAGCATAACACAACCATTAAATTTTTTGATCTTAAATCTCTACGATCTAGCAAAAAATTAAATGAGAAATAATTTCCATTTGTTTGAACCAAATTTTACATGGAGTACTCAAAATAGAGTATGAAGTAACGAAAAATAATTCTATGGATTTTCTAAAAGAAAATTGAATCTGATCACATAAACAAGGAAAATATGCTCAGATGTAAATTTCTGCTAAAAAAATTCAAATGCGATTGTCCGTATTTGAAGTTGAAAGACAGAAAATCGGAATAATGATGATGATTACCAGAAGAAGCGAGTCCTGCTCAGTGATTTCAGCTTCTACAACTTGAGGAAAACAATTACGTTACAGTGATTTCAGCTCAGTTTTCTGAGAAATCTGAAATAAAAATCATGGGGAAATCGATTAAAAGTTATTAAGAGCTGAGAAATTAGGGTTTGTGATTCGTACCTAACCGGAGCTGAGAAACACAATGCCAATCGGAGCTGTGCGATTACGTACCTAATCGATGATCGTCGAGCTCTATGAGATCTCCACGATCGTCGAGCTCTATGAAATTTCCATGCGCTCAATCACTAAGCAAATAAAATTATTGATATGAGATTATTTCTAAAAGCCGTTCAAATTTTATTTTCCTTCAAATTCTAGCCAAGCAAAAAAGGGGAAATAACTATACAAGACCAAAATACTCACTTAGAACACGTATAGTCTACAATTTATGAGAAATCAAAGCCATGATAGGGAAGGGAACGGTAGAAGCCTATAAAACCTAACCATCTGTTTGGATTCCGAGAAAATTCAGTAAAAACAAAAAAATGAAATAAAGGCAAACTGGCTCGGTCAAGTGGCCATTTTCCTTTTCTTATGCACCAAATTGAAACAAACTCTGAGTTTTCCGAACCAATTTTCCCGTATTTTCTCGGCAACCAAACGGCGAAAGAAAGTTCCGCAATCCATAAGCATAACATTGCATAAAAAAATAAGAAATGGTAAACGACGACGTGCAGAGACTACAAAACCCTAAAAATAAGAAGATCGAAATGTGAGAGAGAGAGAGAGATTACCCCAAAACTCCATGAGAGAGAAGCAGAAGAGCAGAGAGAGAGAGAGAGAGGAGTGTGGGTTTTTCTTTCTAGAAGACTTTGGAGCAAATGCCAAAAGCAGAAGTAACTGCCTCAGCTGAATGTCCTAGTTTCTATGAGATTTCTATGCTCTCCGTTTGCTTTCAGCGAAAGAGTGATAAGAGCTCTGTGTTTGTTGGTTACGTTTGGGCTTTATTTTAAATTTTGTCGGGCTTTTTTCAAGGGATGAAAATTTTGTTGTGGGCTTTTTTCAGGGGCTAAAAAATTTGTAAGATTTTATCAAGGGTTGTGGGCTGAAAAAATTGGCGCGTTTTTTTTTTTTTTTTTTACATTTATTTCAATTTTTTTTAACTTATTTTGACCCTCAAAATAAAGCTAATCAAACTTAACCACCTGCCCCAATTTTTAGTGATGGTTTCGACACTTTTTAGTCAACCCTTGAAAAAAGTGTGTTGAAACAAGTTAAGTTTGTTGTAGTGAATTAAGAGCACAAGATCTTCTACCCTAGAAGGATTTGAAACATTATCAAAAAATCTATTCAACAAATCTGTTCTGTTCACATTAAAAAGAAAAGAAAAATCTGCTTTCATTAACTTTTGTGCTCCGCTGGGTTAACATTTCCCTCCAATTCCATAACAGAAATTATACAACTTTTCTTTCGTATATACATAGAATTCATTACTTCCATTCCATCATGATCTAGAGGCTGTACATACATTAATATCAGTCAAAGTGTCAACCAAGAAAAGAAGATTGACAAAAAACAGAGAAGATTTTTGAAACTGACTCACCAATTTCGAGCGGCAAGAGCTCAGAGGTGAGGCCGCGTCAGGCTGGCGAGAGGCTAGAGGTGAGAGAGCGTGTTAAGGGTTATATGAGAGAATAGAGTGAATTTATATCTATGGAAATCTGAAAATCTAGCATGAAACAGTGCCGTTTTGTGCTTTTATTATTATTGTTTTTTATAATAATACCAATAAAATGCCGTTTTTAGTTTTAAAAAAAAAAAAAAAAACTAAAAAGGATACTCATTACTTGTTGGGTAAACGACGCTGTAAGCACTAAGCAGAAGCCAGAAGCCCAGAAGGTAGAACGCAGAAGCATTCATCGGTTCGGTTCGGCTCTCAACGGTGCTGGATTTCCTTCTCCGATCTCTTCACCGCACCGGCATTGGCTCCATCGGTCGGTGGCAGTGGCAGTGTGGGAGTGTCGGTGCCGGTCGGTCTTGTGGGCTCCGGTGAAGGTTTGCACAGCCCTAGCTGAAATGGGCTGAAAAATGTAAACGTAAATAAGTAATAACTAAGGATTTTTTTAAAAAAAATTTATAAAAAATAACAAAAAAAAAAAAACAAATTCTTTGAATTTAAATTTCAATCAACCATTATAGATCTATAAAACAATAATTAAATGATTACAATCAACCATTATATGAAATAACAAATTTTTATTTAGTTTTCTACAAATACAAAAATAAATTTTTATTTTAATTTCAATCAACCATTATGCAGATCTATAAAACAATATAAAACAATAATTAAATGATTACAATCAACCATTATATGAGTAACAAATTTTTATTTAATTTTCTACAAATAAAAAATAAATTTTTATATAAATTTAAATCAACCATTATGCAGATCTATAAAACAACTATTACATTACAATCAAGAATTATATATATGAATAAAGAGATCTATAAAACAATAATTAAATTATTATAATATATCAAATTATATTTATATATATATTCATAAAACAACCATTAAATAACAGTTAACCATTATATAGATCTATAGAACAATAATTAGATAAAAATCAACCCCAGAACTATAAAACAATAATTAAATTATTATTACAATCTTCCATTATATGAATCAACAATTACATAGATCTATAAAACCATAATTAGATTATTACAATGAATCAACAATTATGTAGATCTATAAAGATCAACCCATAATATAGATATGCCATAGACATGAATAAATCAAAGAAAGAAAAAAGAATAAAACGAAATAGCTAATGGTTTAGATCAATTGTAATCAAAATAAATATTATATATGCATACAAAAATAAAAAATCTAGAATTAGATGTCAATTTCAACAAAAGAAAAGGGAAAAAAAAAAAAAAAACAGATCCACGTATGATGTTAAAGTACCGCTCGCCCAGCCCATAGCATTGATGATAATATGGGCTGAGTTCGGTGCTATGGGTTGAGCGAGAGGAGTGGCTGCACTACTCTCATCTCATCTCATCTCATCTCAGATATGTAAAAGTACAACGAAAGTTTAGTGGTACTTTCACATATCTTAGATGAGAGGAGTAAACTCAAACTAACCCTAAGATCTGGATCTGAAACTGAAAGTGAAACTGGGTACGGCCGCCCTTTATATAGGCAAAGTGTTCACACGAGCGAACTTGGGGCGTGCCCGAAATATGACCCTTTTTAATTATTATTTTTATCTCGCATCACATGTAACTAGGGCCACATACGTGTAAACGCAATAATTAATCGCGGTTTTTGTGCATCACGCGTGTGAGAGAGAATCTTTTCTTTTTTGGATTTCACGCGTGTGGGGTTTTTATTACTCTTCAATTTACAAGAAACAATTCCACGTCACGGGGATGGCCATGGGTAGGGTATGGGTATACCCAACCTAATTAATTTATCCATAGATACCTAATTATCTTACTCAATTAGTATTTATACCCAATTGTTACCCAGTTTGTTTACCCATGGATATCCATACCCTACCCAAACCCAATTTTTATAAAATCACCAAATATGCTCAAAAACCATTAAAAAAACCAAAATATCCTCAAAATCCCTAAAATGAGCAAAATGACCATGAAATCTCTAAAATCACTAATTACGCTAAAAAACCACTAAAATAACCAAAATATCTCAAAATCTCTAAAATAAGCAAAATACCCATGAAATCTCTAAAATGACCAAAATACCCCCAAAATCACTAAATATGCTCAAAAACCACTTAAAATTACCAAAATACCCCCTAAACCTAAAAAATGACCAAAATACTCCCAAAACCTAAAAAATGACTAAATACCCACGAAACCTAAAAAATGTCCAAAATGCCCTTGAAACCCAAAAATTACCAAAATACCCCCTATACCTAAAAAATGACCAAAATACCTCCGAAACCTAAAATTTGACTGAAATACCCCCCGAAACATAAAATTACCAAAAATACCCCCCTAAACCTAAAAAAAGACAAAAATACCTCCAAAACCTAAAAACTGACTGAAATACCCTTGAAATTTTAAAATTACCAAAATACCCTCGAAACTTAAAAAATGATTGAAATAACCCCTAAACCTTAAAAATGACCAAATATCCCCGAAAACTAAAAACTTACTAAAACACCCCTAATACTTAAAAATTACCAAAATACCTCCGAAACCTAAAAATTTATCGAAATAGCCCGTAAACCTTAGAAATTACCAAAATACCCCCCAAAACCTATAAAATGACCAAAATACCCCTGAAATCTATAAAATGATAAAAATGCCCCTAAAACCTATATGATGGTAAAAATACACCATAAACCTAAAAAATATCTGAAATACCCTCAAACCTATAAAATGATCAAAATACACCCTAAACTTGTAAAATAACCAAATACACCCAAAACCTCTGAAATGACAAAAAATAACCCCCAACCTCTAAAATTACCAAAAATACCCCAAAACCTATAAATCAACCAAAATAGCCCTAAACCTCTAAAACAACCAAATACCCTCAGAAAATATCTAAAATGACCAAAACACCCTTGAAACCTTTAAAGTGACTAAAATACCCCTAAACCTGTAAGATGACTAAAATACATATGTAACCTCTTAAATTACCAAAATAAAGGTTTGGGGTATTTTGGATGTTTCGAGGGTATTTTTGTCAAGATTAAAGGTTCTAAGAATATTTCAGTCATTTTGTAGGTTTTGAGGGAATTTTGGTAATTTTTTAGGTTTTGGGGTTATTTTGGTAATTTCAAGATTTCAGGGGTAATGTTTTATGTTTCAGGGGTATTTTGGTCATTTTTTAGGTTTTGGGGGTATTTCGGTTATTTTTTAAGCTATGGAAATATTTCGGTCATTTTTTAGGTTTTGGGATCTTTTGGTCATTTTTTAGGTTTTGAGATTGTTTCAGTCATTTTTTAGGGTTGGGTGTATTTTTATCATCTTATAGGTTTTAGGGGCATTTTTGTCATTTTATAGGTTTCGGGGTATTTTAGTAATTTTGTAGGTTTCAGGAGTATTTCGGTCATTTTTTAGATTTAGGGGGGTATTTTGGTTATTTTATAGGTTTCAGGGGTATTCTTGTCATTTTATATGTTTAGGGGGTATTTTGGTAATTTTAAGGTTTTGCGGGTATTTCAAACATTTTTTAGGTTTAGAGGGTATTTTGGTAATTTTAAGTTTATGGGGGGGGGTATTTTGGTCATTTTTAGGTTTTAGGGGGTATTTCGATAATTTTTTATGTTTTGGGGATATTTCTGTCATTTTTTTGGTTTTGAGGGTATTTTGGTAATTTTTAGGTTTCGAGGGTATTTTAGTCATTTTTTAGGTTTCAGTGATCTTTCAGTCATTTTTTAGGTTTAGGGGTTATTTTGGTAAATTTTAGTTTTCGGGGGTATTTTGGTCATTTTTTAGGTTTTAGGGGTATTTTGGTCATTTTTTAGATTTCGTGGTTGTTTCGATCATTTTTTTTAATGTTTCAGGGGTTTTTTTGGTAATTTTTAGGTTTCGGGGGTATTTTGGTCATTTTTTATGTTTCGGGGGCAATTCGGTCATTTTATAGGTTTTAAGGGTATTTTTGTAATTTTCAGGTTTCGGAGGTATTTCGATCATTTTTTATGTTTCGGGGGTATTTCAATCATTTTTTAGGTTTTGAGGGAATTTTAGTAATTTTTAAGTTTCGAGGGTATTTTGGTCATTTTTTAGGTTTTAGTGGTCTTTCAGTCATTTTTTGGGTTTAGGGGTTGTTTTGGTAATTTTTAGGTTTTGGTGGTCTTTTGGTCATTTTTTAGGTTTATGGGGTGTTTTGGTAATTTTTAGTTTTCGGGGGTATTTTGGTCATTTTTTAGGTTTAGAGTGCATTTCGGTAATTTTAGAGGATTTTAAGAATAATTTGGTCATTTTCAAGTTTTAGGGGCAATTTGGTAATTTTGATTATTAGGTAATTGGGTGAATTGAGGTTTACCAATAATAATTTGGTTGAGTTGGGTTTGAGTTAGATCTAATTAGTTAAATGGGTAATAATGGGTAATATCCAAACCCTACCCAAAATATTTGGATAATATCCAAACCCTACCCAATTACCTTTTACCCATTAAGAACTGGGTATTACCCAGAATAATTAGATCGGGTAGGGTTGGATATCCATTACCCAATGGGTATGGCCATCCTTACACCTCAGCATTGCATCTGCATGTACACCAACGCCGAGTAATAAATATGATAAGATAAGCTGATAAGACTCTATCTTCCTCTTCTTCTTC
The DNA here is from genome assembly GCA_023621385.1 of Quercus gilva. NCBI lineage: Eukaryota > Viridiplantae > Streptophyta > Magnoliopsida > Fagales > Fagaceae > Quercus > Quercus gilva. Next base: position 26,448,803 of record CM042476.1, read on the forward strand.
TTTTTTTGAATTCAAATAGCTGTCTCACGCGTGACTTTTACAATTAATTCAATCTAAATACGAAAATACTATGACCTAGGAGTAGGACTTCTACAGAGTTCCTGGCCCTGGCCACACCACCATGTCCTTCTCTTACTTTTTATTTCCCCTTAGGTTTTTAACCATTTTTTTTTTTTTAAGATTTTGTAAGGAAAAAAAAAAAAGTACTTTATTGTAACTTGGGTAAGACGAACGTTATTAAAGAATCAATCAAAGACAAAACAATGGGTGGTAATTGAGTTGTACATTTCAAATGAGTCTAACTTGCCTAATTTGGGGAGTATTTGTATTTAATCATTATCTTGTTAGTGGTTTAATTGTCACTTGTACTGATCCAATACATAAAAATTTTCATTCTTGTTAGTATCTTTTAATCTTTCTTTTCAATATAGTTGTAATCTTTCCCATTCATTTTGTAGAGAAACTATTTGTTGTACAGTTAAATTGTGCGATCACACGACAAAGAAAATTTTGACAAACTTATACGTACATCTCAATTGGCACTTTGTGGGATATTCTAATTGTTCAAATCATTCTTTATATTCATTATACTAAATTCATCATTTTTCACATTAGATTGAAGTCACCCAAGAGCCTAAAAAATGATGCCATATTACTATATTATGTACTCCTTAATCTCACAATGAGTGATTTATTTCTCAGAACTACTGAGAGTTAGAGACCACCAACTAGAGACACCTTATCATCTGTAGGGTTGAGCATGGAACCCGCCCAACCCGAAAACCCGCCAAACCCAACCCGACCTGAAGGGCTTTGGGCGAGTCAGTTGGAATTTCAAGTCAAGTTTAGGTCTTGCTCTCATATATTTTTAGTTTTCAGGTTGGACTCGGGTTTAACCCAACCTGCCTAATCTTTTCTTTTTCTTTTAAACACCCTTGAAACTCTACTTTTGAAAATTATATATTTTTATTTCCTATTATAAATAATTAAAAAAAATCAATTCCTATTTTAAATTTCCCTCCTATTTCCTTTTTCAATTTAAAACCCAACCTAATCTCCTCATTTAAAACTCTATCATCTTTTATACTTTCCATATTTTATTTTCAATTCAAATTTTAAATAAACCTTAAAAGGAAATTTCTTGACAGTAATGACCCAACTTATTTGAGAATAAATGTCAACTTAAATTTGAATTTAAAAGCTTAATTCTAATGGGAAGATTTTACCTATAATCACCTCATTAAAGCTTCTGCAATTTTCAAATTGAATTTTAAGATTCAAATTTAAAATTCAGCATTGACTAACCAAATTATATTTGGAAATGCAATATGAATATACCAATTGAATTGAAAATAACTAATTAATTCCCAAAAAAAATCATAGCAAACCTCATATAAAATGTACACAAAAAAAAATACTGTACTAATTAATTAAGAAAATCGCAGAGACATAGAGAATGAAAACTTACAAGAGCCTAATTTCATAGTGTACTTTTTCAATTAAGGGATTCCACCGCACGTGAATTTGCAAATTCAAAAAGGCAAAGTCTAAATGAAATGTGCTAGATTAGGAAGTTGACAAAATGATCTAATTAGCATGCTTCCTAATGGGTGTCTTTGAATTTGAAATTTGATTATTCATTTGAAAGAAATTAAATTAAGGAGATGGTAAATTTTCCTAATGCAAATTCAATATCATTTTTTAGACAACTCATTAAAACCCTATATTTATTTTCCATATTGGTTTTTAATATTCAAATTCCTAAAATGGATGTATAAGGAAAGAAACATGCTTTGTCAACTATAGTCAAGGAGGAAAGAAAGCATAATGAATTATACCCTAAAAAATTATTTTTGAGAGAGAGAGAGAGAGTAGCCCGACAAGAACAATCCCGCAGCCCTAATCATCTTTTAAGCTGACTAAATGCTAAAATATCCAATGGTAAGCAAGTGCCTCCAATAGTAAGTGCATTATTCCTAGTGTTTTTCCAAGGGCTCTGCAAAGGTTCCAAGTGATTTTTTTTATTAAAAAAAAATTGATCTTAAAAAAGATTTCAAGTGGTTCCAAGTGCATCATGCATGTGAGTGAATGTACATAACACATTGTACCAAACTGGTGTGCAATTGGCTATAAAAGGCCCTCTAAGTGGCAGTTTTTGCAGAAAACTAAAACTAGAGAGCTAGAAAACACCATTAACCATTTAACCTTCAAAACTTCTCCCCATAAAATTTTCTCTCATTTGTTATATAAAGGCCCTCCAAGTGGCAGTTTTTGCAGAAAACTAAAACTAGAGAGCTAGAAAACACCATTAACCATTTAACCTTTAAAACTTCTCCCCATAAAATTTTCTCTCATTTGTTATATGCAATACATTCTCAATTTTCTGTGTGATACAGCCGAACAGTGTTACAAAAAAGTATAAGGTAGGGAATCGAACACGCTGCCTTTTAATATAGAATCAAACGCACTACCAATGCGCCACGTATTCTTCTGTATTTATTCCCCTTGGTAATATCTAATAAACCTAGTTAATAAATTTTCTAGATGTCTAAAGTTTCCTATTTTCCTATCATGTGTTTGGATAAAAAAGTAAAAAACAATATTACGCCATTTATCAGTATTAGTTATAAGTGATTGGCACCCTACTTTACTTTTTTTTTTTTTATGGGAAAATGCATAACATTCAACTGAAACAGAATTACAACAGGGAGAGTAGCTGCAAGAGCAGTTACAATCCACACTCCTCACAAATAATATGCTCTACAAAGCTTGGAGTGACACCTTTCCAAATTTGAGAAATACCTGACATCCTAGCTGCTTTTGCAAGATCATGGGCAACCCTGTTGCCATCCCGTTTCAGATGATGGAAAGAACACCAAGAGAAAGAAGAAGCAAGGTCCTTGATGTTCTGTATGATGTGCCCGGACTCACCACCCACATTGCCCTTGTTAATTGCTTGAATAATGGAGAGAGCATCTGATTCAAAGATAACTTTTGAGAGACCCATCTCTAAGGCTAACAGTACACCATCTTGTAAAGCCATAGCTTCAGAGATATCAGTTGGGAAAGGTGATGAGAGGACCTTACAAGTAGCTGCTATAGGGCAGCCTTGGCTGTCTCTGATTATCACACCAATACTAGATGGCCTGCCATCATCCGAGGCAGCAGCATCAACATTAATTTTGGTGAAACCCACAGGAGGAGCCCTCCAATTGTTCAAGGAAGAAACCAAGGGCAGGTTAGAATATGAGCAAGCTTCCTTATACTCACCTAGAATTCTATTAGCCATGTCCCATATCTAACTTGGAGGAGCACCAGAATCTTCATGAAGAGCTTGATTGCGATTCCACCAAATAGACCAAGCAACTGCAAAGAATAGCTCCAAAGCAGAAAAAGAGTCATTCTTAACAATGTCCAATGCAATATCCACGGGATCACGGGAACCAATAGTTAAAACAGTAGGGCAATCATGCCAATGAGCCCGAGTCAGCTTAGCGTGATCACAATGGAGGAGCGCGTGGGCTGTGGTTTCAACGGCCTTGTCACAAAGAGGGCAAAAACTAGAGTAGTGAATTCCTCTATGACTTAAATTATACATGGTAGGAAGGCCGTTAACACATACCCTCCAAGCAAAAAAATTTAGCTTTAGTGGAATTTTTGGTGCCAAATCCTCTTCCACAGGGAAGTCTTTTCATTACTAGATGAGCTCTCTCCATCCTCATCTGCGTCCACCGTACTTGAAGCAATATGGTACGCACTTTTGATTGTAAACGAACCTTTTTTATTACCAACCCAAATAAGGCAGTCCTCAGGGAGATTGTAACTCAATGGAATCTTCAAAATTGTGTTGGCTTCAAAAGGCAAGAAAATGGATCTTACCACATCAACTTTCCATCCTTTAGTGTCATGATCAATAAGAGAAGACACCATAGGAAAATCTCTAAAATCTGTTTGTGGTGAGATCACTTTGTGAGTTGTTGGAGTTGGCAGCCACTTATCGTTCCCAAATATGGATTCTTCGACCATTACCTACCCTCCATCTTGTGCCCTTTTATTTCAAGGCTATTGTGAATGCTATGCCATGCGTATGAAGGGTTGCTGCCTTTCTTTGAGTTAAGAACGTCGTCATGAGGGAAATACTTGGCTTTTAAAACCCGAGCTATTAGAGAATTTGGATTTGTAAGAATTCTCTAGCCTTACTTGGCCAACATGGCTAGATTGAAGGCTTGGAGGTTTCGAAAGCCTATTCCTCCATGAAACTTTGATTTGCACATGCTCTTCCAACTAACCCACGCAATTTTTTTCTCCTCATCCTTTTGCCCCCACCAAAAGTTTCTCATCATATTCTCTAAGTCTTGGCATAAATTCTTAGGAAGTTGGAAGCAGCTCATGGTGCATGTGGGCACTGCTTAGGCAACTGCTTTGATAAAAATCTCTCTCCCACCAATTGAAAGGAGCTTTCCTTTCCAACCAGTACGTTTTTTAGCAACCCGGTCCTTAATTTCAGCAAAAACCTGAGATTTTGATTTTCCAATAATGGATGGGAGCCCCAAGTATTTGTTGTGCCTGGAATCTTGCATTGGACCAAGAATATTTAGAATACTCTCCTTCAAATCTTGAGAGGTATTTGAACTAAATAAAACGGATGATTTATCAGTATTAAGTTTCTGCCCTGAAGTCGCTTTATATTTACTGAGAATACTAACAAGATTTTGGCATTCTTGATCACAAGCCTTGCAAAAAAGAATGCTATCGTCGGCGAAGAAGAGATGAGTGATTCTTGGGCATCCTCTGCAAATGGATATTCCATTAATCTTTTGGTTTCGGGCTGCATCATGAATAAGGGCTGAGAGACCTTCGGCACATATGAGAAATAAGTAAGGAGAGAGGGGATCGCCCTGCCTGATGCCCCTAGAAGGGATGATGTTTCCACAAGCCTCACCATTTATGATCACTGAATAAGACACTGAAGAGACACATTGCATAATAAGATCAACCCATAAATTAGCAAAGCCCAATTTCTTCATCACTCCTTTAATGAAATTCCATTCAACTCTATCAAAAGCTTTACTCATATCTAGCTTGATTGACATATAATTTTCATTCCCATCATTTTTATGATTTAGATAATGCATAAATTCAAAAGCCACAAGGACATTATCCGTGATTAGACGGTTAGGAATAAAAGCACTCTGATTTTCAGAGATAATGCTTGGTAGGATGGCTTTGAATTTATTGGCTAATATTTTGGAGATGAGCTTGTATGTGGTATCGTTATTCATCATGACCAAGAATGCCACATTGAAAACAAAAACAAGGGAGCCTTTCATACTTAAAGAAAACCCAATACTCTCTCCATCTGAGTTGATAATATTTCCACCCCTTCGTAGCAGTTAATTAATGGGTAGATCCACACGTATTCTCATAAACTTGGCTTGCTCCGATAGCCAAGATCGCTTATCTGTCTCTATGTATTCCCCAATTTTGCTGCCAAGGTCTCTACCAACCTCCTCAAACATACTTTCAAAGGGTAGACCCCATACTTGAATCCAGAATAGGGAATGGGTAAACGAAATATTATTGACTGATAATCCTTTTGTCCACCTGCACAGAAGCAAAAGATTATTGTCGAAATTCCATGGGCCATTGCGCTCAACCTACTCCATTTGGTATTTGGAATTAAATTTGAACTAAAGAATATTTTTTCCAACATCAACAATCCTTAAATCTGAACCCATCTTCCAAGCTGATCTCAAAGTACTCTTTAAAGCTCTCATATTTTGGTGCCGATCAGCAAGAAGCAGACCAAACAAACTCAGAGCACACTCCTCTAATAGATCTGATCTGCAAGTGGTAGAGATGGAGATGCTTTCTTCTTCTTCTTTGGTGAGCTGGAGGTGCTGCATACCGTTGATGATTGATTGATCCATATCTATGGAGTTAATCAAGCCTCCTGGGCTTAGGAAACCTGGCGAAGACCCTTACCAGTAGGGAGAGAAGACTCGTGCGAAGCGAGAAAAAGACACTCATGCGAGGCGAGAGAGAACAGACTCCTATGTCTCCTCTACTTTATGCCTAACTAATCTTTTTTCTTTAATTTAAAAATAATCATCCTCCTCATTATGACCCTTTTTGGCTTTTTCTAATCCTATCTGTTTAGAAATAAAATATTTTACAAGTACAAAATTTTACGTATAAAATATTTTTAGATATTTGATATAATAAATTAAAATTTTCAAGTAAATTACCAAAATTGATTGTTCAACTACCAAAGTCGTTAGTGTTAAAGTTCATAAGATCGGACTGTCGAAACCAGCAGCAGGAACGGTGGCTTTGTGACCCGCTACCGGAGCGTGTCACTAATGACTGAAATAGCAGGATTGGTGTCTCCGATAACTAGACTGCTGGACCCAGTTGCCAAAGCGGTAGCTCCATTCACAGGACCACCAACATCGATCACTGGTCCACTAGAATCGGTCCTTAGAGCAAGGTAGTCAATACCGTACCGGTACCGGCCGTACCAACCGGTTGCATACCGGTATCGAAACATCAACGTTTCGTACCGGTTTAAATACCGGCCGTACCGGCCATGTACTGGTCATACCGGCCAATTTCGGGCAATACCTCCCGGTACCAGGCATACCGGCCGGTACAGAAAAATGTTTTTTTTTTTTTTTTTTTAAGTTTTGTAATTTTTGAATTTTTGTTAGGACAGAATGGTAATTTATTTGCATTAACTTATTAGTATTATTTATTTTCTTAGTATGCAATGGTAACTTTTAAGCTTTCTATTTTTTATATTGTGTTTTTTTTTTCTTTTAATTGATACTAAAGTCTAAAACTATGAATAATTAGTTCTGAATTGAAGAAATGTTTTATGGTAAACTTTTATATTTATTATAATATACAAACACACACACACACACACACACACACACATACATATATATATATATATATATATTTATAAATATAAAAAATAGCGGTAAACCCGAAACGGTATACCGGTATTGACCGGTATCCGAAATATATTGTACCACTGGCTAAACCGGTACAGTCTTCGTTACGGTATTTACTCCCTTGCCTTAGAGTGGTGGCTACGACCATTGAACCCTAGAACCAGCCATTGGAGTGGTGACTCCATCCACAAGACTACCAACACCAGTCATCGTAATGGCAGCTCCGTCCGCCAGACTAGTGACCTTGTCACTAGATGGGGTAAAGGAAGCCACTGTGTATTTTTGTAAAATATTTTACCAAATTTTTAGATATAAAACATTTTACAAATTTTTAAGAAGAGTTTTATGGTCAACGATTTTTTTTTATTTTATAAATTTGACCACATTTTACCTACAACAAACACCTGAAAATAAAAAAAGAAATTATAAAAAAAAAAACTAGAAAATTAGTTAACTCTTTTTTTTTCTTTTCGTTTATGATTTTATATTTCAAACTCTCTTATAAAATTTATAAGAAAAATTTGATGGATTAAACATTTCAGTAGTGTGTTCAATTTAGAAGTTTTGTTGTGAAAATGTTGTAAATGTAACCCTTTTCTTATTATTATTATTATTATTTTTTGGGTTAAACCAAAGATATCACTCAACTAAGAAAAATAAGCAGATACATCAAAGTCAGGGCAGAGTCTGACATGATAAACACCATACAAATCAAAGAGAAAAGCATCCAACGGACAAGGGGGGAGGAATTATAATACAAAACATCAGAAGCTCGTTGGATTCCTAATCTGGTAAGGGCATCCACACAGCGGTTGGTTTCCCAAAAGTAGTGCGACACTTTAACTTGAGGAACTTGGGAAATTAGGAACCGGCAATTAGCCACAGTAGCATAATTTACAGCATTAGTATTTCTAGAATTGTTCACCAAGTCAGCAACAACTTTAGCATCCTACTCAATTTCATATTTGTGAATATGTACAGTAAGATTTTGTCATCCAACGTTTAGACAATAATTATTAACTTTTTACTAGAAGTTTTTTTTTTTTTTTTTTGATGGATTTACTAGAAGTTTTTATATTACACAAAGGCATCCGATCCCTTCTTTCCGCGTGGGTCTGTTTCTTAAAAAAGAGTTCTTATATTAGTACTACATGGCAAACACCGAATTAGGAAAGCAAGAAAGGCCTTTACCAAGAAACCCCTTTCAATATGAATAAAGATTCTCTCCATTTGTTTATAAAATGAAGAAAGTCTATTTCATAATAAACATTTAACAGTTCACAAATATTTAAACATTTGCAAATATAAAAAATCAATATAACGTTACACCATAGTTATTGTATACAATAATGCTCACATTTCTTTTTCTGTCTTTATTAAATTTTGGTTTCACTCAATGGTCATAGATCATCACACTCAAATTGACTGTACATATAACGTGATTCAAGGGTAACGACAAACATGTAAGTGTCTTTGAGTCCCATACAACCTAATGTGAAAGCATGTACCTCAATATAAAAAGAGTGTTAGAGGTATTTTGGAATTCTTGGCTATCATTGCTATAGTGATGCAATTTACAACATATTTTAAGCAATTCTGAACATGGGGGTTTTATGATTCAATTATTATTATTATTATTATTATTTTAATGATGAATTTGTTCACTGCTTTCTGTTTCAGATACAAAAATTCAATTATTGTATGATTTCTCAATCTAAAATATATAGTTAAAACAAACCCCCCAATTGCACATCTACATCAAATTAGCATTTGATAAAATATTTTGTTATCAAGGAAACGTGACATGAATTTGAATCCTACAATATAAAAAATTAATTAGTGTCTCGGCCAAATAATAAAAAAACTATCATTATGAAGTGATGTAATAGATTCAAAATAATGAAGAGGGAATTAAATTGTATAAAAGAGTTCTAGTAGCTTGCTCGAGTGAGTGTAATCCGGTTGAAGCAAAGTCACAATCGGGGAATAGAACTCCCAAAATTGCAAACAAACTTAAAATAACATTTCAAGGAAGCTCACTCCAGTGAATGTATGTCCTATCTCCCAACCTTGCTTTGAGTTTATTTATTATTATTATTATTATTATTGATTAGCTAATACAACTTAATCAAATTCTGATGACCCAAATTTCTACTAACTAAAATAAAGTTTAAAAAATAAGTTTTTTTTTTTTTTTTTTTAAAAGTGCAGTTAAAACTATTTTAGTAAATAAATATATAACTTAATGTCTCTCCTTTTTTTTAGGCACAACTAGTCGCAAACTCAAGTCATACACAGGAATATGATTCTAATATATATATATATATATATATAGGAATATGTAATTATTTTAAGATGTAGTATAATGTGAAATTTACTCTCTCTAAATTTTATTGTAGATAATTTTTTACTCTAAAAATTAAACAATTTTTAAAAGTAAATTTTAATTTTTGGGTAAAATACTATTTTGGTCCCTAAACTTTACTAAAAGTTTGTTTTTTGTCCCTAAACTTTAAAAAGTTATTTCTTCATTCGTAAACTTTGTAAATAGTTTTTTGAATAGTATAGAGACAAAAGTAAGGATGGAAAAAAAAAAAACTTTTTAAATAGTTTAGAGAAGAAAAACAAACTTTTAGTAAAATTTAAGGACATAAATAAAACATTTTCAATAATTTAGGGACAAAATATGAACTTTTCAATAGTTTAGGGATGAAAAATGAACTTCTTGAAGTTTTGGGATGAAAAACAAACTTTTGGTAAAGTTTAGGAACCAAAATAAAATTTTACCTTTAATTTTTTATCTCTTTATTTTTGCAAGTATATAATTTTATTATTTTTAATTGATATTATTATTTTTTGAAATGGTCCATATTCTTTTAAATATTGTTATTATGTACTACTATTATATTTTCCTAATTTCCTTTTTATACAACTAAAATTTTTAAGTTTCAAATTTCTCATTCTCTTAAGGAGACTATTATGATAATCAAGACTTTTCATATAATTACAATTAATATCACTCAAATAATTGATAGACACATTCAAATATATAGCTTTGTAGATTGTGTTTTGATGTTAACTCAAATTCTTACCTCAAAACTAAGGATTAACTCAAATAAAAATCAAATCAAAACTATGAGAGGGAGAGAGAGAGACCTTGTGATAATGAACTCGAAAAACATTACACCAAAACAACCCAAAGTGGAGATATAAAAATTCATCAACCTAAGTAGTAGAGTTGCAAGAAATAATGAGAGAGAGAGAGAGAGAGAGAACCGAATTGGATTGAAGTGGATCAAATGGATTGAAATAAACTAAAGTTGACTAAAATGGACCTAAGTAGATTAAAATAGACTAAAGTGGTACGAAATGAATCAAATTGGATAGAATGGACCGAAATACTACGAGAATGTGGCTTAATTAGAGTATAGTAACAATAAATACTACACTTTAATTTTAAAATATTATATAGATTGTAATTTTAAAATATTACCAAGTGAAGTGCTTTTTTTTTTCCCTTTATTTATGAAAATAGATATTTAAATTGAATAGAAATTAAGTACAAAATAATAGGATAGTTAACACCTTCATACATTTGCCAAAATTTGCTTACAATAAGAATAGTAGGGTATGAATACAATATATATATATATATATATATATAAGGGCAGGTTTTGGCTCCTGAGCCCAAAAGGTAGAAGGAATCAAGCCCAAAGGACCCAACACAATGAATTTTTAGAGAGTGGGCTGAAAACTAGGCTTCAATGGATTGGACAACACTCGCAATGGACCAAGAATTGTAAGAAAGCAAGGAAAAACAGGGAAAAACAAGTCTTTTGCAAAGAAATTCCTCTTGGGCAAAGTCCGAGGAGGGTAATTATTGAATATATTACTGTAGGACTTGATTACAGTTTCAGTTCTTTATGCTACAGTGCCTTTTTCTGCAGGTTCTCTGATCCCCTCTCCCTAGAGGATCTCTCATATTATATAGCTCCCTTTAGATGATCTTGGCCCGCCATTTGTTGATCGTGCAGGCCACTACTTGAGTGTTTGTCCCATTAGACATTCTCTCAAACCCTTTACGAGTTGCGACAAACAAGGCAACCACCGTCCAGGGGTCTTCTCCACATAAATGCAGATAGGAGGTTTGATAGGGTACATTAAATGTGGTGGCAACCACCGTCCCTTCAGTTATGTCAAAACTAACCCCTTCTTCGAAACTCTTTTTCTACAGTATGACTTCCTCTAGTAACGTGCCAGTGATGTGGCCTTACTGTCCGAGGGTGTGATCTCCTCGACATGGTAATGTCCCCCTCGGCCATAGGTATGACATGTGGCACTATTACCTTACTTAAATTTCTGTACCCCACAGTATATATATATATATATATATATATATATTTATATAGGGTAAATTGCAAAACACACCCTTGAAATTTGGGGTATGTGGATTTTACACCCTGAAGTTTCAAAATTTTATTTTATATGTATATATATATATATATTTTGTGTTTATGAGTTTTTAAAATTTTAGAGCATTTCATTAAATTTTTTCATACATTTTAAAATCTATTAAATTTATATGCATTAATGAAAATGACATGTTGTGTTTTCACTGGACAAATGAAACACACGTGACTAGCTAATATTTCACTTAACGAACACGTTAGCAACAAATGAACGGAGGCGAACATTCCAAATACACTTTAGAGTGTAAAATCCAAACACTTCCAAACCTTTATTTAATTTTCTATTTTTTCCTAGTTACTTTTTTGAACTATTTCCCATTTCTTCACAAACTCACGTCTCATGTATTACAGTATTAGAGGGCCTGCAGCTGTAAGTCGATGACACTGGCCTTACCTTATCAATTATTTTTATTTTTATTTTTATTTTGTTAGGAGGCCTTATCAATTATCATTCACCGATGCTGTCAAGCTCTACTTGCACAGTGCACTCCCAAATTTATGTCAAAGCAGGATTTTCACTCCCATGATTTTTCCATTCCCACAAAGAACCAACCCCTTTTCTTAAAACAAGCTTTCCTTTTACTTTCCCTTTCGTTTTCTCTCAGATTACTCTTTCTAAAGCAAAACCCACATTAGTTCACATTTGGTGATAATGGTGGTGATGAAGCTCTGTTACCGTTAGTGGCTTGTTCTCGGTCATCTACTGCTAGCAGCTGTTGTGGCCTCCAAGAACCATGGTACTGTAACCAAGCGTACGTTCTTCTTTATTTTGTTTTTTTGTTTTGGAACTATGATGTCAAAGCATCGATCTGCCTTTGAACCTTGTTTTGGCATTGTGTTTTTGTTTTTCTCAATTTAACTATTCATTTCATTATGTGCATTTTCTCTTGCTGTGTTTTATGAAACCAGGAAGTGTAGCATCTCCACTTACTCTGTCTTTGTGCTTGTGTATTATACAACTGGAGCTTCTGTTCTGATAGGTAAAGTTAATTTTCCAGTGCCATTATGGTACTTGAAGAATGACCTGAAATGGTGATGCTAAGAGGAACAGAATTTATTCCTGACTATTCTTACTTTTATACATAACTGGCTTATCATTCACTGTTTCTTCCATTATTCCATCTTTCTTTGGCAGATGAAATGAACCCCTCAACATAATTCATTAACCATAGCTGGGTTTTCATACTAATTTTAAGAGTCAGCCAGCCAATGAAGCTATGTTTAAGAATGGCTTTAGGAAACCATAATAGTTTCTTGAAAAGTGACCACAGTATCTGCTTATTTTCAGCTTATATATGGGGCATCTTCCATCTCAGGAAATTAACTATTTTATGTAATAGTGTGAACTTCTCCGGGTAATTTCGAATGATTATGTGGATTCTGGGGAATGCAAATGTTAGGGAGAGAGGGGAAAAGGATGATAGGGCACTTGAACCAGTTCACATGTTCTAACTACATACATAGTAAGTAATTTCATGCAAATGATTTACCATTGATTTGCTAAATGCGAATCTATATAGAGGAAGATTGTTATCTTTTAAGTTATTATTACACTCAAAATTGGGATAGAGAATTTATATTCAATTAACATGATGGATAACATTAACAAACCTCGTCAACAATGATTTAATTTCATATCATTTTCCAAAATCTTATGCCATTGTGCATGAACAGTAGTGCATAAAATTCAACATGGATAGGATATTTCTCCACGCAGTGAAGAAATCACCTTTCAAATTTATTAAGTACACAAGAAAGGCCAAAAATCATAGTAAATTGTTGGCCACTACTCAACCATAAATCTTAGTTAATTGTTGACCGCTACTCAACCACAGCCAACAAGTCACCTGATTTACAGAAGCAGTGCTTAGCCTCTGTTCCCAAATCCACCTGAAATACCACCCAAATTTTTTTTTCATTAACTAATAACATCAACAACAAGAAGAAGATTTAGTGTGTGGTAAATAAACACACATCTGACAGGAGTTCAAACAGTGGCAACCACCAACACATGCTCATAGGTGGTGAACACGCCATTTAGCCCAAAGAACATAAGCTGATAACAACAATAATATCAAATAATGGTAACAACAAGGACAATTTAAAGTTAATTAATATTTATGTAGGTGCTTGCCTGTGCCTAAGAATGACACTATTAGCAGATAAGCTGCAGATATTGAATGAATGAGTGCAATTATGTAACATCATCATTTCAGTACAAGAATATTCATGGCCCTATTACACTACTATTAATGAAATAACATAGAGCAGGTTTCATCAGACAAAAAAAAAAAAAAAAAAAACACTAATGTGAATATGATCATGGGCAATCAAAATTGGACATATCACCTAATTTCAAAATCAAGGCATTAATACACAGTCAAATATAACAAATGTGATATACAAACTCAAATTTACTCCAGATTATGGAGAAAAGGATAAAGCAGATAACTTCACCAAAAGCTAGCAAAAAGACTTCCTGGATCATGAATAAAAATATTTACTGTCTAAAAAAGGATGATCTAAAAATATCTAATAATCACAACTTCTTTCCACTCATACAACAATGGCCATATGGCCTAGTAGCATCTGCATCTTTCTGTGAGTTTAGATCCAGGGGTCAAATACAGTTAATTAAACTTTGCCAAAATTTATATTAATATATATCATTCCCCTCACTCCCAAAATCCATACATTATTAGTCTGAGTCTGTGATCTTCAAGCCATGTGTAGAAGGATTTAAGTGCTTAATACAGATAAATATTTTATCAGGAAATGTCATGACAAATTCAATGCAAGCAACATTTTCTAAAGCAGATTCAGCACAATATAACCCATTTCTATAACACTGATACTGCAGCAGCACAAAAACTTCAATTGATAATTTATGGTGAATATAAGGATGCCAATTTTTTGTCACAGCACAATCATGAGAAATAACATATCTGATGAAGGTCATTTCACAAGAATATCATTTGTGAAGGCACTTAATGGTACCAAGGGCTATATGATAAGTGATAACTTTACAGTAAAATAATACTCACCTCATAGGCATTTATGTCTGAGAAAAGAACCTGCAACAAAATAAGCATTTAATCAATTTAGATGAAACATCAAGCTACAGAACATTTCTTGGAAATGAAACCATAAAGAATAGGAAAAAGTTCATTCATCAGGAAGTTTATAGTGCCAGCAGCATCAAAATTGTTTCAGGCTTCAGCCACTGACTGAAAAAGCATAACCAAAGCTGAATACAATTTGGTTGCTTACCTTCTTTCCAGCCTCCACTTCCCCAACATCGGCACCAACAGAGAGAATCTGAAGCATATTCAGATATATTAAAACTGCTGGTTAAATTATCCAGAGAGATTTTTTAATCTAAAAACGATAAATAAATAAAAAAAAAAAAAAAAAAAAAAGTTTTCACAAGACACAAAGGGTTAGCATTTCACATACCTCTCCCATAAGATACCTCTCAAATTTAACAGCTGCTTTGGGCAACAATACTCCCCCAGCTGATTTCTGTGGCATAAGACATTTCATCCATCAGCATGCCAACTAACAACAGATCATAAATGAACTGTGTATTTATACAATGCAGAATTCTTGGCAACCACTATGTAGAAAGCACAAAATGACAACCAGTTAACATGCAACCCTAACAGGTACCCTGGTCACAATGTGAATTTAAGTCATGTGTAGAATGATTAACACTCAAAATCTCTTGTTTGTCCATTCTTCCTTTCCCCTAGAGAAATAATGCCAGCTCATACTGGGCTAATTCCCAAGAGATCATCAGGCCAAGATCTTCTTTTCAAGAGATGCTCGTATCTTGGAATTCTTCTGTATATGCATGGGTAGCACAGGCCATTGTAGAGAATTCAGTTATTCTTTTCTTTTGTTTTTTAAAGGTAAGTTACACACCCAGTGAGTCTTGATTCTCTTCAACCCAATTTCTCAGGGGAATGCACGCTACTTTTGAGTTACATCAATGAATTCAAATATAAAGAACTAGAGCCAATTTCAAGCAGTTTCTGGCAGCATTGGAATCAGATTGTTTCTGTTGACTTGATTTGTCCGATAACAAATGCAAAACGAAATAAGGATCCTCCTGCTGGAAATTAGATCCTACTCTGTCTCCCCTTGCATTTGGCAACACAAAGAGGCACAATCAAACTGTCTCAATTACTATCATTATCGCTGACACAACATTTTGTCTGGACTTGCCTTAAATTATGGACACTTTTCTTGTGTGATCACTAGTCCCCACCTAAAGAGACGATTTTCTTATGCCAGTTTTGTGGGTGGATGAAAGAGACACAGAGGTTTTGCCCAAAATCTTTGCTACATATTAAATTCACAAGGGCCTCCTTTACCAGACACTTTAGAGGTTGGACATTAATCAAAGGTGGGTTGCACATCTCCTTTTCTACATATATATACTACTTTGGTGTATCTATGTATCAAAACTGAGGGTTTTGGCTGAGTCCCTGCATTCAAAGTTTCAGCCTTTCAGGGAATAGACGAGTTAGACTCAAAGATGAATACCCCAACTTGGCACCCTAAACCGAGTTGAACAACACACCCTTAAAAACCAGCTCGCAAGAGGAGGGTGTCCAAAAGCTTATATGCATATGGTTGAGTGTAAAAACCAGCTCACAAGAGGAGGGTGTCCAAAAGCTTATATGCATATGGTTAAGCTTAGACTCAATCCATGTGAGACACTAGGATCATAACACACAGCTTACATTTTAACATAAATAAAGGCAGGATGACTTCATATTGTTGCCATCTCTGAGCTCTAAAATTCAAAGACCAATACACAAGGTCTCAAATGTTTCACAATCAGGATTAAACTATATAGACATAGCTGCCAAGGATTAATATATATAGTTACAACATGGTACCCAGTACCCACAAATATTACTGAACAAGATTGGTATGACCACCCAAAGCATGGCTTCAATGGGAAATAAATTCAATTTAATCAAACAATCAACTCAGCCCAAATTGGTTCTTACTTCAAGAATCTTTCATTCTAATGCAATAATACGAATAATAAGAAGAAGAATAAGAAGAAGAAGAAGAAGAAGAAGCCACACTACATAACATAAGCAGAGAAGGCAGGCATACCTCAGGCAACTCCTCAAGACGAACAAGTACTCTATCAGCTTGTGGAACCACCTGCAGCACAAAATTACCACCACTAAGCATAAAATTCAAAATCCATTTAATATTTGACAGCAATCAACAATATTTAGATGATTAAAGACCAAAAAATAGAAATACTAACCATGAATTTTACATACAAAGTGGTAACCTATCTGTGTAAAAAAATTCAGCAAAACAATTAACTAAAAAAAAAAAAAGAGAAAACCTTGGTGGGTTCCCATTTCTTTGAAATTGCGTTGACTCTGAGAGAGTTTCTCCGCAGACCTGTTCAAGACCCAGATACAAAAAACCATTCAAAAAGAATTCTAGAAAGAAAATGTTTGTTTAAGTAAAAACAAAAACAAAAACAAAAACAAAAGGGGGTGAAAGTTAATTTGTATAAGCTATAGAGTTTAGTACCTAGTAGTGGTCTCTGGTTGGAGTTGTGGAGAGAGGGAGCATTGGTTTTGAAAAGAATGGGTTTTGGTGCTGTGAGGAAACTTGACGCCATGGATAAGAGAGAGGCAGCTCAACTGTATGTACTTTGTAGTTTGCACTATGTTGGTGTTGTTGAGTTCGGAGAGCAAAACCCTTTTAAAAGCCTTAGAACCGCACGTGTGGGCTCCATGTACGCGTGTTTGTTTAGTTGAACCGTTAAACTATCTATAACAATACCTAGGCATTCTAGAGAGTTCGTGAGCACACCATGTTCACTTTTACTTTTATTTTGAAAATATATTACTGTATTTTGTAAGGAAAAAAAAAAGAATATTATTTTATTTGGAATTTTTTTTTTTGGTAAAAATTTGGAAGTGTTATATTAACTTGTAAGAGCATTAGTATTGGTGAAGGCAAATTACTAAAATGTTAAATTTTCTAACCAAATATGATAAAAGTAGACTACATTAATGGAGGCAAAGTCAAATTTTTTGACTGTTGAGCTACTGTGCAAGTCCAAAGATGATTGTGCACAGTAGTTAAGATGGTAAAAAAAAAATTTATTGAAAGATATATTATTTTATTGTGTTGTGGTGGTGGTGATTGTTTATTATAATAAATATATTATATTTTATTGTGTCGTTTGTATTATTTTATTATGTTGAATGCTAAAATAAAACTATTTATATTGAGTGTTTTATAAAATAAGATAGTAAAATAAATAAAATAGCGTTTTGTAGTACTAAATTGTTAAATTTTTTGCACCACCATTAGTGATACTCTAAGATAGAATATATCTAGCTTGCTTATTTTAACTAAACAAAAGTTTCTAATCAAGAACTTTGTAACTTGACTTGTTGGCATTTTTCAATTTTTTTAAACAAGATATCTAGAGTTCAAATATCACGTTCTTCATTGTAATAACTATCAAATTATTGAAAACAAAAACACAAAATTATTCAATTGTGAAAAATAAAAATTTTGGTCTACCTTATATGTTTTCTCTATCTAAAATATATAATTAAAACAAACTCTCACAATTGTACATCTATTTCGAATTAGTAATTGATAAAATTTTTTGTTATCGAGTAAGTGGCATGAATTTGAATCCTAACTATGCACCAAAAAAAAAAAAAAAAAAAAAAAAAAAAAAAAAAAAAAAAAAAAAAAAACTATCTATCATAGAGTAGACACAATAAATTTAAATTTTATTGTATAAAAAAAAAACGAGGGTGTGGGAGGAGCGAATCTTTCCCCAATCAGGTATTGTTCACTTTGGGAATGGGCCGAGGAGATCTACTTGATTGGTACACCCCACTTGTGAGCTCATGCTTATAAGCTGCGGGTGTGGGATTGAGCAGAGCAAATTCGTGCGAGTGGCATCGGCCTCTTGGGCCCATTCCCAAAGCGAACAATACCTGATTGGGGAAAGATTCATTCCTCCCACAAAAAGCTACTTGATGGGTACACCCCACTTGTAAGCTCATGCTTATAAGTTGAGGGTAGGAGGCGTCTTTCCCTGATGTGGGATTGAGTAAATTCGTGCGGGTGGCATTAGCCTTCTCGGCCCATTCCCAAAGCGAATAATACTTGATTGGAGAAAGATTCGTTCCTCCCACAGAGGGATTACAAAAATATAACATTACTACACAATAAATAACTCTTAATTTTTTTTCATTGTTATTAAAGTTGTATATATAGATATAAGTAATTTTACTTTGATAAATAAAATAACGAAGAGGAAATTAAATTAAACACTAGAGTTTTAGTAGCTTGCCCGAGTGAGCTTAATCTCGTTAGAGCAAAGTCATAGTGCCGATCAATGAACAAAATTCCAAAATTGCAAACATGCTTAAAACAACATTTCAAGTAACCCCACCCCAGCAAGTACATCCTATCTTTCAACCTTGGTTTAAAAATGAATTTATTGGTTAGCTAAATACAACTTAATAAAATTTTGATGATCCAAATTTTTATTAGGGTAAACTACATATTTGGTCCCTATCTTTTACTCGTTATTTAATTTGATCCCTACCTTTTCAATTGTGTCAATTTAATCTTTAATCTTTCAGTGTCATGTCAATTTAGTCTCTGCCGTTATATCTTGGATGAAAATTAGTGACATGGGAAATGGCAAAAATAAAATTTTAGTTTATTCTCGCATCAACGGAAGCTAATTTTTTATTTTTCCATCTCTTTATTTGAGCTAGTTCCATGATCTCGAGTCTCAATACTTAGCCAAAAAAAAATCGATCAAATGAATTTTTTCATTTGTATTATATTGTTGTATTAATTGATAAGATTTATTTCTAATCTTTATAAATAAAAAATTTTAGAAAAAGGCATATGAATGAGTGGCAGCAACAATTTCCTAATAGTAGTATTTTTTTTTTTTTTTTTTTGGGATGCTAATCCTAATAGTAGTATAACTCTATACTTGAAAAGACAACTTTCCTTCAAATTGAGTTATGTTTGATTCTCAAAAACAACAGAAAAAAAAATTGAGTTATGTTTGGTTCAAATGACTGTCTAAATTATTAGTGTTTATCTAAATAATTGGCGTGAATATTTAATCAAATTGTCAAATCATTGGTCCAATTAAGATAAAGTACTGATAACTTTTGTAACACAAATTTTTATCACAATTTTGAAATGGTTTAACTTTTTGAGTGGTGAAATTAAAGTAATGAATTTATATGATCGTAGTTGTCCATCACTCAACTACTTTGTGAAGCGTGACAAATGTTGTGTTCATCAAGCTTTCCAAATACCTATTAATATTGCAAGACAATCAATCCAAGCACCGAGTGTTCAGAGACGCATCAAAATTCCAACATAATCCCAACTGATATGCATGGTACAAGTCTTTCGGGTTTGTAACTCTTAAAATCGAAGATGCATGGCTTATTTTATTGTCTTTGTCCTCTCTATATAAATACCAATCACTTGGCAAACGGTTTGCCGCAAACCGTCTCTATCTATAACAATCCCAAATAAAGTTTGCAACTTGGCTCTTTTAGGCTTTAAAGAGCTTCTCGATGTGGTAGCCATGGCTTTTGGCTCAGGTTTATGGTTGTGGGAATGATGGTTGTGTCTTTATTAAAGAAGCTTCATTTGCTTAATGGTAGTGTCTCACTCATCCCCTTCTATTTTTTCTTTTTTCATCATATTGTCTCTCTCTCACAATTACTTTTCATTTTCTTTCAACCATTTACTCTCATATTCTCACACTAGCTTTTGCATCTGGTTGCAGCTCTTGATTCTGGAATTTCAGGGAAGTTGATTTGAGTCATGGTGAGCTTTTTTTGCTCAATAATACTGTTTTTAATTTATTTTGGCACAATAGTATTGTTTGATGAGAGGAGATTCACCAGTATGTAACTTGCAAAAGCTGGTGAGAATTCTTCTGCAGATAGTCTCTAAGGGGTCCTTTTTCCTCCAACTCTATTGGAGTGCTTTGTTACTCCTCCACTAAGCTCTTCCATAATTGTCTAATTATGGATGCATAACCTGTTTGTTCACAAACTTATTTTGTATGACATCTCGAGGAAAATAAAAAGTTATTTATCAAATAAGTTTTAAATAGTGCTATTTTGCCAAATAATTTTAAAAATTTGTATTATTAAGCAAAAAAAAAAAAAAAGCCAGTCAGAGAGCTTTAGTTTTTGATTATTCAGGTGCCCTCCCTACCCTTCTCTCTCGTTCTTAGTCATGTTCATAGTTCTTGCAGATTTTAACATGGAGGTTAGCTGATGTTGTATAATGAAGATTGAAGTCTTCTCTTGATACTTGCCAATCTATTATTTAGTTGAGTGATATTCTTAACACTTTATGACTCCATGGCTGTGATCTAGTTAATAATAATCTTTGTACAGACCAAGAGTACCAGTATCTGTTACCAATCTGGTGGCCCACTCACCAGGTATCCTCGGTCTATTTTGATACTAAGTCAAGCCTAGTTATGCCCGCCCAAACATTTGGACGGCATACCCCCCCCTCCCGCGACACGCGTGAACATGAAATAATGTTTTGGGAGAATTCACCCACAAAGCATTAAACAGTGTCTGATGCAAGTTTCAAGAGAGTCATGTCAGCGATATGCAAAGAGTTCCATCTGGTCAGGAATATACCACAGCCTTTCATCATGACAACCTCACTAAAGAGAGGTTATAAATAAGAGAAGACAGGCATGAATCAGGGGTTGGAAAAAATTGGGAGACGCAAGAGGAGTAAGGAAAAGTAGATCTCGGGAACTTAGGAATCTTGCTTGGATTCCAAGGGAGAGTGGGAGAGTTGGGGCTTTGAGAAATATCCAAAACTCCATCTATAGCGAACAAGGCCATCTTTTGGGCCTCCTATCGTGGGATAATCCCAACCCAACATACAAGTAAATTGGGGGCCTAAGTCCAAAAAGCTCAATTCGATTGGGTTTGGCCACCACAATGTTAATTACTCTCTTTACTAGAGTATTAATCTCTTTGGGGGGGTAATTCCATTGCTCTTGTACAGTTTTTTGGTTAATTAGTTGTACTTCCATGATGGTAGTTTTTTGGTTGGGAAGCTTGCACTCATTCACTAGAGCCTGCTTATGACATAATATTATCCTCAATCTCTTTCTTTTTTCTAATGGTCAACATATAAATTCAAGCACATTTGCAACTTTAACCAGAAGGTTTGAGTTTGGTTAATCCATAAATGAATTGCATGAAAACATCTTTGCGACTTTAATCATGTTATGTATGCTCTTGTTTAGCAGATGGTATGGTATATCTCCCACCGGTAGCAAATTCTGGTGTAGCTGAAACTCTTGTTAACAGTCTTACCCACTCCCCTCCATGTATGCACCGCGCGGCGTAAATCCTTCCTACTAGATAGCCTTCCTAATCCGTCCTAGTAGATAGTCTTCCTACTTGAACACAACAACCTTAGCATGATGAGGTGGATCGAGTCCAATCAAGAACTTTGCAACTCAACTCGACATCTTTTAATTTATACAAATGAGACATCTAGAGTTTAAATACTCTCTTCCTTTTTGTAATTATCAAAAACAAAAACACAAAGTTATTCAAATGTGAAAAATAAAAATTTTGGTCTTTCCTATATGTTTTCTCAATTTAAAATATATAATTAAAACAAACTCTCACAATTGTACATCCATACCAAATTAGTAATTGATGAAATTTTTAGTTATCAAGTAAGTGGCATGAATTCGAACCCTAACTGTACCAAAAAAACAACTAATGTCTTAATTTAATGATAAAAAACTATTATCATAAATTTTATTATATAAAAAAAAAAAAAACCACACGTGGATTACAAAAATAACATTACTGCACAATAAATAATTCTTAATCCTTTCATTGTTATTAAAGTTGTTGTACATATAGATATAAGTGATTTTACTTTGATAAATAAAATAATGAAGAGGAAATTAAATTAAACAACAGAGTTTTAGTAGCTTTCCCAAGTGAGCTTAATCTCGTTAGAGCAAAGTCACAGTGCAGTCTGTGCAGATCAGGGAACAAAATCCCAAAATTGCAAACATGCTTAAAGTAACATTTCAAGCCCACTCTACAAGTAGGTCCTATCTTTCAACCTTGGTTTTAGTTTAAAAATGGATTTATTGGTTAGCTAAACTAAATACAACTTAATAAAATTTTTATGATCCAAGTTTTTATTAACTACAATCAGCCTTCCCACAAAAGGCAATCTTCTAATTACAATTGCTAATTAACAAAGCATTCTATATTTGGTTTTATGTTTTACTGAAAAATGTTGGTGTATTTGGATTGGTTTAATTTTTTATTATTTATTTGAGCTTTTAAAAACAATATTTTAGCTTATTAATGTGCCCAATTTTTTTAAGAAATAATGTGCACATTTAGTTTAACTAATTTTTCAACTTTATGAAAATATGGTTGTTTGAAAAAAAAAAGTTTTAAAAAGTTGTATTTTAAAAAGTGTGGTTTAAAACTAATTTACTAAAAAATATATATAGCTTAATCTCACTTTTTTATAGTTA
Source organism: Quercus gilva (assembly GCA_023621385.1). Lineage (NCBI taxonomy): Eukaryota > Viridiplantae > Streptophyta > Magnoliopsida > Fagales > Fagaceae > Quercus > Quercus gilva. Next base: position 26,471,842 of record CM042476.1, read on the forward strand.
CAATTATACTTTGTTTTGCCAACTTTCACAAAGTGAAGTGCTTTTTAGATTTTACCACAGAGCATTCACATCAAAGGTTTTAGTTTTGAATAACTCAAAAAACTACTTTTATCTATTTTAACACCTTACTCCACAATACACCTAGCATCAAAGGTTTTTTTTTTTTTTACCACTACATTAAAATATTCTTTTTCATTCTTTTTTTAAAAAATAATTTTATTCTCTCTTGCTCTATGTCTCTCTTCTCCCAAGCAAAAGCAAAAGCAAAAACAACCAACAAACCCACCACTCACAACTCAAGGCCACTGCCAACCACCACCACCATACTACTACTACCACCCACAAGCCACAACTCCTACATCATAACCACCTATCCAACTCAACCACCAACCACCACAGCCATCACACATGGCACAAACCGAAACCCACCCACTGCCCATACAACTATATTATAGCCTTTGCCAAAGGGTTTGTGCAATAATTACCTACAACAAATGAAGTTTTTATTTACTTTGATGAGGAACATTTTAGCTAACTCCACATTTAATCTTCCAAAATGAGCTAGTCTTCCAAAATGTTCTAGTCTTCCGAGAATACCTACTCATCAAAAATGGAAGACTCAATGTAACAAATGCAAATTATCACGACTACTCCAACAAGATGCTCGTCACGCACAAAAGTAGATGAGTAAGCACTTGCGATCCTAACCTTGACACCCGTCCACCACCCTCATGGACAGACAGGTAAAGATGGGCATGCTAAACTTACTTGCAATGCTTGCATCACTTAAAACTCTCCTACATTCACACAACCACCGGCAAAGGGATAACTCTCATCTCTTACAAATCAACTATGGGATAGTTCCCAACTCCTACAAGTTAGCTAAGGGATAACCTTATGTCCCTACAATTTAGCTAAGCTGGTCATCCGCAGACCCTTATATAAACACCAAGACACCCCAATTTCGAGGTACGCAAAAATACTATTTCCTCCACATCCATGTGAGGATATAAAAAGAGAATAGAATACTATTGGTCCAGTTTCAATGAAAAGAAGATAAAAGGTAATTTTAAGAATAAAGTGTGTGATATAAAAACACAACTCCAAAACAACCCAAAGTGAAGATATAAAACTTCATCAACTTAAAGTAGAGTTGCAACTTGCAAGAAATAATGAGTGAGAGAGAGAGAGTAGACTAAGTGGACTGAATTGGATTGAAGTGGACCAAATGAACCGAAATAGACTGAAGTTGATTGAAATGGACCTAAGTAAATTGAAATGGACAAAAGTGGTACGAAATGGATCGAATTAGACAAAATGGACTGAAATACTACGCAGGTATGGCTTAATAAAAGTGTAGTAATAATAAATACTATATTTCAATTTTAAAATATTATATAGATTTGTACTTTGTTTTGTCAACTCTAACCAAGTGAAGTGCCTTTTTTAAAAAAAAGAAAGAAATAAATATCTAAATTGAATAGAAATTAAATACAACATAATAGGATAGTTAACACCCCCATACATTTGCCAAAATTCGCTTACAATGAGAATGGTGGGTATGAATACTACACACACACACACACACACACATATATAGGGTAAATTGCAAATCACATTCTTGAAGTTTTGGAGTATTTGGATTTTACACTTTGAAGTTTCAAATTTTTATTATATATTTTTTTGTTTATGAGTTTTTAAAATTTTAGCGCATTTAATTAATTTTTTCATATATTTTAAAATCCATTAAATTTATATACAATAATGAAAATGACCGTGTTATTTTTTCATTCGACCAACGAAACACAAGTGGCTAGCTAATGTTTCACTTAATGAACACATCAGCAACAAATGGACGGGAGGATAATAATCTAAACACTATCAAACTTTAAAGTATAAAATCTAAGTATTCTCAAATTTCAGGGGTATGGTTTGCAATATACATATGAAAAGAAAGATTAAACTTAAACCTCTTTTCCATTCATCCCTTCTTTTAATTTTCTATTCTTTCCTATTTGTTCACGTACTCTCATCTCATGTATTAGAGGGCCTGCAACTGTAAGTAGATGACTCTGGCCTTACCTTATCAATCATCATTCACCGAAACATGCTGTCAAGCTCTACTTGCGCAGTCCACTCCCAAATTTAAGACAAAGCAGGGCCCATCAAAATTCTATATTTTGAAATCCGCTACATTTTCTTAGTAAAAAGAAATCCAACAAACGGCTACTTGGGACCACCATTTCACAATCTTTTGTCGTTTAACCTCTACCATACACTTCACTCATCGCTTTCCTGCTTACATTTTTCAAGGAAAAAGGATTTTCACTCCCATGATTTTTCCATTCCCACAAAGAACCAACCCCTTTTTCTTTAAACAAGCTTTCCCTTTACTTTCCCTTCCGTTTTCTCTCAGATCACTCTTTCTAAAGCAAAACCCACATTAGCTCTCACATTTGTTGATAACGGTGGTGATGAAGCTCTGTCACTGTGAGTGGCTTGTTCTCTGTCATCTGCTGCTAGCTGCTGTTGTGGCCTCCAAGAACCATGGTACTGTAACCAAGCATTCTTCCCTTTTTTTTTTTTTTTTTTTTTTTTTTTTTTTGGAATATGATGTCAAAGCATCGATCTGCTTTGAATCTTGTTTTGGCTTTCTGATTTTGTTTTTCTCAATCTAACTATTCATTTCATTATGTGCATTTTCTCTTGCTATGTTTTTTGGAACTAGGAAGTGTAGCATCTTCCAGTTATCTCTTTGTGCTTGTGTATTATACAACTGGAGCTTCTGTTCTGATAGGTTAAGTTAATTTTCCAGTGCCATTATGGTACTTGAAAACTGACTTGACATGGTGATGGCTATTAGGAACAGAATTTATTCCTGTTTGTGGTTCTTTTGTGGGGTCTGTTTAGTTTTCAAGAAAGCATAAGGAAAGGTCGGATATTTTTCTACTTCTGTCTCTTAATTTTCAGCTTTTTAAAAAAAAAAAATTTAGTTTCAAGTTATTTGAGACCTCATAGAAGGAAAGGCCTACAGTTAGTTGACACAAATGCAGCTATTTGGCTTTTCCTAGAACTATAAAAAGATAAGATTAATATTCTATTTGGAGAAAATGGTTAGGATCTCTACTGTGTTCTAACAATTAGAGAGCTGTAAGGCCTCAGTGAGATGTTAAAATGATTTGGCTGGCTCATATTAACACTCATCATGAAAGTTACTAGAGGCAAGAGAAGCAAAAGAGGTCAATTTAATGGGAGGCTTGGACTATTATAGAGAGACCACATGACCTTGGATGCCTTGCCCCTCATCTCACATATCTCCAAATTAACATTGGATACCTTCTACCTCATTACAGTGCCTGACACTACAAATAATGGAAATTTGATACTCATAATCTTCACCTACAACTTTAAATTTGGAGCAGCTACACAGATGTAACAGTCCAACTATCAGTCAAATACAACTTCTCATATCCAGCTTATTTTCAACCATGCTCAACAAACTGTTTCAGGGTGTGTTCCTTATAGTCTTACATCTCTCCTATTTGGGAAACACTGTTTGATGTCAACCCATCTGCTTACACTAATCCTCAATGACTCTTTTCCATGCAATGTGCAACAAATACGTTGATTGTTAAGTTCTTAACTAAAAGTCGGGATTCATTCTTATGTTTAATGCGGCATACCTGATAATTTTTCAACTATGTAAGATAGCGAGTGTTGAGTAAAAGAAGAGATATAAGCCAAGTGTTGGAGGTCAAGATGTTTTGTAGCTTGCTTAGATAGAGAAACCCTCAAAGCTTTTGTGCTTATTTCCATATTCAGCCTTCTTCATAACCCATAGATTTTGTGGAGCCATTTGTTTAAAAGTACTATGATCCTCTATAGAAACTAGGAAGATGTTCAAAATTCTACTGTCTTACTCTTATCTCTATTAATTACTTATAGTAATTCTCCAAACCTACTTGAGTCATATTGTACTTGTTAGATGAGAATTTGCATATGGTGTCAAGATATAAAAATCGAAAGAAGGGAATTTGTCATTTGTGGCATCAACTGATTTCTGTGAGGCCAAAAAAAGAAAAAAAGAAAAGAAAAGGATTATGGCTCATTAAGGTTTGAAACATGTGTAGGGTTACTCTACTTTTCTTTGAAAGTGTAAAAAGCATACATCAACCAAGTTATGTAACTAAAATCACAGGTCTCTTCCATTGTTGTGAGTGCAGCTCTGAACTGTGTATCTTGCCTTGATATGGATTAAGTTAAAGGCCTTTGTCTTCAACTGTAAGGGATGCTGACTTGGTTCCAACAGGCAGCAAAGAAAGTAACCAATGGAATCATTATCTAGGTTGCATCTTTTTTAAAGCTCTTTATGGACTTTATAATTTGTTCCACCAAATTTAACTGCATGTGTATCTTGCTGTGCTACATGGCTAAGCAGCATGTCTCACAGATGATTGATGTAATTGTAAGTAACAAGGCCGTACTCAAAAGATTCGAGTGTCCTACTAAGTCCTGGTTCTGAAGGACATCTTTGTCATATTAACAAATTGACAACATGGGGAATTTATACGCAGTTGTCTTTAGCAAAATGCTATTTTCTGACCAGTATAAAGTAAATGACGAGGGTTCAGTTTGTACTTAATGGTAAAAATTTTTTTTTTTTTGATTATTCAGCATCTAGGTTGAAGTTGGAATTCATGATTTACTAACACAATTGATATAGATTACTGAGTAACTTGAATTATTATGAACTTCTAAAAGCTAATAGCAAATATTTTTGTGCATGCCCACATGCGATGAATTTCTAATAAGAAATTGGTACTTGCTGTTTGTCCCACAGGAAATCCTGCAGATGATCTTGTGGAAATCATCAACAAGAATCGAACTGCACAGAAGCTTTCGACACTAAGTGACACCCCTGGTCTTGGGTGCATGGCCTTGCAGTATGTTGAATTATGCAAGGAGAACTGCACTAGCAACAACACTTTAGAGTGTAAACCTTCCGAAGATGACTTCACTGAAATTTTTGCGCCTAATTGCGGAGTAGAGCTACCTACTATTGACACCATAACTGGCCACATTGTGGGATGTCAATCAAAGTATCTTGAGCCATCATTAGCCTTTTCCCAAGTTCTTGTGAAGGACAAGAAATCTTTATCTCTTCTGAAAAATAAATCACATACTGAAGTGGGAGTAGGCATGGTTGGGGTCCATAAAGGGCCTTTCCTTTGGTGTGTTTTATTCAGCAGTGGGAAGAAAAATTCTACATTTGTTCTTGAAGATCATGGTATAGGAATCAAGCAAAAGAATGGGTGCTATAGTGGAAGCAGTATACCATGCAATGGGGGACAGAAGAAGAGTGCCATGTGGATTAACATCATGTTCTTGGGATTTCTATTTGTTTTTCATTTACAACTGCTGTAATGATATTGGTGAGAGCGAGTGTGGAAATCTTCATGAGACAGTGCTCGAAAATTTTGTTACATATTGATTTCATTTATGAGAAGTAATTGCAAAAATTTTATAATCCAAGCAGCAATTTTCAGTCCACTTTCAGACCATATAAATTTTTCAGACAGCTCATTTTGCCCCGGCTGGTGTTAGGTTTGAAGTCAGTATATTTTGCTGAGCATTATTATCTTCTGTAACGGTTGCATAAAACGTCCTTCTACATGGGAGTTCCTTACAAAATATCAGCTTGTATGCAATTGTTCCACACCCATGTTTGAGGGGCGTTGTATGCAATTGTTACACAAGATACCAACTTTTTATTGCTGTGTATTAGCAAAACTATGAAAATAGGATGTTTAATCCAATTATTTCATTCCCACACCCAACAATCACCTATGAGCCGGAGTGAACAACCCAAACATATTTGTAGTTCATATGGAGTATTTAACAGAAAAAAGTTGGTGGAATAATAGGGAAATGTAACATAGTCGTGTGAAACCAATGGTTTAAATTTAATCGGTTCACATCATCTTTCCTCATTTCCATTTCTATTTTTCAAAGAAAGGAATGTTCTGAAGGAGAAAAAGTTTTGGAGTGGAATGTGAGGGGCTGATTGAAAGGGGAAGAAGGTATTAAATAAATGCCAACAACTATCTTTAAGAAGGTCTAGCAAGTCAATGGAACTAAAAGTTCGATTTTGCCCAATTTTTAATATTTTTGTCCTGGAGAGTTTATGACTGGGATTTTCAGTTGCCTTGGTCCCTCAGCAAACCAGATGGGCTGGAGGATGGAAAATGACTAATGACTTTGGGCAGCTCTATCCAATACAAGCCTAATTTACTCCATCTGGGACTTTATTTCCTATACGTTAAGGTGCGCAGAACTTATATGTCAAGGTGCGCAGCAGTCAACCCAAAATTACTTTTATTTTTTATTCTTACCTCTAATATTACTGTCAAGGTAATGAGACCAATTTTGATTTGGCAATAGAAACTGACCTCATTACACTCCCTTTATTCATGGGACTAAACCCAAAATTAAGCACAATTAGTATGAATAATTAACACATAGATGAGTCAAATTTTTATTTAAAGCATTGCCACTTATTGAGGTAGTAATAAAGAAGACTCTGTAACATCTGAAAACTTGCATTAGACGTTGAAAATTGATTCGGAATATATTTTAAGTAACAAACATTAGGAAATAAAAAAGGGAAAAAGAAGGAAAAACAAAAGGAAAAAAGTTTTAAAATGTACCTCTAAACCCCAATACTTAGAATCTTTGACAGCTTTAAATTCCATCCAGGAATTTGCTTTCCCTTTCTAGTTAACAACTTCAACAAGCTAGGGATCGCAAAAGAAAGTAATACCCAGTAGGAAAAGAAAATATATTCCTACAATCCTACCCCCCCCTAAATTTCTTTTGTGTCTATGATATGAAAAAGTAAGGCAAAGTCAACATTACCAATTCAGCCAATCTTCAGTTCATTTTTCCTTGATAACTGCTCAAGCAATTTAAGTTTTTGGGAACTCCTTACTAGGGCCCCAAATCAAATAAATTGATCAGAGTTTGCAACATCAAACAATAACTTCACCACTACAATGGTTGGTGTGTATCATAAATAAGTGCTCGAAACAACGTACATCCTCAATCCTCACCCAACGGACCATAAAGAGTAAAGACCTACATCAAAGGTGTAAAGTTTGGGTACAACGCTCTAGTGTAATGGCCACGGGTCACTGTTATCAATAATCCCGACACTGTAGTGTAGTATTAAAGCACTGGACACGAACCAATTCCCGACATTAAAATTCATTATTTTATCTCTCCGGCGCTAATAAATCACTCATAAATTTGTGTTTTGTGACTTTGTCTAAATAAACTATACAAGACCATCACTAATCTTTAATATTATTTTTTCTAGAAACTGTTATATCCAATCTCAACCATTAAACTCAAGGAAAAAGAAATCTCCACCGTTAATTTTTCTAACATTCCTTATTTCCAATCAAAAATTTTGCTAAATCGACTCTAAATTTTGAATGAAGACAAAAATGTGCGAATCTATGTGGAGCCGATATAGCAAAAAATAGATTGTGGAATTTACGGTTTTTTTTTTTTTTTTTTAAAGATAAAAAAAAAAAAAATCAAAAATCAAAATCTTCTAAATAAGAAAAATATCCTATTTACCATTTTACCTATCGGATAGCCATCGGAACATCTCCGTTATCTCTTCGCCGACTCTATTGCTTTCGAGGTCCCATTCTCCGGCGCCGGATACCTCGCTTCGGCGACTACTTCCGGAGAAAAACCTACCGGAACTCCGAAAAGACATCGCGCGCGATGAAATTGAGGCCGAGAATCTGTCTATGTAGTCTTTCAGCCAGCTTCGTCCAGCTGCCATGTCAGGACCTAGAGTTGAGTCCAACTCCGGCGGCGCCGATGGCGGCGGCTGACGATTCCATAAAACTCCGCTGTCGTCTTTGTCCGAAATGCTTCTCCGGTGAGCGTGACTCACGCTGATCTCCGAGTCGTCGTCGACGAGGTACTCGAAGGAGCCAATCGAATACGATCTCCGGCCTGCTTCGCCGGAATCAGAAGCTGCTCTACGCCGACTCACATTGCCGATCTCTAACCGGAAACTGTCACTTGCTCCGGCACCGGTGGATTTCATGATATCCGATTCCGAAGCGACGATAGCCGACCGGCAAAGCGGACAGGTCTGGTTCGATCCGAGCCACGTGTCGATACACTCGGCGTGAAAAGCGTGGCAACAGAGAGGCAAGAGACGGAGCTGGTCGTTCGGCTCGAACTTCGACAAGCAAACCGCGCAGTCGGCGGAGGTCGAATTGGTGCGGCGAGTGATGGAGGAGAAGGCGAAGAGCGGAAGCGAGTCGATGATCGTGCTCTTAAGGTTCTCCGGCGAGACTCGTCTGTTGGAGAGAACGTGAGACTGAGACTGAGCCTGAGACTCGGAAGCACTGGAGGTGAGAGTAGTAGTAGTAGCGGAGGAGTTGCTGAGGTGGCGGAGGCAGCGGCGGTTGAGGTGGCGGAGGAGGAGGCAGAGAGAGACGGAGGCGACGACCGTGACTACGAGGATGAGAACGATGATGAGGATGCTAGGGTTCATCGATGAAGACGATGAATGCGGTGATGGTGGTGGTGGTGGTGGTGGTGGTGGTGGTGAGGTAAACGACGTGTAGTATGGGGTTGTGCTGATTCCGAAGTCGTTTAGCAATGGAGGCGGTGGAAGATAGGGAAACGACATGGTTTTGAGAGAGAGAGAGAGAGAGAGAGAGAAATGGCGCCGAGGTAGTGTGCGTGTAGTATATATAAATGTTGGTTTAGTTAGGAATGGTGCAGAAGTAAAAGAGAGAGAGAGAGCCGCGTGTTTTGTTTGTAACTTGTAAGAGTTTCCTTCCTTTGGAGAATGTATTGTAGATCATGCATGACATATATGGATATTTAGCTCCTACACCATTGTGGGGTCTATACTAAATTTTTTTTTTTTTTTTGATACTAAATTTTTATTATATTTGAGATTTGTAAATTAAAATATGACTTTGACAACGTGTATAAAATTGTGAAGTTTCTTAAAAAAAAAAAGTGTTACGTTCAACTTGTTTATATGCATAAATTATATTTTAATGAAAGGTTTTATTTAGTCAAAGGTTTTTTTTTTAGTCTATGTAGATAGATCAATTTATAAAGTTTTTTTTATTATCAAATAAGAGATTTAGAGATCTTCACTTACATTAAAAATCAATTGATTTCTTAGTATGATAATAAAGAATAATTATCATGAGTATGAACACCACAAATTGAAACTATAATCTAAAAAAAACAGGTTTTTGTTTATATATATATATATATATATTTATATTTATTATAAATTATTGATATATATTGATAAAACTTAGAATTTCATACCTCTTCTTTTCTTTTGATATTTAAAATTTTCTTACTCTATATTAGATTTCCTTAAAAAAATTTCAATCCAATTTGAGTTTAATTAATGAACCTAATATTCTATAAATTAATAAGGAACTATAGCTAATTTTCACCCTAGTACTTTGATATAATTATTGGACTTGTAGGGCCCAGACTGCTCATAGTCACGTAGGATCCACACTAAAAATGCTAGACACAAAAAAATTCATAATTTTTGCCACAATTTGCTATCTAGGAAGTTGTAAATGGTGGAGTTAAATTACAGGTCTGCAACTTCGCTGCTCATAACTTACTATATCTTACTGTATGAAGAGTTATGACAAAAATTATGGACTTTTTTTATTCCTAACGTTACTCAGTCCACGTGCTGTGAAGAAGAGAATAGATGTCTAATAAATGAGACATATATTGTGTCGTGGGACAGGTATCCAATGAGTGTACGGATGTGGTTTATTATAGGGTAAAATTGGTGGTGAAGGTGGTGTTGGTAGGAGGAGGTGTGGCCTAGGCTGGGTGGGGTGGGTGAACCAAAAAAACTCATTCAATGTGGGTTTCACTTAATTCGTGTAGACTAACATTGACTACATGGAGTGTGGAGTAAGGACCTACGAATTGAATGAGTGAATGAATGAGAGAGTTAATGCTCTGCATTTGCTGCTCCTACCGCTGCACAGGTTTTGAGAGAGAGAGAGAGAGCAGTACTGCACAAAGTAGTGATGTATGTGGGTGAATTAGGATAATGAGGAAGAAAGAGTGAGTAGCAAAATGTACAACAGGTTGGGACCCATATATTATTGGTTTTTTTTAACAGAGGCAGAGCCAGGTGGGACTTGGGGTTCGTATGGTGGCTGGAGAAGGACGACATAGTGAAAAAGGGTTTTGGTTTCCTTATGTAGTTTAACTCTGCAACTGTTTGGTTTTGTTTTCTTTCCTCACAAGGAAAAACTGAATAAAAACAAACAAAACCTTGAAATTATGTTTGGTGCACATAGTTTACAAGCTAGAATAATTGTCTTTTTATTTATTTATTTATTTTTTTAATCTTCTTGTATGTGTCATTGTCACTTGAACTATTTACCCATTTGTTTCACAAAACCCCTGGTAAAACTTGTTCTCAGTAAACCACAAGAATAGGACAAAAGTTCCCTCTGACCCACCCCCCATTTTCAGGGTCTACATAAAAAGTTTGGTAATGTAGATAAACGTTTAATGGACTTACCAATAGGACAAAAATTGATAAGACAAAGACTGGTTGGGGTCACCCATTTGTGAGAAGGTGGGAGTATATTACAGACTCTATCGTGAATGGGGTTTATGTGAGAAGAAGGGAGAGCACACAATAATTTTTTATGAGATAGCTTTTTTATCATTACTTTTTTCACAATTTTGTTGCTGCTAATTCTGAATAGTAAAGTAAAAATTTTGGATCGATGTGAAAAGAATAGGGAATCAATTATAATTTGTTAAGTCAAAATTATGGCGCAAAAATTGTGATTTTAAAATACATCGTGTTAAAAACAAACATGTCCAATGGTTTACAATCACAACTTTGGTAATAATGAGTGCCTGATTTGAGATTAATCATTGACCATTATTATATCCTCGGTTTGCTCTTTAGAAGCTGCGACTGAAAGACAACAAGGTTTTTCTTTTGGGGAGAATGATGATTAGTGACAACATAATTAGATAGCCCTTCACTAATTATACAAGGGAATGTGGTTTATCTAATGAATTTCTCGTTAGATTAAATACATGAATACATTCAATGATTCAATACAAATTTTTTTACTCAAACATTCACCTCAAAAGTCACTAAGAAAAATGCAATTTTTGACTGGTGTGCCCGACATTGTTTTCACTAAAAAAATTTACTCAACATTTGACTCAAAATAACACTAATAAAATCAAATGGAACCAGTTTTAAATGACTAAGTTTATAATAAACGTTTCTCAAAAGAAAAAGTTTATAATAAGCTAATTATGTGGTCAGCATAAAGTTTATAGGCTAATTTTAGAAGATGTAATTAAAACTAGGGCTATTCACATACTCTTAATCGTTTTTTTGAAGCCCACATGCACTTAATCAATTGCACTAATTCTCATCACAATTGGTTTTACACTTTCAAGATAAACACATTAGGATTGATGAACCTATGAAAACTCGCCATATATAACTACCAACCGTGCTAATTATTATAATAATAATAAAAAGCCACTTGATTTTTATACCTATAAATCGAAAATTATTCAGTACATATGGGACCTATATATAAGATTCATTTTTATATAAGAGAAATGTGTAATCCATTGAATTTATTGAATGACTTCACCTAAGAAATATAGTTCTTGTTTCTCAAAAAAGAAAAAAGAAAAAAAATATATAGTTCTTTTTTTTTCCCTTTTTATAAATAAGATGACATTTTGGTGTTTAGAGAAAAAAAGTTATATTAAGGGTTCGTTTGGATATAACTTATTTTGCTGAAACTGAAAACTGAAAATACTCTAGCAAAATAATTTTTAAATGTGTGAATAGCGCCATGGGACCCATTTTTAATGAAAAAAAATGTTAAAAAGTGATATTTGTGAATCCATAAACAGTGCACAATGTACTGTTCACCTTGAAAAAGTCAACATTTACGGCTACTGTTCATGAACAGTAACCACAAACCTCTTAAAACACGTGAAAAAAAAAAACAGAGACGCAAACGCAAATGCGGATCCAAACCCAGCCTCAGTTAAAATAATAATAGATATAATATATCATGATTTATGATCCAAACCCAGCCTAAGTTAAAATAATAATAGATATAATATATCATGATTTATTAAGTATTATTTCTAGAGTTGCATCTCTTAATTTATATAAAGTTACCATGAAGTATGAAGATCATTATAAAACTTATAATGTAAATTATTTTCATTTAAAATTTTGAATTATTTTTTATAATATTTTTCATTAAATGAATTATGTATACTTCTAGTTATGTTGACCTTTTTAATATATGTTATATTGCATTAATGGTATGTTTTTATATTTTATTGTGAACAATTTACACAGTTTTTATTTGAGACAAAGTTTGATTGTAGTCATTGCCAACAACTCTGTTTAATATTTTTTTATTAGTTGTAAATTTTGACAAATCCATAATTAGATTATATTTTCTTTTTATATTCTCTATACTTGCAAAATTTAGGATAAATAAAAAATCAATAGTTATATCATTAATCAAACGTTTAAATTTTAAGCTTTTGTAATATGAAATTATGTATAAAAAAAATAAGTTTATGGATCATATAGTAAATAATATATGATTGGCATAAAATCTGACATGCATGTTAACGACATAATGAACATGCAATCTGACGGTTAAATTTTTCAAATATGCTATCATATTAATTTAATTAGTGGAAGTTATAGCCAATGACTACAACTAAGTTCGTCCTTTTTTATATATTTTTTCTTTAAAAAAATTGATCTAACTTTTAATTGAACACGCAATTTGTGTAATGAATCACTGGTTGAATTAATGATCCAGTAATCCAAAGTCTATTCTAGATGAAGTCTTAGTCTAATCTAAATTTAATGGCAATGCTATATAACCAAAACGATTAAAAAAATGTTACAAAACCAAAACAAAAACCGATGATCTCTAGCATATGCTATAAACTCACCACAAGCATTTGGATCACTTGCAATACCAATTAGTTTTTTTTTTTTTGCTAAGTAATTAAGGATAATGAGATGAGTCACTCTTCAATCTTCATGATGAACAGATGTATGAAATTCATCTCGAACACAAATTCTATTTCCCTATAACTATAAGCAATTAAAAATTCTCATCTCAATGCATCGAAACTGTATTTGAGTTAAATTTGCCCAGATATATGAGTCCACAAGCTTATTAAGGCAAGGCTAGCAAGTGGGTGAAAATATAGGTGGAAATCAAGGATTTTGCAGAAATTGATGGTCACATTAATGTTATTAAATTTTCTCTATATATAAAAACAAAATGTTATTATATAGATTTGCTCCTAGTCAACCATCATTACTATAGGAATTAATAATGCTCATTGCTCAATATCTTCCAAACAATTATTCCCATAAATCAAAATTTAATCCTATTCAACCACTATTATTATTAGAACCCTTTAAAGAAGCTATCACATAAATATTCTCCAAGAATTTAAAATTGTGGGTTTCTCAAAAAAAAAAAAAAAAAAAACTTGTAAAGTCTCTAATAGTTGAAGAAGAGATCTAGGGACTAGGGTTTAATTCTTGCCTATACCAAAAATCGATTGGTGTCTTAATTTGATGATAAAGAATTATCATCAGAACTCAGGACTCAGGAGTGAATACCATAGGTTGAAACTCTAAAAAAAAAAAAAAAAAAGTAAAATTTAAAATTTTTAATTACTATGTTACAATATAAAGCAGTTACAACTCTCCCATAAAAAAAATTATATATATATATATATATATAAACAGATATAATCCTAAAGAAATATACAAATTTTCTTCCACTATTTTGTTTTCTTTCTAAAATTAAAAAATAGACAGTGAGCTTAGAAGTTAGAACTCCGGAAATTGAAACCCTAATTGGTGGGAGATAGTTTTATAAAAAAAAAAAAAAAAAAAAAAAAACAACTAGATAGAGTGAGAATACTCACTGTAAGTCAAAATTCCACGACAAAAAAACAAAAAGTCTTATGGTAAAAGTGGCAAGATTCATAATGTTCAATTTTTTATTGTAGTATTCACTTAGTGGGGTTAAAATAAAAAGAAAAAAAATTTATTTAAAAAAAAAAAAAAAAACGATGCGTGTGGAAACCTATTACCCATTGAATTAATTTTTTCCAATAAACCGAGCAGTTTATATCTAGTTGTTTTATTAGTTGACCTACTCAGGTTTCCTATATATCCTATCCACTCAAACATAAAGTTGAAACAATAAATTATATAATGTATTCATTTAACCAATAATATTATATTATATAATATAATGTATAATTAATTAATACAAAGTACAAGAATAGGAGAAGCAGCTCCTACACCACGGAATTTTAAAAATAATATAAGACAACCATTTCTCTGTCATTATCCCCTTTAAGCAGCATTACTGTATCATTATCCTCTTCCATTTATAAAATATTATTACCATTATTATAATTAATTATTGTTGATGTTGTTAATTTTCTTATTATTATACTCATGTCACATGATCTCTGTGTCTTTTGTGTGTGTTTGTGTGTTGGCATTTGAGCCTGAGATTGCTTTCTTTACAATCTTGGTATGTTTCAGAAGGCAAAGAATTCTTTTGTCCGTGAAAATAGCATTGTTTTTTGGATTTGCAGGTGCTGTTCTTGTTGCCATTGAGCAGAAAGTTGGCTAGTATAATAAGATTTTTTGCAATAGAATAACATTGAAGACCAATTAATTAATTTTTTAAGTAATCCAATCAATTCCTTTTTCCTTTGATATATGTATGTTTTATGTTGGTCCTTTCGATCTTGTCTTTTGAATTTATGTTATGTATCCTGCTTCCTAGGTTCTCATCTCTTCATGATGAAAAGCATGATTAAAAGCTATAAAAAAAAATGGGAATTTTTTTTTTGGGGGTTGGGAGATTAATCAAGTTTTGAAGTTTCTATGAGTTCTTGAGACAACTAAAGAACTTGTTAATGATGATTATAGCAATAATCAATACATGATTGAAGATTCAAAGATTTCACTTTCTCAAGAAAAAAAAAAAATATATATATATATATATATATATATATAAGATTTCAATTACGTTTTTATTAGGAAAAAAAAAAAAAAAAGATACCAGGACATTAGTTTAGAAACTATTTTTTAGAAATTTTTTATGGAAAAAAAAAAACTAACTTTTTTTTTTAACATTTTTTTTTTATATATTTTTTTATGAAAATGATGTTAAAATATTCCGAAAATTGTCCACTTATAAATGTCCTAAAGGCACCGTTAACAGGACGCATATATTTGTAACACATTAATTTATTCTTGTAGCAATATGATTATAGATTTATAGTGCCCTACAAATGTTAATAAAAGTTTGAAAGCCGAAGCTCAAACTTGCTTGAGAGGTAAATCAAAGATACATTTTGTGCCCATTTAGGAGAGTAGTTTGTGGATTCCAGTTAATTCAACTGATAAAGTTTTTGATAGTTGAATAAGAGATCCAAGGTTCAATTCTTGCCTACACCAAAAACTGATTAATGTCTTGATTTGATGATAAAGAACTATAATCAGGAGTGGACGTCATAAGTTGAAACTCTTTAAAAAAAAAGATAGTTTAAAATTGCATTTGTCCAACTTTTTAAACATTCTTTTTATGGGCTAAACTTAGGTACAATATTGAGGTGCTGTTTCTTTATTTTCTCTCTTAAAATTCAATCACGTAATTACTTTAAAAAAAAAAAACACATAATTGAGTTTTAAGAGGAGAATCTAAGAATCAAAACCCACTTAAGTTTTATCTTTCTTTCTTTTCTTTTTTTTTTCTTTTTTCCTTTTTTCTTTTTTTAATGTTGATATGTTCATAAGGATTAAACTATCATAATAGCTGGGGTCAGATATCGATTACGTAAAAAGACAAATGGATTCAATTTTTATCAAGAGTTGAGACATGTGGTCACAGCTCATCTTGGCTTTGAACACGAGTTTGTAAAGTCCAAGTGTGAATGTATCTTGGCAAAAACACTTTATGTGGATCA
The DNA here is from genome assembly GCA_023621385.1 of Quercus gilva. Classification (NCBI taxonomy): domain Eukaryota; kingdom Viridiplantae; phylum Streptophyta; class Magnoliopsida; order Fagales; family Fagaceae; genus Quercus; species Quercus gilva. The sequence continues at coordinate 26,487,976 of CM042476.1, forward strand.
ATTTCTGTACTCTTTGAAAGAGTCCTTATTTAAGTAATTCTTTGGAACCTGGCTGAGAGTATGACTCACATGCTCATTAGAGCAATTGAGCTTGGCAGCCAGAACATCTTTCAAGATATGCTACTTATTATTACATACGCTGAATTACACGCTATCATATATACTTTAGTTGATATCGTATATCCCATATACATAACAATGACGAAGTTAGAATTTCAATTAAGGAGGGACAAAATTAAAAGACAAAAATAAAAGCAAATCAATCTTGAAATTAATTATTAATCTATAATAAAATAAATAAATGAAATAATTAATCAAAGTAATAAACTATTATTTTATATTATTAAAATAAATAAAGAACAATAATCAATTATAATTAATAATAATCAAAGTAAGAGGTTAATTTAAATATATAAATTTCAACCATCATATTCATATATGATTTTATAAAATAAAAATAAATAAATAAATCAATGTAAAAGTGTTAAGAGTATGGTAAAATGCAAAACTTTCTTTCTCTATTCTTCTAAATGTTTACATTTTTGAGTTATAACATAAATCCAAAATTTGGAACAATGAAAAAGATAAGTGATGAAGAAAATAGGCAGAGAAGGTTTTAGGGTTTTTGTGTTGAATAGGACACAAGTATTATTATTATGATGGGACCCGCCACTAATTTAAGCCTTGAAGAGGTTCTTCTTTTTTCTTTTTTTTCTTTCCCCCTATGCCTTGAAATTGAAGTGCCATGGGAAAGTTAAAATAAAAATGTGATGTGTGAATTGGGATAAGGAACACGTGGGATAGAATTGGTGGTTAAGTAGGGTGAAATTGAAGTAAGGTAGAAAACGTGGAATAATATTGGAGTGCCACGTTAGGAGAGTAACTTTTCTGCCTCTCTTTTGGTGTTTGGACCTTTATTTTTTATTTTTTATTTTATAATAATAATTATTATTATTATTATTATTTAAGCGAGAGTGTTGCTTTGTTTTCATTCTCAGAGGGGGTAAAGTATTTCACAGTCAACATATATGTAAGTAGAGATTAAAACTTTTTGGACGGGGTAAATACCCCTCTCGCCATTTTTTGGGTCCGCTCTTAATACACAGTGTGTAATTATTATCACTCTTTAACAAACATCAAATACCTTCAAAGTTAAGACTTAAGAGTCGAGGAATTTGGGCAAAAAAAAGAGCCAAGAGGAATAAAGCAATCACAACTTTGCGAGGACCTTAATATTATAGGCCAATGCCTAAAAAGACTTTAACTCTTAGTCATGAGTTATGACCTCTTATGTACTTAGTATAAGTCATATCAGCATATTCCCACTTTGGTACGACATATGAACAAGTATATGAGAATGCCAGATTGTGACATATTTGTCTGCTTATCTCTTGTCCCTGAGAAATGTCACAACCATTAAAACTTTGCCCTACTCATCACAGGATAGGTTCCAACTTCCAATGAACTTAGTAGAAATATTCTTGTATTTCTTAACACTTGCCTCTGTCTAATACTCATATTTTTATGGTTTTCCTCCCACCCATACTATTGTACTCATGAAAAAAATGCAAGGTACTACAAATTATGCTACAAAATTTTTAGAATCTAACTTGACAATGAATATGAGTTGTGTTACCACATCAACTAATAAATAAATATCTAAATTATCTTTATATGATTGATGATACACCAATTTGTAATCGTTCCTAAATGTAAGGACCAAGTTTGATCTTAGGCCATTGTCTAAGGCCCTAAAATTTTAGCTCAATAATTATTTTGATTGAGAGAAGGGAAAAAATGTGTACTCTCACCCTACCACAAGAAGGCCCCCAAAATTATTGGTCAATAGAAATCCAACCCAATTGTTGTGAGTATAGCAAATCATTGTTAGTGATCAATTTCTTTTAACAATCAGAGGTTTCAATTTTTGTAAGTCAATCTATCTTATAGTAGATTATCAACATTAGCCACCAAATCTCCCACATAGCCACACACTAAACAACCTCTCTCTCTCTCTCTCTCTCTCTCTTGTTGTGAAATTTTAAAGTACTCACAAGTGTATGAATCGTACCGAAATATAGTTTGACAAGAACGAGGTCGAACCCACATGGACTTAAATGAACGTAGGAAAATTAATCAAATCTTAATCAAATTAATCCTAATCTAGTTTAATAAAAATTGGTTGTTTGAAATTAAATATACTAAGAAAATAATTAAACTAAGCAAAGATATAATGTAAAGAAGTAAAGAGATGAAAACAATCTAGAGAACGGAATTAAGGTTTTGGAATCCATGCCATCTTGTTAATTCATATCAACATATATTTACGATCATTAATTTTTCCCAACCACTACATGATAATCTAGAAATCAATCTTGCTACCATGGAGAATATTATCTTTAAAACTTCTATTTTGATATCTAAATCATGTTCTTCTTCGCTTCTTAAGGATAAAATCAAATCATCAATTGTATTTGTTGACAAACAAATCACAAGAGATATCCAATTTTATAATCAAGAAATAATAAATCAAGCATTCAATTAATTAAGATAAACTCTAAATCATGAGAAAAACATGATTGAACTCATATCTAGAATCTCATCTTAGTCAATTGATATGAAGCAAGAATAATTTGAATCATTAAAAAACAACTATTGTGGGAAAAATCAAATTACATAAATATTAGTAATAATTCTTAACAAGATTTCATCCTTAACTCTAATTATAAATTTAGCTACTCATCGTAATTGAAATAAAACACAAAAATAAAATGCTAAACATTAAATTAGACAAATAAAATAGAGAAAGAAATAGTCACAATGCTATCATGGAGAAAAGCTACAAAGAAGCCACATGCGGTACTACCTCTTGCTCCAATTTTCTGTTTTGCATCCCAGTGCTAGCACTAGCCTTAGCCTCCTCTGAATTTTTCCTTAAAGAGCTTTTAAATAGGTCAAGGAATCCTATAATAAGTTGAATTCTTGTTTAGAGAAAATGCCAAATTTTTAGGTTTCACTTAACCGACGATTTTGGCCTATTTAATGTCAGAATTCGGACTTTTGGTAAACTACAAAGTTGTATCCTTTTTAAGTTAACTTTCTAGCCCAACTTGAATCATCTCGATTGGACATCTGAGTTGAAAGTTATGCCAAAAATATTAACTGATGTGCAGGCTAGAATCCTAATCCAAATTGAACTTGAATTTGGTGCAAATTTCTTTTGATTTTTTGCTCCAATTGGACTTAAATTTAATTGGGTTGGCCTTCTTTAACTTCGTCATGGCCCTTATAAAAGTAAAGTGCATAAATTCACTTATTTAATTCCATTCTCCTACAAAAGATATTCACGCAATAAAATTCAATTAAGTACAAAATTAATTATTCAGTATTATTTTAAAACCAAATATAAAATGCATGAATTAGTTCAAAACAAGTATGATAATGCTTTCTAACAATGATATAAATATGCAAAATTAAGCTATTATCGATGCACACCTTCTCTCTCTCTCTCTCTCTCTCTCTCTCTCTCTCTCTCTCTCTCTCTCTCTCTCTCTCTCTCTCTCTCTCTCTCTCTCTCTCTCTCTCTCTCTCCACCAAAATCAAATTAGCAATTAGATTTAAGCTTTTTTTCACCGCATGCATCACCTTGCTCAAGTTAACTTAAAATTCCTTTTTTAATTAAATAAAAAAAATCATCTCTTTTTCTTAAATGTTTAGCCTAAAACATGATATTTAATTCTCTATATAAAATTAATATTAGTTTGGCTAGTGTTAATTTATTGAATTATGTGTTAAATTTATCTTTATTTGGGCAGGCTAATTGTTAATTTAGACTGTTTTGTGATTATGGGTCCATTTGGATATAACTTATTGTTCCTGAAAACTGATTGTTGCTGAAAACACTGTAGCAAAATAATTTTTAAATGTGTAAATAGTGTCGCGGGACCCATTTTTAATATTTTTTCTGAATAAAGTGGCTGTGAGTCCCATGAACAGTGTGTGAACAGTGTTTTTTGTCCCTGCACAGTAACTTCTGTCTCCCTAAACGCGTGAAAGCAAAAAAAAAAAAAAAAAAAAACGCAACACAAGAAAATGCAAGGCAACAAAACTCTATATCCAAACCAATACTATATTAAAAAGTGAATATTTTTTTGATAAATTTGATTCTATTATTCTATGCTTTAAAATTTTATTTTCATTCTTGTAATTTCATAATTTATTATTATATATTATGAAAAATCTAAAAAAAAAAAATGTGAAAAGAATAGAAAAATAAATTGAATCTCAAATAGGATCTCTTGATAAATCTGTTATTGAAAATATAAAATTTATATGAAATTTCACAAATCAACGAGAATTCATCAAAAAGAGTTAGAAAATAGTAAAAAACTATATTAAAAAGAACATAATTGTGAAAGCAATCATAACAATTTTCAAACATAAAAAATAATTTCAAAATTATAATCAATATATAAAATCCTACTTAAAATAATAGATATCGTGTATTATTCATAATATCAGTTGAAAAGTAATTAAATACTAACAAACCTAAATCCAAAAATTTAATTAGTTATTTTAGAATTTAAACAAAAAAATTATAATATAAAAAGTTAAACAAATATTAACAAAATTTTAAATTTTAAAAACAAATATTATTTTAAATGATATTTAATTTTTTTTTATCAAACTAGCCTTGGTAGGGACTTGACCAATTGCATGCATAAGTATCATTGTCATCAATTAACTCTACTTGTGTACAATGCCCCCCCTAAGACTGTACAATTGTCCCTCGGCAAAAGTATCATTGTCATCAATTAACTCTATTTTGTATATATATGACATATACTTTGAATAATAAACTAGCTATATTATTATATTCTGTGAGTGCATCACTAAGAACCTTGAAGTTTACGTGAAAGGACTAAAATATGTTATACGTCTATTTCAAAATGTGGAAAGAATGCTCAAACAAGAAAAAGTCATAAATAATTATCCTCTTTTACAACATAAATAGACATAAAGATAGACATGTTGTAACATCATAAAAAATTTATTTAATAGAAGTGTGGAATGGTCTTATGAAATTTCGTTCTCACGCTATGTGATACTCACCCTGAAAATTTATCAAGTGTGAAATGATTTTTATAAATTTCGTTCTCACTGTATATGAGACTTACATAGACCACACATATTATGATAAAAAAAATAATCTTTAAGACCGTCTTATTAGATAACCACTTGTAACATTATTTAATAATCTTCGTCTTATTAGTGGCACATACATGAATCATTTATGTTCATATGTATTGACCCCAAGTCAGAATCAAGAAACAGAATATCAACCTTGAATATTCACACCGACCTTCTTATTTTTTTGCTGAATATTCACACCGGCCTTCTACATGTATCACACTTGTTTATCCATATTGACTGACCATAAGTGATAGGTAAATTTGGAGAAAGATAGATGACAATAACATTGATATTTGTCTCATTTTTAATGCGTGTGTTTGACCAAACGTTAGGTTCTAGTCTTCTAGACTTGTAGTTATCTTTGAGGTCCTCACAAAAACCATTTTGTAAAGAACAGAGAAATTGGCCTTCCAAATCAAGGAGGGGCATACATGATACGTGAAGTACAAGTAGAAAAAATAAGGACACAAAGATAAGTCACTTGATAAGTCTTCTATCTCACCCAGAGAATAATCAAGAGTCTAGAATAAATTTAGACACCCAAAATAGGAAAAGAATAATATTGATCTTTTATTTGGAATTTTGGATACCTTATTCAATTTGATTTTACGTTATACTAGAAATTTTTTTTTTGAATAATTTTTTTTTTGAATAAAATTTATTATACAGAGAAGTAATGCTTGGTATAATGTTTTTTTTTTTTTTTTTTAATGTAATTCCCAAAAAATTGATCTCTAAATTGAAGTTGTGTTTGGTTGTAATAATTGCAATTCATACTATTTTATGAATTTTTTAAAAATAATATAGCATCAACCTGCATACATTGTCCAACTAATTTTACCCAAAAAAAAAATAATAATAAATCTTACATGTCGAAATAATCAGTAGTTCTTACATCTTGAAAAAACCAGTTATGAACTTATGATGAGTATTCCAAAGCATATAATCTAACCATTACATATGTTTGTACACAATTCTGTAACTAACCTTTATTAAAAAATTTGTTCGTATTAGGGGTGTACATGCAACCAATTAAAGAGAAGAACCCAATCTAACATCTCATGTTGGTTTTCTTATGAGTTGATAGGTTGGGTTGGATTTGGAATTTTTTATTTTGAATTGACAAAATGTTCAATCAAAGTAACCCAACCCATGCTATTAATGGTTTAGAAAATATATCTTAAATTTGTTAGTTTAATTTATTTTGGTATTTTAAAACTCAATTTTAACGATATTGGAATATTATCCAAACTTGATGATTCAACTCGACCTCAATGAGATGAGTTGGGTTGGTTTTTAGAGTTACCATTAGTCTAGAGTTGGATTAAAAAAAAATTCAACCTAAAAAAGTTGGGTTGGATTAGAAAATATTCCAAATTTAAGCCGACTTGACCCAAGGATTTGCCTGATTTATTCCCCATATTCCATGAGGGATGACTTAGTAGAATTTTTTTTTATTAATTATTACATTAAAGTGGTGGAAATGTGGAATTTTTGCCTGTCACGTGTTTGAGCAAACGTCAGGTTCTAGTCTTCTAGACTTCTAGTTATCTTTGGGGTCCTCACAAACCATTTTGTAAAGAACATTGAGTGCCCGTTTGAATTGGGCTGAAATCCCCAGCGTGTCTGCGTCTAGTGTTTTTCTTTCTTTTTTTGGCACGCGCTTGAGAGACTTTTTCACTATTGCGGCTACTGTTTATAAACAGTAGCAGCATGTTAGACTTTTTCCACCATTTTCAGCAAATTAGACACTATCTACGTACTCACAAATTTCACTTTTTAGTTATTTTTTTTATTAAAAATGAATCTCACAGTACTATTCACACATTTAAAAATTATTTTACTACAGTATTTTTTAATTTTTAATTTTTGGCTGTAATCCGAATAAACCTGAAATTGGCCTTCCAAATCAAGAAGGTGCATATATACAAGAAGCACAAGGAGGCCAAATAAGGACAAGTTGCCTAATTAAGAGAGCAAGGAAGGCCAATCTCACGGTCTCACCAAGTCAATTGATAAGTCTTCTGACTCACCCAGAGAATAATCAGGGATAGAATAAATAATAATCTTTTATTTGGAAATTTGGATACCTTATTCAATTTAATTTTATGTTATACTAAAAATAATTTTTTCTGAAAATTTATTATACCAAGAAGTAATGTTTGGTATAATGTTTAAAAAAAAAAAAAAAGGTAATTCTCTAAAGCCAAATTTTTTTTTTTTTGTAAATTAGTTGGACAATATATGCAGGTTGATGTTATATTATTTTTATACAATTCATAAAAAATTATGAATTGCAATTATATTATAACCAAACACAATTTCAATTTAGAGATTAAAAAATCCTTACATATCTAAATAATTAGTAGTTCTTACATCTTAAAAAAAAGTTAGTTATGATGATAATTCCAAAGTATATAATCTATTTTTTCATATGTTCATATTGGAGGTGTGTATTCAAGCCACCAGCCTAAAGAACCCAACCTCACATTTCATGTTAGTTTTTTATGGGTAGGGTTGGGTTAGATTCCTTCTTCTTCTTCTTCTTCTTCTTCTTCTTCTTCTTCTTCTTCTTTTTTTTTTTTTTTCTTTGAAGTTTGGATTGCCCGTTGGGTTTGAATTGGCAAAATTTTCAGTCAAAGTAACCCAATCCAACCCAACCAATGCTATTAATGGTTTAAAAAAAAATATATTTCTTAAATTTGTTAGTTTGATTTATTTTGGTATTTTAAAACTTAATTTTGATAAAATTAGAATATTATGTTTGAGTATCTAAATTGTAATAATTAATTGTATAATGGCTTAAATATTTGAATTATACCCGAATTTTTATTAAGCATGATAAAATAATCCCAACGTGATGATCCAACTCGAACTCTATGAGTTGAGTTGAGTTGGATTTTGGAGTTACTATTAATTGGGTTGGGTTGAAAATTTTTCAACCTAAAAAGGCTGGTTTGGATTAGAAAATATTCCAAAGTGGTGGGATATGGTCATTGTTGCCTGTCATTAGAAAGGCACTAGAGGTACTCAATGTGAACCAAAGAAGTAAGAACTAAAAAATTTACCTAAGGTTTTTGAGCCAAAAACTATATATCCTTTAATTATTGATTTAGAAGGTAATGATCAAATGAGTGTTACTGTTATCTAGTAGTACTATAAAAAAGACATGATCATATTCACTGAATCCATTTAGAGCTGCTAATCAAGCTAAATTTTAATCACGCCCTCTTGGTCTTGGATCTGCTCTACCTACCAATATTGAATGGAGACGTCATTGGCTGAGTTGACTCAATAACTTTCCTAGTAACTTCAATGATGAGAGTCCTAAGCCTAGTAATATGCATTTTATAAAATATGGAGAGGATGATAACCTTGATTGAATAATAATATGGTCACTACAAGTGTGTAAAATTTTAAAACATATATATAATTAAAAAGGTATTCTTAACAGGTGCACTTAGGAAATTTCTTAATGGACTATTTTAGATTTTTTTTTTTTTTTTGGGTTGAGATAGTTACAATATGATGCAAACCCTTTTCCCTCTAGACCCCAAGTACTCTATGTATGGAGAGGCATCAATTCAGCTACAAGTTTTTTAAAATTTTGGAAAAGTATTAATACTACTTTCATAGGATATATAAAAGGTTTGTTTATTTTTTTTTCTTTTTTCATAACAAAAATTCTAGATATATTTTCTAAACCAATGCTTTGAGGGCATCCATTAACTTTTCCCTAATTTAAAAGTAATCAAAATAAATTATTGATGTATCATGGATCACATTTATTATCTTGCTGGTTTGTAAGTCTTTTATAATAAAATTGATAATAGTTTTAGTTTTTTTTTTATGAATATTAATAGTATCTTCAATGCCATGTCAAAAGCTTTTTATCTTTTGGTGTTTTTAGTAGAGATATAAAGAGTTCTAATCCTGCAAGGCTCCAACTATAGAATTATTCACACAAAAAATAAAAAATATAAATCAATGCCATGATTACATGCATTGCTTTGAGAGAGAGAGAGAGAGAGAGAGAGAGAGAGAGAGATTAATTTTATCAGGTGAGCTGCACCCTGTAGGCCAACAAAACATTAAAACTTTGGAGTAGAAACCTGCAACATACTTCATTTAAGGTGGAGAATGGGCCACCTGATGATGATGATATTGTTATTAGAAAAAAAAAAAGAGTATTGACTATTGAGTATTCTTTCTTTCTAAAGTGAATTTGGAATTTTATATTAAAAGGGATTCTCACCTATTCTTAAATATTTCTTGAAATCAGTACTAAAAAAAGGGCATGATTAGTAAAAGAAAAATGCTAACGAGTGCCCTTAGGGCACTGGTTAATAATTTATTTAAAGAAAGTTTTTGTAGAAAATGAAAAAAAAAAAAAGTAATTAATATTTTGACAGTTTTTTTTATTTCCTATAAAAGTGGTATTAAAACATTCCTAAAATGAATTATTAACAAGTGTCCTAAGGGCACTCGTTAGCATGACTCTTAGTAAAATGATAGTAGTAAAAAACTGAACCCAATAGAATATATAAACAACACCTAGTAGTTTAAAAAATAGCTGCATATCTGTCCCTTTGCGTTGCTTCCTTTGGACTCTTGGCATGCCTTCCAAAACTATAATGTTGGTATTGTTTACTCTGAACCAAAAGCTCTCATGCTTCTCCTGTCTCTAAAGGCATTTACTCAAGTAAGACAAATATCCCAATAAACTAGTGGTAAGACCAGCACTCTTTTTTATGCCTTTTGTTTCTCTTCCCTACAATCATGGCTACTATCTTTTTTTTCTTTTTTTTTTTTTAATATAATAATACATTTTACACCAATATTAAAAGGGCATGCCAAATGCAACCACAGCATCCCTTTTTTACTCTCCCAAAACATTAGGGGGAAAAAAGAGAGTTATGTACTTAAAGGATGGTAAACTCAACTGGAAAAAGTCTCATGAAGCAGATGTGACTAACCTGCTTCCTTCTCTTAGGCCAAAATTTCACTCAAAAAAGTCATACAAGTACTTTTAAGTTCTTTTTTATTAAACAAAAAAAAAAAAGAAAGGGATGCAGTCTATCTATATATATATATATATCATCAGCAAATACAAATTGCAAACTTCTTCATATCTTATGGTGCTAACCCAATGGTACGTGAATTTTGTCAAGAACTTTATAACTCAACTAACAACTCTTGATGTTTCCAATAGAGATGTCTAGAATTTAAATCCCTCTTCCTGATTGTAATTGTTTTTTTTTTTTTTTTTTTTTTAAGCTTCAAAGAGAAATTGTCCTCTCTATTTGCTTCAAAATGGAGAGTTTCTTTCATAATGAAAATCTAATTTTCATAAATTTAGAAGTGTAAATAAGTTCATGTCATTTAATTTCCATTCCATTGAACAAAGAATGATAACTACTTTAAAATGATGTGGTGTCAAACATAATAACTTTTGGATCCGTAAAATATCAAATCTTCCCAATGAAGTAGATAAGATCTTGGCCCAATAGAACTCAGTTGCCAGTGGTCTTAAAACTTAAATAATGCCACTGCAGTCCTCCATGCCCAAGGATATTCACTCCAAGACAAAAGGACAATCGCTGGAACTAGAAAACTTTATCCGGAAGTTCTGGATAAATAGCATAGATTTCCTGCCTTTTTATTTTTTATTTTTTATTTTTTTACCTCCCTTTTCTTGGTAAATGTTAAAAGTTTTGAACTGATATTACTTACCCTGGCCTAGCTTATGTTCCCTAGTTGCTTTCAATGGGTAGTTTCAGGGATTACTTTTTCAGTACTTGCTATAGCTAGGTATCTGATGGTCATCACATGGTTAAGGCTGTATGTTAAATAGGATCTGCTACATACATCTTTAAATTGGTCACTATAATGACAATGCTATGCCTTTAATCACAATGTGATGGAATGGTTCCAATGAACAGGAGTACCTAAAAGCTATGTCAAACTCTTACAAACCCAGCTAAAAATCCTGCTTCCAAGCTTTTGAGAATCCGAAAAAATTTGCCCCTGAATAGATCAAATTCTTTTAAGTAATCTAGTTTGGAATCAACAATCAAATCACTTTCATAAACTAAATCATAACTAGCATATTCCATCCAAATGATGGACAGCAATTACCAAATTTCAGTACCTCGCTCATCATGACAATGCCATTTTGCATATGGTGTGGCAATAATTTTGATGATAATCCTTTCTAGTTTTTATTACAAAATCTGATGTGCTGGAATTTCAACAGGGAAACCACAAGATGCATATGTCCCTCTTCTTAATTCTCTGGAGCCAACTTATAGCATATCATATTACTGAAGCATAAAACTTTTACTGTTTTACAACAAATATATAGGCATAAAATATTTCAAGAAAAAACCTTTACCTATTTATATATGTATATACATATCCATCAAAAAGATGAAATTTCTGGATTTCAGGCGGAAGCCTCGGCAATGCCCTCACAAACATCTCCTCTGCAAATTGGGCATACACTACAGCAACAGCATATGAACAGAAGGGACAACGTTATATTAGAAAATAATTGAACTTAATTTATAAAGTAGACTCCAGTAAAATGATAAAATAAAAGCATGAAAGCATTGAAGATACCCGTGTATTTCTTTGAGCCATTTATCAATGCATGGCATATGATATTCATGACAACATGGGAGAACTCTTATTGTTTCCCCTTCCTCATACTCAGCCAGGCAAATGTAACACCTGTTATTGATGACAACATATATAAGGACCTTGAATAAGTTCTGAAGATGAACAAAGATTATGCAATTTTCACTCTAAACAAGAATAACCACAAGTAGAGGAACAGCAACAACATGTTCCAAACTTCCAAAGAAAAATTGTACATGTAGTCAATCTATAACTATTGGATCACTCAACTTTGGAAAATGCATAGATATCCATTAACAATGCACATAATAAATTATCCATGTGAAGCTAATTTCAGTTAAATATATTCTAAAATTCATGTACAATTAGGCTCTTTAAGATCTAAGCTTGTTTGGTTTCAGAGAAGAAATAAGAAAAAAGAAACTACTGAATTTCCCTCATATACCCTCATGTAAGCAACACTTTCATATAAACAAACCAAACCTTATATGATGCATACTTCCTTTCTTTTTCTTTTTCTTTTTCCAAATGTTTTTGTTTTTTGGCCAAATAGACATATACCAAATAAACTTACTGGGCTCCATTTTCAGTTGCCTCGGCCTTCTTGTGATTCTTGAGAGGAAATGAGTCTACAACATCCACTGGAGCTGGCAGTGAAAGCACAGACGGCGAATCAGACACCGGGTGGTGATGGATTTCATCCAAGACCTGCATTTTGGAAATTATGATAATACTAAAGTGTTTAAATAAAAGTATGAACTAAACAAGATAGGGAGAGAGAGAGCGAGCCTGCCCAGCCATCCTCTTATAATTCAGTTTTTTGCAAATTGCATGTGACAGTTCTACAATTCTATATAAGCAAAGTGTGACAGCGCACTAAATAGTAATCATTTTCTTAGACTAATGTTCACCTCCCTCCTCCTCTTGCCAGTCATGTAAACTAAGAATTATGGGCATTAGATAGTCAAATCCCCTTCACATTATTACCAAATGCCTATGCTTTCTTAGATTTTGTTTTACACACAGTTAAATCATGATCAAGGGAGGAGGAGGGGGGAGGGGAACTGACTTAAAAAACTATTATTCAGTGAAATCAAAATTTTAAGGTTTACTTCATGGCTTAGTTAACATGCTTTCCTTAGTCTTCAGGGAAACTCATGTACATTGCTATTCTCTCACTTGATTCTGTTAAGTTTTCTTTTTTCTTTTTAAAGCTAAAATAAACTTTTCATCCCAACTTGGTCCAAGTTCAAAATCCATCCATCAATTTTTTTTTTTTTTTTTAAAGCATATTTCAACCTTTTTTTTTGTTATTATTTTTTAGGGGCAGACTATTCCACTCTTCAACAACTTCCTGGTAAAATACAAGATACAAGTACCCAATTACACATGTTTATGGACGAATATGCAAGGAGACAGCCCAACCAGTGATCTTAAGGATGGAGCCTGCTAACAGAATATAAGCCAGATAAAATAAAACAATATCTGAATTGGGAAATCTACCTCAAATAGTGCATCAGCAAGCATGAGTATTTGAAAGATGCTTGCATGAATACTAGGCTCTTCAGCTGAAAAGAATGTCCCACAAGTGCATCTACCATTAAGGTGGAGTCCTGATGCACAGAAAGACATATGCCTGTCTTCATCATCCAGGTCACTATGAACTCTTTCTGAACTCTGCAAGAATAGAAAATGCACATGAATGAAGGACAAAAATAAAGCAGACTGCAGATGAAAGCAGAAAAAATCCATACACCGAACTGAAGACAAACAACGGGGGATATAAAAAAGGGGGAAAAGGAAATATTTATGCAAAAACAAAGACATCATGCACTCATTGCATTACTCTTCCAAAAGAACTGGGAAATAACTTCATATAAAATAGTTCTTTGTTCCAATTTGTTACAATTGACATGGTACAAAGGGACAAAACCAATACAATGCAACGCAAAAAAATTTTTTGATAAAGGATAGGAAACCTAAAAGTCAACACCCATTATTGCCTGGAGTCAGCACCAAGCATGAGAGAACCTCTAGAAGTCAACATCTAGGGTTGGTTGGAGTCAGCACCAATAGGAGTCAACATTTTGTGGGAAATTTTATTAATCAATCAAACTGTGATATTTGATCAGTCTCCATAGGAGTACAATACAATACTAGGATTAAACCTAATTCTAATTGACAGAGGAAACCCTAATTCTAATTGATTTGGGAGATCCCAAACATTGAATTACAAAACATAAATTTGACTCTAAATAAGACTGTATTAGTTTTTTTTTTTTTTTTTTTAAGACTAAATTAAAATAAATATTTAGCTTTGCTTACCAAAACGATGCAATCATGCAACTTAAAAATTAAAGACTATAAAATAAAGGATAGGAAACCTAGGAGTTACCACCTAGGCTTGGTTCAAGTCAACACCAAGCAAGACAGAAAACTCCAGGAGTAAGGACCTAGGGTTCGTTGGAGTCAGCATCAAACCATTGGAAATCCAAGAGAAATTTTATTAACCAATCAACTTGTAATTTGTTTCCATAGGAGTATAATACTGTGGTTATATAGATTACTAAGACTAATCCTAATTCTATTTGACATAGGAAACACTAATTCTCATTGATAATTTTGGAGATCCTATTATTGAATTACAAAAATAGCATTGACTCTAATAAATTAAATGCCTAAAATAAAATGCCAATTACTCCAATTAAATAAGACTAAATCAAAATATATATTTCTTTGCGCTTCCCCATCACGCTTACTACAAACAATTTGCTTACAAGCAAACCGTAGGAAGAAAGTAACATAAGAGCATGGGAAATGCACTTTTGCAAAGGAAACAAAAGAAGATCACCATCAATTTAACACCATGCAGTATTATAGAGACTAGACCTACTAGGCTACTAATCCTTTAAATAATATAAAGCACTAGACAAATTCCTCACATTTACATAAGACGACATATTGAATAATGTAATTATTCCAGAACTGCAGCTTTAAAACCAGCCCTGAATTAAATAATAAACAAAAAAGGGTTGGACCAGATTGACATCTAGTTAGAAACTTCATGTTACTACATTAATAATGGGCTAGAATGAAAAGGTAGAATTCATGCTAGCAACCCCATATAGTGGTTGCAGTAATGTTGATAGTAAAGAAAATGTTAACTTCACTACATAAATGAGTCATCCACAGTGCTAAAATAATATATTACAAGTTTTAATTTTCTTGCATGGATTACAAGAGGAACAAATTAGGGTTGGAGCTCGCCCATGAAACCCATAAAGTGGCAAGATTTGGTTGGCAAACTCAAGGGGAATTTCTTTACTCTAATTCTAACACATCCCTTGAATTTTTTCAAAAAGATATCCCTCTGCTGTCCAGTCCATTCCTACCACATCATGGGGTTGGACAGGAAGGCTCCAACCAACTTTGTCCTTTTAGGCAGAAGTGTAGAAGATATTCCCCCAAAAAAAAAAAAAAAAAAAAAAAAATCAACAAAAAATTCTGCAAGTTGCCATTATAATTTTCATCATGGACATGTATTCAGAAGTTAATAACAAAAATTACACTTCCATCAACTTCTATCAAGCAAGCTTCAATCAAATTGCCCCACCTAGAGGAATTGGTTTTCTAAAAAACTAAAAATAGAATCACACTAGAAAACTTTCCTTTAGTTCAAAAGTTTGTGAAGCCTAATCATTTAAGCCAATTCACCCTTATCCAAAAATTAAATAAATGTCTGACCCAATGGGTCATACTTCGCAACAAAAATGGATCTTTTCAGAAGGTATTAATACTTTAAGTGCAAATACAAATAAGAGTTTTTTTTTTTTAATTGAGATCCTTTTGACATGACTTTTTGAAAATTCCCAAAATAATGCATCACATGATAAGAAAAAGGGCATAAAGTATTACCTCATATCTTGACCACCGTCGTCTTTCACGTCTATGATGACCACCATAGCGAGGGTGTCTAGAATCATGACCAACCCCGTCATAATGGAGATCACTGAAATCAAGGAGCCATCTGTCATGAGATCTAAGACCATCAGCATGACTGGTTGCGAAAACAATCGTTGGGGAATCACTATGCTGTCTAAAACTCCGTCTTGAAAAAGTATCCCAAAACATTCCTCTACTACTTCTTGCCTCACGGTTACTTACATCTGAAATGCCTCTAAAGAAAGTGTCAGAGGAGATACTCACCATATCAACATGAAGCCGACTTCTATTTCTCGAATCTTGTTCTGTAGCAGAAACAATGGATCCTAGACCTGAAGACGTGACCCTTTCGGCAGAATCATCTTGAAGCAATTGACAATTTTCTGGAGAATCAGGAACAACAGAAGCAGATCCAGAATCAGAATCAGAAGAATGAAGGCCCTTAGCTGCATCCGGAATAGATTCCTCAACTAAACATAAATTTGCCGGCTCCTGAGCCACACTGCTTGAAGGTCTATCCTCTGACTCTAGAGATGATTGTTCTTTAAAGGTAATACCAGATGTTTCACTGCTCTCCCTATGAAATTCCACAGGAGTACCACGAGCACTTGCCTGATGAGGCAGCAATCCGTCATTCTCAGAAAGGCATTTCCCACTGCTACATGTTTCAAGATTTATCAGGCCAAATTCAGCAGAACTTTTAACAACAGTACCATGAATGACTTCAGATGAGGCTCCACTATCAGGGCTGGAGCTACTGAACCCAGTTTCTGAAGTACAATTTGAGGATGGCTGCTCCATGGGCTTTAGGGATACACTATTAAGGGGAGGCTTCTTTTCTAGGGGTCTTGCTGTTGATTTAGTGAGATGATTTTCCACCTATAGTAGAATTTACGAATTTAACATCACCGTTAAAACTGACATTGTGATGGTTCAATTTAACTTATAAAATGACAAAGTTCTGTGATAACAAAAATTACATGAACAAAACCACCAGCTACTAAGATAGATCTTCCCAACTCATCATATAACAAATAGTATTACTTACAATTTTTTATTGGTAAGTTACGCACACATACCTAGTGAGTTTTAAACCCAAAACCTTACCTCCACCTTTCTCTTACAAGAGAAGGAGGCGCCATTTGAGCTGGAATATTCTTATACTTCAATTATAAATAAGTCTTTTTTCTTCTTTTAAAGGTAAGAACATGTTTTATCAACACATTACCATAGAGAACTAACTCTAGCAAATTTTGTTTAACTTCATATTCAAAATGGAATAATGAGTCATTACACAAATACCATTAGCAAGTAATAACACTGTTGGTGACATTAACCTTACAGCCATAGTTCATAACAATAGGATGGCAACCATCAAACTAAATCTTAACATCAGATTTAGTAAGGTTTGAATTTCTCTCTCTTTATCGGGTCAGATTTAGTCTTATTTTTAGAACTACATTGATTAAAAGCTTCTACGTATCCTCCACGAATTTGTTCCCTAGCTTTCATAGAAAATTAGCAAATATTTAACAGACCCACAAATTAATAATGATAAAATCAGGACTAAAGTGCAATAGATGCTCTGGAATTTCAATCCTAAATTCAGAATAAGTAAAAACTAAGAGACTGGATGATAGAAAGCAATTTGTTGATTTCATACTTTTCATTGATTGGTATAGGATATTCAAAACCCACCTCGGCTCGACCAAGAATAATTTCAACTATTCAGCTTATAAGAGGATGAGGCTTTCATTTTTCTGAACCCAACAACCACATACAAAACACATGATTCAACACTTTGGTTTACAATTCTTTCCTTATTATCTCGGAACCAAAACAAAGGGTAATGAAAGGCTTACAAATTAAAATTAAAACAATATCATCCAGTTAACAAAAATAAAGACCTTTAGGTCCTTTACTACCAATTAATTAAAAAAAGTACAAAAGGGGTATATATAATAGAATTCTTAAAGCTATTTTCATGTGAATTTAACAACAAATTATGGAGTTCTGAGTTTTGAGGATTTTGCCATGTTATGTATTTGACATAACAGCTTACACCTAATTATTTCTAAATCCACATATTATTAAGCCTATTAAGCTTTAAAAAAAGTTGACCCAAGTCATAAAAATGAAATCTTTATCTTTCCCCTTTCATACTTCATTCTAAACCCTTTAGTTCAAATACTTGCATAGATGTAGATGAAATTCAAAAGTGAGAATTGAAACTATAAGAGGTAGTAGTAGTACCTGAAAGGGAGTGTGAGTGTGAGAACCAGAGGAAGCACCACAGATGAGAAAGGAAAGCTTAGACCTTTTTGACATTGCTGTGCCTGAGCGGCTCAGCTGTGACCTTGAACCAGATGGGTGTGACCCCATGCAACTGTTGCCTGAACCCATGTTTGAGTTTTCACACTACTGCTTTTGCTTTTGGTTTTGCTTTTACTTTACCCCAACAACAAGAAGAACCAGACAAAGAACACAGAGAAATGAAATAAATTTTTTGGTCATGCAAAGAAGGAAGGAACAAGGAAGAAAGAGTCAACCCTCTAATCTAATGAAACCAGAATGGTTGTGTATCAGCATCAGCATCTGTATCTGGTGGACCCCCAGATTGTAGAAAGTTGAAACACTAAGCTAGACTAGAGTCACTAGACTCTTTTGGTCTTTGTCTTTTCTTCTTTTCTTTTTTTTTTTTTTTTTTTTTTTTTTTTTTTTTTTTTCTGAAATTCAAATTACAACCTTAAAAGTTAGCAAATATATATATATATATATATATTTTTTGGTCTCCAAAATTTATTATTTTAATTTATAAAGTTTAATATTCATTTTTCACATAAGTGTATTATTAGATTTAACAACAATTTTATAAATAAACATGGATAGATTAGCTAAAGTTATATAAATTTTAAATTTTAAAGACTAAAATAACAGAAAGAAATAGACTTTAAAGATGTAAATGACTTGGTATCTTTCAAAAACCGAAAAAAAAAAAAAAAAAAAGAAAGAAAAAGAAGAAGAGAGAGAGACAGTACAAGACCAAAATGACAATTCATCCCAACTTTGGGTCATTCAAATACTTTTTATTCTTTTTTTTTTAACACCTTCAATAAGTTTAGATAAAACTGATCAATCGAGGGCCACAATATTGCGAAGGGTGATTGGTTTTATTGTAGACTTTTGTGGAGCAGTACAAAAAGTATTTAAATTTTGAGAAGACCATTTTATGTTTTATTTTTCTTAACCATACAATTTATGAAGAAATAGAATAGAAGAAAATTTTAAAAATATAAGTGTATAATGAATCAAGATGGAATGACAAGAAAAAAAAAAAGATAGAATAAAATAGTGAAGAAATGTTTTTTTTAAAGAGAAAAATAGTGAAGAAATCTTAAATTGATTAATTTAGTACTCTAACGTAGAGTTCAATTTGGTTTTTCAGGAGTATTATTTTTTAATTTATCTAGTCAATTACTTATTATGTCAATTTAGTTTCTTACCTTTCAAAGTAAAACCAATTCTTGAGTATTTATTCTTGAATTTTTTTTTCTATCTATTTAATTTTTTTTAAGTCAATATAATGCATGAAGTACACGTTGAGAGGTTATTATGAAAAATATAGAAAAAAAAAACTATAAATAATTTTGCTAAATTTAACATAAGAAGGCTCAAAGAGAACATTGGTTTAATTCACCTTTTTTCGATTCCAAAAGAAACCAGCAAAACCCAGAAAATTGAAATAAATTCCCAAGTCAGAGACTAATAATTGACTGAGAGAAAATATTTTGGATTCTCTTCAAAGTAAAGTAAACTTCAGGGAAAGCCACAAGTGGGACTGAATACTTCACGGCTTTTGGCCTCATAATCACTGTCAGTGCTAAATTTATTGGTGGTGCAGGTGCCCAAATGCTAAAAATAAAAAATAAAAAGAAATAAATTTGTGCATTGTATTTTGCATACACAAAAAGATGTATGCTAGATCATGAATTAACAACTTGATTGGCAGGGGCTGGCTTAGTAGTTTTTAATGTTTTACGATATTCATGAAATCCTGAATTTGAAACCAAAGGCCTAATAATAGGTCTTTATTACAACCCAGCCGAAATGGGTTTACTCAAAACAGTGCATTACTCCACAATTTTTTTTTCTCAATTAGTACTGTTCAAACCTCCATTCACACTATTTATATAGACCAATAGACCAATAGATATAGGGGCACCTTGTTAATCAAGGTAATCCAATAATTATAAAAATATATGTAATTTTTTTTTTCTCCTTGATAAGTAAACAAGAAAACATATCTTTGCCTTCAAGAATACCCAAGCAAAAAGTTTCTTGAAAATTACGATAAAATAGAGAACAAATCCTGAAGTCTTGCATCCATCAAAAGGGTTAAGAACAAAAACCAAACGAGAGCAAGCTACTACAAAATTTAATCCAGGCCAATATCTCCAGCCTTCTCTATAACAATCAATCACTTTCACATCCCTGTAAATGCCTTCTTCCCAGCACTAGCAGAACCAGCAGAGAGGACTTTCAACACATTGAACCTCACTGTTTTTGACAAAGGCCTGTAAAATAAATTAATCGTTTAAGATGTGTGTGTATATATATATATATATATATAATAAGTATAGTCAGTGAAAAAGAAGTGAAATTGTTATTCTAAAGAGGGAAAGAAAATGATCAGGGAAAAAGAAAGATCAGACCCTGCAGTTTATAATACAAACCTGCATTGGCCAATAGTAACATAATCGCCTTCTTTCACACGGAAGCATGGGGAAATATGGGCTGGAATGTTCGAGTGCCTCTTCTCATATCTGAAAAACGTCAGAATGATGGATGAGAGAATTTACATAAAGAAATTGAGAATGTAAAAAGGGGTCACAAACAACAAGTATTATATTCTTGTTCATATTCATGATATCACTAGCTATCACAGAACATATGAAGAAATGAAAAATTAAAAAATGAGAAACTGGAGCATATAAGAAGTTGTGTTCTTGCCTCTGATATTTCTTGACAAAGTGAAGGTAGTCCCTTCGAACAATTATGGTCCTCACCATCTTGGCACTCTGGCAAGTTCCAGAAATAATACGACCCCTGATAGAAACGTTACCAGTGAATGGGCACTTCTTGTCAATATATGTTCCTGCAAACAATGGAGGGCAACGTCATTCTTCAAATGTGATTTTGAAGAAAAAAAATGATTATTCATTAATGACTATTTCAGTATTACAGAGGCATTTACCACTGACGAAAGGAGACTTAAGGTGCCAAGTCCACTCCTTTCATCGTCTAAGGCATGAGGCGCCTAACTCTATATACAATTATCATACATATAATGAACTCAAATCATATGTAAATAATGCATATTGGGCACAGTTTGAATTTTATATATTGTAGGAGGATCTATTAGTTAATTCTAAGGACAGACTCAAAAAAAAAAAAAAAAAAAACAACTATTAAAGCTGAAAAATTATTTATTAAAATAAAAATAAACTAAATTGAGGGCTGAAAGAAAGTGAGGTGAGAGAGAAGAAAGATACATCCACATCCACTAACATGAATTAATTATAGAACTATCTGTTTTTGCAAAAGTACAAAACTTCCTTTTATTTGCTGAATTTCATTGAGGTTCTCAACTCAAACGCCTTACAGCCTGTTTACAGTGCTTGGGCAATCGCCTAGGCTCTAAAGGAGAGGCACTCACTAAAGGCACCAAACCTCACTCAAGTGCTCAGCTCGCCTTTGATTATACTGCATACGTAAAGGAATTACACACCAACAAGTTCAGCTCAAGTTAGAAATTTACAACTCATGCTTGAAGTACAGGATGAAGCGAACAAATATGTAACAATCTCGACTCAGGTTGATCTCGTGGAAAGTGCCTAGACATTCTAAGTTTATGCTAACCTCATTAGTAGTTCTCTCAAACTGTACTGTGCTTAAATTGAGCAATAATTTGCTTATGACGCCATGCTTTCATTAGATTGGAACTTGGAAGTCTAAGTAGTAGCTAATCAACTATTTAGCTTAGTGATACAGAACATGAAGAATTCCCAACTTTGAATTAGTACCCATCTCTCAGAGACCTCAAATCTACTCATATTAATGAGTCGGATCCTAGTCATTCAACATAAAGCAATGATATTAAATCAAATGCCGAGCATTGAAAATTTTCTACAGACAAGGCCAAGTCTGAAACCAATTAAATTTTATTTTGAATAAAAACATCAAGGACCTTAGATATACCAACAAATGTGGAACTTTAAACATAGGCAGATAACAGACATTACATACAAAATGCAACATTAGGAAAATAAAGCTTAATAACTTCAGTTAAAGATTAATTCACAGCTGAAATTAGTGCCCAACAAAAAAAAAAAAAAAAAATTGCAAAACTAAATATGTCAAAGCAAGCAAACCTTCAATTGCCTCTCTGGGTGTCTTGAAATTCAACCCAATGCTCTTCCAGTAGCGATTGCCACCCTTTCCAGGCCTCTTGGCCTTCCCAGATTTCTTTGAGCTAAAAAAAGAACAAACACATTCCCAACATAATCAAAAATCAGATCAAACAAACAAACAATTGCAACAAAAGAAAACCCATTTAAGAGTACCTTAGAAACACCTTGGGCTGCTTCAAAAATGCCTTTTCAGTCTGAAAAACCAGAGCAAAAAACCAAAACCCATTAATAAAAATCCAATCTTGAAGTCTGTAAAGAGCTCAAAACAAACTTTGTAACAGTTTCTAACCCAATCAAACAGAACACAAAAGTAACACAAACAAATATATATATATATATATATAGAGAGAGAGAGAGAGAGAGAGAGAGAGAGAGAGAGAGGATCTGAACCTGTTCAGCCATGGTTGAGGAGATTGGGAGAAGTAAGAGGAGAAGAGGAGGCAGAAAGAAAAGTGTTATAAAACCCTAAACCTGAAGTGAAACACAGTGAAAAGCTTAACGGATTTAGGTGATTTATAAATGGGCTATTTATTGGGCCATAATTTGGGATTCTTGTTATTATATTTATTGGGCCAAATTGGGTGACCCGATACACTATTTCGTGTATTGAATGTAATTTAGTAATATATAGAATTAGTATTTATATTTTTATAGAATAAGTATTATTGTTACGTTACGCTATCAACAAAATCAGAGTGGCGCAGCGGAAGCGTGGTGGGCCCATAACCCACAGGTCCCAGGATCGAAACCTGGCTCTGATATGTCCAGAGAAAAGCTTCCTTGTGGCACCAAACATTTTTTTGTTTATTTTCTTCAGTGGACCCAACTCTTTTTTTGGAAAAACAGTGGACCCAACTTGATATGGGCTTTAGCCTTTATTTTCTATAATTTTTTTTAGTGGACGCATCTGGATAAGGGCTTTATGTTCTCTATTTTTTTTTCCCTAATTTTTCTTTTTTAAGAGCATTGAATGTTTAACCTTGTATCAACAACAAAAGTAAATTTGTTCAAACTCGAACCAAGCCTACATACAATATTTAAGTTTGAGCCCATCAAAAAGTCCAAAAAATTAAGGTTGGCTTGGCTCAACTTCTTTCATTAAGTAAGTCAAGCCTGAGCTCAAGATCAAACATAAGTAAAGGTGTACAGAATATCCGCTTGACCCGCCAACTTGCCCGACCTGCAACCGACTCGCCCGCCCCATACAGGTTATAAAGTTAAGCGGTTTGGGTTGGGCAGGTTAGACCCCTAAAATAGCGAATTGAGTTAGGTAACAAATTGAAACATTGCCAATCCACTACAACCAACCCATTCGCTTAATTATAAATAAATAGAAATATATATATATATATATATATATTAGTTCGAAATTTTTAACCGTATATTTTCCTATTTAAATTTAATCAATTTTTATAGCTAATTAGTAAAAATTCATTAAAGAAAATATAAAAAGTCAATATTGAAACCCTAAACTCACTTTAGCCGTATACTACATACACTCTGTATTTAGCCTTCACCTTCAGCCAACATTGAAGCCTCTTTTTTTTTTTTTTTATATCTTCAATTCTTCACCTTCCATCAACTGCATACTCTCCTAGACAACCACAAATGTAATTGTTTTTTTTTTTTTGTCTTGTATTGCTTAATGTTTGTACCTATATTTGTTTGAGTATGTTGTTTGTTTTTTTTTTATTTGGGCTCCATACATTCTTGTGAATCTACAAAATATTTTTTCTTTTGATCCATTATATATATTATAAAAAATGTTATGGTATTACATGTAAAGCCAGCTATACCTACAAACTCAAATCAATCCACTGAAGATGCAAACAAATACAAAATGACATGTAACATTAGATTGAAAAGCTAAAAGGTCATTTAGTTTCTAATAATAGAGTTAGTTTTACTTTTGTGCACATGTAATACTCATAGTGGTTCTTAACTTCTTAGAGTTTGTAATACGGTTAGTTTAGGTACCAAGGTTGGTTATCCTTATATGTAAGTATATATATTCTGTAGTTTATCAAAAGAATAATGTCAACCCGCCCAACTCGCAAGTTGAAACAGCCAAAATTTGTAACAAATTCACCGGATTTAGAATTCAGTGGCGGATTGAAATTTTCCCAACCTGCTAATGGCGGATTGGATAGAAATATTGGCATTTTCCCACTTAATCCAATCCGCGCACACCCCTAAACACAGGTACATTATCAAGCCAATTTTAGGCATATTATTAATGCCATTTGGCTTCGATTTAATACAATATGAGCTTATTTTTCAAATCCATATGAATCTTACTACCAAGATCATGAAACGAGCCTAGTCTTGACTTCTTTTTCATCGAGCCATATTGCTCACGAGTATGTTCATGAACAATTGTTTTTGCTTCACCTGTAACAAACACGAGCGAAATTTTTATCGAGTTAAGTTCAAATTGTTTATGTACAACTTGTTTCTTTTACAGCCCTATGATAAGAAATTTTGGAGCACCAAACCAACGAGGAGAGAACACAGAAGATGGTAAAATGGGTTCAACAAAAGAGTGAGGCAATTTAGAGATAACAACCCAAAAAACCCCCCACAGTGGAGTTTATTACTACTGTGTCTACTGTTGATTAAGCTTCCCCAACAGCCTTGCATTCGCCCTTCTTTCTTTGTCACCCAAAATTGGGGCTCCAACTCGCATGACTCTTTACACCCAGAGAGAGAACCACTACAGCTCCCTAGGCTCTGATTTTATCATTTTTGCCAAACACTAACAATCACAGACAATAAACCAGTAATCAAGAAGGAGACATAATCATGACACAATCCTATGATAAACACAAAAAACTAATAAGAACTACAAAATTCAAAAAAAGGAGATGCACAATCAAGACCCCTTTTTTTAATATATAGATAAGATCCAAGATCTAATCAAGACAAAATTTATCTGGGCTGCATGAGCTTGGTGATCTCAACGACATTGTCAACAAAGATGTTGCTGACGTTCTTGCTTTTGTGATCACAATCAAAATCCTTGACGGTCTTGATGAAGAGCATGGCAGTGGAGGGGACAAGCACGATGTTGTGTGGTGAACATGCCTCATCAAAGGCAGATATTAGGGTATCTTTCTGCATAATGATGCATTCAATGCGGTATTGCACAGCAACAAAAATCATTACGCATTCAATGAGGAAAATGCACTTTGCATGTCATATTTCATGCAACGCAAATGTAACTCAAAAACATTATAAATTAGGAGATCTAATGATCCATCTTAACTGCCAGATCCAAGAGTACATGATCCCCAATCCACAATATATGGAGATCAACATAAGAGGTACAAAAGAAAGCTTATCACCAAAAATTAAAGGATGCAAAAACTGGCTCCATATCTCAACCACCAAAAGGCCTACCAGATAACTCTTCTCAACCCCGCCAATAAGAAACCCTTCTTTCTTGTCAGCTCTATTGGAATTTCCCTTTAATTTTAATTGTTCATCTTTTTTCTTTATACGTGCAGCTGCTTTAGCTTCTTCACCCTTAGTGAATTGTGCAGAAAATGCCAACCACATTATAATAGAGTGTAACAGCAGCAAAAGAACTTTTATTGGGTATTCTTGGGCTTCAAACAGAAGTGGGAACAATGAGTAGCAAGACACTGAAAAGCAAACATAAAAGCATTTACCCACATTAGTGTCCAACTTTGAAGGTAAGAAGTAAGAATGCCAATAAATGGGGGAAAATTCTCAGTTAGGGTTCGGGGTAGCTCTATTATCTTAGTGAATTGTTAATGTTCTAATCTAATTCATTTAAAAAGCTTAATTGCTTATAAATTTGAATTATTTTAGAACTACCAAGTCTACTATACATAAAACTTGCATATTACTTAAAAAGAGTTAGAACTTTTCAAGATTTTGCTTTGGCCAAATATACATTCCAAAAACCACCTTTTATGTACTCAACAAACCTTATCAAAGAACTACACCACTACTTGTTCATGACTCCTGCTCAATCTAGGGTAATATTTTTTAAGGACTAAATATATGATTGAAATTTCAGAGTTCATGTTTGAATAATTTTAAGTAACGGATTCATGTTGGGTGCAAAAACAAGGAAAGTGCCTAGTAACAATGTAGGATTGGCTATGCAATATACAATGACTTCACATAGTAATCATGAGGGCAGAAAATGCCAAGGATAAAATAAATAGCAAGTAAGAAACTAAGTAGCAGAAAACATTTATCCTAGCAGAAACAGTAATGGAGTTGGTAATGGAGTCTATGGCCAAGGTCTCTTAAAAAGAGTAAAACATAACTTATTAACCTTTTAATCTGCCCTAGAAGGTAATCTGGGGATAGGGAGATAAAAAAACAAACAACAGAACTCATAATAATGATAGTTCTAACTACTCCAGTACACACAGGAAATCATGCTACGAGATTATGCTTGTTCAGAGAATTACTTAAACCCCAAGAGCAACAAAAAACCAAACATCAACTAAAGACATTATCTAATTCAGAATAAGTAAAGAGTTAGGAGGAAGCAAACGCTGAAATAACACAGCAGCATTTAGCAAATCATAGACCATAACACATGCATTTTGAAGCATAATAACCTAAATAGAAGCCAAAAGTCCCACAAGTATCCCATAGTAGTTCATAAAGAGATGACACAAGCAGAAAGAACCATACCTATAGATAGCCAGAAATAATGCCTTGCATTTTCCAAACTTTGCACTGCCATGAAGGCAAGAGGAATGACGAAATGGAGTGATGCCTTCTCGTGAACATGCCATCCAAATAAGAAACCACAAGTGTAAGCATAGGTTACCCATCTAGTAATCATCCCTGGCTGGGGATTTCTCCAAGCCTTGATGAGACAAGGAGATAAGGCTAGCAGGACCATTGCAAAGGTTGCCAAGGGGGTGATCTGCCATTACATTCATTCAGATATAGAAATTAAGTCTCTCCAACATTTGGAAATGAATTTAGATAAATAGCAAAACCAAAAATTTATCAGTTAAATAACTCGTTCCTTCATGCTGTAAGTGAGAAATGTCTAATAACCACTCAATAATATCTTATAACATAATCACCTCATGACAATTGAAGCTTAAGAATTAATTGATGAGCTCTCCCCCACCCCCCCTAAGCTAGGTTATATTATATTGTTCACAAACTACAATGGGTAACTCCTAGCTGTGGAACTAAGGCAAATTTGTAAGAGATCAAATATCCAATGCTCACATATTCAACAATCTTTATCAGCTTTGGTAGATTTCTGGCTTTGGATTTCATCTAATAACTGTCCAATATAAGTGCATCTTAGTCAAGTTTGCCATATATAATTACCTGAGGTAGTATAGCAAAAGGCGAGGAATCTCCAACTAGCCCACCAGTAAATGAAGCTTCTGGTGTCTGAATAGCAAACCCCAGCTTTCTAAGAAAAAAAGCGAGTCCTTTATCTAGAATAATATAAAACACCCAAAAATTTGGAGCCCAGTATGCATGGCAAAGTCCTCTACCAAAAGGAAACATACGGCGAACAACTTGTTGTATCTGCAAGGTAAGAATTGAATCAATACATATTAAAGATCAAGTGAGGAGTAATGGCTCCCAGTTGTTAGTTGTTAAGGAGGAATATGTATCCTCCTTAGTTGTTTTTTATTAATTGACTAGATATGTCATGGCCATGATGAGTTCCACACATAAGATTAAGATGCAGGTAAAACACAAGAAACTGATGCAAGTGATGGAAAGTAGAAGTGCAGCAAGCTCTCTTTTGATGAAGACAAAAAATGTAAAGTAGTGAGCTAGTGTGTTTCATCTTATAGTCCACTTTTATCTAGTCTTTAACTGTCCAAACAAATGAATACTTCAAATCCAGCTTATATTAACATAAATCACAGGTAATTCAAGGAAAAATAAGGGAGAAAGAAAGCATTCAGTCCTATAGAAAACCGTTTCATATATAATTAAAAAATTCCACTTAAATACATAGGATGTGCATAATTAGAAGAAAGATTTGCATGTAAAATATATAATGATATGTTGCAAGTACTTACTTATAAAAATTAAAAAAAAAATTGATATTTTGTAGTTAATAGTTCACTGTAAGATTCTTGAACGCGAAAAAAGAAATCCATGATGAAACCAAACATAATCATTTTTGAACAGTTTTCTGACTATAGCATTTTGGTTCTTAAGTTGTGGAATTAGCCATCCCAAACCCAATCAAACATGCTGGACTTTTACAACGCATATATCAATGTGTATAACATATCAATGTGTGATTATATTTACAATCAATGATTACTTACACATGAAACAATGATTATTTATTAACCTAAAGCTTCATGAGAAGAACTGCTATTTGTATATTTAATACATATTTTTTATAAGTAATAAGAATTTTATTGGGAAAAAACAATGTGAAGCCTAA
The DNA here is from genome assembly GCA_023621385.1 of Quercus gilva. Lineage (NCBI taxonomy): Eukaryota > Viridiplantae > Streptophyta > Magnoliopsida > Fagales > Fagaceae > Quercus > Quercus gilva. The sequence goes on from CM042476.1 coordinate 26,516,647, forward strand.
AAAAGATAAGCGAAGTTAGAAAATTATTACAGAGAAGTTTCAGTTAAGTGTTTTCCTAATTTGCCAAAAATATGACAATGAAACCAATATCTCAATTCAACCATAGAGATTCAAGATCAACATTCTCTATTTTGACCAAAATATCTTTAAAATGTTTTTTAAAAAACCCCTAGAAAAGTGGAATATAATGTTCCTCAAATTCTTCATACATTCATGATAATGAATCTTGAACTTATCCTTCTACCTTTAGGTTTTTAACAGTTTTTATGTGGATTGAGGATTCCATTACATGATTTTAGTAGTCTGTTTCTGGATTAGAACCCAGTACGATAGGACTTCAAAATGTAGTTAACGGCCTAACATACAACTTAACATTCAAGCTTTACATAATCAGAGCAGTTTTTGACCTCCAATTGATTTTTGTTCAAAAATCATAAGTTTATCTCTTTCCTAAAAATATTTCTTAATTGACAATTTCCACGCCAACTACTTAGACTCACACTAACAAAAAGAACTTATTTTATCCACCTAAACAAGCAATGGTTGCTACATTAACACAATACACTAAATAAACACAACATACCTAGAAAACATTTTTCCAAAGTTTGACAAATAATAAACTCAAGTCTAAAGTCCAAAGTTTTGAGTATTTAGCTACAAGCAAATACAAAATGTATGTATTGGCCAATTCGGAACGAGTATTAACACTCAATCAATCTCAAGTCTAAAGTTTGATTAACTAGCTACAAGCATAGACAGACCAGGCATAAATTTATTTCTACAATGGCAAAGCACAACACAATGTAGTACAAAACACAATACCAAATGAGAATTCAAGTCAAAATTCTATTCACCTGCCCATGATAGACAAAAGGCCCATACGCCACCGCAAAAACCGCCACAACCACGGCCCCCAAAACCGAAAGACGCCGGAATCCCTTCACCAATCCACACCAACAATAATGCCTAAACAAATACACAAAATAAACCGGCGCAGCCACGGCAAACAAGTGCTTAAAGCACAACAGAACCGCAAAGAAAAACCCACCAGCCAAATCCTTTCCTTGCTCCAAAAACGAAAGCGAGATCAACAAAATCCCCAACAGAAACCCATTGTACTGGAAATGCAAATGGTCCACAATCACAAGCATTGGGGACCAAACAACCAATACCCAGATCAAAATTCTCTTCCTCGAATCCAAATCCTTGGTCAATCTATAAACCCCATATAAAAGACACGAATCACAGAGGATCGCAGTGATTCTTTGGAAGAAAATGACAGAGTTGGAGGTATAGTTGAGACCCTTTTGGAGGTCAACGATTTGGGGGTCAACGAGGTAAGCGAAAATGGAGAGGAAGCGTTCGAAGTATGCGAAGAGAGGAGGATAGTCGAGGGTCCAAGGGCTGGTTTCGTCGAAGTACCATTGGGAGAGAGGGAGAGAGTGAGTGAGAGCAAGCCAGTTGCGGTGGACTTCGAAGTCAGTGCTGTGGTAGGAGGGGATGAGGAGGAGCTTTAAGCAGGTCGATATGGCGAAGAACCATAAGAGGTCTGACATTGATGGATTGGTGGCAGTGGGTTTGGGTTTCAGTTTGTCTGTTACTTCATTTTCATGTAGAAGAAGAACTGAAAATTGAGAGAAACTCTCCTTCGTGGCTAATGCTTACTGGCATTTGTGGTTTTTTTTTTTTTTTTTTTTTTGAGGAATGCTTATTGGCTATTCGGGAAAGGAAAAGGAAAATCCAACAAGTCTTTTTTTTTTTTTTTGGCTAACTAGCAAAAGGGTCTCTATTTCAAGGTAACTTATTGACCCTAAACTATGTGATGGCAGATAATATAATATGTACTATAGAAGTTTTGACAGGGGCTATTATGTGTACTATTAAGTGAAGCAATATGAATACTACTATCATCAAGTCGCAACTTGATGGCTGTTGTTGTCAAAGTTATCAAAATCGAGATCTTACATGGAATCGATGAGAGTATTGAAGGATTGACACAAGAATTGTAAGATCTTATCCTTCGATTAAAAAAAGTTCTAAGTTCTAACAGCACAAAAATACATGATGTCTCAGATAAACAACTCAAATCAAATAATAATACCTAATATCTCACATAAACAACACAAAACAAATAACAATGTTTCAAACAATACCACAAACACACTCAATCATCAAGACCAAAATTTGGGTTACTTGTCTGTGTCAAGCAACTAAGTAACTAATTAGCACCAGAATTACAAACCAAAAAAAAAAAAAAAAAAAAACCTCATCATTTACGTTGATGGTCTCGATCGTAGCAACACCACAGTGCTCACACTCACTCTCTAGTCTTTAGTCTTTTCTCCTCTTCTGTATTCCATAAATTTGTTGAGTAGGCTATGGCAAGCACTCACTCTCTACTCTTTTGTCTCTTCTCTTCTCTTCTATCTTCCATGAATTTGTTGAGTAGGCTAAACCTTTAAGGTGATGTGAGACTTAGAGGTTTTTTCCTTTTTTTTTATTTTTTATTTATCAATTTGGTTTGGGGCTGCTGGGATGATTTTTTTTTAATCAGTTTGGAGCATTTGGGCTTCATTTGGAGGCCCAAAATAAGCACAAAAAGGTTGAATTTTTCTTCATAGAATAGGATATTTTGTATCTCTATGGGATCATGATCCCGCACAAATTCCACTTCAATAAAGATCTTAGTGAAATCTAAGTACTGACCAATCACAATGAATTCGACAATTTAAAATTTTCTAGGCCGCTAGTTTTTGCTAACACTAAAATTAGTAAGGCTTAAGTTGGGGGAAAAAAAAGATTTCATATATATTTTTTAAGGAATGTCAACATGTACTGCGGGAGCAAGAAGGACAAGGGAAAGACAAGATTTAGTGGTAGCAAGAAGTAAACCGGTACCCATTTGATTTGATGTTTTGTTTAGTGATAGCCTTGGATGGTGATGGGCTAGTGCTTTTGATTTTTGATACAATTGGAAAACTGTAATTGCGAATTCATTGAGTGTTACGTATTGTGAAACAATATACTATTTGTAAACGCTAATTGATATATATATATATATATATAAATTAGAAAGCACTTGTTAATATTTTGATTCATGACAGATTGATTAACATTCATGTTTTGGTTGGAACTTTCTTTAGGAGACACAATTTTTAGTGCTTATTATATTTTTAAACTTAATTTATGAATTAAAGCAATAGAATAAGGTGATATTGCAAGTATTAGTTGAGGAGAATAATTCAATTGCCCAATTTATGAACCGTAGTGACTTAATGCATGGCAATGACTTATGTAAATCAAATATTGACCTCTTTTTGATTGGATAAATTTCCACTATTTTCTCAATAATTTTCCTTAGAATTTTTCTTATGAATGTAACAAAGAATATGCATATATCGTGCTCTAGTTAAGTGGATAAATGCGGACATAAGTATAATTTATCAACAAAAAAATAAACGGGGACATAAAGCATTGTAACTAGAGTTATTGGGCATGTGAAATGTTGTTTCTATGGATTGTTATATTAGTACTTAAAGTAATAAGCTTTCCCAAAAACTCATACAATAATGGAATGCCATTAATTTCATAAGCTAAACATTACATAGTTGTGAACACTTTTATATTACATTACAATAATGCAATGCCACTTGTTCTCTACGCATCAAACCCCTCTAGAATCTCTATTCATTTTCTAAACCAAATAAGAGTTCAGTTCAGTATTCTAGTGCATTGGAACCGACACGATATAGACACGTGGCAAAAATTAGACACGTGTCCGTATCATGTCGGTTCTAGTGCATTGGAACCGACACAATTTAGACACGTAGTATAAATTAGACACATGCTCCTATTATGTTGGTTTCAGTGCACTGGAAGTAACATGTGAACTTCTAAACCACCCTATAATTTTGGAGGATTTAATCTTATTGATCAATAACATTAAAGATGATCAAAAAAGAAAGAAAAAAAAAAGGACCAATCCAACAAAAAAGAAAACAAAAAGAGAAGGACCAATCCAACACCACAGAAAAGGCCAACATGTTCAGTGCCAAACAGCCCAGCCCACTAAACTAAAGCCTAAACATAAAAAAAGCAGAGTCTTCCAACAAAACAATCCAGCTCCACTTCCACAAAGTACCAACCAAACCAAACACACACACACTCACCCACCCACGCACACTCTCTCTCCGACCCTGCGAGACCCGAGCGATCCCACCTCTCTCCCACCACCATGATCCGCCGAGCCACCGGCCTTCTGGCCCGACCCATTATCTCCTCAGCCAGAGCCAGGACTCGACCCTTCTCGACCGATCTTCCAGCTACTGAGACCGGCGATTCAAACTTCATTGAAACCTGGAAGAAACTGATCCCAAACATTGATCCCCCAAAGACCCCTCTCTCCTTCATGAAGCCTCGCCCAGCTATTCCATCTTCCATACCTACCAAGCTCACCGTCAACTTTGTTCTTCCCTATGCTTCCGAGCTTGCTTCCAAAGAGGTCAGTCAAATCTCTCACTTTCTTTTGATTATTGGGTTTCGTTTGTTTTGGTGTAATTTTATGTGGGTCGAGTTTGGATTTTGGTTCCGCGGTCTTGTTCTACGCTTTTTATGTCTGTTTGATGAATTTTTTGACATGGGTTTGCTTTGTTTTTGTGTGATTTCAAATGGGTTTTCGTTAAAGTTGGTATGTTTTCATTGGATTCTATGTGAATCACAGTGGCTTTCTTGCAATAATAGAGTGACCCATGTTGGGAAATGGGATTTGTGGCTAGTTTTGACACATTTTTTTCGATTCTATTTGGGGTTTGTCTCCCAAAGAGAAAATAGGAGTAGCTTTGGGACTAATCAAAGATCAAGAAATGAAATAATGAAAAGAAGATAGTAGCTTTGGAGTGAGCTGTGACCAAGGGCATTACTACATCCCATAATGTTTTCTATACCTGTTTGGCATTTGGGTCATTAGGGTTTGAATTATCCAGATATGTTTTTTTTTTGTTGGCCTTCAATTAGGTTAGAATTAATTGTTTCTTCTGATCGGTAATTACTAATTACATGCGCAATGTGTGTGGCTTGAATGCGCGAACTTTCCCTCCAACTTGCTCTTAAAAGTGGAGGAGGTGTCATTCGAGCTAGAGCTCATTGGCAAGAATTAAATTGTTTCTTAAGTTTGGGTTTAGGAACCAAAATGTTAATTTTGAAGTCATTCAATATTGAAGCCAGATGGATACACACTTTGTTGATTCTATTGGCAAGTAATTGACAAGGAGAGAACATTAGATCATCTAAAATCTCTCATTTTTGGTACTCTGTTTCTTTGGGCTCGTATTTGGGGGTGTACGAATTGTAATTCTTTATCTGAGTTTTTAGCCTCTAGTTCTTTTAGTTCTTGATTTTTTTGTATCTGTTTCTTGTTCAAAGTGTTCACTATCGTGAGCATGATGTTCAATTTTTTCAATATAAAGTCTTATTACCTATCAAAAAAAAAGTAATTGTCTTGAAAAATGTTAGTCTATTTGGTGTCTTAACATTTTCTGTCCCCGCAAACTTGGTTGGGATAGAGCTCTTGAATAATTTGGTCCTGCTTGCTAGAGTGCTTCTATTTTGTGAAGAAGCATTTAATACCCAATAAGGTTCAAAGGGTGTTGCATCGAAGAGAATATTTTGAAAAATTCAAGAACGTATCAGTTTTTATTTCAAGCAAAATTCGTAGAGCATACTATCATGTAGAGATTGAAGTACCCAAATTATGTCTGAGATGAGTTTGAGACGATAGTTTTGACGGAATAACTATGTTTAGTGACTGTCTAGGACTCAAAAGTGACATTTGTCTTGTAATATCAAAGAAAGTGGATTAAGGACTTACTCATTTCTTAGTTTTGGAGCAGAATTGTAAATCCAGGAAAATATGGTAGTAGAAGGCTAGGTCATATGTTAAATCATTTAGTGCAATGAGGGTGATATCCAAAGACTAGGGGGCAGCTTGGTGAGAATCAGGGTTTAAGCCACTGTTGGCACAGATCATGATGAGGTGGCTTCCAGACCACAACAGGCAGGTGGAATTGGATGAGTGCCATTAGATAGCATATTAAAGATTTAAAAATTTTTGTACACAATAGAGAGTTTTTGCCTACATATTCATGGTAACCTTTCACTACAAAAATTGTATACAATATTTGCCTTTATAATTCTACCACTTCTTGTTTCCCAGAAAAGTCATAAATTATCAACAGGGCACTGCATATTTTTAGTAATTTCCTTTCACAACATGTATTGAGAAAGTGGAAGTAGGTTCTTGTAGATTCTGTTGAATGTTCTGAGGGTCCATTGTTTTCAAAGCAAGTCACGATTCTTCAGATTTTGAGACCAAAAAATCACCTTAGTATACAGGATGTATACAAATGGGGACAATACAATCAATCATGCAAATTATAATGATCTATCAAATCACAAATCGACATAAAGATTAACAGCCCACAACTGACTTCCAATCCAACAAAGTTTTAAAGAAAAATAATTTAAGATCAGGCAGAGTTCTTTCAGAATCCTCAAAGCTCTGGTCATTCTTCTCCCTCCAAATATACCACATTAGACAATGGGAAATTGCCTTCCAAATAACACCGTTTAGGTGATGACCTAATCTTCCTTGCCAAGAAGCTAGTAAACCACCACTGTCTTTGGCATTAACCAATAAACTCCAAATAAACCAAACACCATAGACCACAGCCCCCTAGCATCAGGACAATGAAGTAAGAGATGATTCACTAATTCCCTGTTACATTTGCACAAATAACACCAATCCATTACCCACATATTCCTCTTACGCAGGTTGTCACATGATTCTTCAGATTTCCCCCAGGAGACAAAAACGTTCTACGTGTTTCCTGCTTAGCTTTGTAAGAAGATTAAATATTTCACAAGGAGCTTGTTAAATACAATTTTTGTTACAATATTTTCTTCATCATTTCTCATATAAACTAAGATTGCTCAAATTGTTGCCACTATATACTGTTGTACAAATCCTGGTACATATTATAACTAAAGTAAAAAAGAGTGAGCGCACACATAAATCTTGGTAGCACTAGTCCTAGCATATTTTATGAGCTTATGGTTTCCACATTTATATCTTGTTAACCATAAGAGATTGAGAAGAATTATCTTATATCTGCACCTTTTTTATTTCTAGAAAGCTGTAGTCTTTCCACTTCTATTTAGCTTATCATGTTCACTGTTTATATAAAAGAAAGTTGATGGTACTTATAGTGCAATAGACTCTATTGTGCCTTAATTTGATAAATAGTTTTTAGCAAACCAAGGAATTGAAGGAAGAAGTTTGCTTGAAAGATGTAGCCAATGATTTGAATCTCAAACCTTCACTTAGAAGAATGGAGTGGAGTAAATTTCTGGGTTCTAAACACATCAGGTGCATGTGTAACTTACCAATAAATTGAAAATCAAAAGCTGAAGAGGTTTACTTGAAAGATTTAGGAGTTGATGACTTGTCAAAAAGATGCAGGAGTTGATGAGGGAACGATCATGTTGTAAAGGAGCTATATTGGCATCAACTTTCTTAATTGTCTTTTAAGGCTGTTAAAGTCTAGCATTTTCTTTTCCTTCTTTTGGGTTTCTTCTCTGTTCCTCTTTACCCTCGTACTCTTAACTGTAGCTGCCAAGGTAGTGGACATTGCCTTCACCAATCTCTAGTACAGGCTTCTAGGCCATCCCCTAGTGAGTGAAGTGCTTATGCCCCTTTAGAAATAGGGGTGAGCAAAAGAACTCATTCTTTTCCCTTAAAGTATGAGACTATGAGTAATCACAAAATGTACTTTAATTGTTTACAAGGCTGTTGTGTTTCCCATTGTTTGTTTTCTTATATTTCAAAGGAACTCATATTGAACTTGTTTGGATTTGTGGTTCCCATTTTTCCTTTTTAAAGTTCTTCTAGCCAAGTTGCTTACCAATGTAAGCCTATTGATTGTGCTTATCGTTTTTGTTCTCAACTTTTGACTTATCCTTACCTTGAAGAGGAAAGATTGATTATGCCATTATTGCATACCACATAAACGAGTCAGCCAGCACTTTGGATTTTATGTAGGAGTCAAGTGGCTGCTCAGAAAGTGAAATCAATATGTTGAACTTTAAAGTTTGAATAGTAACATTGATTGGCCAGTTGTATTATGTTCATTATTTTTTAAAGTTTACTTGGATGTACAGTAGTTGTAGAATCATTTTGAATGGTTTAAACAACAAAATGACCCATTATAAATGCTATGCAAATCAAAATACTTGCATTTCTGCATGTGCAAGTGGATGAAGTATGTACTAGTACTAGCTTGTAGAGTATAATACTTGTTTTAGTGCATCTGAAGGAAGCTTTCTTGCCCATCGTTATAACTTACTGTTCTTGCTTGTGTCTTTATAGGTTGACATGATCATAATACCAGCAACAACTGGGCAAATGGGTGTTCTTCCTGGACATGTAGCAACAATTGCAGAGTTGAAACCTGGTGTCATGTCAGTGCATGAAGGAAATGACACAACAAAGTATTTCGTCAGCAGTGGCTTTGCTTTTATCCATGCAAATTCATTTGCAGATGTTATTGCTGTGGAGGCTGTGCCTGTTGATCATATTGACCAAAGCCTTGTCCAGAAAGGGCTTGCAGAGTTCACTCAGAAGCTGAGCTCAGCCTCTACTGACTTGGAGAAAGCCGAAGCTCAAATTGGAGTTGATGTGCACAGTGCTCTTAACGCTGCCCTCACAGGCTAGAGTTTCTTGTGTTTATGCTCCTCTTTTAATCAAAGACTTTTTCTCACTTTTTGTTTCTTTAAGGATGCCCCATTGACACTTTGATTTGTCTCCTGGAGCCAATATTTCTCATAACATTTGGTTCTTGTATGTCTCTGAATGTGGAATTGTTGGAAATAATCTTTGAAACATGTCTTCTGGCATTTAGAAAGTTGGAGCAGAACTTTCAAGGAACATGAAATTTTGCCTTTATTCCTTCATTTAATTTTTTTTCCTTAGACTATCTCTTTCGTTGTAAAAATATTTTCGACGTAAAATGTTTTCAGTTGAAGACATTTGAAGGGAAAATGTGTTCTTTTTTGGTGTTTGGTTGTATTTTTTAAAATGCTTCGAAACACATTATATGGTGTTTTGCATGATGAAAAAGAAAAAGAAAAATCACATCTCACAACCCACTAGATCCACGTTCCAACTGGCCGAATCCATCGAAATGGAGAAACAATGAGACCCGCCAGAACTGAAAAACCCATGGACCCCACAAAAAACCCCAGCAACATCTTAGCAACAACAAAAAAAACCCTCACCAAAACGCACAAAAAAAAAAAAAAAAAAAAAAACCCAGCCACCACCGCATGCAGCAGAGATAGATCACTACTACAAGTCAGCATAGGTGAAATCAACAATGCTTCAAAAGGCTCTATGCATGCTGGAGACTTCATTAGATACGTCTCCACTGCGATGTCAAACATCGTTGAGAAACCTAGATATCCATGCAAGCCGGAGATTTTGTTGCGTAGGTGTTGCATGTCGCCTATGCAAGAAAGAGAGAAGGGGTGGCCCGGTGGGGTGGGGAGATGTATGTGCTTGCATGTAAAACGTTTTACAACGTTTTCTATTGAGTTTTTCTAATCAATCAAAAACATTTTTAATTTGACAAGGTTTTATTTTTACAACAAAACAAACACAGTCTTAATTATCAATCTAAGACCCAAATCTTCTACTGTTCCAAGGAAGAAGGTATTTGGTATCAAAAACTTACTTCATTAATTTGGGACCAATAGATTAATTAGCCCTCATTTAATTTTTTTTTTCTTAAGAAAATAATTTCAATTCTTAGTGTTTGCTTGTGATAATTGCTCTTTTACATTAAACCAAAATACAAATGGAACAGGAAGATTGGAAAATTTCTTTTGCTTATTATTAGTAGAAAAATGAGCACCATCTTTAAGAAGCTTATCTTGTTAACTCCATCCCACCAAATTAGTGGTGTATCACATGAGATACAATCGCACAATACCAAAATCCAATAACTATTTGATTCCCAAAATCTATCACAATAATTAATAATTAACTCTAAGGTGGGTTCTTTTACTTTTTAGTTTTTTTTTTCTTCCCCTTCTGTTTGGGATGTGGCCAACCTTCCCCATATCTATAGAGGCCAAGTTATCTTGTAGCCACAAAACTCATGAATCACAAGCATTTTTCTTTGAGAATCCATGAATTACAAACATGGTTGGACAGGACAAAAGAAGACATGATTACTTTTTGTTATATAAAGCAATAAAATTGGTGGGGGTTGACAGCAGCTAAACACGTCAGAAAATGCTTTTCTTTCAGTGCGTAATTGACATGTTATCAAGTCATTACACGACATAACTGTATCATTCTCCTAGTTTGTAAACAAACAGAAAAAGAATGGAAGATATTTGCAAGCACACATAAGCTTGACTCAGCCAAAACAAAATAAAAAGCACATATATAATAAGCTTCAGCTGTTTTTGTTTTTAGCATAGATTCGTAGAAGGTGGAGATAGTTAGGCATTAATTCATGAAAGCCAAGTGGACTACAATAATAATACACACTAGTTAAGGATTCAATGATTTTAACTTCTAAATACGTATAAAATGTTATATTTATTTATCTTTCTTTGCATGTTTCATGACCATGAGATAGTATGGCAACATGAAAATTTATTATTTATGATATCATACTACTTGCAGATTAATTCTAATTTGTAAATCTTGCAAACCGTTAAAAAAAAATCATTTGATCTCTAAATATTCTGAAAAATAATTCTTTACTACTATAGTGTAAAAGCTAAACTAAAATAATGTATTTATTAGTGTAGAGATAAGGGGCCCAAGAATATATGTTGGGCCTTGAGCCTTGTATGAGGACGCTTAGTAGTCCAAGGACAAATAAACAGTAATGAAAATGTAAGACTCAGAATTCCATGAGCAAGTTATGAATGAGAGGGCTGGGGAAGGTAGGCCGAGGAGGAGTATCTCCTCGGCTAAACGAAGCAGAGATCAGAAAGTGTGTTTTGTCATCCATAGTGACATTCTAGAAAGTTCTATTAATAAGGATATGCATTGTGAACGTACAAGACAAATAAGAGCTGAGAAATATCTAAGGGAAAGTTGCTACTACCACCGCATTGAATGCTTTGCAGCTAACTCTTTGGCCGCATTAATGAAGAAGTGATACCTGAACAGTAGTTTTCAGCCTTATAACTACTCCCCAAAGACTACAGGAAGGTGCTGATGTGACAAGGATCAACACCAACAATCTAATCTACATGTGGAGGGCAGAGTTGAAAGGAAAAAAATAGTATAAAATAGAAGGGAGGCCTTGAGAGAAAGGGATCGGAAAATTGAGAGAAGAATACTAGAGCACTAAGAACTATACTTGTAATCAAATTCAAGAAATATATACAAGAATTGATCTCCTCGGATTGGGCTGAGGACATTTTTTCTTTAGATAAAACTAGTCTATCTTTGCTTTCTTGCCATCTAGATCCACTATACTCGTTACCCAACTTGTTAGAGCCTAGTTTTCCAACCCACCATCTACAAATTCATTGCATTGAGCTTTTTGGGCCTAGATCCTTTTACCTTTTGAGATTAGGACTCAAATCGTGCCTTACAATTAGTTTAATGGAGTATGAAATTGACTTCTTACTCACAATTTAATTTGGTGGCTTTAACTTTTAAATATTTATAATCTTATATCTTTATTTATCTTTGCATATTTTATGAGGTAGTATGGCAGCATTAGAATTTATTATTTATGATACCACCTAAAGTAGGCCATGGTGATTTTAGGAATTTTTTCTAGGGTGATCATTAAGAAACTTAAATTATATAAAAAAAAAATCTAATAAAAGAAGACTTCATATATTGAAAAAAAAAAAAAAAAAAACCCCCGCAAATACATATGTTCTTACAATTTCCTTTTACAAATTTTGTTATTTTAAAATCGTTACAGATAGTCTCATTATCAATACTGTAAGCTACATAAGCTTCACTCAACCAAAACAAAATAAAAAAGCATATATAATAAGCTTTAGCTATTTTTGTTTTTAGCAGTAGATTCATAGAAGTGGAGATTGTTAAGCATTAACTAAAAGCCAATAGGACTACAATAATAATACACACTAGTTAACGATTCAATGATTTTAACTCTTAAATATCTATAACATGTTATATTTATTTATCTTTCTTTGCATATCTCATGATTGTGAGATAGTATGGCAACATGAGAATGTATTATTTATGATACCATCTAGGTAGGTCGCAATAAGTTGCTAATCATAAAGTCTTACGATTTTTTTTTACAAATTTTCTTATTTTGAAATTGTTACACGATAGTCTTATTATTAATCTTGCAAGCTACAAAGGCTTGATTCAGCCAAAACAAAATAAAAAAACACATATAATAAGCCTCAGTTGTTTTTGTTTTTTGCATTAGATTCGTATAAGTGGAGATAGGTAAGCATTTATTGAAAGCCAAGAGAATTACAATAATAATACACACTAGATTAGGATTCAATGATTTTAACTTTTAAATATCTATAATATGTTTGTATGTGCAGATTAAATTTGAGCTTATATGGGAGAGTGAGTAAGTTATCTAATAGTATATCTCGATGAGAAATCTCATGAGTGACAAAAATGCAAACTTTGACATCATAAAGTCTAGAGAAGCCAAAAGTGATTGCAAGAATATAAAGTTGACACAAGATGCGCATGCAAAATCCTAGGAAAGGGATGAAAAACCACGGTTTGAGTAAGAAAGAATCATTCTTGCTCTGTTCAGCTTTATATTGTATGGAATAAGAGGTAACTCTTGTACATAAGGATGTTCTTCCTTAAAAGAGAGACCTTGTTTTCTACCTCACTTTCTTATCAACTTTCTACTCTCTTCTCAAAAGATCTACTTGGGTTCTTACCTTAAAAGTCCAGTTGCATGTTCCTCTTATAATCTAAGGAATATTATTGAGTACAAAGACAAGTGTCAAGTTATCATTTTCCTATTTTGGACCTTACTACAGCTGGGGTACTATTTGGTGATTGGAAGAGAGAGAGTACGCCAACATAAGAACTGTGGCATGTGGGTAGGTGGCTTTGCACTGCCTGGAGAACAACTCTTGGGCAATGAGAGGGACATTAGAAGTACGGTAAGTGATATACGTGTCCCTGAAGTGGTTCAACATGCATTTAGCCAATAAGGGGTGTTTTTATAGTTGTTGACCTTAGGAGGTCACTATCTCCCTTTTATGAGTGCTTGAGTACCAAGTCAGATGCATATCTTACTTCCTTCCCAAGGCAGTCACGCCCTTGGCACAGGCTAAGGATAGAACCTTGTAGCCAACGTTTCACCTTCCTTTGCTCATAGCCACTCCACGTGTAAGATCCAAATCTAGCCACATGCCTTGGTTGGTGTACTGTACAATGTTATATTTATTTATTTTTCTTTGCATGTTTCATGATAATGAGATAGTATGACAACATGAGAATTTATTATTTATAATACCACATAGGTAGGTTGCAATAATTTACTAACCATGAGTTTTGACCGGCTACTATCACTAGCTGTTGAAGACAAAAGATCATTTGATTTCTAAGTATTCTTAAAAATGATTTTTTAATACTAATATGTAAAAGCGAAACTAAAAAAATGTATTTATTAGTTTAATTGAGTATGAAATTGACTTCTTATTCGCAATTTAATTTGGTGGTTTTAACTTTTAAATATATATAATCTTATATTTTTATTTATCTTTGCATGTTTCACGAGGTAATATGGCAACATTAGAATTTATTATTTATGATACCACTTAGGTATGTCGCAATAAGTTTTTGATTGAAAGTTTTGACTAGGTACTTCCTTTGGCTATCGAAGACAGGATCATTTGATCTCTAGGTATTGTCAAAAATTATTGTGTGGAAGCTAAACTAAACTAATGTATTTATTAGTTTAATTGTGTATGAAATTGAATTCTTATTCGCGATTGCTATTTCTTATACACACCAAATTTAGCTCCCAATAATTTTTGTTTAAAAAAGTGTCTTAATAGAAGTTTCTCTTATAGGCATGTAGCTTTTTGAATGCTTGGTAGCGGTACAGTAAATGATGTTTGCATGAGTTAGCAATCATGCTAAACTAGAGGTAATTAAGATTGATAAATAGTAATGGATTTTCTTATATGAATGAATGATAAAAGGGTGTGTTAGAGGCTTAGAGCTCTACTAGAAAAATGTTTTAAGAACCTTAATTATTTTTTTAAAGAAATTGTTAGGCATATTTTTAAATGTATCCATATATAGAGTTATAAGCTAGTTAATATACAAAGCAAAATATTTGACAACAAAATAATGATGTCAAGTGCTAGGAATCCTATAAATAAATAAATAAATAAGTAAATAATCACGGTAAAAAAAAAAAAAAAAAAAAAAAAAGCAAAAAGAAAGACATAATCTTGATGAAAATTGAAGCTCAAACAGCTAGACTTGAACGATCTTGAATTTCTTGTTGGCTATGTTCTCTCATATCTCTCTTGCTCGTTCTTGTATCTCTTGTCTAGGCTATATATGATTGGAACAAAACATCTTGGTGTTCACTTTTTGAAAGTTTTCAAAATATATAGTAAACTGTTAAAATTAAAATTAATTAAGAATAAAAAATTATAAGAATTTGAAATAATCAAACCGTTTTACTTTTCCCTTTCTCTAGCTTTTCTTAATATCGTGTATCTCATCCTTAAATTTAGTTGTAACCTGTAAAATTTTTTTATATATAAAAAAACTACTACTATATTGAAAATTTAAATTCAAATTCATGTAAAAAGAGTCTAAAGCTCTGAAATCTGAACACATCCACACTAGAAAATCAATGTTCATTAAGAAAAACAACATTTCACACCCCACAGCAGCTAAACGCGTCAGAAAATGCTTTCTTTTTCAGTGCGTAATTGACATGTTATTAAAAGTCATTACACGACAGAACTATATCATTCTCCTAGAATGTAAACAAACAGAAAAAAAAAATGAAAGATATTTGCAAGCACACATAAGCTTGACTCAGCCAAAACAAAATATAAAAGCACATACAATAAGCTTCAGCTGTTTTTGTTTTTAGCAGTAGATTCGTAGAAATGGAGATAGTTAAGCATTAAAAGCCAAGAAGACTACAATAATAATACACACTAGTTAAGGATTCAATGATTTTAACTTTTAAATATCTATAATATTTTATATTTATTTATCTTTCTATGTGGTGGTGCAAACATAATAATAATGAAAATAACATAAAGAAAAACTGACTAATACTTTTTACTACAATAATAATACACACTAGTTAAGGGTTCAATGTTTTTAACTTTTAAATATCTATAATATGTTATATTTATTTATCTTTCTTTGTATTGATGCAAACACAATAATAATTGAAATAACACAAAAAAAAACTGACTAATGCTTCTGACTACAATAATAATACACACTAGTTAAGGGTTCAATGATTTTAACTTTTAAATATCTATAATATGTTTTATTTATTTATCTTTCTTTGTGTTAGTGCAAACTCAAAAATAATGGAAATAACACAAAAAGAAACTGACTAATAATTCTGAATATTATTAATTTGAGATTAGAAAATGCACAACACTATTTGTAGTTAGGCGTGGCATTCACTTCGGCACTCATTTTCTTTAAGGAGATTCAAGCTCTTGGTTGGCTAAACTTTGTAACTGGTGTAGACCCCCTCCCTTCACCTCTTCCTTGCGTATGTATTTAGCCTAATATCTGAATCAATTCATATTAGCCCATTAATCACCACAATTAAAAAAAATAAAATAATTTCTCTCATTTTCAATGTGGGATTAAATATTTTTACTAACTCTCATTTTCTATATTAACTTTCACATCTTTATATTTATGTTGTAATATAAAACAATTTTAATTAATTAATATTAAAATGTTCCAACACTTTGCATGTTTCATGATCATGAGATAGCATGACAACATGAGAATTTATTATTTATGATACCATCTAGGTAGGTCGCAATAAGTTGTTGATCAAAAGTTTTGACTAACTATTGTTGCTAGGCTGTTGTAGACAAAAGATCATTTGATTTCTCTAGGTATTCTGAAAAATGATTTTTTTAATACTAATGTTTAAAAGCTAAACTAAAATAATGTATTAATTAGTTTAATTGAGTATGAATATTATTAATTTGAGATTAGAAAATACACAACACTATTTGGATTGAGGCGTGGCATTCGCTGCACGGCATTCACTTCAACACTTGCTTTTTTTTAAGGAGATTTAAGCCTTTAGTTGGCTAAACTTTATAACCGGTGCAAACATTCTCCCTTCACCTTCCCTTTGCGTACGTATCTAGTCCAATATCTGAATCAATTCATATTAGCCCATTAATGACCACAATTAAAAAGAATAAAATAGTCTCTCTCATTTTTAACGTGGGATTAAACATTTTCATTATCTCTCCATCTTCTATATTAACTTCTACATTTTTACATTTATGTTGTAATATAAAACCATTTTAATTAGTATTAAAATGTTCCAACACTGTGCATGTTTCATGATCATAAGATAACATGATAACATGAGAATTTATTATTTATGATACCATCTAGGTAGGTCGCAATAAGTTGCTAATCAAAAGTTTTGACCAACTATTGTTGCTAGGCTGTTGAAGACAAAAGATGATCATTTGATTTCTAGGAATTCGAAAAATAATGTATTAACTAATTTAATTGAGTATGAAATTGACTTCTTATTTGCAATTTAATTTGGTTGCTTTAATTTTTTATTATATATAATCTTATATTTTTATCTTTCTTTGCATGTTTCATGAGATAGTAATAGGTTGTTGATGAAAAGTTTTGATGAACTATTGTCGTTTGGCTATTAAAAACAAGATCATTTGATCTCTAGGTATTTTGACAAATAATTTATTAAAACTAAGTTGCTAATCAAAAGTTTTGACCAACTATTGTTGCTAGGCTGTTGAAGACAAAAGATGATCATTTGATTTCTAGGAATTCGAAAAATAATTTATTAACTAATTTAATTGAGTATGAAATTGACTTCTTATTTGCAATTTAATTTGGTTGCTTTAATTTTTTATTATATATAATCTTATATTTTTATCTTTCTTTGCATGTTTCATGAGATAGTAATAGGTTGTTGATGAAAAGTTTTGATGAACTATTGTCGTTTGGCTATTAAAAACAAGATCATTTGATCTCTAGGTATTTTGACAAATAATTTATTAAAACTATTGTGTAAAAGCTAAACTAAAATAATATATTTATTAGTTTAATTGAGTTTGAAATTGACTTCTTATTCGTAATTTAATTTGGTGGTTTTAACTTTTAAATATTTGTAATCTTATATCTTTATTTATCTTTGCATGTTTTATGAGATAGTATGACAACATTACAATTTATTATTTATGATACCACCTAAAGATCTAGCGATCTCGGTAATTTTTTCTAGGGTGGTCATTAATAAATTTAAATTATACAAAATCTAATAAAAATATAACTTCATATATTGACAAAATAAAAACGTGCAAATACAATTTACAAATTTTCTTATTTTGAAATCATTGCCTAATAGTTTCATTATCAATGCTGCAAGCTACATCTCTTTCAAAATTTTAGTTAAAATAAAATTTTTTTTGGGTCTTTTCTTTTTGTTTGTAAAGACTTAATACACTGTTAAAAGGACTAAAGTATGAGAACAAAATTTTGTTACAAACTTAGTTGTAGTCTAAGGCTACAACTCTTAAGAAACAAATTAACATGGTCACTGTGGGGCCCCAAATACTATGGCAACCCCGGCCCACTCCACATCAGGCCCAAGGTCAAAACCGAGGAGAGGGCATAATTCGAGGATGAGCAAATGATGCCCAAGTCATCTAGGGACGTCAGGCCCAAGGTCCAAACCGAGGAAAGGGCATAATCCGAGGATGAGCTGTCACTCACTCATTAAATGCACTCCACCTACATTTTGATCACATCAATGGTGAGGTGACCAGCCAGCAGTGATGCCTTGGTTGTTTCAACTAACAGAAAACCTGCAAAGGCGGCTGATGGGATAGGCACTCAAGTATAGGCTTGGATGATTAATAAGTGGATGGTAGAGATCAACTAAAAAAGGACTATATAATAAATCGCACCCCCATCAAGAAAAGGGGGAGGAGGGGGGTGAAAAGAAAACCGATTAGGATAAGAACCGAAAAAGGGATCTTGAGGGTGTTGAAGGACAACCCTTACATATGTCAGCTTTGAGCAAAGAGCTCCTCGGACTAGATCCTCGGACTAGGCTGAGAACAAAATTTCTTCATAAACCTTGAGCCGAAGTCATCGTTATTATCCTCAAAAACACTTAGTCAAATTCATTTGCTATTATTCCTATGAATTTCATGTCATCCATCATTATTTGCTTTGTTAGTACTTAGTCCTTTTACCCACGCTCTACAAATCTTATTGTTTAGGTCCAAAACATTTTAAGTCCTTACAGTCACATATTTTGAAAATTTAACTATTGAATTGCATGTTTTTTATGTTCCTAAAACACATCAAATTTCATGTTAATCAGATATTATTTACTATTCAATTCATAAACTTATTTTTTATTTATAATTTTAGACTATAAAAACTAGAAATTTAAAAATTTGATTGATGACATAGCTATTAATCTTTGATCTTCTTGAAATTTTGCAAATATGAAGGATAAAAGAAAAAAAAAATGTAATCTAATAGTGAATTTATCAAAATTCTCATCCAATAAAAAAAATATTAAGTGGAGTTGTAATCTAAGTTTCCAAGACTACAATAAAGTTTTATGCCAAACTTTGTTCAAAGTTTAATTATGTTGGGCTTTAAAAATTTAGGGTTGTCACAATTTTTTTTTTAAGGATTAAAAAAATCATAAAATTTTTAAATAAAAAATTATTTTTTCCCAAATTAGGGTGGTCCTGTGACCACTTTGAATATGATACAGAGCCGCCCCCTAAAAGTAGGTTTTTTTTTTTGGGTAGTTTTGACCAAATACTTCCTTTGACTATTGAAGACAAGATCATTTGATCTCTAGGTATCTTGGCAAGTAATTTTTTTTATTTTAATTATTGTGTAAAAGCTAAATTTAGCTGAAGATAATTCTTATACACACCAAATTTAGCTCCAACTATATATATATATATATATATAAGTGTTAATACTTAATAGTACTAGTTTCTCTTATTGGTATGTAGCTTTTTGAGTGTTTGGCACGCCCAAATGATGTTTTCACGAGTTAGCAGTCATGCTAAACTAGAGGTAAAGAAGATTGATAAATTGTTATGGATTTTCTTATATGAACGAATGATAAAAGGGTGTGTTAGAGGCTTAGTGCCAAAGTGTTTTAAGAATCTTAATTTTTTTATAAAAGAAATTGTTAGGTACGTTTTTAATTGCATCTATACATATACAAGGAATTACAAACTAGTTAAAATTCAATGAAATCATGATATCATGTATTAGGAATCCTATAAATAAAAACACACTATACAAAAAAAGAAATAATAAAAAAATAACGGAGATGACATAATTTTGATGAAAATTGAAGTTCAAATAGCAAGACTTGAACGACCTTGAATTTCCACTCGATCTTCAATTATACATACACATCTCTCCCTTCTTGTTGGCTATGTTCTCTCATATCTCTCTTGCTCGTTCTTTTTTTTTTTTTTTTTTTTTTAATTTTTTTTGTGCGATAATTTTAATTTATAACGTCTGCTCTTGATGATCAGAACAAGATATCAGTCAGTTTTTGGTGTAGGCGAGAATTGAATCCCATATATCTTATATAACCATCAGAAACTTTACTAGTTGAACTAACTGAAACCTATTCTCTTGCTTGTTCTTGTATCTCTTGTCTAGCCTATATATTATTGGAATAAAACATCTTGGTGTTCACTTTTTGCAAGTTTTCAAAATGTATAGTGAGGAGAATTTTACGACCATCAGAAACTTTACTAGTTGAACTAACTGAAACCTATTCTCTTACTCGTTCTTGTATCTCTTGTCTAGCCTATATATTATTGGAATAAAACATCTTGGTGTTCACTTTTTGAAAGTTTTCAAAATATATAGTGTGAGGTCATATTTTGTAATGGACCCCCCACAATAGAATTTGTAGAGAGTGGGTTAAAAAGGCTAGGCGCTATCAAAGCAAGGAGAAAGTGATATTGAAATCCCTCGGAGTGTTAGCGAAAGCCATCATCTCCCGAGAGTCTCAGTCATGATTTTTGATTAGGTATCTCCCTGAGAGTTTTTGATTAAGTGTTTTTGAGCATTTCCTCGTCTTCGGCTCAGTCCGAGGATTCTCCTCCTTTCCCCCTCAAGGCCCCAGGGGGGGGGGGGGTCCTTCTTTAATGGGAATACTTTTGGTTATATAGCCTCGTTTTAGTTAATCTTAGCCGTCCATTTGTTGGTTATCTGAATTCTCTGCATAAGGGATGTCCGATCATCTGCTTTTGCAGGCTTTATGTTAGTTCTCAGCCGTATTAGCAGACTTTTTAAGTTGAAGTGACTGAGGTATCTGGGTTTGTTAATCATCTCGTCATTAAGGTGGCCAGGATGTTGGTGGAATCCTTTTTAATGGGTGAGGGATATTTTCCCTTTACTAACATCAGTTTGCCGAGAACATGGGCGTCTTCGGACAGGTCCCTTTTGAGGGTCTGGGCCCATTCTTTCTATTTTCAGCCCCTGTATTCTCCTCGGCGCGGGCCTTGGGCCGGCTGTGGAGTGGGCCATGAATATTGACATTTAGGGCCTCACATATAGTAAGGAAAATTCTACAACCATAACTTTTGCCACAACTTGCTCACGTGGCAAGTTGTGAGTGGTGAAATTGTGGACCTACCACTTTTACTTCATTACTCACGACTTGCCATGTGAGCAAGTTATGACAAAAATTATGATCATAGCATTACTCATATAGTAAACTATTAAAATTAAAATTAAGAATAAAAATATGATAAGTGTTAAAATAATCAAAACGTTTTTTCCCCCATCTTTAGCTTTTTCTTAATTTCGTGTATCTCATCCTTAAATTTAGTTCTAACCTGTAATTATTTTATATAAAAAACTATTAACTATATTGAAAAATTTTAAATTCAAACTCATGTAAAAAAAAGTCAAAGCAATAAATTTTCTTCTATAGACATGTGAATTAAGAAAAAAAACAATATTCACACCATCACAACAAGAAATTGGTGTTTCCCTGTTCAAAATTTTCTAATCAAAAGCAAAAAAAAATTAATATTCCAATTACTGTTTTGAAAACTGATCTTCAGTCTTAACCACGTGTTGAAATTGTATTTATTCGGTTAAAGAAAATTAAAAAAAAAAAAGAAGAGAAAATAAGTCTAACACTACGTCATTGACTTCTTTTAAAGTAAAATAATCGGTAGAGCATCTCATTAAAAACTAATATAATAACAAGAAGTAAATATAATAGAAATAAAATTCGCTAACAATTTCTAAGCTCACATGAGCCTAGTAATTAAAATAAATTAAATATTCATAGCCACCACCCAATTTTCTTTTTAAAATTTTTTAAGCCCCCACTTGTGTTCATGGCCACTCTTTCAATGATGAATTAAAAAGATAACGTGGCACAAAATGCACCGTAGATTTCTCTCAATCTCGAAAATCGTGCCCAATCTCCAAGAACGTAGAACGAGGAACTAATTATAATATTATATTTATATTTATATTTATTTATTTTTGATTTATAATTGAATGCCACGTTACACGTGTAATAATTGTGTGCGCTGCGCTGGTGTGCCTGAATGGGACGCACGTGTAATGACCAATGCTGAGCGTGTGACACGGACATTGGCTGCGGGACCACCAGACAAGGACCCCATTCCTTAGTGGGCCCTACTATCCAGCAAGTCCATGCATCAGTTTGGGCCCCACCTTTTTGTTGGGTTTTTGAGACTGTGGGTCCCTGGCCTACTCAGCTCCAAATATTGGATTTGAAATATTTATTTTTTTATAATTCTTTTCCTAATCTTTTATTCCTAATTGGGCCTTGTGGGGCCTACTTTTGGGCCTGTGGGGCCTACTGAAAGCAATGGCTGAGAGTGGTCCAGCTCGAGAGAGATCTTGAAGTTTTTTTTGAGTGTGAGCCACACCAGAAGTTGACATATTTGTCCTTGGGTTGGTTTGTGTTTTGCAACTTTTGTTTATGGTAATATTGTGATTTTCCTTTTTTTTTTTTTTTTTTTTTGATAAGGAGTAATATTGTGATTTTGATGATTATGTAAGGGCAATGAAGAGAAAGAAAAAATATCGTTGTTTGTGTGACTGTGAGTTTGTGTGTTTTTTTCACATGTACCCCAGAGGTTTAGGCAAAACTCAGTTATTGGCCACAATGTTTTTTCTATTTCGATTATCGATGCAAATGTTTTCTTGTTCTATATTTTCAAATACCTTTTTTTTTTTTGGAAGTTGTCATAAACTCATAATCCCCCACTAATAATCTCTTTATAGGTAATCTAAGCACGTGTTACTCCTATGAGTTGGGGCCTCCATAAGGATTACTACCATGTGATGTCACCCGAAATTGTAACTTCCAAGATGTTTCCTAGCTAATTTAGTTTTTATTTTATTTATTTATTTTGGTCTGATTAATATATGTCTTTAGTGCATAGATTAAACATCTATTATAAAATTTTTTTTTATGAGAAATTAAAAAAGTTTTCAAAAAATTTAATCTTTTTTTTTTTCCTTTTTTCATTTTTTTTTTTCATAAAAAGTTTTCTAAAATGGTTTACTAGTGTATACTTTTAGAGCATATGTTAGTTAAACTCTTATATTTTTATATTTTTCAAGAAAGTAGTATTAGAACTGTGGGTGAGAAAGTCCAACACCACGTGTTTTGCCTGAGGCCCAATTTGAGTATCACCGCCTGTCCGAAGAGGTGAAAGGGATCAGCGCTTAGTCCGTTTGGTGAAAATGCAATCAAGAAGGGATGAATGTTGCATCCGAAGACAACTTGGTTGGTCCGAAGATCTCAAAAACCCTCCCAGAAGATTCCTCGGTAAGGAGTGAACTTTAGGCACGCCTAAGTGTGAGAAAATCATGAAATATTTTAAAGAAAAAGCTGCTACCACCGCATTTAATGCACTGCAGCAACTTTTCTGGCCGCATTTAATGCACTGCAGCAACTTTTCTGGCCGCATTTATGTGGAGAAGACACCTGAATAGTGCAACCTCAACCATTATCACTCACAGAAGACTAAAGCAAATTTCTGATGTGACTAATACTCAAGTGGACGCTTAGATGGAGAACAAGAGTGCGGTGAAGATGAGGTGGAAGATGTATATATAAAGGAAGTAGGTCTCTCAAGAGTGAGGGGGGGGGGAAATTGTATTCATTCTAAGTCAAAAACTTTAACCTCTTCGGATTTACGAAAATTCTTGTTGAAGGCTAATCTGAACACTATTTTTAATTGTTTGTCTGCATGAACCATTGCCAACTCCATTTCCAGCCCAGTTATTTAGCCCACTCTCTACAAATTTATTGTTCAAGGTCTCATTGGACTGAGTCCACAAAGCTCGCGCTTGGTCCATCAAAAATTGACCCTACAAGAACTTTCTTAAAATGACTTATTAATAAATGACCTAAGGGTATCCGTTAATCAAATTCTTTTTCATATTATCATTTGATAAACGAAGCATTTGAGAGTTCATTAAATAAAAATTGTTGGTATCTTAACTAATGTTCAATATAAATGTTTTTACACAATCTCATACTGTTTTGGTGATAATGTTGTGATTGTTTAACATGATGCAAATGTGATATATCACACATATTTCCTTTTAAAATGTTATAAACCCAATAACAAAGACACCACAATTGAAGTGAATTTTGTTAATGTGATATTGATATATTTTTTTTTTTGAGAAGATGATATTGAGAATTTGATTACAAGTGAATATGAGAGTATGTTTGACTAACTTATATTTTGATAGTTTAATTGTTTTTTTTTTTTTTTTTTTTTTTTTCATTTGTTTCAAATCATTTTCTACCTCACATTTAAACATATAAATGCTATCAAAACCTAAATATACCAAACAAATACCAACCTTGACATGTACCAAACAAGGTTGGTATTATAACAAAATAAAAAAAAAACTAGCACCTATCTTTCTTAAAAAAAAGAAAAAGAAACTAGCATCTAGGTTTAGGTTAAACATGCCTAAGAAGGAGAAAGATTCCAAGATTCCATAATCTATTTTTCCTTTGCAATTAAAGAAGTTTTGAGCCCTTTAATCAAGATCGAATCTTGTTAAAGAAAAAGGTTTCATCATCTTCTACAAACAAAAACCCATTCCTTGAACTAGGAAGTGAATGTACGGAAAGTATTTAATTCCTAGACTAGACTGTTACACATAAATCTATATAGGGGTATCAACATATAGGGTGAAGTGTCCTACTATTAATTACAAGAGTCTAGGTGAAGAGAACCTAATAAACATTATGACATATTCATCAAAAAAATAAACAGTATGACAATAAAATAAAAATATTAAAGTTAATGGATGTACTAGAAATACCCAACAACAAAGGGGACCAAGTTCTAAAAAAGTAACCTCAAAAAAGAGTAAAAGAAGACAAAAACAAATACCTTTTTAAAAGAGATGCATGTACTGCAGCCAATAGATTCAATCCCACAGGATACCAAAACAGCCAGTGGTCTTATAGACAATTCTAATAATGCCCACAAGGCTATAATTTTTAGCAAGAACTTTTTTTCTGCTACATTATGAACCACAAATTGAATCTATTTCCAGCTAATCAAATCATAATATAAGGTTTTAATTGGTGCAGACCACCAATATAGAGTGATCCTTTGAAGCACTAGATTCTACCAAGTCAAGGCAACAAAGTCTTTATATACATGCTCATTTTGCCTCTCACTCTCCTTCCCCTTCAAATTCACATACTCATTTCTCTCTCTCTGCAAACCATTTTAACACACTAGCTAAGCCAATTCTAGCAAAGAGTTTCTGCATTTTTCTCTATAGCTTGTTTTCACTATGAGATCGGGCATGTTTCATTATGGTGGGTGTGAGGATTATTACAACGAGCCTCACTTCCTTGAAGCTTGTTTCCTTTGCAGGAAACCACTTGCTTCAAACAGTGACATCTTCATGTACAGGTTAGCTAATTTTTCATGCAATATTATTGTTAATCTTCAATACCCAACTGTGGATTTTGTTCAATAACACTTTATTGTAGCTTAAAGTTATTGTCTTGACAATACTGTGATGTGTTAGATTCTGATGGGTGTATTGGATTGTGGTTAAATTTTGCAGAGGGAACACACCATTCTGTAGCAAAGAGTGCAGACAAGAACAGATAGAGTTTGATGAATCCAAAGAGAAAAGCTTGAAACTTTCTTCTTCATCTTCTTCTGCTTCTTCTTCTTCTTCCACTAGAGCTATAAGAAAGTCAGACCCCAACAAGAACTCTACACCAAGCAAGGCTGTAAGGACGGGTACAGTTGCAGTGGCCTAAGCTAAGACTTTGTCTACAGCAAGCAGAAAGAATAGTTATATCTTTCTATTTTTAGAAAGAAAAACTTCCACTTGAAAATGAATAGAGGAAGAAGTTGGATCTAAAAGGGGTTGAGTAATATTGTAAAGAAATATTGGTGGGCTTAAAAAGTTTGTGACAAAAAAATGAAGGCCCATCAGAAAATTTTGTTCTTAATTTTTTTTTTGGTATTTACTTTTGTGTTATTCCTTGTTGGATGTTTGTTTAAGGAATAACTATTATGGAAGAGTGTCCTATGGGGACAGAGTGGTTTCTGTAATTTTTGTGTAATGAGATCTCTGTCTACAGTTTTCTCTCTTTTGCAAAAATATGAGGCGGTGAAAATTATCGAAGAGACTTTTTGTGTGACTGTCCACAAAGTTTTTTATTAAGATAAAGTTCACGGTTTCCTGCTAATTGCTATGTCCACAAAGTTCTGTTTGTTTGGCAGATTGATCTTCTCTCTATTCATGTTATTTTGATCATGACTAATGAAATGATTTAAACAAATTTTATGACTAATAAATAGATTATTAATTGCAAATACATATATATATATATATATATATATATATATATAAACGATAATTACCATGGAGTAAATCGAAAATTTTGTTTTAAACAAAATAGTTCAGAAATTTTTTTTGGGGTCCAAATTAAGGTCAAAAGACTCAAAAGAGCTAGCTTAGCAAGAAAAGGTGAAAAAAGTTTAAAAAAAAGAAAAAGAAAAAGATTTTAGTTAGGCCATTCCAAACATGAAGGATTTGCATTAATCAATTGAGCTCCCACTTCACACTACGTTAGTCCTCATCTTTATTTACTCACGTGCTTGTTTAGCTTCAATTACCAATTACCGATAAAAGCAATAAGACCTTAAGTAGTGAAAAATCATTAAAGCTCTGTAAAGGGGATTTACTATAATTATTTAGGGTCGCTGGCTTGATAGAAAAATTGGGGTGATGATTCATGTCATGGGGTGATAATTTTGAATCTGAAAAGCCAAATTAGGGTAGGTGTAACTTAGTCCTTAAGGGGACATGATGATCTCAACATTTTTTTTTTGTTGCCAAATTAGGGTAGGTGTAACTTAGGCCCTAAGGGGACATGATGATTTTAACATTTGATCCTGAAACCATGTTCTCGAACATGGTTTTGGACGATAAATCATACCATCAATAGCCGGTTCATTAATTAAGAGTTTTGTAACTTAATTAGCACTTCCTAATATTTCTAATAAAATGTCTAGAAATTAAATCTCACATTGCCCTAAAAGTTTATTTATATTTGTTGAGTCAAGTTTAAACTAAGGTTGGGGCTTGAAATCAACCAAGCTTGAACTTAATATTATGTTCATGAACAAATTTGAAAGTATGTTAGTCAATTTAAAAAAAAAAAAAAAAAAAATATATATATATATATATAATATTATATGCCCTTGTTTGGAGAAAAAATATAATATTATATGTTTACATGTAATAAAAATGCTCGTATATAGATTAAAGACAATTGTATAAGTTTGTATATAAATTTATAAGATATGAAATTATTGTTTGTAATTAAGTGATAATAAAAATCATTATAGTTGTATATAACTTATAGCAATACAAGGTTGAGGAATTAATTTTCTAAGTTCATAAACAAAAATCATCATATCTAATTATTTGCAATATTACAATTTTAACTATAATCTATTTATTAAGTATTAGCATAAATTTGTAAGGGGGGGGGAGGGGAATAAGTCATACTACGGTTACTACCATTTATTATATATGAATAATAAATAACTTAATCAAACGAGAACAAGTTAGAGCTTGTACAACACAAAAATAAACCAAAGCTTGAATCTTTAGCACATATATTTTAGTGACATTGTTTCAGTCAAAAGGAAAAAAAAAAAAAAAAAAGGTATAGTTTGGTGATGAGGTCAAACTCAACTCGTATTCAAATAAAAAATAAATGAACCAAATCTTAAACTTTTTAATATTTGATTTAATTGGACTCATTTACAATTCTACTATAGCATAATAGGTTGCCTGTCCTTTAATTCATTGTGATAATCAACCTAATTTGAGAGATTACGTTGTACTAGGCTTTGTAAAATTACTTATCCAAAAAAGACAATAGGCTTTGTACAAGTCAAAGACAGCAATTGAGTGAACAAATGACTAGCTACACGAGAAGAAAGTTGAGCTTGATCGAAGCCAGCTAAGTTAGTATTCTTTGTGGCATATATTTGTCCATTAAGGGCAAAGTTTGTCCTAAAGTTACCAAGAAGGACAAAAATTGAATTCTCGAAGGAGAAAACTAAAGAAGATGAAATGGATAACAAGTAAGAGAAACACTGTAATAGTAGGGCATGGTTGACATTGAAAATGGTGCTTAGAAGAAAGGAAGAAACTGTGTGATAATGTTTTTGATTATAAGCTAAAGTGAAAGTAGATTATGGATGAAAGTGAAGAGCAAAAGGAGTTCCTGAAGGGTCCATTAGTCTTTGGATTTTCAATGTAGCAAATGATGCGGATTGCAGAGTACTTTAGAATTAAAATTTCCCCACGTTTTCTTTTTTTGGTGTGTGTTTGTGTGTGTCAAAAACCTCAAGCTGTTTACAAATTTCTCACTTCTCATGATAACAGTCCTTCCTGTTATAATAGTTTGGTGGCTGACTTTAGGTTGTTGGTGGTGGCTAGACCCTGAAAAAAATCAATATCAAGCCAGCGAACATGGGTGACCAACTTTGGAATCAT
Organism: Quercus gilva; assembly: GCA_023621385.1. Lineage (NCBI taxonomy): Eukaryota > Viridiplantae > Streptophyta > Magnoliopsida > Fagales > Fagaceae > Quercus > Quercus gilva. The sequence goes on from CM042476.1 coordinate 26,545,046, forward strand.
TTTCGTATATTTTAGCAATGTTCAAACTTTTATGTATCTTTTTTTTTTTGAGAATGAACTTTTATGTATCTTGATTTTTAATGAGATACCCAAATCTTATGTGCTTTGCTGCACTATGTTTAATATTTACTATGTACTAACTTCTATACAATTAATAATACCTTAAAATGAATTTTGAGTTGAATTTATAGTGTGTTTTTGTGTTAGAATTTTATTTTTTGAGGTGAAAGGCATGAACTATTAATAAGAGAAATCAACTATATTAGCTTGAATTACAAAAAGGAACCACATGTAGTGTAATATCCTTTATCTACACAAAGAATTCTAGGACTTATCGCATGTCAACCAGACTATAACTATTGACTTACTTGTTTAATGAGTTGGATCAAGTTTATGTGAGAACTAACAAACCGTTTAATAAAGGTATTTATATTTTCTAATCTTCTAGTTGTTGTCATTCCACCAAAAAAATGTCCACGAAGGTAAAATAGTACCTAAAAGTGCTTGATTTGATATAAACCAATTACATGCTTGTTAGTAGCATTAGCATTGGGGAATGCTAATGCCATATGTAAGGTGTATTTGGCATTTTAAGCCCCAAAATGTATTGCATCAAGGAATGCTAAAGGTAAGTATTGTAAATTTTTTTGCAATACTGCTATAGTGCAATTTTACTTTTGGAATTGCATTGTAGCAGTATTATAAAAATAATAATAATATTTTATTCTCACTTGATGCGAACTTTCTCTCTCCTCTCTCTCATTTTCTCTGTTCTCTTCTCTCTCTTCCTTCTTTCTTTCTCATCTGCTCTCTCCTCTCTTCAGACCCAAACACCATCCTCCTCCCAACATCAACATCACACATCACAGTGGCTCATTTTTTCTGGTGGGTTGCGATCCGGCGGGTTCTATGGTTGCTTCTTTTTTTTTTTTTTTTTTTTTTTTTTTGCTGTGACCGATGCTTAAAGGAAGAGATGGGTATGACTGAAGTGGGTTGAGGGTCATGGTTGGATTCGGTGTTTGGGTCGTTGGTCGTGGTTGGGTCCGATGTTTGGGTCATGGTTAGGTTGTGGTTGAAGTGGGTTGTTAGTTGTTGGAGATTGCTAGTGTTTGGGTTCGGCGAGGTCATGGCGAGATCGGCGTGGGTCACGGTGATGGGTTTGGTGGAGATCGGTGTGGGTCACAGCGTGGGTCATCACATGGTTGGCTGGTTCTTCTGGGTTCAGCCTTTCTAATGAGTTTTTATTTATTTATTTTTTTAAAATTTTTTAATATGGGTTTTTGTTCTTGTGGGATTTTGGTGGGCAGTGGCTTGGGTTTGCTGATCAGTGGCTTGGGTATTTTTGGGTATTTTCGATGTTTTTCTGGGTTGATCATCGGCCTTTTTTTGGGTATTTTTGATGGCTTGGGTTTCAAATTAGCGGTGTGGGTTTCTGATCGGTGGCTTGGGTTTACTGATCGATGGCTTGGGTGGTGGGTGTGTGGCTCTGTGTGTGTGGTGATGGGTTTGGATAGGTTGATCGGTGTATCATGGGTCTCTGTGTGTGTGTGGCTTTGTGTGTTGAACCGGTGCTAGAGGTTGAGGAAGAAAGAAAGGAAAAAAAAAAATGACTGTTGGAAAGCCCAGGAAAACCAAGTCTGAAAAAAAGTGACTGTTAGAAAGAAATAATAAAGAAATATTAAAAAAATAATATTTTAATAAAAATAGAGTTTTGGGATGCTGGAGGTATTGTAAAATGGTATGGTATAATGATAAAGTGGCTTTTTAGAATGGTAAAATAGAGCAGAATTGGAATTTTCTAATGCTAATGCTAAGCATGTCATACTTTTCCATAACTTGAGTCCATTGACCCTTAAATTCTTCACATGAGTCTAACTTGTATAACTTGTAGAACTCTATGCACCAATTTGAATATTGATTATGGAGAATAGATATAAACCAACCACTAAACTTAGCGGTAATATGCCATATACAAAAGTCATGTTTTGTGAGTGGTAATTCTTTTGATATTGCTTTCGTAATCCATAGATCTTGATCTGTCAAAATTGTCTTGGGTTGTTTCTTCATTAAACATGAAAAATTCTGCTAACAATTTTTTTTTATTAGAATATGTAAACATTTCAAATGATATGTATTAATATTATTCCACTAATTAATTAAATAAAATGGAAAAACAGTTGTACAAATTTATAAGATAAATAGACTACCTTCAGTAGCCACTGAAAAACACTAGTTGTTTCATTTCGAAGAAGTACACAACCAAAGAGAATTGTCTTTTCGTGATTATTGACACCAACAAAAATACCAAACGGCATATCATAAGCATTTACCTTGTAAGTAGTATTAAAAAAAACCACATCTCCATATTTTTGGTACCAATCAAAACTATAAGGGTGCGACTAAAAAATATGCTCTAACCTTTTCTCTTCATCGGTTGTGAATGCATATTGAAACTTAGAATTCCTTTCTTTAGCAACTTTTCAAAATTGTAAGAGATCCATAGCATCATTCACAACATGCCTTTTTCTCATTTTCACATATAGATTACGAATATCCCGTTGAAAAAATGGAAGATGTCCATGTTTCACATTTTTCTTAAGTTCCATAATACGTATTATTTCTCTAACTGAAAGTCCAGCTTGTTTGTATAAGAAAATGCAATTTTTATCATCTTCAGTAATAACTCGATTGGCCTGAAGAAATCATACACTCGAAGGGGACAATAATTCATGATTGTGATCTACAACAAAAATAGTGACATGCCATTCTTTCAGAAAAATGTCTATTGACTTTCGCAATATAATAGTTAGATGAGTTTTGCATCAACATTTTAAAGATTTCCTATTTCGTTGCTCCTTAGATGAATCCACCATTTTTAGTAGTTGCCTACCTTCCCAATGACAAAAGAAATTACGTCTTCCTATTTCTCCATTTTTTTTCTCTGAACAACCTTTTCGAATTGAAAAACCATTTCGATTTGCATAATTTTTATAGAAAATGAAAGCTTCTTCTTCACAAAGAAAACATTGACCAACAAAAGACTCAAATTCATTTTCTATTGAATTTATATCCTCATATTCTTCAATAACCCCCGTCTCATCTATTAGACATTCATTCCAATCAATTATTTCCTCTCCATATGTGCTATTATTTTTTTCATCATTTGGAAACTCATTTAACTTAACACAATTTCTTGAAACACTTCCATGAATCTCACTTGCAATTAAATTATCATCAATTTGTGCTATATTAAAACAAGAATTAAAAAAAAAAAAATTAATATCATATTATATGTTAAATGAAATATGGTTACTATTAAGGGTCACTTTTTCAACCCGAATAGAAAGAAGGAAGCCCAACTCAGCAACACTGGCAGCAGAGAAGTGGCAAGTATAAAGTAAAACCATTAAGCCTAAGCGACATAAATAATGGATCACAGGCCCATAATAAAAACAAATAGGACTTGAGGAAGCAAATGGGCCTAAAAGGCTCAGAAAGAGAGAAATGGCACCCATGGGCAGGATTCTTTTCCTCGGAGGTTAATCGTGTTGAGAGGAGGCATTCTCCCTCTTTGGCTTTGCTCCCGCGGACTAAAACTGGACTTAGTTTCTTTATATTCTGATTAACCTTTTTATCATTTGCCCCTCTCATTTTATTTGCAAAAGTTGTTAATATTACCGTGATTATGAATTATTTGGTCATTCTCTGTTGAAAAGCCATTTGGTCATTCCAGAATAACTAGTTTTGTTTTATTAATTGTATCTGTAGGGACTCAAAATGTCTTGGACCCTTCACAATAAAATTTGTAGAGTGTGGGTAAAAGGGCTTGACATCATCGAAGTAAACAATGGTTGATATGAAGATTATAATAAATAATAGATGACATGAAATTCATTGGAATCTTATCAAAGAAATTTGGCTAAGTATTTCTGTAGAGAATAATCATCACTTTGGCTAAGTGTTTGCGAGAATCTTAGTTGTGATTTTGGCTAAGGGTTTGCGAAGCATATTTGTCCTCGGCTCATGCCGATGATCTCTTTTTCTTAGAACTGATCTTAATCATGTCCCTCTCTCCTTTAGGACTTATCCAGATCCCCCTTTATGCTAGGAGTCTTATTGGTTATATAGTCTCATTTTAGTTAATCTTAGCCATCCATTTGTCAATTATCTGAACTCTATGTACAGGGGTTTGTCTCATCATCTGTATTTGCAGACTTTATGTTAGTTTCTAGCCGTCTTTGCAGACTTTCTAATAGTTGAAGTGACTGAAGCATTAGGGTTTGCAGGTCACCTCACCATTAAGGCGGCCAGAATGTTGGTAGCGTTCATTTAATGGACGAAAGATATTTTCCCTTCATCAAAGTTGGTTTGCCGAGGATGTGGGCATTCCTCGGTGAGGCCCTTGAATGACTTGGGCTCTTTTCTATTATCCTCGGCCTTTATATTATCCTCGGCGTGGGCCTTGGGCCGGGTATAGAGTGGGCCAGAGTGGTTAATATGGTAGGGCCCCACAGTATCTGTTTGCCACAAGCTTTTCTAAAACAACTCTGCCTACTGTAAGCACACTCTTGGTAGACGAGGCATAGTTTGTGCACAAGCTGGCCAAGTTGAGTTTCAGTTGGACCGGTCTTGACTCCCGCAATCCAGAACACTTGGGCCTACTATCACGAAAGGGCAGCCCAGCCTAACACAACACAAAAAAGGCCCCCATAGTTACCAAAAAAAAAAAAAAATAGTATCTTCTTGAGATAGTTCATTTAAGTCAAAGTAATTCATTGGAATAAGTTGATGAGTCTCACTTGCAACTAAATTGTCATCTATTTGTGCTACATTAAAACAAGATTAAAACAATTAATATTCAATATCATATTTTAGGATAAATGAAAAAAAATGATACAAAAAAATAAAAAAAAAATAAAAGTTTATTCTTGAAGTAATTCATTTAAGTTAAAACAATTCCTTTTAACAACTTGATGAGTCTCACTTATAACTAAATTCTCATATGTTGGTGTTATATTAAAATAAGATTAAAACAATCCTCATCATATTTTAGGATAAATGAAAAAAAAATGATACAAATAAAATAAGATTAACCTCATATTCAAATATATTTAAAAATAAATATGAATTTAATAAAATAAAATTATTGTACCTTGCAAAATAATTGGTTAATCCTTCATTGAACATTTGAACTTTTCTTCATCCTTTTTTTTTTTTGGAAGTGGGTTTGATAATGGTAAAGTGAATGAAAGTGAGTTTGATATTGGTAAAGTGAAAGGAGATGAAGAGTAAAATATGATAAAGTGAAATTGGGTGGGAAATAAAAAGTGAAATGGAGGGAAATGTGTCAAGGGAGGATTAAAAAAAAAATGATACAAAAAAAAATAAAATAATAGTTTATTCTTGAAGTAATTCATTTAAGTTAAAACAATTCCTTTTAACAACTTGATGAGTCTCACTTATAACTAAATTCTCATATGTTGGTGCTATATTAAAACAAGATTAAAACAATCCACATCATATTTTAGGATAAATGAAAAAAAAAATGATACAAATAAAATAAGATTAACCTCATATTCAAATATATTTAAAAATAAATATGAATTTAATAAAATAAAATTATTGTACATTGCAAAATAATTGCTTAATCCTTCATTGAACATTTGAACTTTTCTTCATCTTTTTTTTTTTTTTTTGGGTTGAAGTGGGTTTGATAATGGTAAAGTGAATGAAAGTGAGTTTGATATTGGTAAAGTGAAAGGAGATGAAGAGTAAAATATTGATAAGGTGAAATTGGGTGGGAAATAAAAAGTGAAATAGAGGGAAATGTGTCAAGCGAGGATTAAAAAAAAAATGATACAAATAAAATAAAATAGTAGTTTATTCTTGAAGTAATTCATTTAAGTTAAAACAATTCCTTTTAACAACTTGATGAGTCTTACTTATAACTAAATTCTCATATGTTGGTGCTATATTAAAACAAGATTAAAACAATCCACATCATATTTTAGGATAAATGAAAAAAAAAAATGATACAAATAAAATAAGATTAACCTCATATTCAAATATATTTAAAAATAAATATGAATTTAATAAAATAAAATTATTGTACATTGCAAAATAATTGCTTAATCCTTCATTGAACATTTGAACTTTTCTTCATCTTTTTTTTTTTTTTTTTGGTTGAAGTGGGTTTGATAATGGTAAAGTGAATGAAAGTGAGTTTGATATTGGTAAAGTGAAAGGAGATGAAGAGTAAAATATTAATAAAGTGAAATTGGGTGGGAAATAAAAAGTGAAATGGAAGAAAATATGTTAAAGGGGCATTTTGTCTTATAATTATTGGAGAAAGCAAGGAACATGAGTGGATTAGTCTTAGTTTAATTAATATTAATATATTTATTTATTTAATGTTTACATATAGAAGGTCCGCATAAAATTTTCATTTTTAGCCCCCAAATTATGTTGAGCGGGCCCTACTACTGCTACAGGCCAGTTCGTTGAGTTAGATTAAATTCATTCTTGGTCATTCACTTCAACGCTTGGAGATTGATGATTTGAGTAAAAACAAAGTGGGGTTATGGATTGTGGGGTCTATCAATAATTTCTTTTGAAGCCGAGGGAATAAATCTCCTGCCATGATCGTTGGGCTTTTTAGATTGCATTAAAAAAAAAGTAATTTCAAATTGTGGTGATCCATAAATAAAACTTTAGCTACTTCAATAAAAGAAGTTGATCAATGGAGATGTGATTGATTTGTTGTAACTTAATCATGAATGACAAAATTTAAGAACAATTAATCAAGTATACTTTGAGTTTCCTATTTAAGTTTAATTATGTGGCTACATTGACCAATAAACCTCAAGAGATATTATTTTTCCGTAACAACAAGTAAATTTAACTATATTATTTAGGACAAAACTTAACTATAAATTTGGTTGTAGCTGATAGCTACAATCCCTACTAAAAAACTAACATGACTAGATATTTTAAAAATTTAATTATTGGACTGTATGTTCATTATGTTCTTAACAAATATGTCTAATTGTGTGCCAATCAAATATTACTTACTATTTGATCTATAAACTTATTTCCATGCCTAATTTTAGACTAAAAAAACTTGAAATTTAAATATTTGATTGATAACATAATTATTGATCGTTGATTTTTTAAAAATTTTGCAAGTATAGAGAATATAAAAAAAAAATGTTATTCTATGGTGAATTTGTCAAAATTTATATTCAATAAAAACATTTGAGTGAAGTTGCAACCAATTTTGTAACCAAACTTTTTTCCTATTATTTATGAGGCAATACTGCCTCACAATTAAATTTAATTGGAAAATATGAGAAATGGGCACCAAGGACAATGGAAATGTGATCCGCTCCATTTCAAATTTATCTATTATACGGTTCAATTTTTTATATTTTAGATCTAGCTATATACACATTGCCATATCATTTATTAGATTTGTAAAACAAAATCTGAATCATTTTTGCACCAAACCGCATAATGTTGGCCCAATTCCAAGACCACACTCAACACTGAGTATTTTTTTTTTCTCTCCTTCAAACTCATAACTTAACAATGATTTTGATATGATCTCTCTCTCTCTCTCTCTCTCTCTCCACTCTATTCGTTTATAATGTTTGTGAATCGGTCATCTGTAAATCTGTGATTGTGTTTGGGAGTATCTGAGACTGTTATTTGTTTTTGCAACTGCTGAGTGTTTGAGAAAGTGAGATGTGAGTTGTGATTTGTGAATAAAGATATAATTATTTGCCCATTGGGTAATAGTGTGTTTGGGGGCAGTGGCTGAATGATGCATAATATAATAAAAATGTCACACAAATTTAACAAATTAAAATTGAGACTTGTTCACATTGCTAACTCATAATGCCATAACTAATATTTTTCATGTCCGTGTGAAGTGAAGAATGAAAGTAGCACGTTCTTTTCAAAAAAAAAAAAAAAAGTTGCACGTTTTAGTGGGAAAAGACGTAAATCAACGAGTAAATGGTTTTCTTGAACTTCTTTCAATCAGGGAAAACGGTGCGATTGAGCTTTCTGTTTCTTTCGCCGATGCGGCGATGCATATGCCGACAAGGTGACAAGCGCACTTAATGTTGCTGAAGCATTCATTTCTAGGAACTTAGAAGCGGAGTCTCTGGAGGAAGAGTTTCAAGTTCTTCACAACCCTTTGTCAATCTCCACAAGCCCCTTACAACTACATAGTTTCTACCAACATTTCTATAACTAAGTACTACAAAAATGGCCAGCTCGACTTTGCTCGGAGCCTGTTCGATGTAATGCCTAGACGAACTGTTGTCTCATGGAACACCAGGCTTTGGATGTGTTTAATAAGATGCCATCTAGGGATGTTATGGCGTGGACTACGTTGATTTCTGGGTATGCGAGGAGTGAGGATAGGAATGAATGGGATTTAGAGTTGTTTAGGAGGATGAGGGGGAGTGGTGAGGTGAAGCCTAATGAGTTTACTTTGGATTGTGTTATTAGGGCTTGTGGAAGACTAGGAAGCCTAAGAAAAGGAGGATTGCTCATGGGCTTTTGATAAAATATGGGTTTGAATTTGATCAGTCGATTGCTAGTGCATTAATTGAATTCTATTGTGATTGTGAAGCTATTGATGAGGCCAAGAGAGTTTATGATTGGATGGGAAACCCAGGTTTAAATGCTTCAAATTCACTTATTGGAGGGCTTATATTTATGGGTAGGATTGTAGATGCTGATTTTATTTTTGGTAGGCTAGTTGAAAAGAATCCAGTATCATATAATTTGATGACTAAAGGTTATGCAATGAGTGGCCAAGCTGAGGAATCTGAGAAACTGTTTAATAGAATGATGGAATGAACTATAATTTCTTTGAATACCATGATTTCTGTGTATTCTAGGAATGGAGAAATTGATAAAGCTTTGAAGCTGTTTGAAGAAACAAAAGGGGAAAGAAACCCAGTGACATGGAATTCAATGATGTCAGGTTATATTCAAAATCATCGACATGAAGAGGCTTTCAAACTATACGCGACTATGCACAGATTATCAATAGACCATACTAGATCAACTTTTTCTGCTCTTTTTCATGCTTGTTCATGCCTTGGATCTCTTCAGCTAGGAGAATTACTTCATGCCCATGTGATCAAAACGCCATTTGAATCAAATGCTTATGTTGGAACATCTCTTGTAGATATGTACTGCAAATGTGGGAGCATCTCCAATGCACAAAAATCATTTAGTAGCATCTCTTCACCCAATGTGGCAGCATGGACAACTCTTATTAATGGATATGCACATCATGGGCTTGGCTCCAAAGCAATTTTACTCTCTGAGGAAATGTTAAAGCAAGGAGTTGTTCCCAATGGAGCTACCTTTGTGGGGACTCTGTCTGCTTGTGGTCGTGCTGGTCTAGTCCGATGAAGGGATGAAATTTTCCCACTTAATGCAAAAATGTTATGGAGTAACACCAACTTTGGAACACTATGCATGTGTGGTGGATCTTCTTGGCCGTTCAAGCTATCTACAAGAAGCTGAGGAGTTCATAAAAGCAATGCCTATTGAAGCAGATGGGGTTGTCTGGGGAGCTTTACTTAGTGCCTGTTGGTTCTGGACAAAAATGGAGTTGATTGGGAGAGTGGCTGAGAAGATCTTCAATTTGGATCCTAAGGCAGTGTCTGCTCATGTTATTCTGTCTAACAAGCATTCGATATTGGGCAAATGGGGAGAGGATGAATGTGAGGAAGAGAATAAGGAGCTTAGGCATAAAAAAGGCCCCTGGGTGTAGTTGGATTGAGTTGGAAAGCAACGTTCATGTGCTCTATGTAGAAGATAGAACCCATCCTCATTGTAATGCCATTTATGCAACTTTAGAGCATTTAACATCAAATATAAATTCCCTTGTTCAATATGATTTTTATTTTGGTTTTAAATCAATAGTGGAGGCTGACTTCTTTAAAGCAAAATACCCTTATTGATAAAGGTTATGTTAGTTGTGTGATTCATTCTCCTATCTCATAAACAAGAGGAAGTGTGGGCCTTTTTTGTGATTTTCCGTGTTTTCTTATGGAAGCAACCGGTTTAACCATTTCATGGGAGTAGCACTACTTGCACAATCCAGTCCTAGAAAACTGCAGAGGGTAAGGTGGACCTTCTATAGATTACGGTATATACAGACTAGTGGATTGATTGTCTCCATTGTTTTTTATCTTTTCATTTTTGCTTCTCTCCTATGCATGTCATTCTCACTCTATGTGATAGTTTCTTGTCATACATATCTCTCCAATAGATACTGCTCTCAAAGAGAGAAGAGTTATGCCATTAAAAGAGAAGGGAAAGATTTTGTTCTTGCTGAAATCTAAAGAAAAAGAGTAACACAAAATTTCTGTTTTTGCTGTAATTAAAAAGAAAAAAGGAGAAGAAACAATATTGAAAAGGGAGAAAAATCTGGATTGGAACTTGCAAATAGAATTGGAGAACACTCAAGAGGATATTATTCTTGTAATCTTTATGTCCAAAACCAATTGTAGTAAATAAGGAAGAGTTCTTTAAATCTTATGTGCTTCAGTTTATGTTTTTTTTCCTTGTTTGGATTCGAAGGTTATCTTTAGGAATAATTAACAATCAAGGTTTACCTTGATTGGAAGTAGAACTGTAAGTCAATAGAAAATACATAATACCACTAGTCTTTGAAGTCAGTAGCTAGAAAAATTCACAGCAACCAACATAGTGTTGGAATGTTGCAACATAGATGTTCTGGGTTTAGCAAAACCAAATGGGCGTTTTCTTTGGGCTTGTAATATAATGTCTCTAGAATGGAAGTACTTATCAGAAAAAAAGGACTCTTGAATGGAAGAAATAATAGAATTTTCAAATGCAACTTCAGTGAGGGTGACTATTATCATCAGGGACTGCATATATTTGGGATTTGGACATTTAGGCTTCAAGGCATATTCATGTCTAAGGTCCAGACTGGAATCTGGCAGCCCTGTCCTAAACTTTTGGGCATCCTGTTCATGTTGGTTGGACCTCTCTTGTTGAAAATTGAGAATTGATCGTAGATTCTCTCAGATGCCCTTGTCTGGTTTGATGTTCCTTCTTTACTACAGCCTTTCATCTTCCATACCAAAGAATGAATACTGCAAGTCTAGGGATGTAAACAAGCCAACTGGCTTTGACTTGGCTTGCCTCAATGAGGAACTACCAGAGCTCAGTCTCAGCTTGAGCTTGATTTGAGCCTCAAGATCAGCTTGTGGGGTGCTCGATTGGGTTCACGAGTAGCTTGAACTCATGAAATCTTATATTGGTCTGAATATCTTCAATCTGAAATGGTTGCTGGCCCAACATTGTGTCCAGTAGCTGCACCCCGAGAATCAAAACTAATTGTACTTGATCCATGTTGGAAAACCGTCTTTCATGCTTATTAGTAGAGAACGACACGGGTTCTACAAGGTTCCTTAGTTCTGAGTTTTATTCCAAGTATTCTTGCACAGTATTTAGAGTGCGAGAGTGTGGATCAAGGCTTTACAAGGTGCCATTCTTCTATTCATCTTCTTGATCAAGCAGGATGAAAGCTCCCAGTCTCCATCAATTTTTGAGCTGGACTTTTTACAAAGTGTCGTTCCTCTATTCATCTTCTTTTCACACTTTTTAATACTTTTGATTTGTTTAGGCCCCTACCCCCCCCCCCTTTTTAATAAATAATTTAAAATACATATTTTATTTTGTGCTATTTTCCTTTTGAGGCGACTCTCCTCTGCTTGTGGGGGGTTTTTATTTTTAATTAATTAATAAATTAATTTTTAAATTCTTTTTATTACAAACTTAGAATATAGTTTAGAGATATGAAATATTCTAAGACTTTAATTTTCTCTACTTTTGTGAATATGACAATGCAAATAACTGTAAAATATACTAAAAAATTTGAAATTATTAATATATCATATGATTGGGTAGGTGGAGACGGCCAGGGCTGACTATTAATATATCACATACCAATATTATTTTGGCAACTATTTACAAAAAACTACTAAAAGTCCAAGTACTACCCTTGACAATATTTTTTCAAAAGCCCAAATACTATTTTGTCAATACTTTATTAAAAGCCCAAGTACTATCATTGTCAGTGTTTTATCAAAAGCCCAAAACACCTTTTTTTTTTTTTTGGCAAAACTTTACAAATACTCAAAATCCCAAGTACTATTCTTGGCAATATTTTATTGAAAGCCCAAATAATATTTTGGCAAAATTTTACAAAAACCCAAATGCTATTGAAAGCCCAAATACTTGGCAATACTTTACAAAAGCCCAAATGCTACTTTGACACCTATTTTACAAAGCCCAAATACTAGTTTGGCAACTATTTATAGAAGCCCAAAATACTGTTTTGGCAAAAATAATTACATTATACTCAAAGCCCAAAGTTAATACTTTGGCAACAATATATTTCAAAAGCCCATGATTCAAGTTTATGACAAAACTATTTTATCAATGGAATTCAATCCCATATTAGATCCCATGGTTCAAGCCCATGGCAATTACTTATCAAAGCCCATGGTAAATCTCATGGCAATTATCTCTATTTTACTAAAATCTCCTGGCAATTATCTCTATTGAATGCTCGAAAATGTGTTGAAAACACAAGAGCTGTTTAGACCCCCAAATTAAAATTATGGCTCGATAGATTTTACATTAACTTAATACTAAGTGCGGAATAATATAAATGCGAGCGGATAAACAAACACGCTACTCTAATCCATAATCTAAGTAACACAGCAGTAAAATGGAATGTAAAAGAGTAGGGAAGAAAGATGCAAACACAAGATAACACGCCGATGTATTATCTAAAAGGAAACCGAAGAACTCATAACACAACAGTAAAATGGAATGTAAAAGAGTAGGGAAGAAAGATGCAAACACAAGATAACACGCCGATGTATTATCGAAGAGGAAACCGAAGAACTTGGCTAAAAACCTCTTTGCCGCCCTCAAAGCAGAAATCGATTCACTAGACAATCAGTTGGGATACATGGGTTAGCAAGAGACCCTCCAAGCCTAATATACCCGATGTACGTAAGCCCTCCAAACTCCTACTCCAACAAGGCTTCTCAGAACTGTGTCTTGTTTAGCTCTCCGGATCTTGCAACAAGCTCTATGTTACATCTGCTATCCTTGGCTTCTTCTAATGCTTCCCAGCAGCTCCAAAACACTCTCTACACTATGAATAGGTGTGAGTTGTGTTTGGGTACAAATCTCTTCTCAAGGTTTGACAATGGGAGAAGGATGGAGAAGAGGCTACAATGATTTCTCACTAAGGATGAGTAGCTCTCTCTCAAAAGATGAGTGTGTGTGTTGCAGAAAACCTATCTAGGTTTTTATCTCTAAATGGCCTCTCTTCACTTTGTGGGTAATGAGGGTATATATAGCATGGGTGAAGGGTAAGAGAGTCACACATTAAAATCCTTTCGGCAGAATGTTTCACGACTACCTTGCGGGAAGGCCTTACTGCGAGACATTTGCAAAAACGACAGCCTGGCATGACTTTTCAGCTTCTAGCATGTGCTTCCAGCATGTGCTTCCAGCATGTGCTTTTCTTTCACGGGTTAGCTTCTTGCGAGCTTCTCGCGAAATCTACTGATTCTTCGTTTTAGCTTGAGTCTTCACCAACTTCATACTAAACCCAATACAATAAAATCCCATAAAATCCAAGGAACAAAATTAAAGCAATTACAACACTTTTTGTTATGGAATAAAGCCAACATAGAACATAGTTGTAAATCACAATTTTACATCTATTTTACTAACATACAAGTTATCATTCGAGGCCTACATTCAAAAAGTCGAGAACTTTGCAAGAGAACTTTCTTAATCCATCTCGAATCATGCCAACATTTTGCTACATTACTATTCAACCTACTTCCATTGCTACATGGGGAATCTTTGCTGAAAAATGTTCTCATGAAGAATTAAGGATCACTTTTGCTGCCCTTCACAAGTAAAAATCAGATCCAAGGCTTACTTGAATACACCCAGCAATTCCATGGCACTATTTCAAACTACCTACTATTGTATCTTCACATCACACAATCTACCTAGTTGCTGCAAAGGTCTGAAAAGTTACTGCATCAGTAGAAGCCTTGCACCGCTAGGAAGCAAGATGAGCACTCCACAGTCCTTGTTACTTTTGAATCATGACCCAGCGAATGGTGAAAAATGCAAGAAACCAATGGCCAACAACTTGACAAGAATCCACCTACCGCTGTAAAAGATGAAGTAGTCTCCAAACTATCTAAGTCCAACAAAGAATCATTTACCAACATTGTCAAGTGGCACCCTTGATTCTTACTTAAGGGCAACAAGAGGTTCAGCTGAACTTATGTCTTAAACACAAGGGGAAAGCTACCACTACACTATTCTATTGCTGGATCCAGACCGTTGCCATTAACCTGGTATTTCCTATCTTACCGTTGGAACTCATGCCAGCCATACTTTCTTAGAAGCTACCAATGCTATTTCCTTCATAAACAATGACACAAAGATCAAATATTTTCAATCATTATCATCTACTCAATAGTCATTACATTCGGCAAATCACAAAGTCATCCGAAAAGATGAACCACTTATTCAAATCAAGAAAAGATTCCCCCAGCAGTAAATTGACACACACCTAGTAGCTTGCTTGGGTAGACAGAACAAACTCCAGCTACTCATGCTTAGAATTCCAGTAGATCCATCAGTCTATACAGATGCCTCTAGCAGACAGACTTATTGATCTAGCATGCTCAATCAAGCAATCATCACATAAGATCATTACCACAAGTACCTACACTATTTCAACTAGTAAAGTGCCAATTTCACTGCTGAATTTGTTAAGGTACTCCTCACTTGCTAATATATACTTATCCAAGGCCTCCCTACACTCGGAGGCTTGGTATTATTAATCCAAAGGTTCCATTTCTGGGGGCTGCAATTGGATATTTATCACAACAAAGTACAACAATATCAATGAAGGTATTTCCACTATACAAGTCTATTGGTCTAGCAGCGGCCAACTTCTTTAAGAACAAATTACTTATCAATTCGGCACTCTCACAAAATTACAAACAACAAATGGAGCTCTATCCATTGAAGTACTATTATATCAAGCCATGGAAGTCCCACGCACCCTTTTCAAAGCCGTGGTAGTCCCACGCACTATACTATTGAAATCATAGCAGTCTTATGCATCACACCATTGGGATCTTTGCAATGTCATCATGAAAGTTGTAGTGATGTTACACTTGGGGGCTTGATCTCTCACTATCTATTTGAGAAGACTACATATAGATCTACATGAAGACCAGTCACTCCACCAATTAAATCAAAACTATTACTCCAGCTATGGAACTTTCTACTATATTGAATCTCTACATGACTAGCAACACCTATTTTATTACTCTAGCAGTACTATCAGATCCAGCAATATGATCATCACTTACGACTCTATTAATACAATCATAATCATGTAGCCAATCCTATAAGTGGCTTGCAATCTCTATGCCTCCTAAAGCAACTCTTCCAACAAGGACGGAATCTCAATGGAAAACTCATATTATCTTGTACATCTTTATCAAATTTCTTCAAGAACTAACTACAATCAGCAGTATCAGTAAAATATTCATCTGCTATGATGTTAAAATACATTCTAAATTGCTCTAGCCGAAAGCTCAGTATTCAGACTTTCAGCAGCAACAACTTCAAATCGTTGAATCAAGAGTGGTATCCTTTCCAGCCGTAGCATTGAAAGTTGCGCTCATATTATTTCTAAATGGACCAACCACAGTAACAACTACAAGAATGAAGTCAGCTCTAAATGCATCGCCTTCAACAAACTCAAACCAACAGCACCAAAACTAGCTGCAATCCTGACTTACTTCAACATTGCCTTGCTGCCCTTACTCTAGCAGCACCACACCTAGCTGCAATCCTGACCAACTGCAACATTGCCTTACTGCCTTTAATCTAGCAACACCAAACCCAGTTGCAATCCTAACCCATTACTCGTGCATGCCATTGCAGTACAAGCCCATGCACTCGGGGGACTAAATGTTGAGGGCTCTTTTTTCAGCCCACATGGCATTACTTCATTGGCAACCTATGCCACATCAACATATTATTGATTTTTTGAGTAAATCTCTTTAAAACCCAAAATAAGCTCATATCTCATTCAACTACATGGATTAGGTTCTATGGCCTGTGAGATCCTTACTTCAAGAGGCGGATTCATGGTCCACATTTTCTTTTCATCAATTGGGATTAGAACCCCATGACATCATCAACATCAACATATGGATCAGGCTTAAGCAATGAATCAAAGCTCATGGCCCATATTATCTCTCTTACACTCATGGTAAGCGGCTTTTTCAACAAGAGCTCATATTTACACAAAATGACAACAAAACCTAAGGTACGTCATCTCATCTTCAGCTTATGATTGAAGCACATAAATCTCCTTGGGGAAACTTTGGGAGTCGTGGTTTGGAGGGCTAACAGGTATGTTCAGTAAAACTCCAACGGCTTAAAATTGATAAAAGAGACATGTTGCTTGGTGTGTCTTCTCTAACTCCCTGAACTCTGATGAGTTTGTGTGTAGTGGGTAACATATGGTAAGCATCTCTTATCACATAGCACTTTTGATAATAAAATTCCTCATTGCTCTTTTCCTAAAACTTGATATTCATCATATGACAAATACTCAATATCCCCAACTATCTAACTGCTGAGAAAATAATTGTTCATTCAATCCCTAGCTGTTGCTATACAAATTTAGGAACTTCATTATATTATTCTACATAAACTACATTACTACTTTTAGCTAAAATCCAACTCAAACACATGGCCTAATCTGGTTGGCTATCTTTAATCTCTAACGGTATACAAAATATTCATGATATCTCTAATACCTAGTTGCTATCTGCCACAATCAGACCATATATTTCTTTGCCAGCTGCTAAAGTAGAGTATTAAATACATTTCTTGCTCACCAAGATTATGTCACAACACAATGAGACCTTGACTAAATCTCTAAAGTTTCATTAACTTTCAACTAATCCTTCTATTACTTGCTAGAAATGTGTTGTAATGGAACCTTGCACCAAAAACACAAACACCTAAAAAAGGAAACATTTCCAGCTGAACCCCAGTAGTGTATTTAGCACTTGACACTTGGCTGAAACTGATATCACCAGCCATTTAATGTTGAAATCCCAGCAGCCAGCTGCTATACTCAAAATAGCAAGATACCCTTGAAAGAGATCTTATCATTTTTCAGCCAAATCCATGAAATGACCTCTCCACTAGTCTGAAATCAACCATCTAACCTCATCTACTTCTGCCCCAAGCAACAGTTGTCTTATGACAGCTGTGACAGCTGTCTCATGATAGCTATCACAGTTTTTTCTGATAGTTGGGATAGCTTTTTCAAACCAGATGTAACAACTGACCCAACAACCTTAGCATTACTGATTTTTTCACATTTGGCTAAAACTAAAACCAACTAAGTAATTATCTTTTTTTTTTTTTTCCCAAAATGCCTTCCTTTTCTGCTTCTCTTTCCCAAGTAGCTCTTACCCAAAACAACAAGAATATCTTAAAGCTAAACTTATCATTCTTGGCCAAATCTTAGGATGGATTTTCTGAAGATTCATTGCTATTTGGGACAGATTTTGGCAGAAATTATTTGCTAAAATACATCTTTAAACTCAGCTCTAAAGGGAACCTTTGATCAACACCTTAAAAAGGGGATACCAATAAAGAACAACCCTTTCATAAACTTCTCTCTCCCTCTAATAATCTTCTTAAGCTCTTAATGAAGTTCTGAGCTTCTGAGTTTTTTAGTTTCTAAATGAGAAACTAAACTCTTCAGCTCTTAGCTCACAAATGCCCTTCATAAGCCTTCATACATCCTCCAGCAGAAAATCCCAGCAACATTGCTAAACACACTACAACACCATTACTCTCTTATACTCATTCTCTCACTTTCCTTATCCAGAAAATACGTCTATCTTACTGCTCCTATCTCCAAATACCTAAACACATCTCCATACTCTTCTTTTACAAAATCTCTCCTCTTGGAAAGCAATCTTTACAACTTCTCCAGAAATTATAATCTCATATTTTTACTATCTTTAACCTTCATATCTCTCATACTTCCATATATAATACATATTACAAATACTACATCCCACAAAGCATCTATATCTTTTACCATCTCCACACTGCTCAAGAGATATCAAACACTCATAATAAAAAGCCTTTATCATGGAAGGCATAAACTTCTAATGCCAAAGCCCTTCTCTTAGAAGGTAGCAAGATCTCATATTAAAGCCCTCCTCCTATAAACCATACAAAGGTAAGTGACTTTGCTTCCCTATCTTTAAATTTACATCATACATGATTACTTTACCTCTAAATAAATACTACTTTATTTTAACTGTTATTACAACTACTAATCAAAACTATCATATCAAACTCATATTACATATTTATTTGACCATTATCGTGATTCTTAGACTTTGGTTTTAATGGCTTTGTAGGCTTAAAAGCACGCCGGTAGACATTGGACCACATCGGTAGCCGTAGGTAGGGACGGAGCCAGGACTTAGAGTTAGGGGCGGCGGCTTTGTTGTTGGCTATGTGCAATAGTTTTGGTCTCTAGCTCTACTGCTTAACTAATTGCTAAGGGATTTTCTATTTTTTTATTTATTATTTTTTTGTGCTTTTGATGTGTGTGTTATTGCTGGGTAAGGACAAAATTATTTTATTTAAAATTTTTTAAAGAGTTGGGTTGTTTGTTTTGAGCAAAATTGGTTTATTGAACTTAATTGTTTTTAGTTTTACTATTGGTAATTTTTGTTGTTGAGCTAATTTATTTTGGGCTTGTACCTATACAATTTTTTACGGCCTTTAGAAAGAGGACAATACTAGATTTACAATTTTTTTTTTTTTTTTACAAATTGTTGATGTGATGAGTGGTTATTGGTAAGTAAAAAAGTGATGTAAGTGATAGATCTAGATGTAAACCAATAAGAATTAACTAAATCAA
Source organism: Quercus gilva (assembly GCA_023621385.1). Classification (NCBI taxonomy): domain Eukaryota; kingdom Viridiplantae; phylum Streptophyta; class Magnoliopsida; order Fagales; family Fagaceae; genus Quercus; species Quercus gilva. The sequence goes on from CM042476.1 coordinate 26,564,139, forward strand.
CAGTTTATAAAAATGTTGTAGAAAAGTTTGTAATTATAGTATTACTTTAAAAAAAAATCAATGATATTATTAAATGGGGCAAAGTGCAATTTTATAGAACAAAATTGCTAAAATGATTAGCTTTATATATACTAATATTTTTTATTAAAAAAATTAGGGGGGGGGGGGGCATTGCCCCTTAATGCCCAAGTCTACCTCCGTCCATGGCCGTAGTCTTATATAGGAAATATTTGTGGGAGCCCAATAACATAGAGAATATTTGAGTAATATGTGGGAAATATTTATGTAGGCTCAAAATAATTTATGGGCTTGTGTGGGTATTTTTGTCAGTGGGCTAAAGAAATTAGGGTCCAAAAATTTGTACCTCAACATTTAGGCCCCTAAGTCACGTGTGAGCAACTTCTATTTGGTCACATGTGTGAGTTTGAAATTTGGTGATAGTTGTGAATAGTGGGCTTCTGCAACTTCCCTATGTCTTGTCATTTGCACCTTTCACGTTTACCAGTAAAAGGCTAGCCTTGGCTATTTCTTCTTTTATAATTATTATTTTTTTGGACTGAGAAATAGAGAGATTAAGGCAGAGAGAGCACCTTTTCTTCTTCCTTTTTCTTGTTGATGATGGGCTTGATGCACGGCCCAAAGGCTATTGGTGAAGATCCAAAGAATTCACTATATTTTATGCTTTGGGCTTAGGTTGAGACTGATAAGAATGATTCATAAACAATCCCTACAGCAGACATGTCAGCATGATTAAAAAGCATATTGCAAGAAATGGCCTAGTAGTAAAATGTTTATGCAGAAAATAGCCCAGCGGTAAAAGGTCCCAGCGGTAAAGTAAGATAAAATAGGATAAACCTCCAGTTGTTGGCTATTCACAGATTAAGGGAAATATTTACATTTTTAGACTCATCATCCGTTAGCTCTGGGGAAGAGTTTTCTAATACAACAATATGAGGGAAAAATTTTATAGTAATAGTTACATCATAACCATCAATAGTAAATGAATAAGTAAATACCATGAGTTCGATTATAACAAATAATGAGGAAAACTTAGTGTGGGATGAAGGGAAAGAGAGAGATCCTAGCTAGCGCAGCAAGATCATTATAGTGCCAAGACATGCTCGTGAATATAGCGAGTAATGAGGAACATTTCAGGTAGTATGAGTAATAAGAGAGAGTGTGTATAGTAAAGTTGCTGGGGCTTTCTGCTTAAGGTAGATAAGTGTTTATGAGTAGAACTATGAGGAGTGTTTGTGAGCTAAGAGCTAGGGAACTTAGTTTCTAAGCTTGAAATTAAGAACTCAGTGACTTTTTCAGAGCTTAGAGAAGGCTAAACAGAGAAGTTCAGGAAGTCTTCTTCTTTCTTGGTGTATGTCTTAGTGTCCCCTTCCCTAGCATTAATGGAGAGTTCCATTTATATTTGGATTTCTTAGGGGGCAATTAGCAAATAATCTCTACTAAATCTTCCTCAATCTTCAGAAAATCCTTAGAGAATTGTTCCTAGGATTTTAGCTAAGAGTAGTAAGCTCAACTTTTAGAAGGTTCTTGCTGTTTTGGGTATTAACAGTTGGGGTTCTGATTTAGTATTGAATGTTGATTGGCTTTGACTGATGGGATTAGAGTATGCATTAAGCTAATGATCTTAGTTATACTGTTGCTAGAATCAGAGCTCCCTAGGGCAGATTGTATCACCCCAAGCCAGGTGTCAATCTTGGAACCCTGTTAGGAACTCTACTGGGATCCCCTTAGTGCCCTCCAAACAACATTTTCTTAAGTTTCCTCTTTTGAGGTTTATGTGCTTGGTCCATGAACCAGAGAATATACGTTTTTAGTATGAAAATGAACTAATTTCAAGTTGTTTCAGGAGCTTTAATGGCCCGGTTATGGCTGCTCTTGGTTCTTGACTGGACGGGTTAGAGAAGAAAGAAAGGATAGCTGGCTGAATCTTCCCAGCTTTCTATCACATCACTTTCAACTTTATGTCACATGAGAAATGATGGAATTTTAGCTTGTGAAGAAAGGGTTTAACCCCTGATGGACACGTGTCCTCTTTTAATCTGATTGGATAAGTTGGGACTTGATGGGAATGGGCTCCAGCTGTTTAGTTGTGTTGAATTTTGGCTGGTCAGCTCACGTGATCTCCAGCTGCTGGGATTTGTGTGTGGGCTAGGCTGGCTTAGCTAGGCTTTGTAGTTGAGCTTCTTTGGGCTTGGTTATCCCTAAAAAATGAAGAGTTTTGCCGCGGGTGATATGCATGAGCTTTTGTAGTTAGTTGAGCATAGTTTCCATAAATTTTGTTGAGAGAAATATTCTTGAGAGGTGAGTAATATATATTTCCCATGAGTGAGGGATTTTGCATATGTAAAACAAGTGTCAAAAAAAATATTTGAGTTTTATGAGATATTTCCAAATTAGTATTTGGGCTTTGTAAAATTTATTTGAGACTTTGTAAAAAATATTACCGTGTAGCAACGGGCTTTGTAAATGGTGCCATGTCGTAACGGGCTTTTACAGTGCCAGGTCGTAACGGGTTTTAGAGGTGCCGTATTGTAATGGGCTTTAGAGTGCCATATCATAATGGGCTTTTAGAATGCCGTATTGTAACGGACTTTAAAGGTGTCGTGTTGTAACGGACTTTAGAGATGCCATATCGTAATGGGATTTAGAGATTCCATATCGTAACGAGATTTAGAGTGCCATATCGTAACGGTCTTTTAGAGTGCCGTATCGTAACGGACTTTGTAAGATGGTTTTGTTGGGCTTTGCCCGCAAGTTAAATGATTTTGGGCTTTTTGTGGCCCAATTTTGGCAGTAATGTGATAAGTATTATTTGTGAAAAATCCAAGTTGGATAATATGTGGGATATAATTGGTAATATTTGTAAGAGGATCAAAGGTAATTTATGGGGCTTATATAGAAAATATTTGTGGGAGCCCAATAACATGAAGAATATTTGAGTAATATGTGGAAGATATTTATGTGGGTTTAAAATAATTTATGGGCTTGTGTGGGTATTTTTGTGAGTGGGCTAAAGAAATTAAGGCCCGAAAATTTGTACCTTAACATTTAGCCCCCTGAGTCACATGTGAGCAGCTTCTGTTTGGTCACACGTGCGAGTTTGAAATTTGGTGATAGTTATGAATAGTGGGCTTCTGCAACTTCCCCATGTCCAGCACTTTCCCACGTTCAGCACTTAGTAGGTCTTCAATTATTCCCCAGGTTTCTTGCATTAAATGCTGGTTTCTTCCCATGTCTTGTCATTTACACCTTTCACGTTTACTAGTAAAAGGTTGGCCTTGGCTATTTCTTCTTCTTTTATTATTATTATTTTTGGACCGAGAAATAGAGAGATTAAGTTAGAGAAAGCACCTTTTCTTCTTCCTTTTCCTATTTCTGGCCAAGGGTGAGAGAGTAACACCAGCTTCAACCAAGGCAAAGAGAGAGTGACTGAGATTTTCGACACAACAGAGAGAAACAGAGCTTTTTCTTTTCCCTTTTTCTTGTCTTCGACCCAGAGTGAGAGAGATAGAGAGCTTCGGCCAGGGTTAAGGGCCAAATTGAGTTTTTCTTTCTTTCTTTGCTGATTTCAGACAAGTGAGAGAAAAACCCATAATTTCTTTTACTTCCTATTGTGGCCATGGGTGTTTTTTTTACCTCATTTTGTTCTTGGGCAAATAGTATTCCTATTATTGTGAGCTATGGCTGAAGGAGAAGAATCGTTGGGTTCTGGTGATGTTAGTGCTGCTGGGGTGGCTATGCCAAAAAGTGAGGCTACAGCTGGGGGCGCGGCTGAAGTAGTTTTGGGGGGTAAGATCCTAGTCTAGAATTGCAGAGGTGTAGGTAACCAAAACTTCAGACATACCTTTGCTGACCTCACCCGAGCTCATCATTCCGACATTACTGTTGTTATGGAGACTCGCATCTCAGGCTATAGAGCGGAAAACGTTAGTGCATCGCTGGGTTTTGACAACGTTTGCCGCTCTAATGCTACCGGATTCCAGGGTGGCATTTGGGTTCTTTGGAATGACAATAACATCTCTCTTGACATCATTTCAATGAATGAGCAGGCCATTAGTGCTTTTGTATAGGTATGTCCTGCTGACCCCTCTACCCCTTGGCTCTTCACCACTATCTATGCTAGCCCAGACTTAAATAAGCGTCTCTCCCTCTGGTCCGAGCTGGAAGCTCTCAACCCCTACCTTCACCACCCTTGGCTTCTTGCCAAGGACTTTAATGAGATTGCAGCTCATCATGAAAGTCTCAATTGCACCCTTCCTAACCTCAAGCGAGTCTCTCTCTTTAGTGATTTTATAAATTCTTGCAATCTGTTAGACCTTGGTTTTAATGGCCTAAAATTTACCCGGACTAACAAAAGGGACAACGGGCTCATCATGAAGTGTTTAGATAGAGCCCTCTCAAACCCCCAGTGGAAAATGCTTTTCAAGGAATCAAATATTCTCCATCTCCCTAGAATATCTTCCGATCACCACCTTGTCCTCATCAACACACACCCTCCCCCCTAAACTTTTGGCCAACACCTTTTTCGCCTCGAAACTATTTAGTTCACCGACCTATCCTTCTTGAACCTTGTTGATTCCTCTTGGCAGCGCCACCCTGATGATGTCTTTCAAGCCCTTCTATACTTCACTAAGTGTGTCAAAGTCTGGAACCAAAACTCTTTTGGCAACATTTTCCATAAGAAAAAAAGGCTTCTCACCTGCCTCAATGGTATACAAAAAGCATTATGCCATTGTCCAAATCACTCCCTTCAAACCATTGAGAAGAAACTCCTCCATGACTACCACAATATCCTCAATCTTGAAGAGGAGTTCTAGGCCCTCAAATCTAGATTAAATTGGACTCTTCTTGGCAACAAAAACATAAACTTCTTCCATCTATCCACCATTTGCCGCCAACACTGCAACAAAATCTAGTGCTTGAAAAACTCCATCGGCTACTGGACTTACGATCCCTCTGATATCAAAACCATGATTTACACCCACTTCACAAAGCTCTACACCACAAAAGTTGTAGTTGCCCCCATATTCCTCTCCACTCCCAATAACCTCCTCCCCATTCCCTCCCATGTTATGGAATCCATTTCTAATGATGTCACGGCAAACGAAATAAAAGATGCAGTTTTCTCTTTCAACCCACAAAAGCCCCGGGCCCTGACGGCTTCCACCTCATCTTTTTCCAAAAATTATGGAACATCATGGGGCACTTCATCTACACCTACATCCTAGACATATTTCGTTCTAGAAAAATCCCCGAAGATTGGAACTTTACCCTCATTTGCCTCATTCCAAAGGTTGCCAAACCAGAATTCATGCATCAATTTTGCCTTATAGGACTTTGCAACACTCTCTACTAAGTTGTTTCCAAGATCCTTGTTCACAAACTCAAACCGCACCTAAATGACATCATACATCCTCTCCAAGCAAGCTTTATTCCGGGTAGGAAAGTGAGTGACAACGTCCTCCTTGCGCAAGAGATCATTCACTCCATGACCATCTCCAAGAGCAGAAACGGCCTTATGGCTATTAAAATTGACCTTGAAAAGGCTTTCCATAGGCTAGAGTGGGATTTCATCCACCACATCTTGAGATTTTTCCACTTCCCCCTTGCCTAGATTGATATTATTATGTCCTGCATCACCACCTCAAGCCTCTCCATTCTGGTCAATGGTGAACGCCTCCAATATTTTAGCCCCTCTAGAGGCATTAGGCAAAGTGACCCTCTCTCCCCTTATATATTCATTTTATGCATGGAGTGTCTCGCTCATCTCATTCAACATGAAGTTGACCTTAAAAACTAGAAGGGAATCAAAACCTCCAGAGATGGCCCTACCTTTACTCATCTTTTCTTTGCAGATGACCTCATCCTTTTTGTTAAAGCCTTTAAGAAAAATTGCACCACCGTAAAAAATACGCCTGAAAAATTCTGCTCCACCTTCGGCCAAAAAATCAACTTCTCCAAGTCAAAATTTTTTTTCTCCCACCACATTTCGCCGAATAGGACCTCTCAGGTGGAAAGTGAACTTTGTATCAGCTCTTGCAAAGATTTTGGCAAGTACCTTGGTGCCCCTATCATCACAAAGCAACGTGGCTACCGAGCCTACAATTTTCTAATCGATAAACTTCGCTTCAGGCTAGCTGACTCCCTCTCCCTTGCTAGCCGCATGACACTCATAAATGCTGTCACCACCTCCATCCCTACCCACATCATGCAATGTCATTTTCTCCCTGTCAAGATTTGCAATGAGATGGACAAGCTTAATAGAAATTTCTTGTGGGGCAACTCAACAACCAAGAAAAAAACTCCATCTCTTGAAGTGGCAAATAGTCACAAAACCAAAACTTTTGGGTGGCCTAGACATCAACGAAAGCAGCCACAGAAACAAAGCGCTCTTAGCTAAGCACCTTTGAGACCTTCGCGCAAACCCGAACTCCCTCCATGCCCTCTTGTTCAATAGCAAATACCATCCTAACTCCAACCTGAACAAGCGTTGATCCACCTCCTGGTCAAGCTTATGCAAAGCAAAAACCTTATGCGACAAGGGCACGAGATGGCTCATATACAACGGCACTAAAATCAACTTCTAGCTTGACAACTGGACGGGCTTCGGCCCATTCCGAAATGCTATCCAAGGCCTGTTTCACAGCCATGATGATACGATCATGTTACACAATACCTGGGACTCCATCGAAAATTAGACTCTTGACAGCCTCTCCTTTGCCTTCTCGCAAAGCATTCTAAACATCATAAAAGCCACACCCAAACCTGTTCACTCCGACCTCGATGACCTCACAACCTGGGACTGCTCACCCAATGGCACATTCAACACCCACTCGGCTTACACACTCTCCCTCAACCTCCCTACTCCCTCCCTCAGCTCTACTTGGAAATGGATTTGGAAAACCACCGCTCTTTCGAGGATTCAAACCTTCCTCTGGCTAGCAGCGCACGATAAATTTCCCACTAGAACTGTCCTGCGAGCCAGACAAGTTATTCAAAATGATGAGTGCCCTCACTGTCACTCCGACATGGAAAACACTCTCCACATCCTTAGAGACTGCCCACAAGTTGCTCCAATTTGGTCCACGCTAACCAGCTCTCTCTTCCACAATGACCTTGGCTGCAACACTACTTCAGATTGGCTTAAAGCTATGGTATCCCATCACCACCCTCGCCCCCAAGTAATATTCCCTGGTCCGTGACCTTCCCTGTAGCTATATGGTGCATCTAGTCGGCCAAAAACAAGTTACTTTGGGAAGCTTATAACTTCGACACCGACGCCATCCTCAGAAAGATTTTCTCCATAGCCACCGACCTTTTCCACTTCCTCCCTTCCAAGCTTCTATTGCCCTACAAACCCATCCTCCACATAGGCTGGACCCCTCCTTCCTTGGGTTTTTTCAAGTTGAACACAAACGATTCAGCTCGAGACAACCCGGCTGCGCCTGTGCAACAGCCATCATCAGGGACTCCTGTGGTGCTTGGATCAGTAATTGCACCATAAAAAAAGGTCACACATACTCCCTGGCAACTGAGTTATGGGGCCTACGCGACGGTCTTATGCTTGCAAAAAATCAAACCATCCAAAAGCTTTTTATAGAAGTTGATGCTTTAACTGTAGCAAATTTTTTCACTAATGATAGTACAAGAGTTGACTCTTCCCAGCCTTACAGTGCACTAATCATTGATTGCAGGTACCTCCTCCAACATTTTGAGGATGCCCACGTCAGCCACGTTCACCGCGAAGGCAACCAGTGTGCGGATTTACTAGCTATGGAAGGAATAAACTCTCCCTCGGATTTTGTTGTCCACTTCTCCCCCTCTTCCTATATTTTGTACCAGCTTTTGGCTGACTCTTGGGGTATTGTTTCCCTAGACATTGTATTTTGCCTTAGTTTATAATGAAATTTCCAGTTTACCAAAAAAAAAAAAAAAAGAGTCAATCATTAGTTCTTGACTATCCTTCCTACTTTGAAAAATAATAGCCTCTCTCCCATCCCTAGGGACAATCTGGTGCAGTGATAACATTGTGAAATAAAATGATATTTTACTCACTTTAGGTATATAAATGGTATCTTGGTGCTACTATTTAGGGATTTATTCTTGTAATTACATGTTGTTTATGGGAGGGGACTAGATACATTCGAGGGAATTGTTAGAATTTTGAAGAGCTCTAAACACCTTTTTAGAAAATAGAAAATGACATATTTCTTAAGGTTTGTACAAATGAATATGAATCTTTTTTGAAATTGAAATTTTAAAATCGAATATTTCAATAGAGAAGTACAATCTGGGAAAATCCACAATTTATCATGATATCAAAGCAAATGGTCTTAAATTCAAATATTGTCTCTGCTTTATCTCTCATTTAAATAAGTTAAAAATCCTTCATGAAATATTTCATTCATTATGGGGTAGTCTGGACCCACACATAAGGGGAAGTTGAAATGAAAGAGAACACTAATGATAGTGCAAAGGAAAAAGAAGATGACATTGCCAGATCTAAAATGGTGTCTTTTGCAACACATTGTTCTGAAGCTAAAGGTAAAGCAAAAGCGGTGTCATATTAAGGTTTCTCTTATACGCATTGTTTCATTAAGGGTGTGTTTGGTAGAGTGGATTTTAGGGAGGAGAGAGAGAGAGAGAGAGAGAGAGAGAGAGAGAAAATCAAGAAGAAAAATTTTTTGGAAGGTATTTGGTTGGGAGAGAGAGAAAGGAGAAAATGATGGTAGAGTCGGGTGTTTTCTCCCCGGGCCCACCAAAAAGTTTTCTCCCCAAAATGGGAAGAAAACTTGATGGGAAAAATCTGATGACTAATGACAACAATGCTCATGTGCAAGTTGCACATGGGCTTGTACTTTGCTCTTTTTTTTTTTTTTTTCTTTTACTTTCCACTGGACATTGCCTTTTCTTTTCTTTCTTTTTTTTCCTCTCTGGGCTGTGAGCGTGGTAGTGTTTTTTTTTTTTTAGGACATGAATTTTTTAATAAATTTGGGTGATTGAATTTTTTTTTTTTGGATTGTTTGTCACCTTTTTGCTTTAATTGGGCATCATTTTTTTAATAAGGATATATGAGTAAATTTATACAACTCACTTTTTCCACTTTTTGATTCCCAACAAAGGTTTTAAAAATTGGACCAGACTGGCACCAGGAACCAGCCACCAGTCTGGTCGGGAAAAAATGCCTAAAACCGGTGAAAATTGGTCAAAAATTAGAAACTGGAAGCAAATTCGGTTTTGCCCCTGGTCTAGTTTTTAAAACCATGCTCCTAACCAAACAAAAAGGAAGGAAATTAAAATCTTTTATATCCTCTTACTTTTCCATCCTCCCACCATTTTCTATTCTCCTACTTTTCCACCCTTCCAACTAAATGGACCCTAAAGGACTAGAACCAAGGACGGACCTAGATGGAGGCCTGGGCCCAAAGATATTTTTTTTTAGTAGTTTAATTTTTAGTAAAAAATAAAAAATTTAAATTTAGGCCCCCCTTACTTTGTAGCTTGGGCCCCTCCAAAATCATGAATCATCAACCCTGCCCATATAAATCTTAAAAAAAAAAAAAAATGTAAAAAAATAATAGTGTTCTGTGTATTAAGAAATAATAGTATTTGGTGTCTTTTGTTTTTGTTAGTAGATGATTGCATCTTAGTATATTAAGAAATAATGATTTTTGTGTATTTGTCTTGGTTGAAAGTTTCTTAATACTATATGGATGTGTATTTTTTTTTTTCCGCTTATCTCTGGCCCTCCCTAGCTTGAAATTATGGGTCCATCCCTGACTAGAACGTCACCATATTGAGACAAGAATGTATTACTTCTTAGTTAAACGGCAACATTTTATATCTTCAGTAATTAAGCTATTAATAATGGAATCGATGTGTAAGAATCTAAGTAGTATCTGATTAGTTTAGATTAAAGTTCTTTCTCAAAAAAAAAAAAAAAAAAAAGATTAAAGTTTGTTTATACTGTTTTTGTAACAAACTTTTCTGCTATTTTAGCCTTTCCCTTTTCTCTATAATTCCTCTTTCTTCTAAAAAAAAAAGTGTCTTAATGTAATTAAGTTAGTCATTTTTACAATAACAGAATTCTTTGTAATTTGGAAAATTCTTTCAAAAGTGTATAATAATGGTTAAATGATTAAATTTGTAATTTCTTAATAACTAAGGCTTTGAGATAATCAGTGATTTATCATGCAAATCCGCTCTCACACAAAGCTCCTAAAACTTGAAACCTCACTCACATAATCAGACCTTCCCTTAGCCGAAGACCCCAAAGACTTGAAGTGATGGGGACTTGGGAATGGCGACTGACTCACCAATGCCGGATGGTTAGGTGCTGCATAAGTGGCAGCTATGATGTAACGGTACCGATTGAGTTTTTAGGCGACTTGTTAACATGGCTTGTCATTAGAGGTTTGGGGTTGTCTTAACAACAATTTGAGTTTGTTTTGGGCTTGGGGCTTGATTTGCAATGAAGGTTTTCAGCCGACTTGCGATGGTGAATGGAGAATTTTTGTGAATAATGGGTCATGCATGGCGGTGAATGGAATTGAGGTCGAGTTTATGAGTTCAAATAATGGGTCATGCTTGACTCTTTCTTCACCATTATGTCAGCCATGCCACCTTTCTAGGATTATGTATGAGAGGCCAAGAATATATTGACCTTTTTATGATAAATTAACCAATTAATTAGCCAAGTTGATTAATTAATTAGATTGACATACAATATGCATGGCAACACAAACAAATCACCAACTAAGTAAAATGCAGCGGAAAATAAATTTGACACAAGTGATTTGTTTACGAATGGTGAAAACCACTAAGGCAAAACCCCACCAGGTGATTTTAAGGTCACCACTCTCAAGAATCCACTATTATCACAACAAGCGGTTATAAGTAAAGGAATCCCAGTACCTTATACCAACTTATAGTTGAACTTTTACCCCAATATCCAATTAGACTTGTTCTGTAGTGACAATTTCTCATTTTCAATGCATGGCTCCTAGTATGTAACTAATCAATAGATGCGCAGATCTCAATACGCGACTTAATTACCAACTTGAGAAAGATGTTGGCTACAAAGTTCTTCAGTTCATCAACACGATGAAGATCACGAAGCTCCTTGGTCACAAAACCCAACAGCATACAAACGCAGCAGCTTTTTCAAGAGAAAGATGAACTAGGGCAAATTCTGTCTCCGGTCACAATTTGCATGAACAAACTTTGCTTCACACATGAGCAACTGTAGCAACCTTTGACGTCCCTTAAAATAATCCTTAAATATGTTTAGGATTATGAGAAAAGAAAACCTAAACATGTACTCACGGGTTGGATAAAAATCAGAACTAAAAATCTTTTTTTTTCATAAACCTTGACAGATACCATATCTATCGAGAAACTGTCGAGTATCGGGCTAAAACAGCTTTTTAAACCTCGATAGATATTAGCTGTCGAACTTCAAAATCCAATACTTCTTCACTTGATTCTTGGATAGACTTGCATGACTTTAACATTAGAACTTGAAACCTTGTTCATTGAAGTATTAAACACATCATAAATTTACCCAATTACAAGTAAAGTGCGTTTTGTCAAAGAATTAACCAATTCTATAATGACATATGTTCCTAACATGATTCACATATGTCCTAATAGTGTAATTCTCAGCTATTTTACTTTTTCTTTTGTAGGAAGAGTTGGCTGTGAGCCTGCAACTGAAATTTTAAGGGGGCTTTTTTGTGTGAAAAAATTAGTTTCCTTCTCAATTTTCAGAGAGGATAAATTTTATGGGAAATACTCCTCCGCCCCTCTTTATTTCCTCTGATTTCTTCCCTAGCGAATGGTGGAAAATGATAATCATCCTACCATTTTCTTTCATAAGTTTTCCATACTCCTCCCTTTCACCCAAATCAAACAGAACCTTAGGCTTACATTGCAATAAAGTTCCAAAATTTAATAAGAAATTTATTATGTTTTGACCTGCTATATTTTTAGTGAAAGAAACAAGTTGACATTTATTACTATTTTTATGAGTCTGATGAATTTACTTTTTGATAGAAGAATCTGATGATTTTACAAAATTGTAAGTTGACATTTAATATTGTAAGTCAAGCTTTTCTAGTGATCTTCCTTCAAGCAATATTCGGATGTTTGAACTACTGACAGCAACACAAGCCACCATGGTCATGTTGTCCCCGGACCCTATGTGAATTCCAGTGCCTGGAGGAGTGTTGAGGACGCTTTTTGAACGATTCTATCAAAAATATTATTCTAAACAAAAATATGTCTCGCCCACTATACCCAGGGCCGGCTCAATGGTATAAGCCATTGATGCGGCCGCCTAAGGCCCCAAGTGAAAAAAAAGGCCCCTAAATTTTAAATAATAGTATTAATTAAGCCAAAATATTAACCAATAAATAAAATAATATTTTCTTATCAAATGAAAAACAAATAAAAAAGAGAAAAAAAGTGTTATTTCCACAACATTTTTCACAACATTTTTACAAAAAATCTTAATAGTAGATTGTTAAAGGTTGTTATTGATAGCAAAAAAATAATTTTAGTAGTAGGTTCAACTAGAAAATAAGAAGCAACTTAACACCTAAGATTTGTCATGAAAAATATTCTGAATGTAGCACTTCTAAAAGAAAGAAAGCAATTCACAAAAAAATTCACAACATTTTTCTCAATAGTCAAGTTAGCAAACTTTTACTAGTTTTCAACTAAATTCACTACTGATATCACTCTTTTTCTCACTATTATCAATTTGCCACATCAAAGTTTTGTAAAATTTTTTTGTGTTTATAAACTTAAAAAAAAAAAAAAAAAAAATATTTTACATGGTTCATGTTGATTAATAATAATTTCATATATGAAACAAGATAACTAATTTTCGCTTTAGGCCCCCAAATGCATCAAGCCGCCCCTGACTATACCCCCATCTACCAAGTGCCAAAAAAAGCAGGACACCACAACAAACAAAAGCAACACAAACGTACACAGAAAATTATTATACTCACTAATACCGTGTCTTCATACATTAACAGTGAATATAATCATAGATTTAATTAATCAGAGAAAGAAAGAAAAAGAAGTATCAATTCCAAATTAGTTGACTCGGCAACTTTTGTGGGTATTTTATGGTTTGATTTAAGCTTTAGATGCTATGGTTTTGTTGGTTGCTTATAAATGAATGAAGGAATGTTTTTGCTGGAGATGATTCTTGACAGAAGTTTCTATGGTGGTAGTAATGTTTGTTCATAACTTTTACAAAACCCTCACTTTTTGATCTTGTTTTCTCTTATTCTATTATGTTTTGAGAGAAGAGAGACATAAAAGAGAGCAAAAATACATATTTAGCCTCATTTTTAACAGAGTTGAGTAACAGAACCCTAACTAAGCTAACCACAGGTGAGTAAAGTGCCAATTTTCAAACCACGGGTAGGCAAATTAAATTTTGGCTAAAACACAAGTGGGTAAGTTGTAATTAGCCCATAATTATTTATTGATGGCCCAAGCCTAAAAACCATTGTGGAAACCCATGAAGTTAATTAGCAAAAGTTAGCCCATAACATGGGTCCACAAAGTCCAGCACAATCGAAGTTCTTTTCTATTGCTATGTGGACCAAGCCCACACACAAAAAATGAGCCAGCAAAAGAGTCATTTTGCATTGGTTTTGGGCTCACCAAAAGTCTCTTTACTAAGCTTGGAATACTATTGAGAAATTATAGGACAAAGTTTAGCTCCAAACATATTTGGGTCTTGGGCTCCAACTATTAATTGAAAGATGACATGTGTCTCATCATGTGCAATGCACATGATTCACTTGGTTGGTTGAGTTAAGTGAGTCATATGCACTGCATTTGATAATCACTAATATCATTTTCCTATTGGTGGTTGGAACCTAATGCTACCCAACATGTTTAGATTCAACTTTGTCCCCAAAAGAGTCCATAACGATGCAATGTGCATAGTTTGGATACTCATGGAAGAACTAAAATATTTGCTGAAATAAAACCCCATACCCAACATGCATTCTCTTCCTATTCGGCACGGGGTCCCAAGGCCCACTTGGGCCTTGAACTTCAACCCTACAATGTGGCCCATGACCCCAACTTCTTCGTCTCAAGCTAGGCCCTAGGCCTACTAAGGCCATGAGCCCAAGCCTCATGCCACTATGCTTGACCCAAGTCCCATTGGACACATAATTTTAATCTGGACACATAAGGCTTGCCCGGTCAACTACATCTCAGACGGGAACGTGATTTCTTGGGGATACTATATCTCAGCTGCTCGGTATTGCTCTGGGGAATATCACTGTCAGGCATCCTTCTTGAGGTGGGAACCAGTTCCAAAGCCACTACTACCATTCCTAACTAAATGCCTACTTAGAAGCAATAGAATTGGACCCCCTTGCCCATTAATAACCTAGAGTAATCATAACCTCTCCACCATTCTTGAGTTATAAATAAGAGATGATAATGAGTAAGGGGGGGGTGGTTGAAAAAAGGCTAGAGGGAAGAGAGAGAGCTGAAGGCATAAAGAGAGCAATACAAGAGAAGGGGGAGAAGTCTGTAGGATTAGTTCGAGTTGTTGGGTCTCTAAGTTAAGAACTGCCCATAGTAGGAAATCCAAACCCCACATTACAAATAGATTGTGAGCCCAAGCAGAAGACCAGCCCATTAATCCTCATTTTTGGTGTGCACACTTCCCAATAAAGATAATCAATCACTAGACAAATCCCTTAAAGTTAGCAAATTGGAAGGGATTTAATAAATTGGGCTAGGCCCTAGGGTATTTTACCTTATTGGGTTTTCATTTAGTGAACAATATCTCATCTTAAGTTTATGGTTATTCATATTATGAGTAATGCTATAAGCACAAACTATTTTACAATATTTTTACAAATTACTGATGTGGCTTTAGTATTTTCCAAATAATTATTGGTCAGTAAAAATGTGATGTTATTAGTGGACCCATATTAAAACTAGTAAGAATTTGTGACATCAATAGTTTGTAAAAATGTTGTAAAATAGTTGGTAATGTAAACACCACGTTTTGTACTCCTTACGACTCGGGCCCTGGTTCCCTAATGGTGGCCGAACTTTAAGGCCCAAGGCCAGTTTAGAGCCCAATCAGATATCAAATTGATTTTAGGAGTATTAAAATAGAAAATATAACTTTTTAAATGAGGAAAAATCTATTTTTAGAAATAAAATGACCAAAGTGGCCATCAACCCACATACGTGGGTAGCAGCCTGTATACGTGGGCCAAAGCATGCGTACGCAGGCACACTCCTACTTACGTAGCTAGAGTTTCAAAACACAAAAAATGCAAGTTTTCTACAATAATTGCTGAGGTTTGGAATGAATCCCACATCATCTAGGAGCCGTTCCAAACCTCATTTTTTTCCACTATATAAAGCTTTACATGGTACATTTTCAAAATACACAGAAATCTCACGGAAAAAATACAAGATTCACTAGAAAATAGTGAATCGAAAGGAATTTTTTCACAAAACATCCTTCAGTCAATTTTGTTTGATTGTGACCTTTTCTGGCCTCAATCCCTTTAGTTTAACATTGCTAATCACTTTCTTATTGGTTTGTGAATAAATTTGATTGAGGAGAACGGTCAAAATCAAGCTTAAAAAGCTTTTGTGTGAGGTATCTAGTCTAAACTTTTCTTTTTCCTTTCTTTCATTTTTTGCTTTTAAAATCTTATTGTTTGCTTTATTTGTATGTTTGTATGTTTAAATTGCACGTTAGGTTGTTAGAATTCTAGTTTTGAGGTTTTGCCCTTTTTTTTGGTGTTTTTAGGGTTTCTAAGCAAGAACTTGTGTATGCATAATTTTGCATGCGAATGCATGCTTGTTCTTGTGTGCGCCAACTGCTACCCAGAAAGCCTATTTTTTTTTTAATTTTGCTTCTACTTTCACATGTTTGTTTTGTTTTGTTTTGTTTAGTTTCTTTCCATGTTTTTATGCTTCCAAAGTCTCTATTTCACATGTTTGTTTGCTTGTTTGCTATTGCATGTTAGAATTAGTGTCCATCTTGTGTTTGCTTTGTTTCAATGCCATGATCATGCATTCACATGCTCATGCATAATACCATAAGTGCTGAGTTGCTATAAGGTAAGTAAAAGGTAAGTCATGCATTAGAAATGCCCATGCATTTGTGATATGGTCTTGCTTTGATGATAGAGATGAATATGCTTGTTTGATTTGTGATTTCATGTCTAAGAGTCTCCATTCTATGGGAACATCACCCCCATGAACCATCCAGCCATTGAGGTCAGCCTGCCATTCAACAAACCCCAGATTCTGTCTAGTAGCCCATGTTGAAGCTGCCTTTGTGTTTGGAATAAGCCGAGTGTTAGAAGAAAGTTCCTTCAAGGGAGGACTTATCACCACTTCCTCAACCTCGCGGCTACTCACAAAATCCTCAAAAGTGCTCATCACTCTTCTCCAATAGAACTTCATATTTGTGGTAGCATACCCCTCACGATGTTTGCTTGGAACCAAAACCCTCTCTACTTTGCTAGCCCAATACTCTGTTGCTGTATCATGAACTAGTGGTTGCATTGCATCACCTAAAGGACAGAGTGTGGTATTAATATCCGAAACGTCTTGATTAAATCCAAATTGTCTCAAAACTCTATGCGGGTTGTATTGTGTCAAACCAAACCCGACACCATTTGGATACAAAATGAATGAAGGGGATGTAATGAGCAAGAAATTGGGAATTTTCTCATGATCATTCAACCCAAACTCTTGAGATCTAGGTTTGGCATTTAGAAAAGGGTTTGGGCAACGAAACCTAGCTGCAACATAAGAATAAGGCTTCCAAGCAAAATGAGTCCTATCATCTAGCAGTGTAATGGAAGGGAGATTCCACACCTTCAATCCCATCCATTTCATTAACAAAGCCATCTTTAAAGCCAAGAAATTGGAGCTCGTCGTTGGGACCAGCGGCTCTGACCACCCAATTGGTCGCTTTCACATCACTCACATCCTTACCAACATCAATGTAGTCTTTCGAATGTTCCCATATGAAGGTTTGTAACAATACCACATTAATGCTGGACTTGATAATGTGGTACGGTGACCCTTCAAGCTCATCATTGCTTAACTTATCAAGCTCAGAGTAAAGAGTACCTAAACATAAAGTGCCTAAGGGCAAGGACTCACCTCGACATAACACTACAACTAAAGGAAAAGTAAAAGGTTTTATAAATTGAACCAGGTCAGAATTGAACACACACTTACTCATCCACAAGGCTAAAAAAGTAGCTCTTCTTATATCAACATCCTCAAACTCCCTAAACTCAAAAATCTAGAAAGAAAATCGGGTTCTATTACCTCCCCAAGATGCAAAGGTACCTTCAAAACTCTCCAACAACTTTCCAACAATCATAGACTCCTCATGAGACAGTCCTAGCTCTAGTGGGTTCACCTCCCCCATGCTAGGTAGCAAACAGATCCTTTCTACGTCTTCAAGGGTGATTGTAGTCTTACCCCAAGGAAAAAGGAAGGTGTGGGTATCGGTATTCCAGCGGCACACCAGAAGGTGGAGTGCCTTCACATCCCTGTACATGTTCCACCCACGGGATAAAACCACAACCTCAAAAATTTTGGCATCCTTCAAAATCTGATAGAATCCTTCATCAGAAACTTCTTGCTCCACCCAATCCGACCGACCAACAATTGTGCCACAGGGGCTCAAAAATTGAATAAAGGCATGCAGAAGCTCCTTCCGTTGAAATCGCAGGTCAAGTATGCCAGCGGCAGCTGGGACCCACGCTGCCTCAGGATTGGGGGCTTCACCTTTCAAAATCCACTTCCTTGACGCCCTCGGTGGGCTGACCTTAAGAGCCCCAACTTCTAAGAATAGAGAAGATGAATAATACCAACGGTCCTGCAGTGGTAGTAAGGACTCCCCTAGCCTAACCTCCATGAGGGACCTTTCCAACGACAGGATAGCTGTCAAGAGACCTTAGGCTTTTGTAGCGTTCCTTGTGGAAGGTTAGGTTAGAGGAGAGGGGGGATGTGGGTAAGGGGTTGTGTCTTTGGGTGTGAGGTGGGGCATGGTCTATCTCGCTGGACACAGGGGTTGGAGGGTGATTTGAGGGGATACAAATGCTAAGTCTGGAGAAAGAGGAATGATTACTCTGCCAGTTGGGGTGTTTAAGGGTAGAAGATGGATTTAGGTTTGGAGAGCATGGTGGAGTTCCTTTTCTATGTGAGTCCAAAAATGGTTCGAGCAACTTTAGATCCATCAAAGAAGGTGGTTCCCTATCGGGCAAAGTCGGCTGTGAGAGAGAATGGCCTATTGATTCTGGGTGTAATGATCGTACATGTTTTGCGGAGTGGGAGGGGGAGAGGGTAGGGTCGGTTTCATCAGAGTTGAGGTGGTGGGGTGGTCCAAGGTTTAGAGGGAGGGGTAAGATGACTGTTTCATTATGGGTGTTAACGAGATGACAAGAGGAAGGGGGTGGTCTCATGGGAGATGTTAGGACAAGTGACAATAAGGTGGCTGTCAGTGGCCATAGGGTCAGAAGGAGGGTTGCCATGAGAGGGAGGAACATAGGTCTTGGGGTGGTTGGTGTTTGAGGAAGGGTAAGATGAAGTAGGTTTTGGGAAGTTTTTTTTGAATTGGAGGGGACGTTGATTTGATGGAAGCAGCAACTATCGGAATTTGTGCATGGGTGACGTAGGATGTCAGTGACCGTTGGCTCTTCTGCATGGAGACATTGTTGTTTGCTTGGGAGTTGGTGGGTGGGTCCAAGGCCTCGATTGCATGCTCCTGTGCATCATGGCGCAGAGGTAAGGCGCGTAGGTGGGTAGCATCAGGAAGAGTAGGGGATTATCGTCGATGAGGCATGGATGGAGGATGATTTGCGCGGCGCGGTGGCTGCTGTTTACGAGTTTTTCGGTTTTGGACAATCATCTAGTCACCAAATTGTTTGTGGTTGTCACTGTTTAGTGAAGGGTCGACTGAGGGATGTTGTAAGGGGGGGTAGGTGGGGAGTAAAAGGCGAAGGAGGTGACTGAACAACAGATGGACAGGTGGGAACTCTATGGCCAATGCAACCACACTCGAAACAAATGCCGGAGATTCCCTTATACTGAATTGGCTGGAGGAGGGAGCCGATGCATACCTTGGAAGTGAGTGGATAGTCTAAGTCTATTTGGATGCAAAGTTGGGCATAGTGGCCTCGGACGTTGTCAATGGTACGAGTGTCAATCCGTAGGAGGTGGCCAAGTTGGTTTCCTATTTGACGGAGGATAGAGCTATCGTAAAGCTCTATGGGGAGCTCGGTGTTAGAATTAATGCCATAAAATCCTGTTATATGATGCTATGTATGTTATTATGTATGACTTAATGTTGTGATTAGTAAAGTTGCTTTATTTTTATCTAAAATGATGGTAATATGAATATTTTGACATTATCATATAGTCCATGAGATGCATAGTATGTGATTTATGTGAAAAGTCACAGAAGATATAAATCACAAGTTCTTTGTAAACTCAGAATTTTAATTTGTAGTCGGTGATGAAATTGGACATTTCATCTGCGAAGACTATAACATATCAACTAAGATTATTTGTCTTGATCATTGAAGTGAAGATTTCTAGTTGATGTGTTGATATGTTTTAAGAGTTAAGACATATTGAATTGGACTGCTGTGAGATTTATTATTCTCCTAACGACTGTCAAATGAATAATAAATCTCATGACTTATAATTACATGAACTCTTAATCCTGAGAGAATAATGAGCATGATCATGAAATGTATGTTGCTTTGATATATCAGGAGTGAGATCTAAAGTAACGGTTAAAACATCAGTATATTGGGCAGCCACATTTAGTGTTGATGGAACATATATTCTCAAGATGGAATTCATAATCTCTAAACAGAGATATAAAATATTCTCTTGAGATAAGTTTAATGGGTTTGCTATTCAGAATGTTAGACCTAACTACTTTAGTAAATAGTTATTAAAGTATATATATTTTTGAAATTGGATTTCATAAATATATGATGAATAACTTAAAGGATTAAACTAGGTACTCAAGGATTAAGATGTAGTAATTTACAAAGTGACAGTCAACTTTCATGACTTTGTATTACTATGAATATTTTATGAAGAGGTTGCATGTAAATATAATTTATTAATAAGGCCTAAAGTACAATTATATTTATATGGTGGTATTAAATATAATTAATGGTAACTTTGGATTTGTAAGCCCAAGGCCCATTGGAACTAGTGTCTTATTTGTTCACTTTTGGTATCACTCCAAGCCACATACTAGAGCTCAATTGGAAACGTCCAAAAGGTTAGCTCAATTTGATAATCAGTTATAAGGAGAGAAACATACAAAATTTTGGTAACAACATGAAATGGTATGTATGTGAGTGTTGGACACTTTTTCATTCTCTCTAAAACATACACATATAACTGATTGAGAGACCACACTTCTTGGGCATCAAGGGAAATTGGAGCGAAAATTAAAAGTGTTCCCAAGTGCTTCTAATATTTGGTTTTGAATTTTATCACTTCAAGGTACACTATCTTGTTCTTATATTCTGAAACTTAATAGCACATGTTATCAATTGCGAATGAAGTAGATCTATTAATTTTCCGCTACGTACATTCATATTTCCATCACTCGGGTAGTTTAGCCTAGACTACAGTGGTAGTGATTTTTGCCTCAGAGGGACGAAACCCTAGTGACCATTGACGGACTGAGAGGAACTGCTATCCTATGAACCAGGGTCCTTCGTTGATGACCTTCCAGCAATTCTCTTTGAGTTTGAACCGTATGAGGAAATAGTCCAAACCAAGGTCGATGCATTGAAGATCCCCTTGAGGTTTCCAAATGGCACGTATCTTATTGTTTAGATATTTAAAGCCTAAGGATTTGCCAAAGGCTTTAACAATTAGCGTCGAGCACCAGGGGGCTCTTGTGCGTTGTTTTTCCTCATTGGAAAGGAGGATTGTGGGATAAGGGTCGTCCGGGTCTTCATTGAGGTCAGAACCAGCATCGTCGTCATGAATGTGCATGTTCTGAAGCAAGTGGTTCTCCCATTCCGATGAGAGTTGGGTAAGGGAGTCTCTGTAGGACTTAATGGTACACTGAGGGCAGAAGTTCGCATCGTTAGATTTCTATTTTTTGGTGCTCCTGATTAGGTGATCAGTTTCTTCTGAAGATAGGGTAAGGGAGGAGTTCTCGGCTTCGCTCATGAGTACTCTAGGAAATTATATCCCCTATGTATGGGAGGTTTCTTATTTTTTTTGTCATCCTTTTAGGCAAGTAGGAAGGATAGACATGATTGAATAGAATAAGAGTTAGACATGAAAATTATACTACTATACATAGGGAGGTAGTCTTTTTTGTTGTTGTTGTTGTTGTTGTTGTTGTTGCAAGTAGGGAAGTCGTCATATATAACCTCCACCAAGTAGGAAAGTAGGTAAGATATGATCGGGATTGAAGTGAGAGTGAGTATATATAGCCTCCACCATGTATAAAACCTAGCGTTGACTACTGAACTCTTTGCCTCAAAGTAAACCTTTGAAGTCAATTTCTTTTAGATGAGAGAGAGAGAGAGAGAGAGAGAAATTGCTTGCCAAGTCAAGCAACGTGAAATGTCCTCATCAACCATTGATTGTGATCCACACTTTTATGGGAAAATAATACCAATTGTCTTTGACCAATTGACATTTTCAATCTAAGTATGGTGTTCGTCAAGATTAACTTTGTAAAATCATTTTGAGTTGCTTTTGAATTTTTGAATTTGAATTTGAATTTGAATTTGAATTTTAAAGTGATAAATTTGAAATGCATTAATTCTAAATCTATAAATATTGAAGTATGTATTATGAATTTTTAAAATTCTATGGGTTTAGAATTGGATTTTAAGGTTTATAACCCTTGGTAGATTTGTCAAATTTAAATTCATGACCCTTTTTAAACTATCCAAACAAGGTATTTGGATTTTTAATCACCCAAACTCAAATTCAAGTGCCACAATCCTGTCATCCAAACACTTTTTTTTTTTTTTTTTTAATAAAATTTTTAAGATAAGTAGATGGAGCATATAGAGGATGGAGAGGTGGAGATAAAAAATACTTAGACATATTTTTATGGTAAATATGAAATTATTAATAAAATTAGTGACACGAAATATATCATAAGACTTCCAAACCAATTCAGGATTTCTAACCTGATTGAATTTTTCTCCAAATCTAATAGACTTTGAGAATAAAAAAAAAAGGATGATGCTAGAAATTTTTATTTGGATGACAAAATTATAATATTAAAGAGAAATTGAAAACGTAGACGCACAAATGGGGGCAAAATGGGCATTTGCCCCTTTCACCTAAAACAATTAGTAAAATGTCAATGTTCTGATACTATTTAGCTATACGCCCCTGTTTTAAACTCGATTTTTTAAAAATCGAGTTTCAATGAAAAACTCAATTTTAAGAAAATTGAGTTATAGGCAAAAAACTTAAAAAAAAAAAAAAAATACATGGAACTCGAGTTTCATTCAAGGAACTCGAGTTCACATTTTGCAAGTAACTCAATTTTCATTAAATCGAGTTTCAAAACAGGAGCATTTTACTAGATAGTTTTAGAATAGGAGTATTTTGTTACTTGTTTTGAGCGAAAGAGACAAATGCCCATTGTGACCCACAAATGGGAGAAGACTAACCTTGCTTGCAAAACTTTCGTTGGTTTTTATAGAGCTTGGCATTGCACTTTTTTGTAATAAAGGCTGTAAAACTTTTATGCACAAAATGAAATGATAAGGGCACAATGATCGAAGTGTACTCTCTCTTTAGATGCTTAATTTAGCATCTGAGGATAGGGTATTCTACACATGGTTAAACAAAGCCCTTCACTCTCTCTTATATAAGTTGAGACAAAGATCTAAGTTTAAACCATGTGAACCTAGGCCCAAAGAATCTGAGATCAATCATTCTATAGGACTAGTCCAAACTATCTGTGAAGTTTATAAAGAGCCCGATTGATATTAACAGCTTTGCCCCAAAACTTATCCTCCTAAATTAAAACCTCATTAAAGTCTCCTGCTAACACCTTGGGAAGAGAATGTAAATGAGCTACAACAGAAAGATTATTCCACAAAAGAAAATGTTTTAGTCATCTAGGACTAACATAAACTGCGAATAATACCAAAAGGAGGATAGAGGTTAATTACGTCTCTTGCCCATTTACGCATGTAACACATTCAACCTTTTCTAACTTTAGCATCACATTAATAATTGCAATAAGCAAAATTGCATAGATATATTAAATCGGACTTTTTCCAATATGGGAATTACATACCGAGCTATTAGTATTGCACAAAAGTCTTCATAGCTGAAGCTGATTTAAAAAAAAAAAAAAAAAAAAAAAATTAGCTGAAGGTCTTATATTTGAATCTTCTTCTTCTTCTTTTTAGAATCAATAATAAGCTGAAGCTGATTTAAAAATAAATAAATTAGCTAGTTGAAAGTCTTATATTTGAATCGTGGGATGCTTATTTGACGTTTGACACTGAAGCCATATATTGATGGTAATGACAAAATTGTCAACTAGTATTGTTAAGTTGCAACTTGATGTTTTTATGCATTTATTTATTTTTGGTGAAGGCCTAAATTTTCGGTAACCATATTGTAGCATTAGCGTTGACAATAATATATTATTCGTTATTTATCAAAATTTCCTTTCTTACGCTACGTACCACGCCCTATAAATACTACTAATTCTGAAAGCCACCAAGATATTCAAACATAATCATGAAGATGCTTACCAGAATTTCTTTTTCTCTTTTCATCTTCATTATTCTTTCTGAAAGAAATTTGTTGGCCAAGGCACAAAACACGTCGACAATCCCAGTTAATGTGGGTGTCGTTCTTAACTTCGATACATGGAATGGGAAGATGGGGTTCAGTTGCATCAACATGGCCCTTTCAGACTTCTATGCCTCCAATCCTCACTACAAAACTAGGCTGGTTCTTAACTCCAGGGACTCCAAAAGTGATGTTGTTGGAGCTGCTGCTGCAGGTTCTCTCTCTCTCTCTCTCTCTCTTCGATAGTTTTTCTTTTTTCCTTCACTGCTCACCTCCCTAACATTTCCTCACCACAAACATAAGAGAATTTCGTAATTGGAAAGAGCTTAGGTTGTATTTCTATTGAATACTACTTGAAAGTTGAAAGTATGATATTTATAACTGTTCATTTGTCTCTTTCTATTTATTTTTTAATTTCTAGAAATAATTCAATAATTACAATAATGAAGAGAATTTAAATTTTTATTGTCTCCATTAAAAATATTTAAAAAAATATCAATTAAGTTATAAGGTTCTTTACTGTAATTCTTCTTTTTTCAATTCTTTGGGAAGGTTTTAGCCTTTTAGGATAAATAGAAAATTTTCATTGATTATTAAAAAAAAAAAAAAAAAAAAATGAGGAACCCAGCGCCTCTTTTAAGAGAACTGGATTATACAAAAATATTCGTAATTGGAAGATTGTTCTTGAAGTTGACCTAATAGTACTGTTCAACGTAACAGAGAATATTTGACTTGGTTTATAACATAAAAATATGGGGATTGAAGGAATTGTGCTATATACAGGCTGTGACAAACTGACAACTACGGAAATAATAATAATAATAATAATAATAATAATAATAACAGTATGATTGAGTTTTAAAATGGACATTGAAAGAATCATTTTTAGGGAGATCGAGAAGTTAAAAGTAAGATGAGACAAGGACAACAGTATTGCTACACTTATCTCCTTCTCTTACTTAACAAAGAAAAAATGGGTTACCAGTCAATTAATAGATTTCAGTACGTTGCATGTTACTGAAGATAAAAACAAGGTAATTAATTAAGGACCGCTACCTATACTGTATTTCTAAATCTTCTGCCCTTTTTTTTATTTTTTTTGGCTGAATTATAACATTTCTCTTATGTTTCCCTTACAATTTGAATTCATATTAGATGTAGCATGAAGTGTTCACAACTAAGATCTTAGCCTTTAACAGCATAACGTTACCAAGGTAGCATATCATATATATATTATACAAGGTAGTAAATTATAATCTTTTTTTTTTTCTGCTTGGTTAATTTTAGGTTAAATTACAAATTAGTCCATTTGATTTTTGACTTTTTTTTTTGTATATTATTATTAATATTATTTTGACAATGTGACTTTTTTTAATTTAGTTATTCAAAGTTTCATCTTTTCATTTGTGTCTTTTAATTAACTTTAATATGTTTTTAGTAAAATTCTTCAATCTAGTTCAATCCAATATTCCCGTTAATTTTAATATTTTCTGCTTTCAATTTTTTTTTTTTTTTTTTTATAAAAAAGAAGACAAATAATAATATTTATTTTTTACTAAAAAAAAATTTAGAAGGCAAAAAAAAGAGATTTTTTTTTTTTTGAGAAAAAAAAATTTACACAAGCAATAAATAACAAATATTCCAAAACATAGTAATCACTATCAATGGGGTAAAAATGTTTTTTTTTTTTTTTTTTTTTTTTTTTTGAGGGTGGGGAAAAAATGTTTTGGTCGCTCTTTTCCTCACCCTTTCACTAGTTTCTCAGAAACCAACTAAAGTCCAAAAGCGTTTATTCCAGAAAAACCCACATCCGAAAAGTCCAAATCAACCGTAAAACTCATCATGAAAAGTATCCCAAATAGAAAAATCAAAAAGTCGGAAAAGCACAAAAAATATGAACAAGGCCACATGGGCATACTGGTTTGAAGACCAAAGAGCCCAAAAAAAAGAAAAAAGAAAAAAAAAGGGTTGATTGGAATCGGTAGAACCTTATGACTAATTAATGGTACGGAATGCGAATGGTTGTGGGTGGCTTTGGATAGTGGCATGGCACCATATGTTGCGATTGGCAAAAAGGGATAAAACTTTTCTCTAAACTAGTTAGAAAATAAACTCTTCAAACTACTCTTATATCTCTTTTTATTGAATTTGAATTTTGAAAATTTAGCCTTTGGTTTTCATGTAATTATGTTTTTAATATATATGTCAAATTTTGTTCAAATTAGATATTATTTGCTATTCAATCAATAAATTCTATTTTTTTATGCATAATTTTATATCACAAAAAACTTGAAAATTAAATATTTGATTGATAACATAACAATGAGTCTTTGATCTGAGTGTACATAAATTTTAATTTTAACTTTTCATATTCTTTCTTTTACTTTTTTATTTCCTTTATTGTTTTCTATTAGAAAGAGAATAATGGGGAGAGGTTATGATTTATGTTTATCCCACCTCAATTTTGTTCCTCAGAGAAGAATCTCAGATTTATAAAAACCGTAAACCAAATAGTTTTTTGGTCTATTAAAAATAACTAATTTTTTGGTTAGCATTTTTATTGTATTGAATTTAGAATTAAACCAATGAAAATCAATTCTTTCTTTCTTTCTTTTTTCAATTTAAGAAAATTGACTGGTTGAACCATCCATCTAAAAAATTATAACTTACACATTACCACCAACCGAACTCAAGATTTATTTTAGTAAGATATATTATCTTTATATACTTATTTAATATTCTTTAAATATTTTTAACGAAGGTTTATCTTGTTAAAAAAAAGGGAGTAAGTTGACCATTGAGACAATGGTTAAATCAATTATAATCATGAGTGTGTATTGTGCTTCCAAGAAGGCTCAAGTGTTATACGACCTGCGGTTTATAGTTTGTACATGTCTTTGCTACAAGTCGTTTAGGTCAGAACTGATACATCAAAGAAACAATTTAGTGAGACGCGTGTAATCAGTGTATTATTTCATTAGTTAGTGGGATGTATAGTTAAATTAGTTAAGTAGTCGTTAGTTAGTCAAAGAATCACTCATCAGTTTTATTTTATTTTATTTTTCAATTGTACACTGCTCCTTTTATAACAAATTAATGAGAATCACAAATAGTTTTCTCTGAAGCTTTGATTCCTCAATTTCAAAATTCTTTACAAGGTGATCCATAATGTGTTGACATTAGTACGATACTCATAATTGGAGTTTCATTTAACTGTGTATGTATCTTAGATCAACCTAGCTACTACTTGTTTGATATTGGACTCAGCGTAAGACCACACAAAACACACCCATACAATTTATTTGAAATATTATGTGATATCACATGCTTCAATCCATTTGTTTGTTATTGCTGTTGTACTTCACGCCAGGTTCTTGTGAGACTTTCCAAAGTGAGTGCCAACAATTCGCGTTCCGCATACAGAGTATTAGGTTTTACGAAGTCACGTTAATTGTTTAATTGCTAAAGTTTTCCATTGCTGATTATGAAATTCTACCTTCGTTTTTAAAGCTTCTGATAATTTTGAGTTTGACTGGTGAATAATACAAATTTCTCTTTGTTTTTGAAACACAGCTCTAGACCTGATTAAAAACATGGAAGTGCAAGCAATCATAGGTCCACAAAACTCTATGCAAGCCAACTTTATGTTTGATCTCGGTGAGAAAGCTCAGGTGCCCATTGTATCATTCTTAGCAACAAGTCCTTCTCTTACTTCCCTTCGTAGTCCATACTTTTTTCGAGTAGCTCAAAATGATTCATCTCAAGTGAAAGCTATAAGTGCAATTGTTCAAGTCTTTGGATGGAGAGAGGCAGTGCCAATCTATGAAGACAATTCATTTGGGGAAGGTATAATACCCTACTTGGTTGATGCCTTGCAAAATGTTGATGCCCGTGTACCCTATCGGAGTATCATTTCTCCATCAGCCACAGATGACCAAATTGGTGAAGAACTTTACAAGTTGATGACAATGCAAACTAGAGTCTTCATAGTGCACATGTCAACCAATATCGGTTCTCGGCTTTTCAACAAAGCAAAAGAGATTGGGATGATGAGTGAAGGTTATATTTGGATAACAACCAATGGGATAACCAACTCTCTAAGTTCGTTAGAACGATCAGTCCTTGACTCAATGCAAGGGGTGTTGGGTGTAAAAGCTTATGTTTCAGAAACAAAAGAACTTGAAAATTTTAGAGTTCGATGGAAAAGCAAATTCCAACAGGACAATCCAACCATTTTGAATGCTGAATTGAATGTGTTAGGACTATGGGCTTATGATACTGCTTCAGCACTAGCCAGGGCAATTGAGAAGGTTGGGACTACAAATTTTTACATTGAACAAACAACTGCTTCAAGAAACTTAACTGATCTTGAAGCCATTGGAGTCTCTCAAAATGGTCCAATACTTCGTGAAGCATTATTGGGTACTAGATTTACAGGCCTAGCTGGAGATTTCAGCCTTGTTAATGGACAATTACAATCATCAACTTTCAAAATAATCAATGTGAATGGTAATGGAGAAAGAGGGATTGCATTTTGGACGCCAGAAAATGGACTCATAAGGGAATTGAATTCAAGAAACGCAAGCACATATTCTACCTCCAAGAAAAATCTAGGACCTATTATATGGCCAGGTGATTCAAGTTCCGTCCCAAAAGGTTGGGAGGTTCCAACAAATGGAAAAAAGTTGAGAATAGGAGTTCCAGTGAAGAATGGTTTTAGTGAATTTGTTAAGGTGACACATGATGCTAACAATAACAGAACACAGGTCACAGGGTACAGCATAGACGTCTTCAATGCTGTCATGGAAACATTACCATATGCTGTTAACTATGAGTTCATTCCGTTTGCAAATTCAAGTGGTGGAAGCGCTGGTAGTTATAATGATTTGGTCTACCAAGTATACCTTGGGGTCAGTAAAAACCTCTGTCCTTCCATTTTTTAACAACTAGGGTTACATTTGAAAGCTCAATCAACAGAGTATTAAATATAGGAATGTTTATACTATTCAAAAATAAATTAACTACAAATTCTCTAACAGAGTAAATATACCATGCTATAATGCATAATAAAAGTATCTCCCATATAAATTTCGTTCTTTCTTGTTTTTGTTTTATTTTAATTGCCCCTTTTAATCTAAGCAAATATTTTACTTGGATAGAATTTCGATGCTGTGGGAGGAGATCCAACAATCACAGCAAACAGGTCTAACTTTGTCGACTTTACATTGCCATACACTGAATCCGGAGTATCATTAGTAGTACCAATAAGGGACAATGGGAGTAAAAATGCATGGATTTTCTTGAAGCCTTTAAGCTGGGACCTTTGGATAACAAGTGGGTGTTTCTTTGTCTTCATTGGCTTTATAGTTTGGGTTCTTGAGCACCGAATAAATGAAGATTTCCGTGGGCCTCCCTCACATCAAATTGGAACAAGCTTATGGTACTCCTTCTCAACCCTAGTTTTTGCACAACGTAAGTTCCAACCCTTCACATTTGCTTCATTATACCTCTAGAAACTTATTTCACAAAAACAAACACCACCATACACGATACACAGAAATAAGTGCTTAACTTAATCCTTCTAATGCTCTCAAATTAGCATACAAGACTTAGTTACAGTCTTGTCTTCTATCTTACACATACAATACTAGATTCAATATCACTTTTTATAGGGACTAGTCTACTATGCTTTCTTATTTCTTTTCTTATCAATGTGATGCTAACAACTCTTCACAGGATTAATGCATCTTTTTATTATTGTTCTAATTGATATGATTCCAAAACCAGTAAGGAAACTTTTATACTTATCAAATCATGGAATGGACTCAACAGTTTGTAACCAATATTACTACAAACATAGTTTTCTTCCTCCTTTCTATTGTTCTTAACAATGTGCGGTTCCAAAACCAACAAGAAAAAATTCAAAATTATTGCGTCATGGACTGGAAGTTCACTATTTGTGACTTATATTACTATAAATAGGAGTTTCCACAAAACTAGGAGAAAAGTTCCTCTGACATACTTTGTGATGATTCAAATGAGTATTCGCGTGTACATTTAGTTACATAAATTATTTAGAATTATATGATGACTTGTGTAAATAATTTAATAAGTTAACTACAGAAGTACAAGAATATGGTCATTTGAATCACCACGATCTCCTTCATCAAGTCCATCGAAGGAAAACTTTGTCCATACTATTTCTAAGATTCATTATTATCCATTATTATGAGTCAAAAAAGTGATAATATATTTGGATGAGTTGCATATCTCAAACATTGCATTAATTTGTTATTTATGATGCAATTAAGTTTTTTTTAGAAATCTTTCACCTTAATTTACAGGGGAGAGAGTGGTAAGCAACTTGGCAAGGTTTGTGGTGATCATATGGGTTTTCGTGGTGCTCATATTCACTCAAAGTTACACTGCAAGTTTGACATCACTCTTAACAGTTCAACAGCTGCAACCAACTGTTACTAATATCAACCAACTTATTAAGAATGGGGAGCATGTTGGCTACCAAGGAGGATCTTTTGTTTTGGGAATCTTAAAAGAAATGAAGTTTGATGAAAATAAACTAATAATATATGATACTCCAGAAGAATGTGATCAATTGTTGTCAAAAGGAAGTGCAAATGGTGGTATAGCCGGTGCTATTATTGAAACTCCTTATATGAAGCTTTTTCTAGGACAATATTGCTCCAAGTATACCATGGTTGAATCAATTTATAAAACTGATGGGTTTGGCTTTGTAAGCTCTCTCTCTCATGTGTATGTGCGCACACTTAAGTAAGTGTATAAGTGTATAGTTTCTCATATTGAAATTTTTTAATCATATGCAGGTCTTCCCAATAGGTTCCCCCTTAGTATCTGATGTGTCAAGGGCAATCTTAAATGTAACAGAAGGAAAGAAAATGAAAGAGATTGAGAATGCATGGCTAGGGAATCAAAACAATTGTACAAACTCCAACAACCAAGTTTCTTCTGCAAGTCTCAGCCTTGCTAGCTTTTGGGGCCTATTTCTCATTGCCGGGGTTGCTTCCTTACTATCTCTCATCATCTCCATGTCTATGTTCCTTTACAAGGAAAGACAACAAATCTTGATCCACTTTCATTCAGAAGGCTCAATATTGAGAAGAATTCATCACACCTTAGGAATCTTTGACAAAAAAGACCTCAAATCCCATACTTTTAGAAATATGGCACTGCAAGGCAAAACTGGCATTGATAGTGTTCAAGTTATAGGTGCAAGTGAAGCCTCACCAAATGGTAAGTACACACCAAGTCCATCAAGCTATTCAACCCACACTGAACCCCATTGTGATTGCTTGGGAGCTTTTGGAACGCCTCCTAGAGAGTATGGCGATCTTAGTCCAAATGGTCAAGCATCTCAATTAACACCAGTTATCTAGCTAATTAGCTACCCAAATCAAAAGGGAATAATAAACATAAAAATAGCTCATGAAAATTGTTAATATGCATTTTATGTCTATTTGACAGTAACATAGTAACTCGTAGCATACACTCAATTAAAGGTAGTACAGAGGTAGAAAACTGAAGGCATCATATGTAAATTTGCTAAGCTGAAGCTTGTTCACAAGCCTTGTTCAGTTGATTATGTAACTCAATTCATAAGCCTAATTCAATTTTTACTTGTGAAACTTATGTATTTGACATTTGTGAATTTGTTTTGGCAAATTTTTTATTCAAATGGCAAGATATAGGTGTTAACTAACGTATCAGACCAAGCTTGGATTTGTTCAACCATGGTTTCTTAAATAATTGAGCTTTAAAATTTAACTCAAATTTTATTTTTTAACTAGTCGCGGATCCATGCGATGCGTGAGAATAAATAATAATTTTGTATTGCAATATAATATATAATTTTTTCTCTAAAAATTTTTGAAGATAATTTGTTCTCCCTAAAAATTAAACAATTTCTATTTGGTCCAATTAGGTCTACTTTGGTCCAATTCGGTCCACTAGGTCAATTTTGGTCCACCTTCAGTCCATTTTAGATTAATTGGGCGTTAAATTGATTCTTTTTATAGCTTTTCTTTTCAATTTTAGCTTAAAATTTCAAAAAAAAAAAAAATTTCATGATTTTTGTGTTGAAAAGTATGAAATTTTATTATATTTTGGGCTAAACTCTTTCATTTTGAGTTAAAAAATACAAATACAATAATAAAATAGACACTAGAAATTAGAAATTTGAGCCCTAAAAATGAAAAAAAAAATGATAAATATTCAAAAGTCTTATTCGGTCCACATTGGTTCTATTTAGTCCATTCTATCCTCTTCGGTCCAATTTGGTCCTACTCAGTCCATTCAATTCTATTTAGTCCATTCTGTCCACAAAAGTTCTAATGATGCATAGAAAATCAATAGGCTAAATGCTCCGGGCTTCAATGGGCTAGAGGTTGTTTGGAAAGCCCAAAAAGAAAGAAACACAAGATCAAAGGTAACCGATTTGAAACGGCTAAGAACCCTTCGATGCTTAACTTAGTTTTTCTCTCTAGAATTCAAGAATTCCAACTTTAGGAGTTATGGAAACTTACTTTCATTTGATGTGGATGAGTCCTTATATAGTGAACTTTGGAGTGGTTACTTGTTTAGTAACTGCATCAACATGGATGAAAGTTGTAAGATTCAAACTTAACTTCCACAATTGCTATGCAAGTTAGAATAGTCAAACTTATCTTCCACAACTTCTATAGAAGTTAAGAACTTAGTGGGAAGTTATAGTGATGAACGATGATTTTGCTCATACTTCAGAATGGTAGAACGTGGTCCGAATTATGAGTTCTTGAACTTAAATTTATTTTGAAAATTTCTAAGTATTGGGAGGTCGTCCAGGTGCTTCCATGTTGGACGATTTTCTTATATTGGGATAGCCTTACTGGACTTGGACAACACTATGGACGAATTGGAGATAGTTCAATTTTTAGTTCACCATCAGCTGCCCCCTTTGTCCAATTGTCGTCTTGGACACTGTAGTATAATTGTTTGCTTTTGACACATGCCAACATTTTAATGGTTAATTGATATGCCACGTGTCGTCCTTGCTCTAGTTGAATTTTGTTGTTTCAGATTACGCCACATGTCACAATCTTATTAGTTGACTTGTCGTGTCAATTTATTTTTCAAGAAAAATGCCACATGTCAGCTTCCGATTGGTCTATGTTGCTCCATTGACCTACCTCTAGGCCCTATAAATATGTGCATTCTCTTTCTTACCCGTCACTTTTCTGATAATTTCCTTTCTTCCATCTCGTCCAAGAGCTTCATCTAGTCGTCCTCGTCTCTAGTTTCTCATCAGGTACTTCCTTCCCTTCATCCTTAGGCTTTCATCTGTTCATTCTTCTAAACATGTCTGCATCTAATGGTAGTATTGAGAGAGAAATAGACAAGTACCAGGATGAGTCCCCTGGAAGTGATGGTGGTTATGAGAGCAATAATGAGAGTAATACTAGTAGTAGCGATAGTAGTTCCCAAGATGAGTATTATTCGTCTGGGGTTCCAAGTTTTCCCTTAAAGGAATTCCAAGAAATGCAACATAGGACAGCTTTTGGAGCTAAGGCTAGCTCGTCTAGAAGGAGTAGGTCACCCAGTCCCCCTCAAGATGAAAAGGAAGAAGAGAATGTAATTTATAGTTGTGCCCCTGAGGTTGTGTTTACCCTGGACATGAATAGGTTGACAATTCTTGTAGGTAGATATCAAATTCCTAGTGAGTTTAGACCTTGTCTACCTGAAAGGGGGGAATGGTGTTGTTCTTCTCTTTTAGGGTTTGGTGTATGTACTTCTTACCTTTTAGCAGGCCTTTGGTTTCCTTTCAATTCTTTTTGTAGAGGTCTCTTCCATAGATTGGGTATTGGACTAAACTAGCTCAACCCTAATGGATGGAGGACGATAGTAGCCATGCAAGTGTTGTGGCATGAGGTGTTTGAGGGGAACCGTTCAATTACAGTGGACTAGCTCCTTTACTGTTATAAACCTTTAAAAACTACATAATCTATTGGTTTTTACCATTTTTCGTCTAGGGGCTCCCAATTTAGTTTAATTAAGGATCGTAGTTCTTCTGATAGGTTATGGAAGAAGGAAATTTTCTTTATTTCTAGAAATTGGGCTGGGGACCCAATTGATGTAAATAATGCCCCCTTCCTTCCTTTTACCAGTGCCCTACGTCGTCTTCGTCCTGAGGGTATGTTCTTCTTCCTTTGCTTTGTCTGTTTAATTTGATATTTTCCTTGTCTAACTCTATTTTGTGATTGTGCAGCCATTACTCGTCCATGTTTGGACAAGTTTCATTTGGATTGTATTGATAGAACCCGTGCTTACCCTAATAGATCCTTTCATAATTTGGAAACCCTGCATCGTCTTGTTATTTGGGGACTTGGTCCTAAGCCAACTGATGAAAACCTTGCCTACAAAGAAACCACTCATTGAAGTAAGCATCATCCATTCATTCATCATCATTTTTTTTTTTTATACATTATTAACTTTATGTCTTCTCCATCGTAGGGTTAGCCACTATGAAAGAAAACAAAGGGAAAAGCATTGCTAGTGGCACTGAGGGTGAAGAGGACGTCCAAGTCCAAGATGAAGCAGTTCCATTGGCCATCTAGAAGCCTGTTGTCCAGGTTGGGAAGAGGAAAAGTATTTCAAGTAGTATTGGCCTTGGTGATCTTCCAAGATGCTGAGGTTCAAAGAAGCAAAAGCTTGGCAAGACTCGTCCTCCCAAGGTTCCAAAGCTTCCAAAGCTTCCAACCACAACAATAGACCTAGACGACCTGGTAGTGAACCTGTTGCTCGTCCAAACTACTCCATCCATCCAGCCTGAAAACCTTATTCACACTGCAACCAAAGCTTCTCACAAGACTCATCCTTCAATCCAAACCAAATGTCCTCCCAACTTGGTGCTGGAAGAGGATTATGCTTGTGATAGGCCAAGAATGTATTGACCATTTGTGATGAATTAACCAATTAATTAGCTAAGTTAATTAATTGATCCAATTAACATGCAAAACGCATGGTAGCACAAACAAATGACCAACTAAATAATACGCAGCGGAAAATAAAGTTGACACTGTGATTTGTTTACGAATGGGAAAAACCTCCAAGGCAAAAACCTCACCAGGTAATTTTAAGGTTACTACTCCTGAGAATTCACTATTATCATAACAAGCAGTTACAAGTAAAGGAATTCTAGTACCTAATACCAACCTACAGTTAAACCCTTACCCCAATACCCAATTGGACTTGTTCTATAGTGACAATCTCTCCTTTTCAATGCACGACTCCCAGTACGTGACTAACCAATAGATGTGCAGATCCTAGTATACGACTTACTCACCAACTTGAGAAAGATGTTGGCTGCAAAGTTTTTCAATTCATCAACACGATGAAGATCACGAAACTCCTTGGTCACAAAACTGAATGGCATACAAATGCAGCAGCTTCTTCAAGAGAAAGATGAATTAGGGCAAATTCTATCTCTAATCACAATTTGTATGAACAAAACTTTGCCTCACACTTGCACAACCTTTGACAACCCTTAAAATAATTCTTATATATGTTTAGGGTTGTGAGAAAAGAATGTACAAACATGTATACACGGATTGTTGTAAAATCAAATTTGAAAAACTGATTTTCATAAATCTCGATAGATAACTATCTATTGAGCTAACTATCAAGCATCGGGCTAAACAAGCCGTTTAAGCCTCGATAGATGCTATCTGTCGAGCTAGCTATCGAATTTTAAAATCTAGCACTTCTCACTTGTTTCTTGGACAAATTTGCATGGCTTTAACACTTGGACTTGAACTCTTGTTCTTTGAAGTATTAAACACATCATAGATCTACCAAATTACAAATAAAGTGCGTTTTGTCAAATGATTAGCTAATTCTAAATGATGTATATTTCTAACATGATTCACATATGTCCTAACAGCTTGGAAGACGTTCAAAGGAATTATTACTATCAAAGAAGTGAGCACATGCTATGATATGTCAGTGAGGGATTTTGAATGTTCTCCCATCCTTGATCTTTTCAAGGTATGTAGTTTTTTATTAGCCCCATTTTATTTTCTAGGAAATTTTGGAAAATTTCTAACTCTCCTTTGTCCATCTATTTTTCAGGCCATGGCGAAGTTTTACACTGTGTCTAGGGAAGCCAAAGAGCTTTGTGAGGAGGCTAAGGCTGTTAAGGCAAAGAGTAAAGAATTGAATAACGAGGTCCTTTTGAAGAAGGGGGAAGTGATTAGGCTGACTGAGGAGCTCACTGATCTTCAGGGGATTGAGAAGAAGCTAAAAAACGAGGTGGAAGAGCTCAAGACAGAGTCTATTGAGAAGGAAACCCGTATTAGTAACCTTGAGGTGAAAGTTCAAGGGTTTACTTTGTCTTTAGAGAATGCTCAGAAGGAAGCCATTGTAGCCTTCATGAAGTCAAACGACTTTACTAATCGTCTAGACCATTATTACGCTGCTGGCTATAAGGACTTCTGCACTGACGCCAAGGAGGCCTACCCTGAAATAGATTTTGACTCCTTTTAGATCCCCACTACAGCAGAGAGTTCCTTGCTTCAAATAAGCTTCGAAGACGTCAACGTTGTGGATGACCCTTCAACAGAGCCTGCCAAGGACGCTGCTAAGACTAGCAAGGACAATCCAAAGTTTGGGGACAATGCACCCAGTGGTTTATCCCAGCAAATTTATTTCTCTTTTTTAGCAAATTTATCTATTTTAGTTTGTTGGGGATGCCCGTTGTTTTGGGCTTTATTTTTAAAATTTATTTAAGTACAATCTATTTGTCCAAGTTTTATGGACGTGCAACATATACAATATCATTCATTGGCTTTGATTAACATAAGACCCTTCTTTAAATTTTTATGAATGAATGTTTATTTCCATTTTGATTTTTTATTTTCTATTGAACATATTATATGTTTTATGTATGAACGAATTTCCTTTATTTACATCGTCCATGTTATTACCTATGGTTTTAAGTGTGATCCATCCACTTATGAAGGCATTTAGCTCGTCCATGATAGGATAACTTCCTTATGTTCAACAAATTTCCATTCTTTATACTTTACAAGTGTAACTTGTCTATGAATGGAATTTCCTTTGCCAGCTTTCTTCGTCCATAAACTTGATATATAGCTTGCATTATTCTTTGTCCATAGGCTGGACGATCCTTTACTTGTCTTTGGGCAAGACGTTTCTAGCAATTACTCGTCCAAAGATTGGATTGTTTGGCTGGTCACATTCATCCATGGATTTTGAATATTCTTTTGTGCACGCTTTACCTCGTCCATCAGTTAGATGAATATACCTTAGATTTATTTTACTTTGCTTTTACCTTATTTAAGGAAATCTTATAGATGTTACATCCCTGCGTCCAAAGATTTTGTTCGTCTTGGGCCTTTAGCCTTCTTGTGGATTAATTTTAGTGAGAACTTTAACAACATAAAAATTAGAAATTCACACAACATTATATACATTGGAAATCCAAACTGTATATACACAACATAAATATCATCCACAAGCATGACACATTCTTAGAAGCTAGTGCCTTAAGGGAAATTGAAAATACTTATGTACAAACAGACTAAGTTCATGACTTCGTCCATCACAAATATGTCCATATACAATGCACAAGTTGGAAACTAATGCACTTTTAGGGAATTAAAATACTAAAAAACATATAATGCTAGCAATAAACA
Organism: Quercus gilva; assembly: GCA_023621385.1. Classification (NCBI taxonomy): domain Eukaryota; kingdom Viridiplantae; phylum Streptophyta; class Magnoliopsida; order Fagales; family Fagaceae; genus Quercus; species Quercus gilva. The sequence continues at coordinate 26,601,740 of CM042476.1, forward strand.
CAAACAAATATGAGGAAAGTAACACATAACTTCAACTTCGTCCATGATGATGCTCATCTAGGATAATGTTTGTCTAGGCTGATTCTTCACTGATAATATCTTCTTAGATGCTTAACATTCCAGGGGTGCTCTAACTTTCGTCCATCTAGGGCATCCAAGTAGTATGATCCCTGCCTTTTGCAACCTTGTAAGGTCCTTTCCAATTAGGCCCTAGTTTTTCATGGGCGGGGTTTCTGGTTGCTAAGGAAACCCTTTTTAGGACGAGGTCCCCAATGTTGAAACTCCTGGGTTTCACCATTGCATCATATTGTCTAGTCATGAGGTTTTTATACCTTACTGTCCTTTGTTTTGCATCCATCCTTACCTCATCTATTAGATCGAGGTTAAGATGAAGTTGTTCTTCATTCTTCTCGTCTTGATACTTCATCACCCTATGATTAGCCATGTGCACTTTTGCAAGTATGATTACTTCACTTTCATGGGCTAGCTTGTAAGGAGTTTCCCCTATGGGGGTCCTCACAATTGTCTTGTAAGCCCATAGAACACTTGGTAGATCATCTGGCCATACTCTCTTTGCTCCCTGAAACCGTGTCTTGATAATCTTTAACAAGGATCGGTTTGCAACTTCAGCTTGTCCATTTGCTTGTGGGTGGGAAGGTGAGGAATAATGATTTTTAATTCCAAGTTGCTTGCAGAAATCTCTAAAGGGTGTGTTATCAAACTACTATCCATTGTCTGACACTAGTACCTTAGGAACCCTAAATCAACAAACGATACTCTTCCAGACGAAGTTCTTGACATTCTTCTATGTGATCTTTGCTAAGGGTTCAATTTCCACCCATTTAGTGAAGTAATCAATCCCTACTACTAAAAATTTTATCTGCCTGGTTCCTGTTGAAAATGGACCCAAAATATCCAATCCCCATTGTGCAAAGGGCCATGGGGCTATCATCGAAGTGAGGTACTCTGATGGTTGTTTAGGGACATTGCTAAAGCGTTGACATTGATCACACACCTTTACATAAGCCTTAGCATTTGCTTGAATGGTCGGCCAATAGCAGCCTACATGCATGGATTACCTAATGGACGAATGCTCTTACTCCTGAGTGGTTTCTGCATGCTCCTTCATGAACTTCTCTCAATACATAGTTTGTTTCATTTAGAGCTAAACACCTTTGGTAAGGTTGAGATAAGCCTCTTTTATATAGCACCTTGTCTATAAGGACATATTTAGCTGATCTGGTCCTTAGCTTTTTGGCTTCATCTCTTTCTTCTGAAAGCCTTCCATCCCTTAAGTAAGCTACTATCCAGGTCATCCAATTTTCTTCATCTTCTATCTGCTGCACCTCTAGAAGATTTATGCTAGGCATGTACTAGATTTCATCAAACTCATCCACTAACCCCTCTGCTAACTCTACCTTTGCTAAGGCATCTGCTTCCATGTTTTCCTCCCTTGGAACTTGAATAAAACTGGTTTCTTTAAATTTCTTTACAAGGCGTTTCACTTTATTGAGATACTTCTTCATGCGTTCTTCCTTCGCTTCACATGTTCCATTCATTTGGCCTATGATCAACTGAGAGTCTCCTTGGACGACCACTGACTTTGCCCCTAAGGACTTAGCCAATTCCAGCCCTTTATGGAGGGCTTCATATTCAACTTTGTTATTGGTTGTGTGGTACTATAGACGAGCTATATATTTCAACTTGTCCCCTTCTAGGGATTTCAGTATAACTCCTATTCCTCCTGCATATAGTGTGAATGACCCATCTACATAGATGACCCATGTCTTATTTTCATTCCCTTCGTTTAAATCACCATGGTTTGGAGTAAATTTTGCAATGAAATCTGCTAAAACTTGAGCCTTTATTGCACTCATAGGTTGATACCTGAAATCAAACTCACTAAGCTCTATAGCCCATTGGATCAGTCATCCTATGGCTTTCAACTTGTTCATTGCCTTTTTGAGTGGATGATCTGTCAAGACATTGATGACATGAGCCTGGAAGTAATGCCTTAACTTCCTGGAAGCTGTTATCAGTGCAAAGGCCAACTTTTCCATCATAGGATATCATCCTTCTGCCTCCCTTAGTGCCCGGCTTGTATAATAAACAGGCTTCTGCACTTTCCTTTTTTCCTTGATTAATGCCAAACTTACTACATGTGGGGACACCACTAAGTATAAATACAACTCCTTACCTGGTATAGATAGACTTAACATGGAAGTCATGGTAAGATAGATCTTAAGATCTTGGAAGGCCTTTTGACACTCGTCCGTCCATTCGAACACTTTTTAGAGAACCTTGAAAAATGGCAAACATTTATCAATAGCTTTCAAAACAAACCTGTTTATGGTTACAACTCGTCTAGTGAGAGACTGAACTTCCTTGACATTTCCTGGTAGTTTCATGTTCAGTATTGCTTGGATCTTATCAGGATTCGCTTTGATTAGCCTTTGTGAAACCATAAATCCAACATTTGTTGGGATTCAGCTTTATGTTGTATTGTCTAAGCGTGTCAAAGGTCTCTTGTAGGTCATCTAGATGTTTCTTCTCGTCCAAGCTTTTTCACCAACATGTCATCCACATAAACTTCTACATTTTGTCCCATCTACGGACGAAACATATGATTGACCAACTTTTGATAGGTTGCCCCCACATTCTTTAAATCAAAGGGCATTACATTATAACAAAATAAACCTTGACTGGTAATGAAGAATGTCTTCTCTTGATTTGCCTCGTCCATCTTTATCTGGTTATAATCTGAGAAGGCGTTCATGAAGCTTAGCAATTGATGACCTGCTGTTGAGTATACAAACTAATCAATGTGTGGCAACAGATAACTATCCTTGGGGCAAGCCTTGTTCAAATCAGTGAAATCTACACACATCCTCCACTTGCCATTAGCCTTTTTGACCATCACTACATTAGCTAACCAATCTGGGTAATAGACTTCCCGAATAAATTCTGTTATGGTTAACTTCCGAACCTCTTCCTCGATAGCATTATCTCATTTAGGAGCAAGGACCCCCTTCTTCTGACGAACGGGCTTGGAAGATGGATACACATTCAAACGATGAGTAATGACATTTGGGTCAATCCCTGACATGTCTTCATGACTATACGCGAAAACATCAATGCTCTTCCTTAAGAACTAGACGAGGTCTTGCTTCGTCTTCTCCTCCATACTTGTTCCAATTCTGGTAAACTTCTCAGGAATGGACAACGGAACAAATGTTCCTATCAATGGGAATTTGTTGATATGCTTAGTATAATTCTCTTTCTCACACTTTTATCGGGTATTTGTTTTTTGGTTCACATTAATAATGGTGGGATTATTATTTTTCCCAGGATGTTGTGACTAAATTTGAGGTAAACTAATTAATTATTTGGCAGAGCTCAGTCTATCCTGTAACTCACTTACTAACTTAGCTACGCAAGTTACCAATCTTAGTAATGAATTATTATTGTTGGCCTTAAAACTAATATTATGGGCCTAGTGTTTTTTACTTTTATATTTTGGCCCCGTTTAGTAACGATATTTAAACAACGAAAACTATTGTTTAAACATCACAACATGTATTTTCACGAATTTTTTCATTTACATGTATTTGCACAAAACTTAAATAACATTACTAAAAATCTCTTACCAAACGGCCCGTTAGTGTTCCTAGAGTATTGACCGTCCTTAAAATTTCCTTGGACCAGTTTAATATCTGTCATAGTTTAAATATTCCGTCACTAGTCAAGATCTATCATGTAGTCTACATATTCCTTATATAGAATCGTTTTGGATTACATGCACGATATATAGATTTTTATTATTTCACAATATTCCTGAATGATTGGGGTCATGTACTATCTCCAGTTCATTCACTTGGCTACAAGACATGCATGTAAGATAAATATTGAGGTCCATAATCCATTAATTTTAGATTGTCTAGCGGTTAATTAAGAAGCACCTTCAAAGGTCAAAACTTAAAACCTCTAAATTGTATGGATGTAAAAGTATGTTGTTGGAATAATTGTTAAGTTATTAAATTTACTATTTTTTAAGTGGAGAAAAATGATGGTTTATTATGTCTTGAATCTTGCGTATTAAAAATGTTCTTATATTATTCTATACTAAGATTAAGTAACTCTTGCTTTGTACTTATTTTCCTAAAATCCTCTGCCAATTGATGGATATAAGTATGACCCATTGAAACGATTCTGTAGAGAAAAGTTAACCTATATTGAAATGACCATGTTGAAAAAAAGATAAGCTATTCTTTCTTCTTTTTTTGGTGAATAAGATAAGCTATATTCGATTTCTCTAGATCTCTGTGCAAATATAGGAAGGAACTGCAATCTCTAGGGCTTCTCTTTTCGAAGTTTTCTATAGGTAAATGCGATTTAATTTGGGTAGGACCAAATATAAATTATATCAGGTACTATTTAAACTTGTAATGTTTTTGTTATCCCAAATATTTTTATTTGGTTTTCTTATTTCATTAGTTTATTAATTTATTGGTTATACCAAATATTTTTCACCTCACTTCATTCCATTATTTGATAAAACCCAAAACCAGCCCAATGAGCCAATTCATACTGAAAGTTCAATTTGGGTATGAAACACCCTTGAACGTTTAGATCTTAATAACAAAATTACTAATTCAAGCTTTATATCAAACAATCAATGTGCGGAATATGATAACAAGCTTATATCAGAATTGATAAATACTCTAAGCCAAATATAAACACATCCACAGCAGTAAATATAAGGCAAAGATAAGGAAAGGAAGATACAAACACACGGACAACACACGATGTGTTATCGAAGAAGAAACCGAAGCCCTCGGCGTAAAACCTCTCCACCGCCCTCCAAGCGGTCAAATAATCCATTAAAGAATATAGTTGGGATACATGAACAGCAGAAAACCCTCCAAGCCTAATCTACCCAAGTATCTAAGCCCTCCAAGTTTCTTGTTCCAATGAGGTTACGCCGAACCTATTTCTTCTTTAGCTTCTCGGATTCCGCTACTAGACCATAGCATCAACCAATGTAGATTGGTTCCTTCCTAACTGCTTCCCAATAGCACCAAATGAACCTTTTCACAAACGTGGGTGTGGTGAGATAAGGATTTGGTAAAATGCCTCTCAAAGGTATAACAATGGAGAGGAAAAGAGAAGAGGAATTTGCAGAGTCTCTAAGGTGAAGATTGAGGATGAGGCAATCTTATTTTTCTCTAGAGTTTTTCTCACAAAATTCTCTCTAGAAGCTCTCACAATATGGTGGGTATAAGAGTCTATATATAGTGGGGTGAGAAAGGAATGCAAAACGTCAGTTTTTGCCAAACAGGGCATTTTGGCGACTTGACCTCGCGACTGGGTCAAGTTGCGAGTTCAAGCCACAAGCTAACGACCTGGCCAGCTTGGGACTTTTGTCCTGTAGTGCGACAGCTGGCGCGATTCTTCAGCTTCTGGCATGCTTGGCACGTGTACAAACATTTGGCGACTTGCAAGTCGCGACTCACCCGCGAGATCCAGTCGCGAGACTCTATTTTCTTGCACACTCTTGAGCATTTCTTCACATCTTCTCACACACTACCCTTACAAGTTTCCCACCTAAATACAAGGTTACTAAGTGCTGAATTACAAGCAAATTGGCACGAAATAAAGCCAACAAGATGGTTGATTACACTCAACCTTACACATACACTTCACCCCATTCCATTCAAAACCCAAAACCAGTAATGTTTGGGAAATACTTCATCAGTGCAACAATGGTTGATTTATATACAGAATTATTAGGTTAAGCTTTTAGGCCTCCAAAGGCCGTTTATTATTTGATCACAATAGGGAAGGAGTGCATTTCTAGCTAGACAGTTATATGTTAAAAATGTTGAAAATCATACTGGATGGCGTCCATTGACATTGTTATTGTTAGAAATACTGAATCATAGTATTGTATTTCATGAATAAGAAATATACATGTGAGCCTTTATATAGGAGGCATATATGTGTGGTACAGGTAAGTATATGTGTGCGGTACAAGTAAAGTGTAGTACAAGTACAAGTATGCTAAACAAGTAAACTAGTTGGGCCTAAAGCCCATAATATACAATATACATTAACAGCCCCCCTCAAACTCAAGGTGGATGTGAGACCAGCTTAAGGTTGTCAACCAAATCACGAGTACGTCCCTTAGGAAGTGACTTGGTGAAGATATCTACAAGTTGATCTTTGGAGGAGACGGAGAAAAGCTTGAGAGCACCATGAACAAGATGATAACGGATAAAATGACAATCAATCTCGATGTGTTTAGTCCGTTCATGGAAGACATCATTGTGAGCAATATGAATGGCACTCTGGTTATCACAATAAAGAGTAGTAGCAGAGGCTGTGGACACACCCAAATCCTTAAGAAGCCATCGTAGCCAAAAGAGTTCAGATGTGGTATCAGCAAGAGTACGATATTCTACTTCAGTACTGGAGCGGGCCACGAAAGTTTGTTTCTTACTTCGCCAAGAAATCAAAGAAGAACCAAGGAGAAAGCAATAACCTGTAGTGGACCTGCGATCAGTGGGATCTCCTGCCCAATCAGCATCAGAGAATGCACGGAGTACAAGAGGAGACTGAGCAGAGTAGAAAAGACCATGAAAGAGAGTGCCCTTCAGGTATCGAAGAATGCGCAGAACAGCAGCATAATGAGTTGATCTTGGAGCAGACAGATACTGGCTCACCTGATGAACAGCATAGGAGATGTCTGGACGAGTAACTGTGAGATAAACTAGGCTGCCGACCAATCGTCTGTAAAGAGAGGGATTAGACAATGGTTTCCCCCCCGAGGGTGTCAGATGCGCATTAAGCTCAACTGGAGTGTCAGCAGTTTTGCTATCAGTGAGTCCAGCTCGAGACAAAAGATCAGAAGCATATTTGGCTTGAGTAATATAAAGACCATCAGTGGAATGAGTAATTTCAAGACCCAAGAAATAGCTGAGATGTCCAAGATCTTTCATCTCAAACTGCTGACTGAGAAAATCCTTGAGTTCTTGAATGCCACCAAGGTCATCACCAGTTATGATCATATCATCCACATATAGAAGAAGCAAGATGGTGCCTTTATCAGTACGACGAAGAAATAAGGCAGAATCATACGGACTGGCAGTGTAACCCAAGCGAAAAATAGTGGAGCTGAACTTGGCAAACCAAGCTCGTGGAGCTTGTTTAAGGCCATAAAGTGCACGTCGAAGGTGACAGACCATGTTTGGTTCAACAGAGAGACCAGGCGGAGGTTGCATATAGACTTCTTCACTCAGATCCCCATTAAGGAAGGCATTTTTAACATCCATCTGAAAAAGATCCCATTTACTAGCAGCAGCAACAGCTAAGAGGGCACGAACAGATGAGATACGAGCCACTGGAGCAAATGTCTCCTCATAATCAATCCCAAACTCCTGTGTAAAACCTTTTGCAACAAGACGAGCCTTGTAGCGCTCAATAGACCCATTAGAGCGAGTCTTGATCTTATAGATCCACTTACAACCAACCACAGACTGACCAGGAGGGAGAGTGACCAGATCCCAAGTATGGTTTTTGGTTAATGCATCAATTTCCTCTTTCATTGCAATCTGCTATAAAGGGTCAGTGGAGGCCTCACGATAGGTCTGAGGCTCGTGAAGAGTAGCAAGGGCAGTGTAACAATGATAGTTAAGTAAATGTGTAGGGATAGATCTTACCCGGGTTGAGTGGCGAGGTGGAATGTCTTAAGGAGGATCTTCAGGCGGAGCAGGAGCAGGGGACCCAGGCTCAAAGTGGGGTAGCTCGTCATCAACCTGTTCATCTTCAACCTGTCTAGGAGAAGTATAAGAAATATCTGGGGAAAAGTCCAAAGGAGGATCAAAAGTATCTGTAGAAGGAACATGAGACTCATCTGGAAAAATTTCTGAAACAGAGGAGATAGTCAGAGAAGTACGAAAGTGAGAAAGTTCAACAAACAATCGGTGTTCCCAAAAGACAACATTACGAGAAACACGAAGGCGATGAGAGACAGGATCATAACACCTATATCCTTTTTGAGTTTCACCATAGCCAAGGAAACAACAAAGTCTAGATCGAGGCTCAAGTTTATTGTGCTCATGGGGTTGAAGAAGAACGAAACAGGCAGAGCCAAAGGAGCGAAGATGATGATAGTCAGGGGGTGACCCAAACAGACGCTCATATGGAGTTTGATTGTGGATGACAGTGCTTGGAATGCGATTAATCGCATGAACAGCATGGAGAGCAGCTTCACCCCAAAATGGGGCAGGAATTTTAGCAGAAAGAAGGAGAGCACGAACAGTGTCAAGAATATGACGAAATTTTCTTTCGGCTCGACCATTCTGCTGAGAGGTACCTGGACAAGTTAGGTGATGTACAGTGCCATAGGAATGTAACAGAGCTTGAAACGCATATTGAGTATATTCAAGAGCATTATTAGATCGAAAAGTTTTGATACGTTTGGAGAACTGTATTTCAACCATTTTTGCAAAGTTGCTGTATATTTGTAATATTTCAGAACGAGATTTCATAGGAAATATCCAACTGTAACGAGAATAATCATCAATAAAAACAACAAAATATCGAGATCCACCAATACTAGCAACAGGAGAAGGTCCCCAACATCAGAATGAATTAACTCAAAAATACTATTAGAAATGGATTCACTGTTATTGAAAGGTAAAGCTGGCTGTTTTCCTAACTGACATGAAGTACAATCAAAATTGTCTTTGGACACAGAACCCAATAGACCCTTAGATACTAACTGTTGTACCCGAGAAGATGGTGCATGACCAAGACGAGAGTGCCAAAGTGCAAGAGATGGTAAGGAAGAAACTGCAGCAGCTACAGCAGCAACAGAAACAGGAGCAATAGGTGGAAGATGAAGATTGTCCACGGGAAACATACGCCCAACTCTAGGACCGGTCCCAAGCTCCTGCCCCGTCCTTGGATCCTGCACAATACACCTAGAATAGTCAAAAATAAGGCGATAACCTAGTTCAGCTAATTGTCCCACAGAACACAAATTATAGGATAGGTCAGGTACATGAAAGACTCCAGGAACAGAAAGGTTAGAGGTTGAAACAAAACCTAGACTATTCCCATGCATGGTGGAACCATCAGCTATATGAATATTTAGAGGATGTGGTGCAGGGTCAAGTTTGGAGAGCAAGGACAAGTGAGGTGTCATGTGATTGCAACAGACAGAATCAAAAAGCCAAGTTTGAAACTTACCAGGTAGAACAGAGAGAGTAGTGGAAAGAGATGCATTACCAGCCATACGAACAGCCTGAGCTATGATCTCCTGTAGTTCAGTGGGGGAGAGGTTAATAGTGGATCCAGAAGATTGGGACTCAGCTGAAATGGAAGCCATCGGCGGAGCAGGCTCAGTATTAGCAACAGCAGCAGTAGATTTGTTGCGACGGTAACAAGTCTCAATGGTGTGACCAGGACGCTTGCAATAATTGCAGAACTTTTTGTTAGTCTGCTTGCGGCGATTGCTAAAGCCAGAGGAATCACCTGATTGCTGAGGTTGCTCTATGAGTGGAGCAGAAGGAGTAATAGCCAAAACATTGAACTTGTTCTGAGCTTGAAGAGTTGCAAGACGAGCTTCTTCTCTAACCAACTCGTTCACAGCGGTATCAAGAGAGGGAAAAGGACTGCGATTAAGAAGCTGACCTCGGATGGGCTCAAAGTCCTTGTGAAGTGACATCAGGAACTCATAGAGACGAAATTCATCTCTAACTGTAGCATATTGCTGAGCATCTTTTGAGCATGCCCAAATCAGATCAGAAAGGTCAATTTGGTCCCAAATGAAGCGAAGCTGATCATAGTAGTCATTGATGGATTGCCCTGATTCTTGTCGAAGTTGATGCAATTCAACTACCAACTGATATTTCATGGATCCGTGAGTAGTGGAGTACCTATTGGCCAACATATCCCATGCTGATTTTGCATCATCAAAGCTGCCCAACAGATCGGAGATGGAGGGAATGGAAGTGTTCCGAATCCATGTGAGGATCATGTGGTTGTGACTATCCCATTCAATCATGCGACCAAGGAAGGCAGCATCTTCTTCACTTGCTCCCTTGACAGGAATGGTAATTGCACCAGTACAATAATGCCAGAGCATGCGACCCTTAAGAAAACTGCGCATAGCTTGAGACCAAGATAAGTAATTCTTGTTCCCCTCCAATACAGTATTGATAGGGCGAGGAAGAAAAACATCCTTTTTATCCATTTAGAAACACAATATGAAAAAACAGACTGCAAAAATGAAATCTACGCGAAAAACTGGGTAAGGAGAACCTGGGTTGGAAAAAGTCAACTCTGAAAAGTCAACGGTCAAAGTCAACGGTCAACGCTCAGTCAAAGTCAACGGTCAACGGTCAACGGTCAACAGTCAACAGTCAACGGTTAGCGTAGATGACATCAGCAAGATGACGTCAGCAGGATGACTGGATGCTGACGTAAGCTAGGGCTGACGTGGCACTGATGACGTCACGGTGACGTCAGCCTGAACTGAGGACGGCGCGTGGAGCGCGTGGGGCGCGTGGGGCTCAGTCGCAGAAGCTTCAGGCGGCGCGTGAGGGCGCGTGGGCACTCCGATGGCTGCGAGGCTTTCACCAGAAGGTAGATCGTTCCAAGACGGTCTTAGTGATACCTCCAGAGTTTTGATCGGAGCAATATTCGAGGCTGGGTGACACGTGCAGTGATCTTGGACGGTGTTGGACTTCTCAACGATAGTGGCTGCAGGTCCAGAACCCGAAGACAACGTTTGGAAGACGTTGGGGGTTTAACGGCGAGAGGCTGCAGCAACTGTTGTGATGGCGAAAGCGATGTTGAGAGTGGAGTAACACCAATGAAGATAAGACTACTAAGAAAGGGTCAGAGCAGTGGCTCTGATACCATGTTAGAAATACTGAATCGTAGTATTGTATTTCATGAATAAGAAATATACATGTGAGCCTTTATATAGGAGGCATATATGTGTGGTACAGGTAAGTATATGTCTGCGGTACAAGTAAAGTGTAGTACAAGTACAAGTGTGCTAAACAAGTAAACTAGTTGGGCCTAAAGCCTAGGGGTGTGCAGAAAACCCACCGACTCACCAAACTCGACCCGACCCAACCCGACCCACCAGGTTGGGTCGGTTTTTAGGCCTTGGTGGGTTGGGTTGGGTTACAAAATTTTTTTTTATAGCGGGTCGGGTTGGGTTTGGGTCATAAAATTACAAACCCGCCAAACCCGACCCGACCCACCGACCCACCCATATTTAATATATATTTAAAATATATTATATATTTAAATTTTTTTTTAAAACTAGGGCACTTATATATATTTATATATATATATATATATATATTATATTTAATAAAAAAAAAAAAACCAGCTGTAGAGCAATACTTCCTCAGTTCCTCCTACTAATACTAATTATATATATAATATGTATTATATAATTAATAAAATTTTTAAAATAACCAACTCTTCCTATCCTATATAAAGCCAATTAGTTCACACAAACTCTAGTAAATTATTATTGTTGTTTAGTTATTGGTGTTGTTTGCCCTTAAGAAATTACATCGATACTAATCTTTGGGTTTTTTTAATATATTAATATTTATATTTTTTTTTCTACTCAATTTAATAATAATAATAATAAAATTTCAAACCCATAGGTTCAACCCGACCCAACTCGACCCACATGGGTCGGGTTGGGTCGGGTTGAATTTATGTGATGGGTTGGGTTGGGTTGAATTTTTTTTGACCCACCATGGTGGGTCGGGTCAAAAAATTCCCTCAACCGGACCCAACCCGACCCATGCACACCCCTACTAAAGCCCATAATATACAATATACATTAACAGTTATAATTGTTGAAAGTGTATAGTGATTGAGATGCAATCCCATACTTGAGTGTGAAGTGCATGCATTCTTCTTTTAATGTCACGTGGGACTACAATTATCTCTAATGTTGTAATTATAGTCTGATATGATTTGAGATTCAAGTAGATACAAAACTCTAGGATTAAAAGTTTAAAAGTTCGTTTGTTATAAAAATATTCGAGTGCCTTTTAGCATACGATTTGAATTAGAGATCGATGTTTACGAAGTTACTCATCCCGTCAATAATAAAACGATTGATTAGACTATAAATTTCTCTCCAATTAGGAAAAAAATAACATACAAGTGAATAATTCAATCTCGGCAAAAAAATAAGTGAACAACAGCTCATAATCATCGCCAAATCAGATATTAAGCAAAATTTTCCATACCAGCACGACAACTAGCAGAATTTTTTAGTGCAAAATGCGCGTACACACATATATATGAGTTCTTCTAGTGCCACAAAAAAGGCCACAAAAAAAGCCAGAACTCGCCACGTTGAGTTTTCCGGCACGACTTGAGCTTAACAACCAGAGCGAGCGTAGTGGTTCTCCTGGGCCTTGGTGATGTCGATGTGGAACCTAACTTTGAAGCTCCATGTGGGGTTTGAACCATCTAAGAATATTGATGATAATTCCCTTGGGGAACGAAAGTTCTTTTTGATGTCCCAAAGGTAAACTACTGCGTAAGGTTTCATTTTTGTGACATGATTTACGTATGGCAACCCGTGGCCGGGCTGACTCAATCTCAACTTCTAAAGTCCTGTAACGGCAAGCCATAAGGTATAGCTTTTGGAGGGACTGGCTTGGGTGAGTGAATGTGTAAGCACTATATACGCTGGTTTTGTATTATGTTAGAGATGGCGATGTAAGGCTTACTCATATTTATGGGCAATGTTTCTTTTACACACTCTGTTTTACACTTGGTTTTTCACACGGTATAGAAGGGTTTTTACTCGTTTTCGGTTCCTTTTTGCCTTGATTCCCTGTCTCACAGGTGGGCCTCTCATGTGAGAGCGCTGGGGGTACAAGAGCACATGGCGAAGTTACAATTGTGAGAGCGCTTTGGTGACTGGGTTAATAGCCCTATAGTGTTAGTGTGTAAAATTCTGAAATACTCGGAAATACGGATAAATGTGTTCATTCCTTTAAAGCAGACCCATCATAAATTTAATAAATGGAGCCTATCATGAATGTAAAAAGAAATAATATCATTCTCTGTATTTTGTGAATACTTAAAAAATTATAGGTGCCGCTTTAACGATCGAAAATTATATATATATATATATATGTATATACAGCTGGTGTAAATTCACAAGAATTACACATTTTTTAAGGTGTAGATTTATGAGAGATCTAACAGATAAAAATAAAACAATATTATCTATTACAACATTAAATATTTACTTAATTAATAGTCTCATCATTATCTCTCTCCCTATTAAAATTTTCTTATGTCTCTTTTTCTCTCTCCTTATTAAGTCTTTCTTTTCATTTTCTTTGCAGTTCCTCCTACGTTTCTACTTTCTTTCTTCTTCTTCTTCTTTTTTTTTTTTTTTTTTTTCTCCCTGAATGTCACTTTCCTTATACCTATTTTACAAAATGTTCCACAAAAAAAAAAAAAAACAAAAAAAAAAAAAAACAAATTCCTAACAAATTCCTAACAAGGAGTAAGTACTATTGTATCTAAATTCCTAACAAATTTTCAAAAAAAAAAAAAAAATCAATTACATTCAAGGATGCCAAAAAGTGCAGAAATAAGGAGAAATAAAAATCACTAGTAGAGAAAAATGGATGAAGATAATAAACCAAATTTTATCAGATTGTATAGATTATGATAAGATAGAAACTATCCAAATTTGATCCAATTAGAATTTGTTTGTAATTCAAATTCATTCTAATGTTTGCTCTCATCGTATGACAATAGTATGGCTAAAGGCCTATAAGTTCTTACAATCTTAAATATCTTTCTCTTTATTAAACATTTGTAGATGTAGTATATAATACAGCAAAACGTTTCTCTTTATTTAAAGGCATCAAAGAATTTAGTGTTTTAATGTGTGCATTAGATTTAGAACCATATCTCCAAATAAGATCTGCCAGCAATGCCTCCAGGTCAAACCGCCACAGACTCTTATAGTAGTATGCCTTTAAATACCTTTCTCATAATAGAATAAGGAAAGTGATATTTAGGGAGGAAAAAAAAAAAAAGAAGGTAGAAACGTAGGAGAAATTGCAAAGAAAATGGAAAGAAAGACTAAATAAGGAGAGAGAAATAGAGACAAGAAATATTTAATGAGGAGAGAGATAATGAGGGGACTATTAATTAGGTAAGTATTTAATGTTGTAATGGATAATGGTGTTTTGTATTTATCCGTTGGATCTCTCATAAATCTACAGCTTAAAAAAAGTGTAACTCTTGTGAAGTTACACCAGGAGTAACTTGAACCCATCTTTTATATATATATATAGAGAGAGAGAGAGAGAGTTGGGTTCAAATTACACTTGGTGTAACTATAAGTAATGCTACACCACTCAATATTTTTTAATTGGATGTAAATTTTGACAAATCCACCGTTAGATTACATTATCTTCATATATTCTCTATGCTTGCAAAATTTCAAGGTGATCAAAGATTAATAGCCATGTCATCAATTAATTTTTTAAATTCACGTTTTTGTAGATTAAAATAATGCATAAATGTTGAGTTTATAAATCAAATAGTAAATAACATCCAATTGACTTGAAAATTGGCATGATTGTTAAGAACATATAGAACATGTAATTCAACGGTAGGATTTTCAAAATATGAATTCTATAACAAGTTATTGGGTGGTGTAACATTACTTAGAATTACACCAAGTGTAACTTAAACTCAACCCATATATATATATATATATATTGGATAATGATAATTAAGTTTGAATTGTAATAATAATATAAATCTTATACGTAGCCTAAAGAAATGTTTATAATACAAAAAATGTACAATATTTTTATATTTCCCAATAAAAATATTCATGCAAGACCGGAACCTTTGTTTGAGAGGTTCATTGACATGTCTTGAACCACTAAGCTACAAGCTTTAGTTGGTGAAGGTGTAAAATTATTATTAAATTTAAATACAGTTTAAGAATTAGAATTATTTCAAAATTACATAACAAATTATCCATTAAAATAAGTAAATTCTCATATTACTTTGTATGAAGAAATATATATTAACATTTATCATTTTTGTTTTATCACGTCTTCTAAGTTTGTGCACACTTACAACCAACGCAAGAGAAAGAAAACATAATTGAGACATGTATACATATATAGCTACTGTTTGCTGTGCTTACTAAGGTGTGCATTTTTTTATTATTTTTTATAATAATCATCATACGTTCATGACATTAAAAATTGGCAAAAATACTTTCTAGTATAATTTGTGATCAATTGTTATTTTCATTCGCTAAATTTACAAAATTATCATTTTAGTTAATTAACTTTGATATTGCGGTCACTCTCACAATACTTCTCTTCTCAATTGACCAAAATTGATTCTTCCCACCGCTGCACACCTTAAGTTTTTCTTCAAACTTTTGGCCCAAAGAAGAAAAAATAATAATAATAATAATAATAATAATAATAATAATGCTAGAGATACAAAATATTTTATAAAAAAATTTTACAAACTGCTAATGTGGTGAATAATTATTAGTAAATGAAAAAGTAATATTAATGGCGGGGTTAGATGAAAACTAATAAGAAGTTTGTCACATCAACATTTTGTAAAAATGTTGTAAAATAGTTTTTGGATGTAGCATCACTCAAAAAAAAAAAAAAAAAAAAAAAGTAGCAAACTGACTTAAGTCTTTTTGGACTTCAATTTTGCACATACAGTTTCCATTCTCGCACTTGCATTCACTATTTTACATTTATTTTTATATGTTAAAATGAGGATATTCTTGCATTAAATATGAATATACATGCAAAATAGTGGTTGTAAATGACTTTTTTTTTTTTTGCTGGATGGTTGTAAATGACTTTAAACGTATATTTTCCCCTTCTTTTTTTAGCTGTTATATTTTCCCCTTCTTTAATTCTTACAAGTTGACTCAAGTCATGCAAATAAATTCATTTTTTCTTTTTATGACCGTGGGATTAATTAAACAAAAAAAAAAAATGCTTTATATACTCAATTTGGGGCAGTTGTACGCTGATGCTAGGGTGGTCACGTGATTACCCTAATTTAGAAAAAAAAAATACTTATTAATATAAAAATTTATGATTTTTTACCTTCAAAAAATTTCTGACCACCTTAATAAATCTTTTTAGACCCAACATAATTAAACTTTGGACAAA
Source organism: Quercus gilva (assembly GCA_023621385.1). NCBI lineage: Eukaryota > Viridiplantae > Streptophyta > Magnoliopsida > Fagales > Fagaceae > Quercus > Quercus gilva. The sequence goes on from CM042476.1 coordinate 26,617,990, forward strand.
ATTTAGCAACAAATTTGGTTGTAGACTAAAGTTACTACTTTACTAATTATATTTTTTTTATTGAATATGAATTTTAACAAATCTTCTATTGGGTTATATTTTTTTTTTTCTTATATCTCTCATGCATACAAAATATCAATAAAACCAAAGATCAATATAGTTATATCCTCAATCAAATTTTTAAATTTGAGTTTTCGTAGTTCAAAATTATACATAAAAAAAATAAGTTTATGAATAGAATAATAAAAGACTAAGCACAAGGTCAATAAAAACAAGAATGTTCCATCAAACCTCAAATCTTTAATTTGGTGACAAAAAATTTTATTAGTTAAGCTGGTTCGACAAAAAAAAAAAAGACTTTTCCAAACCAAGATAACTATTATATCTAATAGCAAGTAAAATATTGTTGCCGCATCATTAAAATATAGTTTTTGGAAACGGTGAATGTCATAGTGTGGGGAATTACTCAATTGTAAAACCTGGTGAAATTATTGTTTTACACGGACGAAAAAATTTAATTTTTTAATGTTTATTAGCTTCATTTGACATTAACTCAAAATCATTTTTTGTGTTTGGTGTTATTGAAAATTGATAATATTTTTTATAATGCCAAACAGTTATATGACTATACTATACTATAGGCCAAATACATAATCAACCTTAAAATTGAAGGAAAAATTTAAAGAAAAAAGAAAAGAAAAGAATGGTCATAAGTTCATTAGAACAAAATTCATTATTTTTCTCATTAAGACATTGTTGAAAATCATAAACCACAAATGGCATCTGAAACCTTAAATAGCTGCATAATAACAAAGTCTTCGTACAGCGAGTTTGTGGTTTTTGTCCCTATATGCATGCATGCTGCAAGCACATTCGAAGGTAGTGATAAAGACACAAGTGGATAACAACCTCAGGTCCGGTTATATATTTACCCAGATGTAGCTGTGGTTTCTTTAGGTCCTCTTCACTAAAAAAGACAAAAAAAGTTTTCACTTAATTAGCTATCTTAATCAATATTCTTATCCGTATCAACATCAATCTAGACTTTATAGTAAAAGTTTTGTGGCCTTTGTATGGAAAAGTTTTGTGGCCTTTTTGATATTCCTCTTTTAGCCAAATTTTCTAGTAAAATACCTTGTGTCTGAAACTATTTAGAGATATGTCCCTATTTTAAACTTAATTTTCAATGAAAAACTTGATTTGGCAAAAATCGAGTTTCAAAATAGAGACATATCTCTAAATAGTTTCAGACAGAGGGCATATTGCTAGAAAGTTTGGCTGAAAGGAGTAAAACCCAATTTTGGCCAAGACTTCTTATCCTTCAGCTATGCAAAAATAGACGCTATGATTAAAACAAGGTTACTTTTCCACACGGAACACAAAATAAAACAACACAAACCTCTCTTTTTTTTGTTAATAACGACATAAACCTCAATCAAGGTGATGGTATGAACAGTATTCATGCCCAGAGAATGTAGCTGGAGCTCGATGGTTCCACCTTAAAAAAAAAAAAAAAAAAAAAAAAAAAAAAATCTAAAACAATGAAATCCATCACCCCACATAATTTTGAAGCTCAGCCTGGTGTTGAGGTTTAGGAACTTCCATATTTAAAACCACCCTCATGTGCCAAAAGGAAAGGGGTTACACAAACTGTGCGCAAAAACATTGAAGACCAATTGCATATCCCCCAAGGTACCTTCAAATGTGCCGATAGCCAAAACTAAAATAGAGTCCAACCAAAAGAAAAAAGTGCATAATATCCAAGCTAGTTATCTTCAAATGTGCCAATGAGCATGTTATTTATCAGAAGTACAATCCATATTGATCAACTCCAAGTAGTGATGGAACTTGATCTCAGGTGATTACCTTTATAAGCAAGTTGGCAATCATAATTTTTTTTGAAGAATATCTCCTTCATCAACAAAATATTATCTCCTTCATCTTCTTCCAATATTTATCTGACTTCTCTTCAGGTTTGTCATTTAGTCCAACTTTAATTGGATTAAGAAATTTATAACTTCACATTAGCACATGCCGAAGTTGTTCATTCCATCAATTTTTTTAATCTCAAGTTTTTACATTAAAGACTATACAAGTCCTAATTACCAAAAATTTTATAGAGGACTTACTTATCTTTCTTTATAATGATTATATTCGTGAATCACTTAGCAATAAGTCTCCAAAGAAAACAAATCCAAATGTCTAAGTAGCAAACTTTGGTTTTGAAATAAGTTTGTTGAGTGAACAACCCTCCAAAGGCACCCCCAAACAAGATTGATTATAACAACTATTATGGATGTGAGAAAGTTCTAACAAACAAGCAGCAAGAATAAAAAATTATAAAAATAAATAAAAATAAAAAATAAAAACAATAGTCACAATCACACAGAGAAGAGAAGAAAACAAGGCTTACGAGGTCTAATAATAACCTATAAGCACAAGTAGCCGTTGATAAATTCATTATACCACAAATAGATTACAAAGTGTTTATATACTCACTAATAAAAATCTCTCTAATTATCTCTTCAAAGTCTCTCCCTAAGGGAGGACTCTTTAACTAAAACCACAAAATCTTTCTATTTATATGATGCAGAGTGTGGAAGTATCAAAAAGCAGAACACGTCTACTTTTAGAAAACAAGAAACAAAACATGTTTACTTTTAAAAATAACCTCGAATCTACGAGAGTTCCTTGAATCCACAAGAAAAAAGAGCTCTGGAATTATAAGATTTCAATATATCTATTTCTTGTCAAACAATAACTAATTAATGACTTACTTATTTGACAACTAATAGACTATCTTTTATACCAAGGAATTAAGCATCAAATAAAATAAAAAAAGAGTCAAATCTCCAAACTTGATTCAAATTCTATCAAATAATCTTATTTATTTTATTATGAGTTTCACCTAATCCCAAACGGAAGAGTTATAAGTTAGGCCAAACTCAACAATACATCTGAGATTCTGAATTAAATGAAACTTCCAAGTAACTTAATAAACTGAATTTTAAAAGGACTAATACAACATGACAGATTAAATAAAGACTAACGCAGCTACAAAAGCTTCCAACACCATAACTGAAAACACTACATTACACCACACTGCAACTCGATTACTAAATTACTAATCGCTAGAAGATGTTCTTATATAGAATGACGAATACAACACTAATGAACAGCATAAACCACGAAAGCGGAAAGACCAATTATACCACTTTCCAATACATAGTTTTTGAGATGCATATATGGCTTAAGAATATTCATCTTCATCATCATCATCATTAGGCTGGTCATCATCATCGAGAATCGCCTTGCCCACCTCAGGGACCGCATCCATTAGCCCCGAACCTAACCCTTTCCCCAACCCCTCAAAAAATTGACCTGCGAAGCCATTAGCACCTCTTTTAGGCCTCTGCTTCACATTCGGATCGGTAGGAGGGTGATCCACAGTCCTTCCGAACTTATAAGAAAAAGCTAGTGCTCCTTGTGCCTTACCGTCTGAGGTCGCAATGCTTTTGCTCATATGTTTTTCATCTTCTGCTGCATCATCATCATCATCATCACCAAAGCATTTCAGCAGTTCTGAGATGAGCACGCGGACTTCACCAATATCTTTGTCCCTTATACCGTGACTTTTCTGTCAGCTTAACAACCAAATCAAGATGGTTCTCCTGAGCTATAGCAAGGTTGATGGTGAACTTAACGTTGAAGTTCCATGTAGGGTTTGAACCACCTTCTGAGTCAACCGATGTTTTGTTTTTCTCTCAGAGGAATTGAGGATATTTTTGTAGTCACGAATGAAAACTACGGCATAAGGTTTCATTTTTTTGACATGATTTACGTACTTTAATCCCTGAGCGGACTGAATTACAAGTTCTAAATTAAGGACTGTAACTCATGTTGTGTGGACTTTAATTGGAGAGACGAGTATGGATGTGAGTGAATGTACATGCTAGTTTGCTATTATGTTAGGCTTGGCAATGTGATGTGGCTTATAGCATCACTCATAATCTACTTATAAGTGCACGAAGACAGAGATAAGGTTAGAAAATTCCTGGTAAGGTATCCTAAGTGAACCATTCAAATTAAGATGATTTTTATAATTAATTAATATTTTTGTAGATGACAGGCTTATTCAGAAGACTTTAAAAATTATTCACTTTAAAAAATTAAAATCTTTCGTAGATGGTAGACTTAGTCAAGAAAACTTTATAATTAGGAAAAAGTTTAGGAATTCGTTAATGAATTATTTCAAAAAAAATTTTAAAGGAAAAAAAATTTTAATTTTTTTTTTTATTTTCAATAAAAGTAATATAAAAAATTTTCTAAAATAGTTCATTAAAAAAATGTTTTAAAGGTATCTGTTAAACAACTTTTGTAAAAGCCCACCACAATTGAAATTGACTAGCCATGTTTCATTGTTTCATTCAAATTTCTCTCCCCTCACTCATCGTCATCACAATACCCTATCACTTTTATTGTTAGCTTCCTTTACTTCACATTTTCAATTTTCATTATTTTTCAATATTTTACCTTCTAGCCACCTTTCAAAAGACCTCATCAGTCAATGCAAGTTTTCTCATAGTCTCACACTAACCCTCTTCAATCTCTCTACTCTACCATTCTTTATTTTTTATTTTCCATTTTTATTTCTATTTACTTCAATTTATATTTATTTATTTTATAGTTGATGATTTTTTTTTCCTTTTATTTATTAAGTCCTCTTCATCACTAAAAAAGAAAAAAAAAAAATAGACGCTACAAATTATCCGTATCAACATCAATCTAGACTTCAGGTAAGTTTTGTGGCCTTTTTGATAGCAAATTACTAACTAATCTTCCACTAAGGTTTCTTATTATCCTTCAGCTATGCAAAAATAGACGCTACAAATAAAACAAGGTTACTTTTCCATGTGGAATACAAAAATAAAACGATATAAACCTCTCAATCAAGGTGATAGTATGTAAAATATTCATGCCCAGAGAATGTAGCTGGAGCTTGATGGTTCCACCTAAGAAAACCTCTAAACGATGAAAACCATCACCCCATATTATTTTTGAAGTGAAACCTGGTGTTGAGGTTTAGGAACTTCCATAATTAAAACCCCCATTCGAGTCCCAAAAAGATTACACAAATTGTGTGCAAAAACATTGAAGAACAAATGCATATTATTTTTCATTTTGAAGGAAGCCAAAGCTAAAATAGAGACAATAGATCCGTAAGATTTTAGCCAAATCTACTCTCCCTGCCATTAACGGACTTCGACCGACACCCAAAAGACCCAATTCATGCAAATTGAAGCTACTTCCTAGTCGGCAATGGGTGCCGTTCTGGGGACTCAAAGTGATTGAGTCAAGTTTAGGTTGGGCACAAACTTGACCTGTGGACAACCATATCTATGACTCTTGATCTATGATGATTGTTCATCAAGCCAAGATACTACTTTGTTTTTTGTGTAGTTGAGATTTGAACTAATATCTCTTATTTGAAAATAAAAAAATTTGTTAATTGAACTAATTGAAATCTACATCTTATCTTATGTTTCTATTGTACCCCACATCACAAGCAGGTGCATAAAAGCATAACACACACACACACAAACATGTTTCTTCTAAGAGAACGGAAAAATCTCCATCTATTTTCTATTTACACTACTAAACATTGGCAGCAAATTACTTAAAATTTTCTCCATATTTTAAGATAGAAACCTTTTTTCCCCTTATTTTAGCTAACCACTTTTCTTTTCACCCACATTTGATTTCTTATTCTAAACCCTATTTTATTTAAATATTATTTCTTCATTCATTTTTAAGTATTCCCCTCACTTTTCAAAATACCTACTTTAGTTTATCATAGTTACAAAGGCACAAAAATTATAAACAAATGTTTAGGGAGTGAATAATGTTCCCTAAAGATAAGGAGAAAATGTTGCTAAAACCCATCTTAGGAGGGAAATGGGTAAGCACATGTATGTAGATATTGGGTTTTTTTTTTGGTTAATTATGTTCATCCCTTACACTATTTTAGGTAATCTGCTATTAGTGCTCAAAACTAATGCTAAGATGCCTCATGTTTTAGGGATCAAATCAATCAAACAACATATGAGAAAATTATCTTGTGCTCTTTGAAAGAAATGCTTCCTCCTCTCACGCCAATGGTAGTTCTCACCATAAATTTAATTAACAAAAAACACTTTTATGTAATGGAAAAATTGTTGTTCTTAGAGTACTGAATAATTACTCTTATTTAAAAACATAATTAAGGGAACAAAATCAAATAAATAAATTGTTTGAGAGACCAAAATCAAACTAACTCCTAAGATGAAAGTACAAAATTGTTCTCATTTTGAAATTTCATGTATCAAATCATATATATTTTTTAATTTAAATTTAAATGACCAAAATTAAACTGTCACGCCCCGAACCCAACTATACAGATAGGCATGTGACAACTGCCGCACGCTTATAAAGTAAGCACTTTACAAGTGTGCAAGGCCTTCTCAGCAACGGAAAATTTTATCCTCAAAAATAAAATCAAATAAATCCAAAATACCTTAACAATTCCTTTATGAATAGATCTCCAATAATTTAATAGGAGCAAGATCCAAATCTCATGTACATAATGCCTATTGGCCAATAAATATAAAATTATTAGAAGACCATCCTATCCCAAAATCACTAAGCTTCTTTCCTTTCTCACAACACAACATCAAAACTTCCAAAACTTGCTATTCTTCACAATCTGAAACTGGAGGGAAAAAAAAAAGGGTGAGTTGACAACTCAATAAGTAACCAAAATCCTAATAAGTTCTATCAAGTAATAGATCTGTAAAGTAATAAGATGTAATATAAGTCTTCAAAAGTTATAATATACTATAGGTTTTCCAAAATAACTAAAAAAGTTTCATAGTCTTAAAATAATAAGTTTGCAAATAGATCACATACTTTTATCTGACAAATATATCATAGATGGTTTAGAAAGTAGTCAGTTTTCCATATATCAAAGTTATAACTTACAATATGTTCGAGAAGGATACATAAGCAGTTTTAATGACTTCAAATGGTTCAAATACTCAAACATTTCCAAAATCACATATTTAGTTATAAGGACTCAAAATAGTTCAAATATTCAAACGTACTTCATATTCTTAATAATCTTATGACTATGGTCACGCTATATCCCCGTGACTGGGCATCAAAGTACCAATGAATAACCCCCATTGGCTTGGGTATCAGAATACCAATGAATAACCCCCATTGGTTTGGGTATCAGAGTACCAATGAATAACCCCCATTGGCTAGGTATCAAAGTACCAATACATAACCCCCATTGGCTGGATATCAGAGTACCAATGAATAACCCACATTGGTTTGGGTATCAAAGTACCAATGAATAACCCCCATTGGTTGGGTATCAGAATAAATTCATAGTCAAATTGTTCATAATCATTTATATGAAATCATAGTTTCTAACAAAAATATATCTTATTCAAATTCATATATATAATCATATATTCAATATTCAAATCTATTTGTGATATTTCTATAATTCTTTACTTTAAATCAATACAACTAAAATAATAAAATAAAATAAATCTTATATTCAATGCTCATGTATATTTGTGAAAATTCTTTATTCTTTACTTTGAATCAGTATAACTAAAAACAATTAAATAAAATACATCATATATTCAGTAATCATATATATTTGTGATGATTCTTTACTTGAAATCAGTAATACAATAGAAATAAAATTGTAAAATTGTAACAACCGTAAACAATTTTCAGTAGTTAAAATACGCAAAATAAAACCAATTAGGATAAGGTTACTTACCTCCAAAAGCCATACCAAAAGAAACTTCACCCTAACACTTCTTCTAAAAAAATCCTTAGATATCATTGCCTAAAACAATTTTGCAAGTACCATTCACTAAATAATCAAATAATTTAAGAATGACTTATAACAGTATCCAGCCAACAGAGCAACTACTAGAATTATCCAATAATTCCTTTTTATTATCTCAAAGTAAAAGTCCTTGTATATATCCTCTACTGCCTCTAATAAAACCTAAGATACATATTGTCATATAGGGTCAAAAGCATCGCCTAAACCATGTTCCATGATCACTTGCTGACTTCCCCATATGCCTCAGTTACCAAACCAATGAACTAATAATAATAATAATAATAATAATAATAATAATAATAACCATGATATTAGAATTAAGGAAGCTAGCGTTGCTATGAAAAGGGAATTATTCTATGGATATATATATATATATATATATATATACCACTGCCGCCTCTAGCTTTCCTTTGGCATGAGGACAATTCACACAAACCAAGCTCTGACAAAAGCTTTAAGAAAACACTATTCTTCCTCTACCAAATCAATAAACAAATAATAATTACTCTTAAAGAAGTTGGCGTTCCTTCCTTTGGTCAAGCGTTTTTTTTTTTTCAATCCGGTACTATTCCTTTAAGAAAATTGTGCAGAACAGACCCATGCGGCTATGTCTAAAGAAAGTCACACTATTGGCCGAGATACTCACATAAAAAAAAAAACTTTAATTCTAAATAATACTTAGATTTGACAAGAAGGAGATTCTTAAGCTCTTACCTCAAAGGCATAGTCAATCCTTCTTTACTTCAATCTTTTGAGTAGTCTCCTCTCTCAAAAACATCTCCCATATAAGTTGACATATTAAGCTTTTATATAGTTAGGGTTTCAACCTTATTTTCTAAAAACTCCCACATAATTATAAATGATCAAATTGACCCCACAAGAGATTTACTTAAATAGCCTTCCTTTTTTTTTTTTTTTTTTTTTTTGGGTATTACATAAACCTATCCCAAACTTTAAGAATCACAAGTATAATTTACCAATTATCTCTTTAATCTTTACAATGGTAAGCTTTTTACGCTCTCATATGCCTCTTTTTTATTTTCTTTTTCTTTTGGCCAAAAATTGTTTTTCAATTGAAAATTGACAATTTGACATAACTATTTTGAATCCTAATCACTCCCACATGACCCAACTTTTCACCTAGTTCCTAGCTCTCATTTGAACTTACACAATTTATCCATGAAGTTATATTTCATTTGCATGAGCAATCTTTCAGTCTATATTTTATGTTTAGTGTCATATAAGCTTGATACACATGTTTAGTTCGTTCAATAAAATAATATCACGTCATTTTTCATTATGTTGCATCATTTTCATTATTCCATGTGGTATCATTTTATTGGACGGATTAAATATATATAAAAGATTATAGAGACCTTAAATATCATTGTCCTAAACCCTAATGAGTATACAAATGTTGTCTAATACCTAGGTAGCAAACTTTGGTTTTGATATAAGTTTGTTGCACGGAAAATTCTCAAGAAGCACTCCCACAAAAGATTGATTGTAAAAACTTTATGGGTGTACGAAAGATCTAACAAAAAATAATAAAAGACTAATACAACACATAAGATAATTGATGGATTAAATAAAGATTCACGCAACTACAAAAGCTGTCAACGTTACACCGGCAATACACTGCAACTCGATTACTAATAGTTAGAAGACATTCTTAGAATGACTAATAAAACACTAAATTGAGTAGCACAAACCACCAAAGCAAAAAGACTAATTAACACACTTTCCAATACATATCTTTTCAGGTGCATTATCACCTAGATATCATATAACCCTTTAGATTCCTATAATTCCTTAACCTGTTGATCACACCTAGTTTCAAGAATATTCATCTTCATTATCATCATCAGGCGTGTCATCATCATAGAAAAACACCGTGCCCAACACACCCATTAACACTTCTCCCAACCCCTCAACAAATGGACGTGCGAAGCCATTAACACCACTTTTAGGCCTTTGCTTCACATTCAGATCAGTAGGTGGGTGCTCTAGAGTCCTCCCGAACTTATAAGAAAAAGCTAGTGCGCCTTGTGCCTCACCATCTGAGGTCACAATGATTTTACTCATATGTTTTTCATTTTCTGCAGCATCATGATCATCACCAAAGCCTTCCAGCAATTCCGAAATGAGCACACGGACTTCACCGATATCTTTGTCCCTTAAACCGTGAGTTTTCCGATGCGACTTAAGCTTAACAACCAGATCAAGACAGTTCTCCTTAGCTACGGCAAGGTTGATGGTGAACTTAACGTTGAAGTTCCTTGTAGGGTTTAAACCACCTTCTGAGTCGACCGATGTTTTTCTCTTGGAGAAATAGAGGATATTGTTGTGGTCACGAATGAAAACGACGGCAAAAGGTTTCATTTTTTTGACATGATTTATGTACCTCAATCCCTGAGCGGACTGAATTACAAGCTCTTAAGGCTTGTAACTCATATTGGGTGGACTTTGGAGAGACGAGTATGGATGTGAGTTAATGTGTATTCTATTATGTTAGGCTTCGCAATATAAGGTGGCTTATGTAGCATCACTTTTCATCTACTTATATAGAAGCCCAAGCAAACAGAGATAGCGTTCAAGAAGACTTTTTTATTTTTTTATTTTTTATACATAGATAAAAATTTTACTCTAATATAATCTAAGTATATATGTGTGTGAAGCTCCCTCTTGAAGACTTAAACCCTAGCCCTTACCTTCTACACCTCTCAAGCACTCTATCGCATTAAAGGTGTGCGGTGGTCATCCAAGAAGACTTTTGATAATTAATATCTTTGTAGATGACAAACTTATTCAAGAATTCTTTAATAATTAAATCTGTGTAGATGGTATGGTTGAGATTTGTGGAGGAGGATGTGCGACAGAAGAATTTAATTTAATTTATTATTATTTTTTCATTTTTAAGGAAGCCATAATAAATGTTTAAAACCATATGTTTTAAATTAGTAACATATTTTCACAATATATTCTGTGATTGTCGAGTATTACTCTAACTAAAAAACAGAAAAAATGGATGAATATATCTTCCATCACCTTCTCATTGTGATCATTGGAGAAAATGAAAGAGATAGGCATCAAGTGGGAGGTAAGCGACTGAGTCTATTTCCTACACACGTTTCATGGCTATTTATTGACTGTTCACTTTAATAGTGGGACTAAGCTGGACTTCATGAACTTTTTATGGCATTAGGGCCTACGTTATCCCTCACGTAACCCCAAAAAAAAAAAAAAGATTATACGTGGGCAATGGACATACCATTGCGGTAACTTAAAATTGACACAAACTAGTTATCCCAAAAAAAAAAAAATGAAACAAACTCTATGTCATTGGACCATTGAGGATCATATAATGTCAAAATCTTATTTAGTTTCTTACATATTACATACACTAAAAAAGTCATGATAAGAATTCAAAAATTCTGTTTAGTCATGCAGCCAATAAATTTATCAAAGTTATGAATTATTCTAAACAGATAGTATGGATAATATTTAAACAATTAAACCTCAATTATCAATCACCAACTCAAAAACAATAATAATAAAAGGAATAAAAGGTAGTAAAGTAGAAAACCAATGAAGAAACAATACAAAGGAAAAACCATTATGATAGATCCAACCTTGTAAAAAAAAAAAATTAGAAATAAGAGTTAAAAAAATTTACTTACAAAACCTTTGAAATTAAAAGCTCTATTATAAGTTGTAATCCTTGCAAACGTCTGACTTGCCTTCCTACTGTAGTGGTTCAAGAACCTCTGGAATCCTTCTACACAAATCTCCTTTACCAAAGAATCCCGTCCACAATCCGAAACTTCGGGCAAAAATAACACCAACTCTTTGTGGTTTCAAGAAGTCAATGGTTTAGATTAAAGAAAAAACTCTCAATTAATTAAAACTCTAAACAGATCTCACAAAGAGTAACACTTAAAGGAGAGAGATTTAGAATTGTTTTGTAATGACCTAAGTATATAGTCCTAGCCACATTTGCACTTATAACCCAAAAGGCTTAGTTAGGCTACAATTGAGGCTTATCGTAATTACTTACAAACTCAAGATTCACCTAATAAACACTCAATGTGGGATCCAGCACATGCCCATACAACACACCCTTAAACAATCCAATCAAATCTATACAATTTGAAGTACCACAATATCTCCTACTTAAATTCTTGACTTCCACATTAGGGCCCACATTGTGTTGTAGTGCCCCCAAGTCACATAGCATTATTAGGTTTACTCTAATACCATTGTATTGTCATGCCCCCAACTAAACCAATAGGCTAGATACATGACAATGACTACATACTTGTAAACTTTTCGCCTAACAAGCTTGCAAGGTCTACATAAAAGAGCAAAAGAATCCTCCAACAATCAGTAAGTAAAATTAAATCCAATAACTAATAATTTAATTGTCAAAGTTTCATAGCATTAATAAAAATAAAGTCCAAATTTCAAGTGGATAAAAGATTAAATACGCCCAATCTTATTTCAAAATATTCCTAAACTCCTCATGCACACACACTTGCCACAACACTTGTTATTCCATAGGATTTGAATTTGAAAGAGAGAGAAGGAGACCGGGGGGGGGGGGGGGGTGGTTTCAGTTTTGCAACTCAATAAATAACCAACTCCTAATTAACTAACTAGATAAAGCATATTTACAAGTAAAATAAATGAGCTTACATTGTTATATTAGAATAGAACTTAATAAGCTTAGAAATGTTGTTCAGTTCAAATGGAACTTTGGACAAATGAAATGCAAATACTTAAAATGAAATTATAATTTGCAAAGCGTTCTAGAGCAATCAAAATTGTAATTTGCAATGAGTTCAAAAACTTCAAAGAATTTCGTTGGAGTTGAAACAATCACTATATTAGATTTCATATTCTTAACAAATTTCATTATTTTATGACTGTGATCAAGCTAAATCCTTGTAATTAGACTCAAAATCACGTGTAGGCCATGATACTCCTCAAAAGTAACTAGTTTTGATGCTAATGTATAACCCCCATAGTTTGGGTCCAAAGTATAGTCAGTCTATACATAAATTCTTCTATAAGGTTATGTAGTCTTATGTCAGTCTGTATATAAAATCATATTTTAGACAATATTCTATTCAAATAATGTTCTTTTAAAAAATTTACACATGTTTTATTTAGATTTGAGAAGAATATAAATTTTTTAAATCAAGTTAAATTATTTAAATCATTGTAGCTAAATAGTCAAATAAAAATATTTGAAAGAAAAGACAAAGATATACTAAATTATTTTAATTAAACAAAATATAACTAGGTCAGAAAAGGTAAATTCGCACTTCTCCCAAACCTTCCCTTCTAGGATCCACGAATACCACCTAAAACAATGAGTCAATGACTCAATTACATCAATTTTTATAGGTGATTTTATTTACTTTCACTCTTGGTTAACTAATGTCTATCTGGCCATTACGAAAGCTCTCTAACCAGTTATATACCAAGTAATAAAGGAATTTCTATATACATAAGTTCTAGATCTGTTCAATACCAAAAGAAAGAGAATACATCTAAAACATCTTATAATCAAAGTTAGGCCAACAGATGATTCTAACTGCCGCTAGCAGTTTTGAAGTTGGCATGTTGTTGTATGTTTGTGTGTTATCAAAAAATAGTTAGGCCAACAGGTGAAAACCTCATGGCCATGGGTGCATCATACATTCTTTATGAATTGTAACTATCAATCAAGTTCTTTATACCATGCTCCACTTCTATGTACCACGAATAAAAAAATAACACCTATCTTCTTTAATTTTTCCTTTCACAACTAAAGTCGAGATAATCTTATAGCCTAAAATTCTCGCCAAGAACCATGCAACATGTGTGGGTATGGCCATTTGCCAATGCACTTATGCACAACGAGAATCATGTCTCTCTCTCCTCTTAATATATGCTGCTACCATACGAGGGAAGCAGGTGCAGAGCTAAGAATTTTTGTTTGAGGGCCAAGTTGCAACATTAATATATTTATTAAGACCACCCCTTCCCTTCCCCCCCCCCCCCCCCCCCCCACACACACACACACACACGCCACATAACAAGTTGAAAAATATAGATTCAAATATGTTTGGTGTCAAACTTTATCAAATATTTAACAGATATAAGAGCACATTTTGTGATAAAAAAATAAAATTGCAAAAATTAAGTTATGTTTCTATAACTATTAGACCAATTATTTATTTTAAGAGCATCATTAAACTAATTCAAATATTTGGAGGGCCAGCTCTTATTTTTGTAGGCTAAATTTTAAAAACATTAAAATAATTATATATATTAAGGAAAATTTCAAAATAATGGGTGGTCCTAGAAGGAAGGGTATCGTAGATTACACACACTTCAAAACTGTGATAGTTCCTTTGTTTTTGGAGAGTGTGTACTATATGTACGCTAGACATTTTCCATGAGATAATTCAAATTTGGCTAAATTACAACTAAGAGCATCCACAGCAGTGGAGCTATTTTTTTTAGCTATTTGGCACTACAAAAAGCTACTTTATCTATTTTACCTACTCATTTTACAAAACATCTAACATCAATGGATCTATTTTAGCTTTCAACATAATAAAATAATATAAACATCACAATAAAATAATATATCTACTACAATAAAATAATACATCCCACTACCAAAAAAAAACAACACAAACCGATCAATGGCACAATCCACAACCACTGTCAACCAAGAACAACCACCCAACAACAACTAACAAGCCAAGAACAACCACCCACAACCACTGTCAAAAATCCAAATTAGCCAAAAACCACCACACATATCACCCCTACCACACCACCACTGACCCATGAAGATGAAGATTGGCGATGAAGCCACATGGCGCTCATCTAACTATTTCTCGATCGCGCTCACTAAAATCACTATGTGGTTGAGGAGTTGGGGATCTTTGTTTGTACTGTCCTCGACGAGAATGATCAACGAGTCTTCGAGAGGTTCTCTGACGATGAAGAGCTAGTCCTCATTGAAATGTAGCAACGCACTGTGATTGTTCATGGATCCTCACCTTGTTTTGAATGATTGAGCTTCAGTGGGCTGGTGACGTTGAGGTTCAAATCGGGCCGACAGCAGCGAGGCAAAGAGGTGAGAGTTCAAAGGTGAGAGTTTGAGAGAGTTAAGAGTTCGTGAGTTTGTTGAGGGTGGAGAGTTTCAGACGGGTTGGATAATAAAAGAGTAGAAAAAAAAATAAATAGTATTTTAAACGAACAATTGAATAATAATAATAAAAAAATTTAGCTCTTAGCTACATTGCACAACCATATATAGTTGTGCACTGTAGCAATAAAGGTAAAAATTTTACCTTTAGCACCACTATTGCAACACTCTTTTTATATATAGTAGTGCTAAAAATAGCTTTTTAGCACCACTATTATGGATGCTCTTACAGTACACAACTCTTAATAGTTTTGAATATCATTCATTCCACTCCTACCGAAACAAACAGAAAAGCTCAGATCGGTATGCAAATCATAATGGTAACCCCCATGTTCCACCTCAAATGAAATTTTGACCCATTTTGGATCATTTCGAGGGTTTTGGACAGTTTCAATCAGTACCATCCAAAATTAAAAATTTTGCCAGAATGTAGAGGAAATATTAAAAAAGAAAAAAAAAATAGATGAAGCAATCAGGCACAATTTGACACCCATTAATATAGTAGATTATTAGTGGTGGTAAGTAAAAAATAAAATGTTAATAATGATCCCAATGAGAAGTAGTAAAAGTTTCTCAATTCAACATGTGTGAAAAAAAAAAAATCAATTTTATTATGTGTACGACACTTTAGTATTGTGTTAGAGTATCCACAGTAGTGGTGCTAAAAAGCCATACTGGAATTTTTAGCACCTCAAATACCTAAAAACCATTCTGTAGCAATGGAGTTATAGGTAAAAATTTTACCTCTTCAGCTACAGTGCACAGCCATCTATAGTTGTGCACTGTAACTCCAAAGTTAAAATATATATATATATATATATATATAACTATTCTCTCTCTTTTCCATTAAAATATTCTCTTTCTCTCTTCTTTCTCTATTTTTTCTCTCTTTCCTTTTGTCAGACTCAGAGTCTTAGCTGTCTCTCTTCCTTCTCTATCTCTTCGCTATCTTTTCTCTCTTCTTTTTGCGTGATCGATGATGGTGGTCTGGGTTTGATGGTGGGTTTTATGCCTCTTGGTCTTGTTTCTTCTTTCTCTCGTTCAAGCTCAGATGGTGGGTTTGATGGTGGCCTGGGGTGCTAGCTCAACACTCTTGGTCTGAAAATCAAGCTCAAATCAGTTGGATTTTTGGCAATGGTTATGGGTGGTCTTAGCTTGCTAGTTGTTTTTGGGTGGTTGTTCTTGGTTGGCAGTGATTGTGGATTGTGCCGTTTGTGGTTTTTTTTTGTAGTAGGATTTATTATTTTATTCTAATAGATATATTATTTTATTGTGTTGAAAGCTAAAATAAATCCACTGTTACAGGATGTTTAGTAAAATGAGTAAGTAAAATGGATAAAGTAGCTTTTTATAGTGTCAAATAACTAAAGAAAATAGCTCCACTACTGTGAATGCTCTCAGGAGAGGATGAGCAGACAAAAGGAAATCAATTGATTGCTTTCACGTGAGTGAGTTTGGGAAATGAGAAAAAGAGTTGTTAGTGAACCTTCATGGAAGATTCCTTATGTAGAATTACCCAAAATGTTAATTTTAAATAATAATATGCACACTTTATTTGAGATCTTAAAAAATTGTATGTATTAATCTATTATTTTTTTTATATAATAGTAATTAATATATATATATATATGCGGTAACCTTGAATGGTATTGAAATATTTTATTTCAAATTCAATAGACAAACTCGAATAAGGTATATTAGAACTAGTAGTTTCTAGTACCAAAGGAGAAAAAAATTGTAAGAACTTAATGATGAAATATTCAATTAAGCAAAACCTAAAACAACCATGAATGCCATATTGTACACGGGGTCGAAAATTCATAGCAAAATGATAAAAAGAGTACCAAAACAAAACAAATATGCAGTGCATTTCCATATAAAACATTGTGTCCAACAATTCTTGAGTAAAGTTTCATACTTTTATGGTGAGCCACTTTTTACTATGCCCCCAAATATGTTCAAAAAGACATTATAGCTGGTTAAAAGGTAGGACCTAAAGAATATTTTGTATAGCATTATTGACTGGCCCCACATGTGTCATTGCTTTCCTCCCCTAAAACATCATCACCACTAAGTTTAGTACTATATATTAGCTTCCTTCACATCATCTTTTCAAGTTACACTTTTCTAATATTCTACTTTCTAGCCACCTTCCAAAAGACCTCGTCTTTCCATGCAACAAGTTTTTCTCAAAGTTTCACACTAAGCTCTATTCAACAAAGTAATGATACATGTCATAACAAAATTTACAATTTTGTCACAACTTGTTTATATGATAAATTGTAAATAATAAAGTTCTAAACCTATTACTTTTATTTTATCATTTACAACTTATCACAAAAACAGACCGTGAGTTTTATTTAGATACTAGCATTTTTGCTCTTCAATCTCTCAATTCTTCCTTCTCGTCTTTTTGTTTTTTTCATTTCTATTTTACTCCTCTTTCTATTTGTTAATTTATTTTATGGTTGATGATTTTTTTTTCCTTTCATTTATTAACCCAATTAATAGTCTATGCAGTACATTTCCATACAAAACACGTTGGGGGGGGGGGGGGGGCGGAAAAGTTCCAAAAAAACATTATTGCAAAAGAGCTCGTCTTTCCATTTTTATAAGTTTAGTACTATATATTAGCTTCTTTCGCTTCATCTTTTTCAATTTAGATTTTTCTAATATTCTACTTTCTAGCCACCTTCCAAAAGAGCTCGTCTTTCCATGCAAGAAGTCTTTCTCAAAGTTTCCCACTAAGCTCTATTCAACAAAGTGATGATACACATCAAAACAAAATTTATAATTTTACCGCAACTTATTTACGTGGTAAATTATAAATAATGAAGTTATAAGCAGACCATTTTTACTTTATTATTTACAATTTATCACATAAACAAGTTGTGAGTTTTATTCAGATACTAACATTTTTGCTCTTCAATCTCTCTATTTTTCCTTCTCTTTTTTCTCTTTTTTTTCATTTCTATTTTACTCCACTTTCTATTTGTTAATTTATTTTATGGTTGACGATTTTTTTTTCTTTTTATTTATTAACCCAATTAATAGTCTATGCAGTACATTTCCATACAAAACACGTGGGAGGTGGAGGGGCGGAAAAGTCCCAAAAAAACATTATTGCTAGCCCAAAAAAAAATAGGCCCTAAGAGCATCCGCAGCCGAATTCTAAATCCTATCTTATTTTATCATCTCAAAAAGTCACTTTTTCAATTATACAATACAATTTTACAATTCTCCAACATCCCAACTTCTATATCCCAATCCTACACATTAAAATAATATTTTTACACAATAAAATAATATTTCTCACAATTACCATTATACATTACAACACATTATTTATACATTATTTATTCTTTCTCTCTCTTTCCTTCTGGTCAGGAACCACAATCACCACCACCACTGCACACCACCACCGCTGCCACCACCACCGCCGGCAACCCAGAAACTATCGTCAACACCAAAAAAAAAAAAAAAAAAAAAAAAAAAAAAAAAAACCCAGAGAAAATCACAATGAACAAACCCAGAGAAAATCACCGTGAACAAACCCAGCCACCCCAGCAAATCACAACAACAATCCCAACAAACCCAACAATCCCAGCAAATCACAACAGCAAATCTCCACAGCACCCACGCGATCAAAACCCCATCGGAACGGAACCCACCTCGCCATCGAAACGGAACGGAACCCCATCGGAATGGAACGGATCTCCATCGGAACGGAACCCACCTCGCCAAACCGATCTCCATCGGAATGGAACGGAACCCCATCGGAACAAAACCCACCTCGCCAAACTGATCTCCACGCACGACTCGATCTCCAAAACAAAAATTTGAACGGAACGGAACCCACCTCGCCATCGGAACGGAACGGAACCCCATCGGAATGGAACGGATCTCCATCGGAACGGAACCCACCTCGCCAAACCGATCTCCACGCACGACTCGGATCCACCGCGCTAACCTCCAGCCATCACGCCGATCTCAACCGCGCCACCAGCTCGCCACCACGCTGAGATCGGCGTGATGGCCGGAGGTTTTTGAATTCCAGACTCACATCACTAGTGATTCGGTGAGAGAGAGAGGGGATGAGAAAGAGATGAGGAAGAGAGAGAAAAGAAAGAGATAAAATGAGGGTGGAGAGAGAAATTTGCCGGGTAAAATCAATTAAAAAATATTTTTTTTATACCATTTTGCTACAGTACCATCTCAAATGTAAGATTACCATCTCAAATGTAAGATGGTACTGTAGCAAAATCCCAAATTTTTTTTTGCATATAAGATATAGCCTTCCTATTGCTGATGGGTTTTGGGGCTTAAATGCCAAATGTGCTTAACATTTGGCATTTACAAGCCCAAATGCAGATGCTCTAAAGTACTTTTGAAAAAGCTGGCTCCCAAATGAAACTAACTGCCCCCATGTGTCTCCTCCCGGCCCCAACACATCATCATAACAAACTCTACCACTTGTATAGTTTGCATTATTTTCCAATATTCTACTTTCTAACCACCTGCGAACTTATGAGTCAGTGCAAATGCAAGTCTTGTCAAAGTCGTCTCACACTAAGGCCACTTTGATTTGAGAAAAAAATGGTATATTCTGTATTCATTTTTAGCTTTTTATGGGATCCACTACTTAAAAATTTGTTTAGTTTTGTATTTGCATTTAGTTTTTATTTTTAGTATTAAAAAATAGATTTGAATACAAAAATTAAATACAATTTTTTAGTATTTTCATTTTCTTAAAAATATATATAGTGGAATTTTTGTAAAAAGACCAAATCTGTAGATCCCATTAACACTTAAAAATACTCCTCTCTCAATTGTGTTGAATTTTTAATTGAAAAATATAAAGTGAAAAAAAGAAAAATTTAGACTAAAAAATAATGCCAAATATAAAATGAGTTAAGTAGAGAAAATGAATACAAGATTTAAGAAACAAAAAATGAGTTCAGAAAATAAAAAGAGAAAATGAATTCACTCCAATGATAACCAAACAGAGCCTAACTCTCTTCAATCTCTCAACTCTTTTTTTTTTCCTTTTCTTTTCATTTTCCATTTTTATTTCTATTTTAGTATTTTACTTCATTTTCTATTTATTTATTTTATGGTTGATGATTTTTTTTTTGCCTTTTACTTATGAAACCAATAAATTTTTTTTTTTTTTTTGAGGAACATTAAACCAATTGACAGTCTATATTTGATTACAAAATAAAATTTCATAGTGCAATATATGGTACACTAATTTTATATGAAAAATCTCACACACATGTCAAAATTAACAAATTTGTATTTATGTCTGAAAATTGATGTTTGAAAATTTATTAGTACAATAATGAGTGTCAAACATATGCATATTATTTGGTCTTATCCCGGAAAAATTTCTTGCTCCACCCTATATGCACATAGAAAATATAAGGAATATCGCTCTATTTGTTTCGGTATTAACATTTTGTGGAAAATGTTTCGTTTTTCAAAGAGTATTTTATGGAAAATTATCTTATTTTCTGGTGTTTGGTAACAACATTGAAAATGAGCTTGAGAATGATTTCTGGTATTTGATATTCATAGTTTGTATAACATTTCTTGTATAATTTAAAACATGTATAATATGTGTATTGTGTAAACCCACCTAATGTAATCAATATAAATAAATAATAATAATAATAATAATAATAATAATAACCAAGAATGAATTTGGTTTTCAAACTAAAATTTTGACAACGGATACAATCAAAATTAGCTATCCAATTTTCATGATCTCAAATACTCATCTTGCTCATTTATATAAACAGTAACGTTCATAATATATATATATATATATATATATATGTATGTATGTATGTATATAAACCATACTTCTCATAATTCAAAATAACTATTATAACCTTAAGTTCCATTTTAAATAGTTCAAAATGCCACATAGGCCAAATAGCTTTACTGGTAAGCTAATCCAGTACAAATAGTTTGATAAATATACCAAAAATTGTTATAGAACTGTTGACCGATCTGTAAAAAAGAAAAAAAAATACAAACCTTATTAAAGAACGGTGTTATAGAGGGGAGAACAAATAGGGAGAAAAAAGAGAAGAAAGGCAGATAGAGAGAAAAGTCTGTGGGAAGAGAAGAGGCCAGAAGGGGTGATAGTGAGGGTGTGAGAAGAGAGAAAAAATAAAGGGAGGAGAAGAAATGAGAGAGTTTATTATGAGAAAGGCTGAATGAGTGAAAGAAAATATTTTTTCTTAGGTCAGAAGAAGATAATATTTATAAAAGCTATGCATTGTGTGAGAAAGAGATTGTTTTCCAAAATTTTTTTTTGGAAAACAACCTATAGAAAAATAAGCCTTATTTTTATAAGAATTTTTCATTGACTAAAGATAGTTTTCTGTTGACAAATTTTTTTTTTTATGCCACCAAACAATGGAAAATATGAAAAACTATCTTTATAGAAGGTTTTCCAGCGAAACAAATAGAGTGTATAATTCCAAATATCTGATTAAGCTTGTGTTTGGATATATAGCTTATTTTTTGCCAACTTATTTTACTATTCAGTTTATTTTTGCTATTATTTATGGACTCCACTACACTTTTAGGTATTATTCATGGATCTCATTATAATATTTCAGCTAATTTTTAGTTTTATTTATCAGTAAAAAGTTTTCAATTTTAACAAAATAAGCAGATCACAAACAACCCTTAATTTCGAAATTGCATGAACTCAAAAACAGAGCAAACACTGCCAAAATGAAAACTAACGTATACTATATCAGAAGAATAGTTTAGAGATTGTTAGTGCAACTGATCAACTGAATGATACTACCAAGTGAGCATAACAACTACTAATTATCATTCCCAAAATAGAAACAGTACTGATACATATAGTAGAAATAGTACATTAAGATAATTCAGAGTCTCGGCTTGACATTCTAAGAAAGACTGCATAAAGATTCACACAGAAACAGCAGAAACAAGTACATACAGCTAATTTGAGGTGGACTTGCCTTATTAATTATTATATGCATACCTAGATATAATATAACCACCCTTGAGATCCTTATATACTACTTGCATGACCATATCTAGCTTCATTCTTAATCTTCAACATCTTCACCTTCACCTTCATCATTATTGTACTCAGACGGGTCATCAGCACCACCCTGATCAACAGCAACAGCAGCATCAGAGGCGCTTGTCAATCCGGTAGTGTTCAACGCAGTTCCCGCAATCCCTTCATTATTATCCTCAGATGGGTCATAAGCACCACGCTGATCAACAGCAGCGGCAACACGGGTTTGAATAGCAGGCGAAGGCGGGGCTGCAGCAACATCAGAGGCGCTTGTCAATCCGGTAGTGTTCAACGCAGTTCCCGCAATCCCTTCATTTTTATCTTCAGACGGGTCATCAGCACCACGCTGATCAACAGCAGCAGCAACACGGGTTTGAATAGCAGGCGGAGGCGGGGCTGCAGTAGCATCAGAGGCAACACTTGTCAATCCGGTAGAGGCAACCGCACTTTTCAATCCGGTATTATTCGATGCAGTTCCCGCAATCCCTTTCACCGCT
This sequence comes from Quercus gilva, assembly GCA_023621385.1. Lineage (NCBI taxonomy): Eukaryota > Viridiplantae > Streptophyta > Magnoliopsida > Fagales > Fagaceae > Quercus > Quercus gilva. The sequence continues at coordinate 26,640,675 of CM042476.1, forward strand.
TTGGAGATCAACGGATTCCCCAATCCAGTAGGTTGTTGAGGGTTCTGCTGCACATTTTGCTGCGCAGTTGGAAAATTCTTCTGCGTTGCTGGTTTCTGGACAGTAGTCCCGCTCTCAAACTTGTAAGAAAAGACTAGCGTTCCTTCGGGCTTTTCATCTGTGGTCATAACACTGGCACTCATCTGTTTTTCAGCAACTACTGCATCAGCTTTAGCTTTACCACCAAAACCTTCCAGCAATTTTGTGATGAACACACGGACTTCACCGATTTCTTTGTCCCTAAACCAGTGATCCGTCCGGAGTGACATGAGCTTAACAACAAGTTCAAGGTTGCTCTCCTTGGCCTTGGTGATGTCGAGGTTGAACGTAACTGGGGAGTTCCATGTGGGGTTTGAACCACCTCCTGTGTCCTCCGGTGTTTTTTCCTCTGAGGAATGGAGGTTATTTTGGTTGTCGCGAATGGAAACAAGCGCGTAAGGCTTCATTGTTGTCACATGATTGACTTCTTTCAATCCATGCGCTGACTGAATCACAAGTTTTAAGACCCTGCAATCCATAAGGTGACTGGCTTGTTGAGTCAATGTTTATGGATGGAGATGAAGGTGGCTGCGTACTGATGCTTATATATAGTAAGAGCATCAATGTGCTTGTACTCGGTGGTGGGGTTGAGATAAGCCAATAAGATTCCTCGTGCCACGGAAAGTGAGGACATTGGTTAGTAATTGAATCAATTATTTTTGGAATGTTTTTATACTATTTTTATAAGGAAATGTTAACGAGTGTCCTTAGGACACTCTTTAAGAATCCATTTAAATGAAGTTTTTATGAAAAAAAAAATAATAATAATTAATGTTTTAACAGTTTTTTTCATTTCCCATAAAAGTAATGTCAAAACTTTCTTAAAATTGATTCTTAAAAAGTGTCTTAAGGACACTCCTTAACATGACCATTTTTATAAAAAGTATAAAAAATAAGCTTTTTTTAATATATATATATATATATATTAAAAGTATTTTGTAAAAAGATTCTCTTAGACATTTGTTACCATTAAAAATGACCACATATAATATCATTATCTGCTTTGATAATAAAATTCAAACGTACACCCACCTTGATAATAAAATTCAAATGTTTCGTTATCTGCTTTTATAGACGACAAAATCAACCTTCGCTTTATAATTATAAACGACAATAAATTGGTGTTGGTAGACCCCAATCACGATCAATAATTCATACATCAACACAATAAACGATTGATTAGACTATAAATTTCTCTCCAATTAGGAAATAAATAACATACCAAGTGAATAATTCAATCTCGGCAAAAAAATAAGTGAACAACAGCTAATAATCATTGCCAAATTAATCAGATATTAAGCAAAATTTTCCATACCAGCAAGACAACTAGCAGAATTTTTTTAGTGCAAAATGCGCGTACACACACACACTTTTATATATATATATATATATATATTATTAGTTTTTACTTTCCTTTATTAATACACATTTCAAAGAAGCCAATCACTACTAGTCAGTTTGCACATCAATCAACTGCTTGAAAATGGATATATCTTACATTAAAGCTAGATAACACCATCATAGCTAGACTACTCAATTGAATACAAATATGGTCATTTTTGTTTTTGCTATATAAAATAAAATATAAATAAATAAGTAAGGGGAAGAAGATGCTCATGGCACCTCTGCATTTCAAAATAATACACAAAATCCCGAAAAATAAAAATGGAATGAAGGGTTTCATTTATATTTTATAAACATATGGATATGGAGGACAGATGATCAGCTATTGGGTTCCCGAAATCATAAGAAAATGCTAGTTCTGCTTGGAGTGTCTTAGGCAAAGTCAGAACCTTTTTTTTTTTTTTTTTTTTTTTTTTTTTTTACCTGATTGACCGAAAGTCTGAACATTTTTACTCACACGTATGTTATTTTCTGCTGCATGTCGTGAACCTTCGAGCAGTTCTGTGATGAGCACAAGGAAAAAAAAATTATGCAACTTCTTTGTCTCTTGATAGCTGAAATTGAAAAATAAAAATTAAAAGTCCCATGGATTTTTAGAAAGAAATAATAGGTTTCATGTATATTTTTTAAAATAAAATAAAAAAATCATTCTTTGAAAGTATTTTCACAAAAAAATAAAATAAAATAAAATTTTGAAAGCTTGGATAATTTAAAACTTTTTTTAATTTATTTTTTTCTATATAATGTGAAATTTTGAATAAAACATTTCACCTCTTCAAGATTCCATGAATTTTTACTACGATAAGCCTCTTAATATCATCAAGAAACTATAAATAACAATTTATTATCATATGAACCAACAAATTTTCAGTGAAAAGATAACCGAGAGTGTGAAAACTAAAAGTTTGGTGGAAATAACAGAAAAACTTCAAATGTGTGGGCGAGAGCCAAAAGAATAAAAAAGATCAAACTTTATTACTTGTGGATCACGCTCAATCTCAAACTCATTGATGTGAACGTACAGCTCAGCCAAACAGAAAATGCCCACCTCACCGTCCCAACGTCATATACCCAACGTCATACAAAAAAAATTATTGCTATCTTCTTGTCCGTATCCGTATGTTTATAAAAGTCTGAACATTTTTACTCACACCTATGTTGTTTTTACTCACACGTATGTTTGCCGAGGTTCCCTGTCTCACAGGTACTGGGCCTCTCATGTGAGAGCGCTGGGGGTGCAAGAGCACATGGCGAAGTTAAAATTGTGAGAGTGCTTTGGTGACTGAGTTAAAGCCCTACAGTGTTAGAGTGCGTTTAAATAGAAGTTATTTTATTGAAATTAAAAATTAAAAATTAAAAATTAAAGATATTATAGTAAAATAATTTTTAAATGTGTGAATAGTATCGTATGACTCATTTTTAATAAAAAAATTGTTGAAAAGTGAGATTTGTAAGTCCCGTGAACAGTGCACAGAACCCACTGATACGCTGAAAAGTCAACAATATGCGTCTACTGTTCATAAACAGTGCGCAAAAAAAAAAAAAAAAAAAAAAAAAAAAAAAAAAAAAAAAAAAAACACAAATGCAACTGCAGAAACGTGTATCCAAACTCACAATTAGTGTGTAAAATTCTTAAATAGACCAAAATACGGATAAATGTGTTCATTCCTTTTAGACAAATCCATCATAAATTTAATAAATGGACCTTATCATGAATGCAAAGAGAAAAAGTATCATTCTCCGTATTTCGAGAATACTTAAAAATTATAGGTGTTAATACCCCTTTAACAATCCAAAATTATATATATATATACACATATATTACATTTTTGGTAATGATAATTAAGTTTAAATTGTAATAATAATATAAATCTTATACGTAGCCTAAACAAATGTTTATAATACAAAAAATGTACAATATTTTTATATTTCCCAATAAAAATATTCATGCAAGACCGGAACCTTTGTTTGAGAGGTTCAGTGACATGTCTTGAACCACTAAGCTACAAGCTTTAGTTGGTGAAGGATGTAAAATTATTACTAAATTTCAATACAGTTTAAGAATCAGAATTATTAAAAAATTACATAACAAATTATCCATTAAAATAAGTAAATTCTCATATTACTTTGTATGAAGAAATATATATTAACATTTATCATTTTGTTTTATCACGTCTCCTATGTTTGTGCACACTTACAACCAAAACAAAAGAAGGAAAACATAATTGAGACATCTATACATATATAGCTACTGTTTGCTGTGCTTACTAAGGTGTGCATTTTTTTTTTTTTTTTTTAATAATCATCATACGAACATGACATTAAAAATTGGAAAAAATACTCTCTAGTATAATTTGTGATCAATTGTTATTTTCATTTGCTAAATTTACAAAATTATCACTTTAGTTAATTAACTTTGATATCGCAGTCACTCTCACAACACTTCTCTTCTCAATTGACCAAAATTGATTCTTCCCACCGCTGCACATCTTAAGTTTTCTTCAAACTTTTGACCCAAAGAGTAAGAAAAAAAAAAAGAATAATGCTAAAGATACAAACTATTTTACAAAAAATTTTACAACCTGCTGATTTGGTGAATAATTATTAGTAAATGAAAAAGTGATATTAATAGTGGGGTTAAATGAAAACTAATAAGAGGTTGGACACATCAACATTTTGTAAAAATGTTGTAAAATAATTTGTGCATATAGCATCACTCAAAAAAAAAAAAAAAAAGTGGCAAACTGACTTAAGTCTTTTTGGACTTCAATTTTGCACACACAATTGCCATTCTCGCACTTGCATTCACTATTTTACATTTATTTTTATATGTTAAAATGAGGATATTCTTGCATTAAATATAAATATATATGCAAAATAGTGGTTGTAAATGAGTATAAACATACATTTTCCCCTTCTTTTTTTTAGCTGTTATATTTTCCCCTTCTTTAATTCTTACAAGTTGACTCAAGTCATGCAAATAAATTCATTTTTTCTTTATATGACCATGGGATTAATTAAACGAAAAAAAAAATGCTTTATATACTCAATTAAGGGCAGTTGTACGTTGAAGCTATGGTGGTCACAGATTACCCTGATTTAGAAAAAAAAAATACTTATTAATATAAAAATTTTTAAAATTTTATGATTTTTTACCTTCAAAAAATTTGTGACCACCTTAATAAATCTTTTTAGACCCAACATAATTAAACTTTGGACAAAATTTAGAAACAAATATGGTTGTAGATTAAAATTACAACTTTACTTATTATATTTTTTTTATTGAATATGAATTTGAACAAATCTATTATTGAATTATATTTTTTTTTTTTCTTGTATCCCTCATGCATGCAAAATATCAATAAAATCAAAGATCAATATAATTATGTCCTCAATCAAATTTTTAAATTTTGAGTTGTTGTAGTTCAAAATTATACATAAAAAAATAAGTTTATGCATGAATCGAATAATAAAAGACTGAGCACAAGTTCAATAAAAACAAGAATGTTCCATCAAACCTCAAATCTTTAATTTGGTGACAAAAAATTTTATTAGTTAAGCTGGTTCGACAAAAAAAAGACTTTTCCAAACCATTGATAACTATTCTATCTAATAGCGAGTAACCACATCATTAAAATATAGTTTTTGGAAACGGTGAATGTCAAAGTGTGGGGAATTACTCAGTTGTAAAACCTAGTGAAATTATTGTTTTACACGGACGAAAAAAATTAAATTTTTAATGTTTATTAGCTTCATTTGAAATTAACTCAAAATCATTTTTTGTGTTTGGTGGTATTGAAAATTGATAATATTTTTTATAATGCCAAACAGTTATATGACTATACTATACTATAGCTAGGCCAAATACATAATCAACCTTAAAATTGAAGGAAAAATTTAAAGAAAAAAGAAAAGAAAAGAAAGGAATGGTCATAAGTTCATTAGAACAAAATTCATTATTTTTCTCAGTAAGACATTGTTGAAAATCATAAACCACAAATGGTATATGAAACCTTAATTAGCTGCTTAATAACAAAGTCTACGTACAGCGAGTTTGTGGTTTTTATCCCTATATGCGTGCATGCTGCAAGCACGTTCGAAGGTAGTGATAAAGACACAGGTGGATAACAACGTAAATGTTTTAAGCTCAGGTCCGGTTATATATTTACCCAGATGTAGCTGTGGTTTCTTTAGGTCCTCTTCACTAAAAAAGACAAAAAAAGTTTTCACTTAATTAGCTATCTTAATCAATATTCTTATCCGTATCAACATCAATCTAGACTTTACAGTAAAAGTTTTGTGGCCTTTGTATGGAAAAGTTTTGTGGCCTTTGTATGGAAAAGTTTTGTGGCCTCTTTGATATACCCCTTTCAGCCAAACTTTTCAGCAAAATGCCATAGCCTGAAACTATTTAGGAGTATGTTTCTGTTTTAAACTCAATTTTTTAAAAATCGAGTTTCAATGAAATACTCGATTTGGCGAAAATTGAGTTATAGGCAATCAAACTTAAAAAATATTAAAAAAAAAAATTTTAAAAAAATCTGCATGGAACTCGAGTTCTATGAGGATTTTTTCAAACAACTCGATTTTTTCCAAATCAAGTTTTTCATTGAAACTTAATTTTCTAAAACTCGAGTTTCAAAATAAGGGCATATCCCTAACACTACAAAAAAAAAACGTTTTGTAGCCACGTTTTTTAAATGCGGCTATAAATCAGAAAAACGTGGCTATAGGATGATTTGGCTTATAGCCGTGTTTTCAAATGCGGCCTAAACCCCGTGACTATAGGCCTGAGGGGTCTAAGGCCGCACTTTTTCAAAAGCGGCCTAAGACTAGGACCTATGGCCGTGTTTAAAACGTGGCCTAAATGGTAACAAATGACCAGGACCTGCACGCAAAAACATTGAAGAACAAATGCATATCCCCCAAGGTACCTTCAAATGTGCCAATAGCACCAAAGCTAAAATAGAGTCCAACCAAAAGAACAAAGTGCATAATATCCAAGCTAGTTATCTTCAAATGTGCCAATAAGCGTAGTATTTATCAGAAGTACAATCCATATTGATCAATTAACTCCAAGTAGTGATGAAACTTGATCTCAGGTGATTACCTTTATAAGCAAGTTGGCAATCATAATTTTTTTGAAGAATATCTCCTTCATCAACAAAATATTATCTCCTTCATCTTCTTCCAATTATATTTATCTGACTTCTCTTCAGGTTTGTCATTTAGTCCAACTTTTATTGAATTAAGAAATTTATAACTTCACATTAGCACATGTTGAAGTTGTTGTTGAAGTTGTTCGTTCCATCAATTTTTTTAATCTCAAGTTTTTACATTAAAGACTATACAAGTCCTATATTTTTATAGAGGACTTACTTATCTCTCTTTATAATGATTATATTCATGAACCACTTAGCAATAAATCTCCAAAGTTTGCTACGTAGCAAACTTTGGTTTTGAAATAAGTTTGTTGAGTGAACAACCCTCCAAAGGCACCCCCAAACAAGATTGATTATAACAACTATTATGGATGTGAGAAAGTTCTAACAAACAAGCAGCAGGAATAAAAAATAAAATAAAAAATAAAAAAACTAAAAACTAAAAAAAGAAAGGACCACAACAAATTAAAAAAAATAAATAAATAAATAAAAATAAAAAACTAAAAAGAACAATAGTCACAATCACACAGAGAAGAGAAGAAAACAAGGCTTACGAGGTCTAATAATAACCTATAAACATAAGTAGCTGTTGATAAATTCATTATATCATAAATAGATTACAAAGTGTTTATATACTCACTAATAACAAATCTCTCTAATTATCTCTTCAAAGTCTCTCCCTAAAGGAAGACTCTTTGACTAAAACCACAAAACCTTTTCTATTTATATGATGCGAAGTGCGGAAGCGTCAAGAAATAAAACACGTCTACCTCTAAAAAACAAGAAACAAAACACGTTTACTTTTAAAAATAATCTCGAATTCACAAGAGTTCCTTGAATCCACAAGGAAAAAGAGTTCTAGAATTATAAGATTTCAATATCTATTTCTTGTCAAACAATAACTAATTAATGACTTACTTATTTGACAACTAATAGACTATCTCTTATACCAAGGAATTACGCATCAAATTAAAAAAATGAGTCAAATCTCCAAACTTGATTCAAATTCTATCAAATAATCTTATTTATTTTATCATGAGTTTCACCTAATCCCAAACGGAAGAGTTATAAGTTAGGCCAAACTCAACAATACATCTGAGATTCTGAATTGAATGAAACTTCCAAGTAACTTAATAAACTGAATTTTAAAAGGACTAATACAACATGACAGATTAAATAAAGACTAAAGCAGCTACAAAAGCTTCCAACACCATAACTGAAAACACTACATTACACCACACTACAACTCGATTACTAAATTACTAATCGCTAGAAGACATTCTTATATAGAATGACAAATACAACACTATAATGAACAGCACAATCCACGAAAGCGGAAAGACTGATTAACCCACTTTCCAATAAATAGCTTTTGAGATGCATATATGGGCTTAAGAATATTCATCTTCTTCATCATCATCATCAGGTTGGTTTGCTATTATGTTAGTCTTGGCAATGTGAGGTGGCTTATAGCATCACTCATAATCTACTTATAAGTGCACGAAGACAGAGATAAGGTTGGAAAATTCCTGGTAAGGTATCCTAAGTGAACCATTCAAAGATGATTTTTATAATTAATTAATATTTTTGTAGATGACAGACTTATTCAGGAAGACTTTAAAAATTATTCACTTTAAAAATTAAAATCTTTCGTAGATGGCAGACTTAGTCAAGAAATTATAATTAGGAAAAAGTTTAGGAATTCATTAATGAATTATTTCAAAAAAGTTTTTAAAGGAAAAGAAAAAAAATTTTAAATTTTTTTATTTTCAATAAAAGTATATATTATAAAAAATTTTCTAAAATAGTACATTCATTAAAAAAAATGTTCTAAAGACATCTATTAAACAACTTTTGTTAAAGCCTGCCACAATTGAAATTGACTGGCCATGTTTCATTGTTTCATTCAAATTTCTCTCTCCTAACTCATCGTCATCACAAAACTCTATCACTTTTATTGTTAGCTTCCTTTACTTCACCTTTTCAATTTGCATTATTTCCAATACTTTACCTTCTAGCTACCTTTCAAAAGACCTCACCAGTCAATGCAAGTCTTCTCATAGTCTCACACTAACTTTCTTCAATCTCTTTACTTTTCCATTCTTTATTTTTTATTCTCCGTTTTCATTTCTATTTACTTCAATTTATATTTATTTATTTATTTTATAGTTGATGATTTTTTTTTTTTTTTTTTTGCCTTTTATTTATTAAGTCCTCTTCATCACTAAAAAAAGAAAAAATAGACGCTACAAATTATCCGTATCAACATCAATATGGACTTTAGGTAAAGTTTTGTGGCCTTTTTGATAGCAAATTGCTAACTAATCTTCCACTAAGGTTTCATATTATCCTTCAGCTATGCAAAAATAGATGATACAAATAAAACAAGGTTACTTTTCCACGTGGAATACAAAAACAAAACGACATAAACCTCTCAATCAAGGTGACAGTATGTAAAGTATTCATGCCCAGAGAATGTAGCTGGAGCTCGATGGTTCCACCTAAGAAAACCTCTAAACGATGAAAACCATCACCCCCACATTATTTTTGAAGCGAAACCTGGTGTTGAGGTTTAGGAACTTCCATAATTAAAACCCCCCATTCAAGTCCCAAAAAGATTACACAAATTGTGTGCAAAAACATTGAAGAACAAATGCATATTATTTTTCATTTTGAAGGAAGCCAAAGCTAAAATAGAGTCAAACCAAAAGAAAAAAGTTCTTAGTTATTGAAGAAGACTTTTATAATATCTTTGTAGATGGCACGGTTGAGATTTGTGAAGGTGTGCTTTGGCAAAGAGGCAGAGATTTTTTTTTTTTTTTTTTTTTTTTTTTTTTTTTTTTTTTTTTTATGGAAGGCATAATTATATTTAAAACAAAAAAGTTTTGAATTACTGGCGTTTTTCACAATATATTGTAAATTGTCAAGTATTATTCTACTTAAAAAATAGAGTAAATGGATGAATATTGTTCCATTACTTTTTCATTATGTGATCTTCCGAGAAAATGAAAGAGAAACGCATCAAGTGGGAGGTAAGAGACTTCTATTCTTTTGCCTATGCACTTTTCTTGGCTATATGTTCAATGGTTCAACAACCTCTAGGCTCCTTCTACGCAAATCTCCTCAGGAAAAAACAACATCAGCTCCTTGTTGAGGAGCTAACTATGTGATTTAGAGTTTTATAATGATCCAAGTATAGCTGTAGCTACATCTATACTTACATCCCAAAAGGATCAGTCAAAGTATAATTAGGGTTTCATCTGGTAAACATTCACTATGGGTCTCATCAAACGTTCATATACAACATAGTCTTAAACAATCATATCTAATCAAATTTATACAATTTGGGGTATTAAAATCTCCCTCATCTAAATTGCCAACGTATTTGCCAAAGTCTATGTTGTGTTGTAGTTCCCCTAAGCCATGTGACATAATTAATTTTACTCTAATACCATTTATTGTCATGTCCCCAACTGAACCAATAGGTTAGACATGTGACAACAGTTTCACTTTTGCAAAGTTTTTACCTAACAATTGCGCAAGGACTACATTAAAAGCAAAACTATCCTTAAATAATCAGTAAGTAAAATCAAATCCAATTATCATCAATAATTTAATTGTCAAAGTCTCCAAAACATCAATCAAAATAAATTCCAAATTCCATGTGCATAAAAAACTAAATTATAAGAAAATACTAAATACATTCAATCTTATTTTAAAAGATTCCTGAACTCCTATCATGCGCATACCTAGCGAAAAGTCCCAACACTTACTATTTCCTAGGAAACACTTTAAAAAATGGAACTAACGTCCCTGAAGATTAGTTTAGAGATTATTAATGCAACTGAACCGAATGAAACTACAAAGGGTACATTTCTTAGAATTAATAAATGGTGAGCAAAACAACTAAAATTATCTCCAAAAGAAAACAAACAATAGAAAGACTAATAATACACGTAGTGTAACGTTAAGACAATTAATAGTTTATATAAATAGAGTCACACGCAGCTAGAAAGGCTGTAAGCACAAAACAACACCATAACACTAGTTCATTACATTAGGAACACCCTGCAATATTGACTTGCTTACTACAAAATGTTTTAAGAAAGGGTAGAGTCTATTACACACATTTTGGTATACACATACATAGTACATGCAAAATACAATTTACAAAGGGACTTGTGACTTTAAGTTACGACTTTGAAAAATGTGACTAATTAACGTTGGGAGTTTCCTTGTAAAATACAACTGTGATTGCTATATGTATACTTAGCTGCGTGCATTAGTCATTCCCCTTCTAAGAATGACTATCACAACACGAAATTAAATAGCAAATCAACCACCACATAACAAAGGACAATCCAATTTCCAATATATATTCCCTTCAGATCCCAAACTTATTGATGCTTCAATATGCTTCTTCATCATTAGCATCATCATACGAGTAATCAGCACAGGAGTCAACACCAGACGGGTCAACACTAGATGGGTCAACACCAAACATCAAGAAATATTTTTTAGTTAATTCAATTAATAGAATCTCTTTACATCGAATAAATGATCTAGATAAGAATTTTATGATCATAAAAAAGAAATCTATTAATGTCTTAATCTAATGGTACGGATCAATTATCATAAAATAGATGATATAAATTTCAAATCATATAACATCTATGAAAAGAAAAGAAAAGAAAAAAACCAATTTAGTGAAAATGTCACTTCACTTCAACAACAACAACAAAAAAGAGTGAAAATATCACTAGATCGTATTATCATTAATCAATTACATTATATGTTGATATTTACAAATAATAAAAATATACGCATATTTTTCTTTTTTTCTTTTCTAAGTGGATCCCATTATCATTGACTTTAAAAATGAACTCTTATACTAATTGCTACAAGTTACAAGTATGTTATCTTGCAAAATTTTATTTTCATCCTTCCTTATTGCTTATTACGCACTTCTTTACAGTCCTTACACCAAATTATCTACAACATAATCACGAACGTTAGCATCAATATTCAATGTTGCTATCCAATTTATAAATATCTATCTTAAGATTGGCCTAGAGTCAGTAAAAAGTAAAAAAAAAAATCACTTATGACCCAATTTTGAGACAAACAACTATTTATAAGAGTAATGTTACAACTATAAACTATTTTACAATATTTCTATAAACTATTGATATGACAAATTTTTACTATTTCTAATATGGGCTCATAACTAACATCACATTTTTGCTTACTAATAAGTATTTTAAAAATGCTAAAAAACCATATCAACAATTTGTAAAAATATTTTTAAATAGTTTATATTTGTAACATTACTCTATTTATAATAGTCTATGACACTTTCGGAGATGTAATCTATGACACTTTCGGGGATGTAATTAATGAATGTTGAATTACCATGACCATGGAGGCATGGACCATCCAGTGATCTTAGTTATATGAATGTGTTAATAATGACATGAATGACTAATCCTCAAGCTGGTTCACCTAATCTTTTATGGTTCCCAATTCTGTGGTCAATATTTGTCGGTGTTTATCTAATGGGGGTTTTAATCAAGCACTAATACGTTGTTATTATAATAAATTTGAATTACGAATTTTTTTAATAAATACTCTAAGGGAATTTGTTTATAATATACTTTTTTAAAAAAAATTATGGGAAAAGAAAAAACAACTAAATTTTTTTTTATAATTTCTTATATTTTCTATAAAAAATTATATCAAAACTTTCATAAAATAATTTATTAACAAATTAATACAATTTTTTTTATTTACAAAAAAAAAAAGGAGGTTCGCGTATGTAATCATTGCCCTACATCCTATTGTACATTGTTATTTGGACTTTTTGGTAAGCCTAATTGGCACCATTAGTGCATAGCAAGGTGTGCCACTACTCATCCTCATTACTACAATTTTTGCATATTATGAAGTATGATTCAATACTAGTACTTGAACACATGACCTCTTAACACTTGGTTTGAAATGGTGGATCTTTTCAATTTTAAGAGCTTCCCATCGCTATACCACACTCACTAAGGTTATTAACAAATATCCTAAAACCATGATTTGATTATTTATATATATATATATATATAACCAAAGTCTCTGCTAGCACCACAATTTTCCACGTCAGCATCATTTAAAAAAAAAAACCAAAATTCCTGATTTTATATTTCTATATATACTAAAGAAATATTTTCTACATCACTAATTTATTTTCAAATTTTATATATATAAAAAAAAAAAAAAAAAAAAAAAAAAAGAAACATCAAACTAAAATGTGAAACCTGACTCCTATTTTATAACACCAAACTCAAAACCCTAAAGAGATCATTCTCTTTGCATTGAAGATTGGCATCAATGCGGCTGAGGCATTGGCGGCACCACCTTGAAGGCAAGGTGAACACCTTTTTTTACACCTGAATTATAAACCAAAATATTTTAAACTGAAATGACTGCACCAATGACTTCATTAGTATGAAAAACTCAGATTTATCATCCACTAGGAGATATAATAGATGTGAGTTTTTCTTCTTCTTCTTCTTCTTCTTTGAATTTTCTTCTTCTTTTCCTTTGTTCATCTTCTTCGCACGCAACCCGGCTCTCTCTCACTGTATTGTACGTGAATGAATTTGAATCAAACAAGTTTGTGTCTTGTTCAAATGGTATTTTACCGAGAGAGTATTTGAGTAGCATAGAAGGAGGGAACAAGACCAACTGAAAAGGCTGCAACCACTTTTCAATATGTGGTGAAAAAGCAAGCCACAATTATAAACTATTTAAGTGTTTTTTTTTTTTTAAATAGCTATTCCCATTTTAGTGTTCTTAATTACAAGAATAATGTGAGAAACATAACAAAATATCACAATAATTTCACAATATTTTTTAATTGATATACCAAAAAAATTAAATTAGATATTGACATGCGTCTATACGTGGGTTGATATACTAATTTAGAAATATTGTGAAATTGTTGGGGGCATTTTATTGTATTTCTAGCATTACTCTAATACCATCTATCATCACTTGGTTTTGAACAATATTATTATTATTATTATTATTATTATTATTAATTATGAGTCTAATTGGTTACCTCAGAGGAGTTAGGCTATGTACATCTATTATATTATTATTATTATCAGTTAATAAAAATTGATATATCATTTATTGTATGTAATTATTTTGATACAACTGAAAAGAAACATCCAAACTGAAACATGAAATCCTGACTCCTATTGATACAACTATTCTTAATTAAATTTTTAAAAAAAATCATTATTTGCTTTGCCTTTATATGTTTGTATTATGTTCTCTATCATTTTTGTTTATGAAGTTTGTATATAAAACTCACAACAAGTGAATTAATAGAGAGATTGAAAATTGAACCAAAATTTAGTTTTTTTTTTTTTTCTCCCAACTTATCTACTTTTCCTATATCAAATAAAATAGAGGATTAAGAGTTTCATTACAAATCTGAAAAAAAAAAAAATTCATACAAATTTGAATAAATATATATAATTTTAATTAAACTGTATTGTGCATCGCACGGGTTAGCGACTATATTATACTATAGAAATAACAACAAAATATGAAACTCACATTAGTAGTTGTTCATAGAAGTTTGTTTTTTTGGTTCATTTATATTATTTTTGTGGGGAGTTTATTATTGAAATGCAACTTCATAAACATTTGCGTTGAAAGACAATTTGTGTTCCAATATTTATGGGACAATATAGTATTTTCCAACTAAAATATAATGAAATAAATATTTAAAATAATATCTTAAACTACCCTAATAGAATATGTAATAACTCATATTTAAAGATAAAGTTTAGCTATAAAATTGATTGTAACTTAAGGCTACAAACTCCCTCAATAAAATAAATATTACAACATATTTTGAAAATCTAACCATTGAATTACATGTTTTTTACGCTCTTAATACACACGTTATAAAATTTTGTGTCAATCGGATATTATTTACTATATGATCTATAAGCTTATATTTTGTGTATAATTTTAAATTACAAAAACTTACAATTAAAAAAAAAATTATTAATGCCATAGTTATTGATCTTTAATTTTCTTGAAATTTTGCAAGCATGGAAAATATAAGAAGAAGATGTAATCTAATGGTAGATTTGTCAAAATTCACCTCCAGTAAAAAGATATTAAGTAAGTTTGTAGTTTAAGGCTACAACTAATTCTGTAACTAAAGTTTGTCCCATATTTAATAGTTTTCCCGTGCATCACATGGGTTGGCGACTAGTTATTATTAATATAGAATCAGGATAATAAGGAGAAAGTCACCTTCCAAGTAAGGAATCAGGATAACCATAAGCACACTCGAGAAATTATTGTTTTACTTTTATTATTTAAATTTTAACATCATGGAGTAGCTTATTATGATTAGGACTACAAGTTGTTTCCTAAAAGGGTTGAGGTAAACGTCAACCAATTTGATTTGAGCTAGGCCTTTCTTGTATTCTATGTAGTGGACAAGTCAAAATTTGATATTATTATATTATCATTATCATCATCTTGTGGCCGTGGATATCATGATCATAGGTTTTTGGTATCTCTCTTGCTTCAATAATTTTGATTGATTTTTTTTTTTTTTTTTTTTAACGCATGATTAAAGTCATTGATTTTAACCTAAACTGTCCGAAAGGACGTGGAAGCAAATTCAATAACATTTTTTTTTCTTTGAGAAGCAAGTTCAATAACATTTAAAATGAGCTCATTGTGTAGATTTGGAAATATATATTCTGATTTTTTTTTTTTTTTTTTTTTTTTTTTGACAAGAGTGTCCCTGTTTGGCTGTTTCGGTGGCTTTAATAGATACAACAAAATGTAAAATATTTTTCACCATATCGTGATGACATTGGCGAGGATATCATGTTAAGACACCAACAATTTCGATAGGTAGAATGCAAAACATGCAGCAATAATTAAATTTGACATGAAGCCAAACCCTATCCAAAGAGAATGATATTATGGGCCAGTTTGTCAATGTCGTTTAGTGGTAAGCAGAATATTTTTTCCAATACATAATCATGGCTTTATAACTACCTATGATTGTTACGTACTTACGCTTCCACAATTTCTAATGAGTTTCATTCACCACGACTATGTAATCAACCAAGGCATTTGTTAGTGCTTAGTGATACCTTATCTTTCTATTATTATTATTTTAGAAAAAATTTATTTATTTTTTTAATAAATATGCATGGATTTAAATCTATGACTAGGGTTGTCCTAGCAACCTTTGGAACCAACCCACCCGTCCCAGCCGATCAGATTTGATGACACCATTGGTGGCAGGTCCTCGCCCTTAGAAATTGATTTTGATGGGTTGGTAGGCTACTTGTTGCATGAAAACTTGATTCCAACAGATCTGACCAATCTCCACCATCACAAGTCGTGTATTGTTCTCCCCCGATATGTGTGTTTCTCTGCCAGTATTAGGTTTTCTCCGATTAGATTTGGCCAGATTTGATGAGATCTCATCAAGACCCAACAAATCTGACAAGACCTCATTGAGAATCTTGAGATCTCAATAGATCCGCAAGATTTTAGCCAAATCTACTCTCCCTACCATTAACAAACTTCGATCAACACCTGAAAGACCCAATTCCTATAAATTGAAGCTACTTCCTTGCCGGCAATGGGTGCCGTTCTGGGGACTCGAAGTGATCGAGTCAAGTTTGGGTTGGGCACAAACTTGACCTGTGGACAACCATATCTATGACTTTTGTTCTATCATGATTGTTCATCAAGCCAAGATACTACTTTGTTTTTTGTGTAGTTGAGATTTGAACTAATATCTCTTATTTGAAAATAAAAAACTTTGTTAATTGAACTAATTGAAATCTACATCTTATCTTATGTTTCTATTGTACCCCACATCACAGGCAGGTGCATAAAAGCATAACACACACACACACACACATGTTTCTTCTTAGAGAATGGAAAAATCTCCATCTATTTTCTATTTACACTACTAAAAATTGGTAGCAAATTACTTAAAATTTTCTCCATATTTTAAGATAGAAACCTTTTTTCCCCCTATTTTAGCTAACCACTTTTCTTTTCACCCACATTTGATTTCTTATTCTAAACCCTATTTTATTTAAATATTATTTCTTCATTTATTTTTAAGTATTCTCCTCACTTTTCAAAATACCTACTTTAGTTTATCACAGTTACAAAGACACAAAAATTATAAACAAATGTTTAGGGAATGAATAATGTTCCTTAAAGATGAGAAAATGTTGCTAAAACCCATCTTAGGAGGGAAATGGGTAAGCTTATGCATGTAGATTTTGATTTTTTTTTTTTTTTTTTTTTTTTGTGGTTAATTATGTTCATCGATCCCTTACACTATTTTAGGTAATCTGCTACTAGTGCTCTAAATGGATGCTAAGATGCCTCATGTTTTAGGGATCAAATCAATCAAACAACATATTAGAAAATTATCCTGTGCTCTTTGAAGAAATGCTCCCTCCTCTCACTCCAATGGTAGTTCTCATTATAAATTTAATTAACAAAAAACACTTTTATGTAATGGAAAATTTGTTGTTCTTAGAGTACTAAATAATTACTCTTATTTAAAAACATAATTAAGGGAACAAAATCAAATAAATCAAATGTTTGAGAGACCAAAATCAAACTAACTCCTAAGATGAAAGGACGAAATTGTTCTCATTTTGAAATTTCATGGATCAAATCATATATTTTTTTAATTTAAATTTAAATGACCAAAATTAAACCTATCCAAAACTTTAAGAATCACAAGTATAATTTACCCATTATCTCTTTAGTCTTTATGATGGTAAGCTTTTTACGCTCTCATATACCTCTTTTTTCTTTTCTTTTTCTTTTGGCCAAAACTTGGTGGGGAGGTGTTTCTATTTTCAATTGAAAATTGACAATGTGACATAACTAGTTTGAATCCTAATCACTCCCACACGACCCAGCTTTTCACCTGGTTCCTATCTCTCATTTGAACTTACACAATTTATCCTTGAAGTTATATTCCATTTGCACAAGCACTCTTTCTGTCTATATTTTCTGTTTAGTGTTATATAAGCTTGATACACGTGTTTAGTTCGTTCAATAAAATAATGTCACGTCATTTTTCATTATGCTGCATCATTTTCATTATTCCACATGGTATCATTTTATTGGATGGATTAAATATATATATATATATATATAAGATTATAGAGACATTAAATATCATTGTTCTAAACCCTAATGAGTATACAAATGTTGTCTAACGCCTACGTAGCAAACTTTGGTTTTGATATAAGTATGTTGCACGGAAAATTCTCAAGAAGCACTCCCACAAAAGATTGATTGTAAAAACTTTATGGGTGTATGAAAGATCTAACCAAAAATAATAAAAGACTAATACAACACATAAGATAATTGATGGATAAAACAAAGATTCACACAACTACAAAAGCTATCAACGTTACACCGGCAGTACACTGCAACTCGATTACTAATAGTTAGAAGACATTCTTAGAATGACTAATAAAACACTAAATTGAACAGCACAAACCACCAAAGCAGAAAGAATAATTAACGCACTTTCCAATACGTATCTTTTCAGGTGCATTATCACCTAGATATCATATAACCCTTTAGATTCCTATAATTCCTTGACCTGTTGATCACACCCAGTTTCAAGAATATTCATCTTCATTATCATCATCAGGCGTGTCATCATCATAGAAAAACACCGTGCCCAACACACCCATTAACCCTTCTCCCAACCCCTCAACAAATGGACGTGCGAAGCCATTAACACCTCTTTTAGGCCTCTGCTTCACATTCGGATCAGTAGATGGGTGCTCCACAGTCCTCCCGAACTTATAAGAAAAAGCCAGTGCGCCTTGTGCCTTACCATCTAATTAGGTCACAATGCTTTTACTCATATGTTTTTCATTTTTTGTAGCATCATGATCATCACTAAAGCCTTCCAGCAGTTCCGAAATGAGCATACGGACTTCACCGATATCTTTGTCCCTTAAACCGTGAGTTTTCCGACGCGACTTGAGCTTCACAACCAAATCAAGACAGTTCTCCTTAGCTACAGCAAGGCTGATGGTGAACTTAACGTTGAAGTTCCATGTAGGGTTTGAACCACCTTTTGAGTCAACCGATGTTTTTCTCTCGGAGAAAGGGAGGATATTGTTGTGGTCGCGAATGAAAATGACGGCATAAGGTTTCATTTTTTTGACATGATTTACGTACTTCAATCCCTGAGTGGACTGAATTACAAGCTCTAAAGGCTTGTAACTCATATTGGGTGGACTTTGGAGAGACGAGTATGGATGTGCGTTAATGTGTATTCTTTTATGTTAGGCTTGGCAGTATAAGGTGGCTTATGTAGCATCACTCTTCATCTACTTATATAGAAGTCCAAGCAAACAGAGATAGCGTTCAAGAAGACTTTTTTTATTTTTTTATTTTTTACACATAGATAGAAATTTTACTTTAATCTAAGTGTATATATGTGTGAAGCTCTCTACTAGAGACTTAAATCACAGCCTTTACCCCCTTCACCTCTCAAGCATTTAGACTTGTAAAATAACTATCGCATCAAAAGTGTACGATGATAATTCAAGAAGACTTTTGATAATTAATATCTTTGTAGATGACAAACTTATTCAAGAATACTTTAATAATTAAATCTTTGTAGATGGTATGGTTGCGATTTGTGTAGGAGGGTGTGCGACATAAGAATTTAATTTAATTTATTATTTTTTTTTCATTTTTAAGGAAGCCATAATAAATTTTCAAAACCATATGTTTTAAATTACTAACATATTTTCACAATATATTATGTGATTGTCGAGTATTACTCTAACTAAAAAACAGAAAAAATGGATGAATATATCTTCCATCACTTTCTCATTGTGATCATCGGAGAAAATGAAAGAGATAGGCATCAAGTGGGAGGTAAGCGACTGAGTCTATTTCCTACACACGTTTCATGGCTATTTGTTGACTGTTCACGTTAATAGTGGGACTAAGCTGGACTTCATGAACTTTATATGGCAGTAGGGCCTACGTTATCTCTCACGTAACCCAAAAAAAAAGACTATACGTGGGCAATGGACATACCTTTGCGGTAACTTAAAATTGAAACGAAGTCGTTATCAAAAAAAAAAAAAAAATTGAAACAAACTCTATGTCATTGGACCATTGAGGATCATATAATGTCAAAATCTTATTTAGTTTCTTACATATTACATACACTAAAAAAGTCATGATAAGAATTCAAAAATTCTGTTTAGTCATGCAGCCAATAAATTTATCAAAGTTATGAATTATTCTAAACAGATAGTATGGATAATATTTAAACCTCAATTATCAATCACCAACTCAAAAAAAATAATAATAAAAGGAATAAAAGGTAGTAAAGTAGAAAACCAATGAAGAAACAATACAAAGGAAAAACCATTATGATAGATCCAACCTTGTAAAAAAAAAAAAAAAAAAATTAGAAATAAGAGTTAAAAAAATTTACTTACAAAGCCTTTGAAATTAAAAGCTCTATTATAAGTTGTAATCCTTGCAAACGTCTGACTTGCCTTCCTACTGTAGTGGTTCAAGAACCTCTGGAATCCTTCTACACAAATCTCCTTTACCAAAGAATCCCGTCCACAATCCGAAACTTTGGGCAAAAATAACACCAACTCTTTGTGGTTTCAAGAAGTCAATGGTTTAGATTAAAGAAAAAACTCTCAAATTAAAACTCTAAACAGATCTCACAAAGAGTAACACTTAAAGGAGAGAGATTTAGAATTGTTTTGTAATGACCTAAGTATATAGTCCTAGCCACATTTGCACTTATAACCCAAAAGGCTTAGTTAGGCTACAATTGAGGCTTATCGTAATTACTTACAAACTCAAGATTCACCTAATAAACACTCAATGTGGGATCCAGCACATGCCCATACAACACACCCTTAAACAATACAATCAAATCTATACAATTTGAAGTACCACATGCAATATCTCCTACTTAAATTCTTGACTTCCACATTAGGGCCCACATTGTGTTGTACTACCCCCAAATCACATAGCATTATTAGGTTTACTCTAATACCATTTTATTGTCATGCCCCCAACTAAACCAATAGACTAGATACATGACAATGACTACATACTTGTAAACTTTTCACCTAACAAGCTTGCAAGGTCTACATAAAAGAGTAAAAGAATCCTCAAACAATCAGTAAGTAAAATTAAATCCAACAACCGATAATTTAATTGTCAAAGTTTCCATAGCATTAATAAAAATAAAGTCCAAATTTCAAGTGGATAACAGATTAAATACGCCCAATCTTATTTCAAAATATTCCTAAACTCCTCATGCGCACACCCTTGCCACAACACTTGTTATTCCTTAGGATTTGAATTTGAAAGGGAGAAGGAAAAGGGGGGGGGGGGGGGGGGTTTGAGTTTTGCAACTCAATAAATAACCAACTCCTAATTAACTAACTAGATAAAGCATATTTACAAGTAAAATAAATGAGCTTACATTGTTATATTAGAATAGAACTTAATAAGCTTAGAGATGTTGTTCAGTTTAAATGGAACTTTGGACAAAAGAAATGCAAATACTTAAAATGAAATTATAATTTGCAAAGTGTTCAAGAGCAATCAAAATTGTAATTTGCAATGAGTTCAAAAACTTCAAAGAATTTCGTTGGAGTTGAAACAATAACTATATTAGATTTCATTTTCTTAACAAATTTCATTATTTTATGACTGTGATCAAGCTAGATCCTTGTAATTAGACTCAGAATCACGTGTCGGGCCATGATACACCACAAAAGTAACTAGTTTTTATGCTAATGTATAACCCCCTTAGTTGGGGTCCAAAGTATAGTCAGTCTACACATTAATTCTTCTATAAGGATATGTAGTCTTATGTCAGTCTATATCCAAAATCATATTTTAGACAATATTCTATTCAAATCATGTTCTTTTAAAAAATTTACACATGTTCTATTTAGATTTGAGAAGAATATAATTTTTTTTTTAAATCAAGTTAAATTATTTAAATCATTGTAGCTAAATAATCAAATAAAAATATTTGAAAGAAAAGACAAAGATATACTAAATTATTTTAATTAAACAAAATATAACTAGGTCAAAAAAGGTAAATTCGCACTTCTCCCAAACTTTCCCTTCTAAGATCCACGAATACCACCTAAAACAATGAGTCAATGACCCAATTACATCAATTTTTATAGGTGATTTTATTTACTTTCACACTTGGTTAACTAATGTCTATCTGGCCATTACGAAAGCTCTCTAACTAGCTAGTTATATACCAAGTAATAAAGGAATTTCTATATACATAAGTTCTAGATCTATTCAATACCAAAAGAAAAAGAATACATCTAAAATATCTTATAATCAAAGTTAGGACAATAGGTGACTCTAACTGCCACTAGCAGTTTTGAAGTTGGCGTGTTGTTGTATGTTTGTATGTTTTCAAAAAATAGTCAGGCCAACAGGTGAAAACCTCATGGCCATGGTTGCATCATACATTCTTTATGAATTGTAACTATCAATCAAGTTCTTTCTACCATGCTCCACTTCTATGTACCACGAATAAAAAAATAACACCTAGCTTCTCTAATTTTTCCTTTCACAACTAGAGTCGAGATAATCTTATAGCCTATAGTTCTTGCCAAGAACCATGCAACATGTGTGGGTATGGCCATTTCCCAATGCACTTATGCACAACAAGAATCATGTCTCGCTCTCCTCTTGGAATATGCTGCTACCATACAAGGGAAGCAAGTGCAGAGCTAAGAATTTTTGTTTAAGGGCCAAGCTGCGACATTAATATATTTATTAAGACCACCCCCTCCCACACACACACACACACATGCCACATAACGGGTTGAAAAATATAGATTCAAATATGTTTAGTGTCAAACTTTATCAAATATTAAACAAATATAAGAGCACATTTTGTGATAAAAAAAATAAAATTGCAAAAAATAAAATTATGTTTCTATAACTATTAGACCAATTATTTATTTTAAGAGCATCATTAAACTAATTCAAATATTTGGAGGGCCAACTCTTATTTTTGTAGGCTAAACTTTAAAAATATTAAAATAATTATATATATTAAGGAAAATTACAAAATTATGGGTGGCCCTAGAGGGAAGGGTATGGTGGATTACACACACTTCAAAACTGTGACAATTCCTTTGTTTTTGGAGAGTGTGTACTATGTGTACACTAGACATTTTCCATGAGATGATTCAAATTTGGCTAAATAACAACTTAGAACATCCACAGCAGTGGAGTTATTTTTTTTTATAGCTATTTGGCACCATAAAAAGCTACTTTATCTATTTTACTTACTCATTTTACAAAACATCCAACATCAGTGGATCTATTTTAGCTTTTAACACAATAAAATAATATAAACATCACAATAAAATAATATATCTATTACAATAAAATAATACATTCCACTATAAATAAATAAAACACCACAAACCAATCAATGGCACAATCCACAACCACTACCAACCAAGAACAACTACCCAACAACAACTAGCAAGCAAGAACAACCACTCACAACCACTGCCAAAAATCCAAATTAGCCAAAAAACACCACACAAATCACCACCAACACAACCACACCACCACTGACCCATGAAGATGAAGATTAGCGATGAAGCCACATGGCGCTCATCTAACCATTTCTTGATTGCACTCACCGGAATCACTATGTGGCCAAGGAGTTGGGGATCTTTGTTTGTACTATCCTCGACGAGAATGATCAACGAGTCTTTGAGAGGTTCTCTGGCAATGAAGAGCAAGTCCTCGTTGAAGTGCAATGACGCATTGTGATTGTTCATGAAGCCTCACCTTGTTTTAAATGATTGAGCTTCAGTGGGTTGGTGACATTGAGGTTCGAGTCGAGCTGGTGGTAGTGAGACAGAGAGGTGAGAGTTTGAGAGAGTTGAGAGTTCGTGAGTTTGTTGAGTGTAGAGAGTTTCAAACGGGTTGGATAATAAAGGAATAGAAAAAAAAATAGTATTTTAAACGGACAATTGAATAATAATAATAAAATTTAGCTCTTAGCTACAGTGCACAGCCATATATAGTTGTGCACTGTAGCAATGAAGGTAAAAATTTTACTTTTAGCACCACTATTGCAACACTCTTTTTATATATAGTGGTGCTAAAAATAGTTTTTTAGCACCACTATTGTGGATACTCTTACAATACACAACTCTTAATAGTTTTGAATATCATTCATTCCACTCTTACCGAAACAAACAAAAAATCTCGAATCAGTATGCAAATCATTATGGTAACCCCCATGTTCCACCTCAAATGAAATCTTGACCCATTTTGGATCATATCGAGGGTTTTGGACAATTTCAATCAATACCATCCAAAAGTAAAAATTTTGCCAGAATGTAGAGGAAATATTAAAAACGAAAAAAAAAAAAAAAAAAGATGAAGCAATCAGGTACAAGTTGACACCCATTAATATAGCAGATTGTTAGTGGTGGTAAGTAAAAAATAAAATGTTAATAATGATCCCAAAGAGAAGTAGTAAAAGTTTCTCAATTCAACATGTGTGAAAAAAAAAATCATTTTTTTTATGTGTACGTCGCTTTACTATTGTGTTAAAGCATCCACAAGAGTGGTGCTAAAAAGCCATATTGGTATTTTTAGCACCTCGAATATCTAAAAACCATTTTGTAGCAATGGAGCTATAGGTAAAATTTTTACCTCTTTAACTACAGTGCACAACCATTTATAGTTGTGCATTGTAGCTCCAAAGCTAAAATATATAAATATATATATATATATATATTGTTTAACTTTTCTCTCTCTTTTCCATTAAAATATTCTCTTTCTCTCTCTCTTCCTTCTCTATCTTTTCTCTCTTCTCTTTGCATGATCAGTGATGGCGTGGGTCAATGGGTCGGTGATGGAGTGATCGGCGATGGCTGGTCCGGTTCGATGGTGGTCTGGGTTTAATGGTGGGTTTTGTGCCTTTTGGCCTTGTTTCTTCTCTCTCTCGATCAAGCTCAGATGGTGAGTTCGATGGTGGTCTGGGGTGCTAGCTCAACACTCTTGGTCTGAAAATCAAGCTCAGATTTGTTGGAGTTTTGGTAGTGGTTGTGGGTGGTCTTGGCTTGCTAGTTGTTGTCGGGTGGTTGTGGGTGGTTGTTCTTGGTTGGCAGTGTTTGTGGTGTTTTTTTGGTAGTAGGATATATTATTTTATTGTAATAGATATATTATTTTATTGTGTTAAAAGCTAAAATAGATCCACTATTGCATGATATTTAGTAAAATGAGTAGGTAAAATAGATAAAGTAGTTTTTTATGATGTCGAATAGCGAAAAACATAGCTCCACTATTGTGGATGCTCTTAGGGGAGGATGAGCAGACAAAAGGAAATCAATTGATTGCTTTCACGTGAGTGGGTTTGGGAAATGAGAAAGAGTTAAGCATTCATAGCAGTGGTGCTAAAAAGCTATATTGGTATTTTTAGCTTCTCAAACCCCTAAAAACTATGCTGCAGCAATGGAGGCATAGGTAAAATTTTTACCTGTTTAGCTACAGTGCACATCTAGCTATAGATGTGCACTGTAGCGCAAAGCTAAAAAAATATAATATATTTTATTTAACTTTTCTCTCTCTTTTTCATTAAAATATTCCTTTTCTCTCTCTCTCTCTCTCTCTCTCTCTCTCTCTCTCCCTTCTCTTTCTTTTCGTCAGACTCAAGAGTTTCAGCCCTCTGTCTTCCTTCTCTATCTCTTCGCTAGCTTTTCTCTCTTCTTTTTGCGTGATCGACGATGGCGTGGGTTGGTGGGTTTTGTGGATGGTGTGGGTTATTGGGTCAGTAATGGCATGATCGGGGATGGCCGGTCTCGTTCGACGATGGTCTGGGTTTGATGGTGGGTTTTGTGCCTCTTGGTCTTGTTTCTTCTCTCTCTCGATCAAGCTCAGATGGTGGGTCTGATGGTGGTCTGGGGTGTAGCTCAACACTCTTGGTCTGAAAATCAAGCTCAGATCTGTTGGATTTTTGGCAAATCTGTTGGATTTTTGGCAGTAGTTATGGGTGGTCTTGGCTTGCTAGTAGTTATGGGTGGTCTTGGCTTGCTAGTGGTTGTGGGTGGTTATTCTTTGGCAGTGGTTGTGGATTGTGCCATTAGTGGTGTTTTTTTTGGGTAGTAATATGTATTATTTTATTGAGGTGGATATATTATTTTATTATAGTAGATATATTATTTTATTATAATGTTTATATTATTTTGTTATGTTGAAAACCAAAATAGATCTACTGCTGCAGCATGTGTGTAGGTAAAATAGATAAAGTAATTTTTAATGGAGCTAAATAGCTATATTTTTAGCTTCACTGCTGTGGATGCTCTTAGTAAACCTTCAAGGACGATTCCTTATGTAGAATTACCCAAAATGTTAATTTTATTTACAAAAGAATCATAAGCAATTGTTTTTAATAATAATATGCACACTTTATATGAGATCTTAAAATATTGTATATATTAATTGATTGCTTTCACGTGAATGGGGTTAGGAAATGAGAAAAAGAGTTGTTAGTGAACCTTCAAGGACGATTCCTTACGTAGAATTACCCAAAATGTTAATTTTATTTACAAAAGAACTATAAGCAATTGTTTTTAATAATAATATGCACACTTTATTTGAGATCTTAAAATATTATATATATTAATTGATTGCTTTCACGTGAGTGGGTTTGGGAAATGAGAAAAAGAGTTGTTAATGAAACTTCATGGCAGATTCCTTACGTAGAGTTACCCAAAATGTTAATTTTATTTACAAAAGAAACATAAGCAATTGTTTTTAATAATAATATGCACACTTTATTTGAGATCTTAAAATATTGTATATATCAATCTATTATTTTTTATATAATAGTAATTTATATATACATACGTGTGTGTGTATATATATATATATATATGCGGTAACCTTGAACGGTATTGAAATATTTTATTTCAAATTCAATAGACAAACTCGAATAAGGTATATTAGAACTAGTAGTTTCTAGTACCAAAGGAGAAAAAATTGTAAGAACTTAATGATTAAATATTCAATTAAGCAAAACCTAAAACAACCATGAATGCCATATTGTACAAGGGGTCGAAAATCCATAGCAGAATGATAAAAAGAGTACCAAAACAAAACAAACATGCAGCGCATTTCCATACAAAACATTGTTTTCAACAATTCTTGAGTAAAGTTGCATACTTTTATGCTGAGCCACTTTTTACTATGCCCCAAAAGTGTTCAAAAAGTCATTATAGCTGGTTAAAAGATAGGACCTAAAGAATATTTTGTATAGCATTATTGACTGGCCCCACATGTGTCATTACTTTCCTCCCCCAAAACATCATCATCATAAGCCTACCATTTTTATAAGTTAAGTACCATATATTAGCTTCCTTCACTTCACCTTTTCAATTTACATTTTTCTAATATTCTACTTTCTAGCCACCTTCCAAAAGGAACTCGTCTTTCCATGCAGCAAGTCTCCCTCAAAGTTTCCCACTAAGCTCTAATCAACAAAGTGAAGATACACATCAAAACAAAATTTACAATTTTGTCACAATTTATTTATGTGATAAATTGTGAATAATAAAGTTATAAATCTACTACTTTTACTTTATCATTTACAACTTACAACAAAAATAAGCCGTGAGTTTTATTCAGATACTAACATTTTTGCTCTTCAATCCCTCTATTTATCCTTCTCTTCTTTTTCTTTTTTTCATTTCTATTTTACTCCACTTTCTATTTGTTAATTTATTTTATGGTTGATAAATTTTTTTTCCTTTTATTTATTAACCCAATTAATAGTCTATGCAGTACATTTCCATACAAAACACGTGGGAGGGGAGGGGCGGAAAAGTCCCAAAAAAACATTATTGCTAGCCCAAAGAAAAAAAAAAAAAAAAAAAAGGCCCTAAAGAACTTTTGTAAAAGCGGGCTCCCAAATGAAGCTGCCCCCATGTGTCTCCTCCCGGACCCAACACATCATCATAACAAAACTCTACCACTTATATAGTTTGCATTATTTTCCGATATTCTACTTTCTAACCACCTGCCAAAAGACCTGATGAGTCAGTGCAAACGCAAGTCTTCTCATAGTTGTCTCGCACTAAGGCCTGTTTGATTTGAGAAAAAAGTAGTATATTTTGTATTTATTTTTAGTTTTTTATGGGATTCACTGCTTAAAAATTTGTTTAGTCTTGTATTTGTATTCCGTTTTTATTTTTAGTATTAAAAAATATATTTCAATACAAAAATTAAATACAATTTTTTAGTATTTTCATTTTCTTAAAAATATATATAGTGGAATTTTGGTAAAAAAACCAAATCTGTTGATCCCATTAACACTGAAAAACACTCCCTCTCTCTCAATTGTGTTAAATTTTTAATTGAAAAATATAAAGTGAAAAAAAGAAAAATATAGACTAAAAAATAATGCCAAATATAAAATGAGTTGAGTAGAGAAAATGAATACAAGATTTAAGAAACAAAAAATGAGTTCAGAAAAATAAAAGAGAAAATGAATTCACTCCAATGATAACCAAACAGGGCCTAACTCTCTTCAATCTCTCTACTCTTCCTTTTTTTTTCCCCATTTTTATTTCTATTTTAGTATTTTACTTCATTTTCTATTTATTTATTTTATGGTTAATGATTTTTTTTTTCCTTTTACTTATTAAACCTTTTTTTTTTTTTTTGAGGAACATTAAACCAATTAACAGTCTATATTTGATTACAAAATAAATTTTCATAGTGCAATATATGGTACCACTAATTTTATGTGAAAAATCTCACACCCATGTCATATGACTGAAATTGATGTTTGAAAATTTGTTAGTACAATAATGAGTGGGTCAAACATATGCATATCATTTGGTCTTAGCTCGGAAAAATTTCTTGCTCCACCTTATATGCACATTATAAAAAATATAAGTAATATGATTCCAAATATTTGATTAAGCTTGTGTTTAGATAGTTTATTTTTTTTGCCAATTTATTTTACTATTCGGTTTATTTTTTTTACTATTTATGAGTCTCACTGCACTTTTAGGTATTATTTATGCATTCTATTATACTATTTTAGCTCATTTTTACCTTTATTTACACTTTTATGTACTATTTATGCATTCTACTGTACTATTTCAGCTAATTTTTACCTTTATTTACAGTACTTTCAGCAAAAAAATGTCAATTTTAACAAAAATAGACCTTACCAAAATTACACGAACTCAAAAACAGAGCAAACATTGCCAAAATGAAAACTAACATATACTATATCAGAAGAATAGTTTAGAGATTGTTAGTGCAACTGATCAACAGAATGATATTACCAAGTGAGCACAACAACTACTAATTAAAATTATTACCAAAGTAGAAACAGTACTGATACACATAGTAGAAGTAGAACATCAAGATAATTCAGAGTCTCAGCTTGACATTCTAAGAAAGACCGCATAAAGATTCACACAAAAATAGCAGAAACCAGTACATATAGCTAATTTGAGGTGGACTTGCATTATTATTATACGCATACGTAGATATAATATAACCACCCTTGAGATCCTTATATACTACTTCCATGACCATATCTAGCTTCATTCTTCTTCTTCACTATCTTCATCCGCATAATCCTCATCTTCATCTTTATCATTATTATCCTCAGACGGGTCAACAGCACCATGCTGTTCAGCAGCAGCATCGGAGCCGCTTTTCAATCCAGTAGTGTTTGACGCAGTTCCCGCAATCCCTCCATTATTATCCTCAGACGGGTCATCAGCAGTACCACGCTGATCAGCAGCAGCAGCAGCAGCATCATGGGTTTGAAAAGCAGGCGGAGGCCGGGCTGCAATAGCATCAGAGGCAACCGCACTTTTCAATCCCGCTCTTTTCAATAGAATTCTTCTGCGTTGCTGGTTTCTGGACAGTAGTCCCGCTCTCAAACTTGTAAGAAAAGGCTAGTGTTCCTTGGGGCTTTTCATCTGTGGTCATAACACTGGCACTCATCTGTTTTTCAGCACCTACTGCATCAGCTTTGGCTTTACCACCAAAATCTTCTAGCAATTTTGTGATGAACACACGGACTTCACCGATTTCTTTGTCCCTAAACCAGTGATCCATCCGGTATGACATGAGCTTAACAACAAGTTCAAGGCTGCTCTCCTTGGCCTTGGTGATGTCGAGGTTGAACGTAAATGGGGAGTTCCATGTGGGGTTTGAACCACCTACTGCGTCCTCCGGTGTTTTTTCCTCTGAGGAATGGAGGTTATTTTGGTTGTCGCGAATGGAAACAAGTGCGTAAGGCTTCATTGTTGTCACATGATTGACGTCTTTCAATCCATGCGCTGACTGAATCACAAGTTTTAAGACCTTGCACTCCATAAGGTGACTGGCTTGTTGAGTCAATGTTTATGGATGGAGATGAATTAAGGTGGCTGCGTACTGATGCTTATAATAAGAGCATCCACGTGCTTGTAGTCGGTGGTGGGGTTGAGATAAACCAATAAATTCCATATGCCACGGAAAGTAAGGACATTGGTTAGTAAATGAAATAATTATTTTTGGAATGTTTTCATACTATTTTTATAAAAAGTATAAAAAAATAAATTTTTTTTTTTTATAAAAAAAATTTTAAAAGTATTTTGTAAAAGAATTCTCTTAGACATATATGTTACCATTAAAAATAACCACATATAGTATCATTATCTGCTTTTATAAACGACAAATCAACCTCTGCTTTATAATTATAAACGACAATAAATTGGTGTTGGTCGACCCCAATGACGATCAATCATTTATGATTTATCTAGTAGTTTTTTCTATCACAGTCTAACAGTAAAGCTTGGCTGTCAACACTTACTTCTTTTACGTGTACCAAATGCTTGGCTGTCGACCATTTATTTGGGCTTGTATTGGTATTTAACTAATTTTTTAATGGGCAAGCCTGCCAATTTTGCAGATTTTACAATTTTGTTTTTAGAATTTTAAATTTCATAAGTAGTTGACCATTTAAATGGACTTGGACTAATGGGAAAAACTTAAGATTAATTTAAATATAGGCTTGCACAAAAATGTTAAGGAGATATATATATATATATATATAATTTTTGTCTTATAAAAGTTATGATATAAAAAATACATTTGAAAGATAAATTTCAATATTTATTTTAGCTATTTTAATATAAACATTCCTACACATTCTCAGCAACCAAATAACTCAAGACCCATAAAAAATAAAACCAATTTTTTGCACTATCTCACCAACCAAATAATTACAACTCATATCCACAAATAATTTTAAAAAAAAATCTATTACTTTCTCACCTACCAAAAAACTTATACCCGCCTAAAATAAACAAAAGTTCTCATTTTTTATGGTTCAATCTCAATTTACATCAAAAAATTATTGGTGTCTTGATCTGATGACAAAAAGCTATCATCAAGAGCAGACATCATAAATTGCAATACTCTAAAAATAAAAATAAAATAAAATAAAAACCACTGCTCCAAACAACCAAGGAAATATGAAAAATATATACTGAGAAACACGTATTTCAAATTATAAAAAAAGAGATCTACATTGGAACCTAGAACCAAGAAAAATTAACAAATTTCTACTAAAAAAAAATGCAAAATGTAACTAGGGGTGACTCCAAGATTTTTTTTTCTAGATGAGTCAACAATGTCGGAGCTAAGAATTTGTTGATAAGGGAATAAAAAATAAAATGATTATATATATACATATATATATTTATGTATATACAATTTTCATATTATATACAATAATATTCTAAATACAATTTAGTATACAATACAATTATATTGTGCAACAAATTAAAAAAATTATTAATAATTTAAAGATCAGTAAGATAACAACTATTGAATACATAAATAAATATAAATAAATAGCTAATTATACAATTTTTGTCAAATTAATAATAATTTATTATATTTATATGTAATATTAATTAAATAAAAATA
Source organism: Quercus gilva (assembly GCA_023621385.1). Taxonomy (NCBI): domain Eukaryota; kingdom Viridiplantae; phylum Streptophyta; class Magnoliopsida; order Fagales; family Fagaceae; genus Quercus; species Quercus gilva. The sequence continues at coordinate 26,672,423 of CM042476.1, forward strand.
TATGATAAAAAAGAGCACACTAAACAAGTAGCAAAGCACAACACAACACATAGTTTTACAAACTGTGCTAACCAATCTTTCTCTTACAAACTAAGAAGCTCTTCATATGGAAAATGGATCAATTTAATTCCGAGTGTATTGTGTTCCTCCTCTCTCAAATCCAAACAAAGATTTTTAGCTATCCTCTCTCTTTCTATCTATCTATAAAGATCTGTGTTTTTTCTTTGCCTCTCTCTCTCTCTGAATGGACCAAGGAGGGGGTCCAAGGGGCCCGGGCCCTCCTAGCCCAAAACAAAAAATTATTAGGTATATTTTGGGTTTTTTATAGTTGGGTCCCCCTCTCCTAAGATATTAACCCACAGCCCAGCCCAACCCAAAAAAATTGAAACCCATTAACCATTAATGTTACAAACCAAATTCAGAAAATAAAATAAAATAAAATAATAATAATAATAGAGAAAGTCGAGAGAGACCGAGAGACAAAGACTGGAGATAGAGTAGAGAAGAGAGACTCGCCGGCTTGCTGCGCCGCCACAGGCGTCAGCCACTCCGCCGGCCATCCATGCTATACACAGGCCGCCGCCACTGACCCACGCATCACTCACGCCTCCAGTCGCCGCCGGTGGCTTGATCCGCCCACCCCACTTCCGATACCGGCTGCATACGCCAACAAGGTGATAAGCACACTTAAATGTAGCCGAAGCATTCATTTCTAAGAACCTAGAAGCGGAGTCTCTGGAGGAAGAGTTTCAAGTTCTTCACAACCCTTTGTCAATCTCCCCAAGCCCCTCACAACTACATAGTTTCTACCAACATTTCTATAACTATGTACTGCAAAAATGGCCAGCTCGACTTTGCTCGGAACCTGTTCGATGAAATGCCTAGACGATCTGTTGTCTCATGGAACACCATGATATCAGGTTACTCCAAATGGTGGCAATACTATGAAGCTCTGAAACTAACTTCCATTATGCACAGTAGTAATATAAAGCTCAATGAGACCACTTTTTCGACTACGTTAAGTGTATGTGCGCGTTCCTGGTCAGTCTGTGAGGGAGAAGAGCTACATTGTCTAATTTTGAAATCTGGGTTTGAGAGATTTGAGCTTGTGGGTAGTGCATTGTTGTACCTTTACGCAAGTTGTATTGATATTGAAGGAGCAAAGCGGGTGTTTGATGAGTTGCACGGTGAAAATGAGTTGTTGTGGAGTTTGATGCTTGTGGGGTATGTGCAATGTAACTTGATGAGCGAGGCTTTGGATGTGTTTAATAAGATGTCATCTAGGGATGTTGTGGCGTGGACTACATTGATTTCTGGGTATGCGAGGAGCGAGGATGGGTGTGAATGGGCTTTAGAGTTGTTTAGGAGGATGAGGGGGAGTGGTGAGGTGGAGCCTAATGAATTTACTTTGGATTGTGTTATAAGGGCTTGTGGAAGACTAGAAAGCCTAAGAGAAGGGAGGATTGCTCATGGGCTTTTGATAAAATATGGGTTTGAATTTGATCACTCGATTGCTAGTGCATTAATTGAATTCTATTGTGATTGTGAAGCTATTGATGAGGCCAAGAGAGTTTATGATTGGATGGGAAACCTAGGTATAAATGCTTCAAATTCACTTATTGGAGGGCTCATATTTATGGGTAGGATTGTGGATGCTGAGATAATTTTTGGTAGGCTAGTTGAAGAGAGTCCAGTAACATATAATCTGATGATTAAAGGTTATGCAATGAGTGGCCAAGTTGAGGAATCTGAGAAACTGTTTAATAGAATGACGGAAAAAACTATAATTTCTTTGAATACCATGATTTCTGTGTATTCCAGGAATGGGGAAATTGATAAAGCTTTGAAGCTGTTTGGAGAAACAAAGGGGGAAAGAAACCCAGTGACATGGAATTCAATGATGTCAGGTTATATTCAAAATCATCAACATGAAGAGGCTTTCAAACTATATGTGACCATGCACAGATTATCAATAGACCATACTAGATCAACTTTTTCTGCTCTTTTTCATGCCTGTACATGCCTTGGATCTCTTCAACTAGGAGAATTACTTCATGCCCATGTGATCAAAACGCCATTTGAATCAAATGCTTATGTTGGAACATCTCTTGTAGATATGTACTCCAAATGTGGGAGCATCCCCAATGCACAAAAATCATTTTGTAGTATCTCTTCACCCAATGTGGCAGCGTGGACAGCTCTTATTAATGGATATGCACATCATGGGCTTGGCTCCAATGCAATTTTACTCTTTGAGGAAATGTTAAAGCAAGGAGTTGTTCCCAATGGAGCTAACTTTGTGGGGATTCTGTCTGCTTGTGGTCGTGCTGGTCTAGTCGATGAAGGGATGAAATTTTTTCACCTAATGCAAAAATGTTATGGAGTAACACCAACTTTGGAACACTATGCATGTGTGGTGGATCTTCTTGGTCGCTCAGGCTATCTACAAGAAGCTGAGGAGTTCATAAAAGCAATGCCTATTGAAGCAGATGGGGTTGTCTGGGGAGCTTTACTTAGTGCCTGTTGGTTCTGGACAAAAATGGAGTTGATTGGGAGAGTGGCTGAGAAGATCTTCAATTTGGATCCTAAGGCAGTATCTGCTCATGTTATTCTGTCTAACATGCATTCAATATTGGGCAAATGGGGAGAGAAGATGAATGTGAGGAAGAGATTAAGGAGCTTAGGCATAAAAAAGGCTCCCGGGTGTAGTTGGATTGAGTTGGAAAGCAACATTCATGTGTTCACTGTAGAAGATAGAATCCATCCTCATTGTAATGCCATTTATGCAACTTTGGAGCATTTAACATCAAATATAAATTCCCTTGTTCAATATGATTTTTATTTTGGTTTTCCATCAATAGTGGAGGCTGATTTCTTTAAAGCGAAATACCCTTATTAATAAAGGTCACGTTAGTTGTGTGATTCATTCTCCTATCTCATAAACAAGAGGAAGTGTGGGCCTTTTTTGTGATTTTGCTGTGCTTTCTTATGGAAGCAACCAGTTTAACCATTTCATGGGAGTAGTACTACTTGCATAATCCAGTCCTAGAAAACTACGGAGGGTAAGGTGGGCCTTTTAGTGATTTCAGTATATACAGGCTGGTGGATTGATTCTGTCTTCATTGTATTTTATCTTTTCATTTTTGCTTCTCTCCTTTGCATGTCATTCTCTCAATATGTGATAGTTTCTTGTCATATCTCTCCAACAGATACTGCTCTCAAATAGAGAAGAATTATGCCATTAAAAGAGAAGGGAAAGATTTTGTTCTTGCTGAAATCTAAAGAAAAATAGTAACAAAAATTTCTGTTTTGCTGTAATTCAAAAAAAAGGAGAAGAAACATGATTGAAAAGGGAAAAAAAAGTTGGATTGGAACAGGGACTGGGGAGAGAAAAATCTAAGACTGCAGAAGAAGAATAATAGAGATCGAAAGAGAGATAAATCTAAGGAATATGATTTCAAATATCTGATTAAGCTTGTGTTTAGATAGCTTATTTTTTGCCAATTTATTTTACCATTCAGTGTATTTTTACTACTATTTATGAATCTCATAGTACTATTTCAGCTAATTTTTACTTTTATCTACAGTATTTTCAGAAAAAAAAAATTTCAGTTTTAACAAAATAAACAGATTCTAAACAAACCTTACCAAAATTACAAGAACTCAAAAACAGAGCAAACACTGCTAAAATGAAAACTAACGTACATCAGAAGAATAGTTTAGAGATTGTTAGTGCAACTGATCAACTGAATGATATTACCAAGTGAGCACAACAACTACTAATTAAAATTATTACCAAAATAGAAACAGTACTGATACACATAGTAGAAGTAGAACATCAAGATAATTCAGAGTCTCAACTTGACATTCTAAGAAAGACCGCATAAAGATTCACACAAAAACAGCAGAAACCACCCTTGAGATCCTTATATACTACTTCCATGACCATATCTAGCTTCATTCTTCTTCTTCATCATCTTCATCCGCATAATCCTCATCTTCATCTTTATCATTATTATCCTCAGACGGGTCAACAGCACCATGCTGTACAGCAGCAGCATAAGAGGCGCTTGTCAATCCAATAGTGTTCAACACAGTTCCCGCAATCCCTCCATTATTATCCTCAGACGGGTCATCAGCAGGTTGTTGAGGGTTCTGCTGCACATTTCCCTGCGCAATTGGAGAATTCTTCTGCCTTGCTGGTTTCTGGACGGTAGTCCCGCTCTCAAACTTGTAAGAAAAGGCTAGTGTTCCTTGGGGCTTTTCATCTGTGGTCATAACACTGGCACTCATCTGTTTTTCAGCACCTATTGCATCAGCTTTAGCTTTAGCACCAAAATCTTCCAGCAATTTTGTGATGAACACACGGACTTCACCGATTTCTTTGTCCCTAAACCAGTGATCCATCCGGTATGACATGAGCTTAACAACAAGTTCAAGGCTGCTCTCCTTGGCCTTGGTGATGTCGAGGTTGAACGTAAATGGGGAGTTCCATGTGGGGTTTGAACCACCTACTGCGTCCTCCGGTGTTTTTTCCTCTAAGGAATGGAGGTTATTTTGGTTGTCACGAATGGAAACAAGTGCGTAAGGCTTCATTGTTGTCACATGATTGACGTCTTTCAATCCATGCGCTGACTGAATCACAAGTTTTAAGACCTTGCACTCCATAAGGTGACTGGCTTGTTGAGTCAATGTTTATGGATGGAGATGAATTAAGGTGGCTGCGTACTGATGCTTATAATAAGAGCAGCAATGTGCTTGTACTCGGTAGTTGGGTTGAGATAAACCAATAAGACTCCTTGTACCACGGAAAGTAAGGACATTGGTTAGTAAATGAATCAATTATTTTTGGACTGTTTTCATACTATATTTATAAAAAAGTATAAAAAATAAATTTTTTTTTTTATAAAAAATTTATTTGTAAAAGAATTCTCTTAGACATTTGTTACCATTAAAAATAACCAGATATAGTATCATTATCTGCTTTGATAATAAAATTCAAACGTACACCCAACTTGATAATAAAATTAAAACGTATCATTATCTGCTTTTATAAACGACAAAATTAACCTCTGCTTTATAATTATAAACGATAATAAATTAGTGTTGGTAGAACCCAATGTCGATCAATAATTTATCTAGTAGTTTTTTTAATCAAGGTCTCCTACTAGACAGTAAATGCTTGGCTGTTGAAGTGTAAGTGTCAACACTTACTTATCTACCTGGGCGCCAATAGGCCACTGAGGCCAATGGCCACTTACTTATTTTACTTGTACCAAATGTTTGGCTGACAACCATTTACTTGGGTTTTGTATTAGTATTTAACTAATTTTTTTTACTTTACTTGGGTTTTGTATTAGTATTTAACTAATTTTTTTACTTGTACCATGTGCTTGGCTGTTAACTATTTACTTGGGTTTTGTATTGGTATTTAACTAATTTTTTTACTTTACTTGGGTTTTGTATTGGTATTTAAAGAGAAATGCTAACGAGTGCTTTTAGGACATTTTTTAAGAATTCATTTAAAGAAAGTTTTTACGAAAAAAAAAAAAAAACAATTAATATTTTGATAGTTTCTTTCATTTTCCATAAAAGTGATATCAAAATTTTCTTAAAACAGATTCTTAAAGAGTACCCTAAGGACACTCATTAGCATGACCCTTTAACTAATTTTTTTACTTGTACCAAATGCTTGGCTGTCAACCATTTACTTGGGTTTTGTATTGGTATTTAACTAATTTTTTTACCTTACTTGGGTTTTGTATTAGTATTTAACTAATTTTTTTACTTGTACCAAATGCTTGGCTGTCAACCATTTACTTGGGTTTTGTGTTTGGTATTTAACTAATTTTTTAATAGGCAAGTCTGCCAATCTTCTAGATTTTACAATTTTGTTTTCAAAATTTTAAATTTAAATGGACTTGGGCTGTTGGGGAAAACTTAAGATTAATTTAAATATAGGCTTGCACAAAAATGTTAAAGATATATATAAATGAGACGAGTTCAAATTACACCCAGCGTAACTCCACAAGAGTTACACATTTTTTTAGTTGTAGATTAATAAGAGATCCATCGGATAAAAACAAAACACTATTATCTATTACAACATTAAATACTTATCTAATTAATAGTCTCCTCATTCTCTCCCCTCAATAAATATTTCTTATGTCTCTTTTACTCTCTCCTTATTAAGTCTTTCTTTCCATTTTCTTTGCAATTTCTCCTACTTTTCTACTTTCTTAGGTTTTTTCTCCTGATTATCACTTTCCTAATACCTGTTTTACAAAATGTTCAAGCAAAAATATTCATGGCAAGAGCTGGCATCAGACAACTAAATGAGGAGATCTTATTGGGATGTACTATGTGATTGTTTTTTTTTTTTTTTATGATCTTATTGGGATGTACTATTTGAATTGCATTTTCTTTTATGCGTATTTCCATGATACAGAAGTACGTTCTCTTTTCTATTGCACTTATTGTTGGATAACTGGTTATTTTCTTAGGAGGCCTGGCTAGATTCATTTCAAGGGACTGGTATAGTAGTAGACCAAATGTACTGATGAAGGGTTTTACTTGTTATAGTGTCGCATGAAGGACTATATGTCGAGATCAGAATTTATTAGCAGAACTATCGAGGCAACTAAAACCTACTTTTCCTTAAGATCAGCAAAGGTAGAATCCATTGAGACTATTGCATCTGTAAATACAAAATTTTGTCCCACAACTAGGCTATTGACAAAGCATGAACTGGAGTCTAGAGGCAGCAGCTTTTGCTTCTCCATCTTTGGGTTCTCTCTCTGTCATTTTAATTCTAATAACTAGTGCTAACAATGCAAGAGGTCCTAGTAGAATCTCTCACCTATGAGTTTTGTAACAGTTGTATTGTTTTTGTATGAAATTTAATGTTTATATGACCATATTTGATTGATGTCACTGGAGTAATCCTAATACTCGCCTGAGGCATTGACATTTTGTAGTTTAAATTATTTCTCTTAACTGGGGAAATTTTAATGGAATAAATTTAATAGTAATTCTCTCACGATTTTAGGCACCACTCAATTGATCATTGAATAATAAGAATCATTTCAAACGAAAAACACCTTGTTGGGCTCGGTCAAAAGAGTATTTCTCTACATGGAAAAGCTGACTCTGTTGTCAATTGGTTGCTCTTTAATACTCTATATTAAGATTTCTTTAATGTGCATTAGGCATCTCAATTGGACAAATATTAGGCTTTTTTATTTTTTATTTTGCAAAGCACTTTGATAACATCCGTTACATCATATTATTAGTAGAGTGATTAGACTCATTACATAATACAATTATTTGTAGGAGCAATATTAGTGCTTTGATCATAATATGTTCCTTCTTAAATGTCTAAATTGTTAACTTTCTAATGTGGAAGAGTTGGTTAAAATCTATAGTTGAAGATAAGTGGTCCCAGCCCCCAGGTTCAACTCCCTACAAATTCATTTGTTGATGATGAGAGAGCAATCTTTGCAGAGTTTCTTGAGTAAGCGGAGGAAGGAGATTTCATTAATGCAAGTTTCTTCAACTTCTAAGCTGTTTATTCTATTTGCATTGGTTTTATTATAGTTGGTGTTGTTCAATCTTTCTTTTCCAAAAGTCCTCTTAATTGAGGTAGTGCAGATTACATCCAATTCACTCGAATTTGAGTCAGAACATAAATTTTTGGTAAAAAAACAAGTTTGTAAGATTAGTATAGTAAAATTTTTAAAATCCTCAAGATCACTGATTTTTTTTTGTTTGGTACAAGATCACTGATTACTGTACATGACTTACTCAGCTTCATTTATTATAGTCAATCTCGTTAAAACTCCTGTACACCTATGGTAGTAGTGACTTGCGAACTTAGCCAATTCTCTCACCCACATGACATGAATGGTTTTCATACAGCTGCATAAAGGGTGCTCTCATTTCCTTAAAGTAACATCAAATCATTAAAAGTAAAACACCACCCATGTCCAGTGGGTGTTCTTGGAAGAATATGTATATTCAAGTAGCTCTCTATTTACACTGGTGGTACCCCATGAGGTGAATCAGGCATGCTAAAGGTTTCACCATAATAAGCTTGTTCCTCCATGAGTGGATGAAAATTTGCAGAGGGATTATACTGTTGAACCACCAAAACTGATGCCATGGTGGAAAATTCTGACGATGCTAAAAAGCTTCCCACTAGTCCCAACTCCAGACAATCGATTTTGTTCACCAAGGGTACTGTTAGGGCCATTCTTCCCACCAAGAACAGATTGTACTTGTTCAAGGCTTTTAATGCGTCCACCACCTCAGCCTTGTTTTTCACCAACATTTCCTCATACAAATTTGACGACTCCTCCTCCTTGTTGCTGTGTGTGCTTTTAAACTAGATACAATGGTACTTACTCCTTGAAAATTTTATTGGCATAAATGCACTTTTAGTCCCTATATTTTGACCTAATTTCTATTTTGGTCCCTACATTTTATTTTTACCACTTTTAGTCCATAAACCAATTAACGCGTGACATTTAAGTCCTTACTGTCACCCAACTAACAGAAAATGCTGACGTGACTGATGGCACAGTAAAATAATAATTAAAAATTTTATTTTAGCATTAAAAAATTGCCACGTCAGAATTTAAATTAAAAAAAAATTAATTTATTAATTTTAACTAAATGAAAAAAATTAAAAACAAAAAATCAACCCCAATACAGATCAATACACCACAATCCTATCTCAACAGTGCTTGTGGTTTCTTTTTCTTTTTTGTTTTCTTCTTTCTTTTTCTTTTTCTTTTTCTTCCCCAGAGCGGTCTTTCTCTTAGTTTCTCCGCCTCCATTCTTTCCTTTTCTTCTTTCTTTCTTCTTCTTTTTCTTCTTTCTCCCTCTATCTTGGTGCTTAGCCTTCTTGAACTCTCTTTATCTCTTGATTTTGCTCAAACCCAAACCCATATGCCTCGAGCTCCTCTCTCAAATCAATGGGTCTCTCTCTTTGGCATTTTTTTTTTTTTGTGGGTTTCTATGCATATGGTGTTGCCGACTTGTCATGGTGAGGTGGAGGGCGTGGGTTTGTGGGGATTGGCGTGGTGGAGGTCTGAGTTTGTGGATCAACGTGGTGGAGGGTGTGGGTTTATGGTGATCAGTGTCTGTGGTGGAGTTTTGGTGATTGTTTGGTGGCTAGATCAGTAATGCTTGGTGGCTGGATTGAAGTTTGGTGGTGGGTTTCAGTGATGGCACAGATCGGAGTTTGGTGGTGGGATTCGTTCACAGATTAGAGTTTGGTGATGGGTTTCGTTCTCAGATCGAAGAGGAATGGCGCCTGAACTAGCTAAGTTTTTTTTTTTTTTTTTTTTTCTTAATCAGATTTGGGTGGGGTAGTTTGCTCCGATGGGTTTGTGTGGGTAGTGGATGGGTTTATTGTTTTGGATTTGTGGTGGATAGTTGATGGTTTTGTGGCAAATTCCGGTGGATTTGTGGTTGTGATTTGAGGGCAGTCACAGGTCAAGAAAGAAAATTATGTGTTTAGGTTTGTGTTCTTGAGTTCTTTGATCTGGGTTGGATCTGGGTTGGAGTTCTTGTTTTCATCATGTTCTTCCCGAGTTTTTTTTTTTTTTTTAATTTTTCATTTAGTTAAAATTAATAAATTAATTTTTTTTTAATTTAAATTCTGATGTGGCAATTTTTTAATGCTAAAATAGATTTTTTAATTATTATTTTACTATGTCGTTAGCCACATCAGCATTTTCCGTTAGTTAAGTGACGGTAAGGACTTAAATGTCACGTGTTAATTGGTTTAGGGACTAAAATTGGTACAAATAAAATGTAGGGACCAAAATAGAAATCAAGTCAAAATGTCGGGACTAAAAGTGCATTTACGCCAATTTTATTTCATTTTTTTCATTAATTTGCTATTTGCTAAACATATTATCAGGGAGAGACAAAAAGAGACATAAATCTACGATGAAGTGATATTCAGGGATGATTTGTTGGAGTGCTTATAATACCATTCTCTCTCCTCATTTAATTGTCTGATGCCATTTGCAGCTCCTACCATGAATATTTTTGCTTGAACATTTTGTAAAACTAGTACAAGGAAAGTGATATTCAGGGAGATAAAACTGAGAAAGTAAAAAATGTAGGAGAAATTGCAAAGAAAATGGAAAGAAAGACTTAATAAGGAGAGAGAAAAAAAGACATAAGAAATATTTAAAGAGAAGAGAGATAATGAGAAGACTATTAATTAGATAAGTATTTAATGTTGTAATGAATATTGGTGTTTTATTTTTATCCGTTGGATTTCTTACAAATCTACGGCTTAAAAAATGTGTAACTTGAACTTATCTCATATATATATATATATATATATTCCCCATCTTCACTAAATTAAAACAATTTCCATTATGTTATCAACTCCCTCGATTAAGAAATTTGATACCTAATTTATTTTTCTTATAATTTAATATTTCATATTTGTCTTATAAAAGTTATGATATAAAAATACATTTGAAAGATAAATTTCAATATTTATTTTAGATATTTTAATATATACATTCCTACACATTCTCAGCAACCAAATAACTCAAGACCCATAAAAAATAAAACCAATTTTTTGCAATATCTCACCAACCAAAATAATTACAACTCATATCCACAAATAATTAAAAAAAAAAATTCTATTACTTTCTCACCTATCAAAAAACTTATACCCACCTAAAATAAACAAAAGTTCTCATTTTTTTTATGGTTCAAACCCTATCTATATTAAAAATTGATTAGTGTCTTGGTTTGATAACAAAAAATTATCATTAAAAGCAGACGTCATAGGTTGAAACGCTCTCAAAAAAAAAAAAAAAAAAAAAAACCCACGGCTCCAAAAAAACCAAGGAAATATGAAAATATATACTGAGAAACACGTATTTCAAATTATAAAAAAGAGATTTGCATTGGAACTTAGAACCAAGGAAAATTAACAAATTTCTACTAAAAAAAAAATGTAAAATGTAACTAGTGATGGCTCCAAGATTTTTTTTCTAGATGAGTCAACAATGTCGGAGCTAAGAGTTTGTTGATAAGGGAATAAAAAATAAAATGATTATATATATATATATATATATATTTTCTGTATATACAATTTTCATATTATATACAATAATATTCTAAATACAATTTAGTATACAATACAATTATATTGTGCAATAGTTTAAAAAAATTATTAATAGTTTAAAGATTTGTAAGATTACAACTATTGAATGTATAAATAAATATAAATAAATAGCTAATTATATAATTTTTGTCAAATTAATAATAATTTATTATATTTATATGTAATATTAATTAAATAAAAATATATGATAAAGAAGAGCACATTGAACAAGTAGCAGAGCACAACACAACACAACACAGTTTTACAAACCGTGCTAACCAATCTTTCTCCTACAAACTAAGAAGCTCTTTATACGGAAAATGGATCGATTTAATTCCAAGTGTATTGTGTTCCACCTCTGTCAAATCCAAACAAAGATTTTCAGCTATCCTCTCTCTTTTTATCTATCTATAAAGATCTGTGTTTTCTCTTTGCCTCTCTCTCTCTCTCTCTCTCTCTCTCTCTCTCTGAACGGACCCAGGAGGGGGCCCGGCCCTCCTGGCCCAAAACAAAAAAAAATTATTAGGTGTATTTTGGGTTTTTTTATAGTTGGGTCCCTCTCTTCTAAGATATTAACCCACAGCCCAGCCCAACCCAAAAAAATTGAAACCCATTTACAAACCAAATTCAGGAAAAAAAAAAATATATATATATATATATATATATAGAGAGAGAGAGAGAGAAAGTCGAGAGAGACCGGTTTGCCCACATTGCTAACTCATAATATCATAAAAATGTCACACAAATTTAACAAAACAAAATTGGGACTTGCCCACATTGCTAACTCATAATGCTATGACTAGTATTTTTCATGTCCGTGCTTTCTATTAGAGAAGTGAAGAATAAAATAGCACGTTTTAGTGGGAAAAGACGTAAATCAAAGAGTAAATGATTCTCTTGGACTTCTTTCAAACAGGAAAAACTGTGCGTTTGAGCACTTTGTTTCTTTCGCTGATGCATACGCCAACAAGGTGATAAGCACACTTAATGTTGCCGAAGCATTCATTTCTAGGAACCTGGAAGCGGAGTCTCTGGAGGAAGAGTTTCAAGTTCTTCACAACCCTTTGTCAATCTCCACAAGCCCCTCACAACTGCATAGTTTCTACCAACATTTCTATAACTAGGTACTGCAAAAATGGCCAGCTCGATTTTGCTCGGAACCTGTTCGATGAAATGCCTAGACGAACTGTTGTCTCATGGAACACCATGATATCAGGTTACTCCAAATGGTGGCAATACTATGAAGCTCTGAAACTAACTTCCATTATGCACAGTAGTAATATAAAGCTCAATGAGACCACTTTTTCGACTACGTTAAGTGTATGTGCGCGTTCCTGGTCAGTCTGTGAGGGAGAAGAGCTACATTGTCTAATTTTGAAATCTGGGTTTGAGAGATTTGAGCTTGTGGGTAGTGCATTGTTGTATCTTTACGCAAGTTGTATTGATATTGAAGGAGCAAAGCGGGTGTTTGATGAGTTGCACGGTGAAAATGAGTTGTTGTGGAGTTTGATGCTTGTGGGGTATGTGCAATGTAACTTGATGAACGAGGCTTTGGATGTGTTTAATAAGATGTCATCTAGGGATGTCGTGGCATGGACTACGTTGATTTCTGGGTATGCCAGGAGCGAGGATGGGTGTGAATGGGCTTTAGAGTTGTTTAGGAGGATGAGGGGGAGTGGTGAGGTGGAGCCTAATGAATTTACTTTGGATTGTGTTATAAGGGCTTGTGGAAGCCTAGGAAGCCTAAGAGAAGGGAGGATTGCTCATGGGCTTTTGATAAAATATGGGTTTGAATTTGATCACTCGATTGCTAGTGCATTAATTGAATTCTATTGCGATTGTGAAGCTATTGATGAGGCCAAGAGAATTTATGATTGGATGGGAAACCTAGGTTTAAATGCTTCAAATTCACTTATTGGAGGGCTCATATTTATGGGTAGGATTGTAGATGCTGAGATAATTTTTGGTAGGCTAGTTGAAAAGAGTCCAGTATCATATAATCTGATGATTAAAGGTTATGCAATGAGTGGCCAAGTCGAGGAATCTGAGAAACTGTTTAATAGAATGATGGAAAAAACTATAGTTTCTTTGAATACCATGATTTCTGTGTATTCCAGGAATGGGGAAATTGACAAAGCTTTGAAGCTGTTTGAAGAAACAAAAGGGGAAAGAAACCCAGTGACATGGAATTCAATGATGTCGGGTTATATTCATAATCATCGACATGAAGAGGCTTTCAAACTATATGTGACCATGCACAGATTATCAATAGACCATACTAGATCAACTTTTTCTGCTCTTTTTCATGCCTGTACATGCCTTGGATCTCTTCAACTAGGAGAATTACTTCATGCCCATGTGATCAAAACGCCATTTGAATCAAATGCTTATGTTGGAACATCTCTTGTAGATATGTACTCCAAATGTGGGAGCATCCCCAATGCACAAAAATCATTTTGTAGTATCTCTTCACCCAATGTGGCAGCGTGGACAGCTCTTATTAATGGATATGCACATCATGGGCTTGGCTCCAAAGCAATTTTACTCTTTGAGGAAATGTTAAAGCAAGGAGTTGTTCCCAATGGAGCTACCTTCGTGGGGATTTTGTCTGCTTGTGGTCGTGCTGGTTTAGTCGATGAAGGGATGAAATTTTTCCACTTAATGCAAAAATGTTATGGAGTAACACCAACTTTGGAACACTATGCATGTGTGGTGGATCTTCTTGGTCGCTCAGGCTATCTACAAGAAGCTGAGGAGTTCATAAAAGCAATGCCTATTGAAGCAGATGGGGTTGTCTGGGGAGCTTTACTTAGTGCCTGTTGGTTCTGGACAAAAATGGAGTTGATTGGGAGAGTGGCTGAGAAGATCTTCAATTTGGATCCTAAGGCAGTATCTGCTCATGTTATTCTGTCTAACATGCATTCGATATTGGGCAAATGGGGAGAGAAGATAAATGTGAGGAAGAGATTAAGGAGCTTAGGCATAAAAAAGGCACCCGGGTGTAGTTGGATTGAGTTGGAAAGCAACGTTCATGTGTTCACTGTAGAAGATAGAACCCATCCTCATTGTAATGCCATTTATGCAACTTTGGAGAATTTAACATCAAATATTAATTCCCTTGTTCAATATGATTTTTATTTTGGTTTTACATCAATAGTGGAGGCTGATTTCTTTAAAACAAAATACCCTTATTGATAAAGGTCATGTTAGTTGTGTGATTCATTCTCCTATCTCATAAACAAGAGGAAGTGTGGGCCTTTTTTGTGATTTTGCTGTGCTTTCTTATGGAAGCAACCAGTTTAACCATTTCATGGGAGTAGCACTACTTGCACAATCCAGTCCTAGAAAACTACAGAGGGTAAGGTGGGCCTTTTAGTGATTTCAGTATATACAGGCTGGTGGATTGATTCTGTCTTCATTGTATTTTATCTTTTCATTTTTGCTTCTCTCCTTGCATGTCATTCTCTCAATATGCGATAGTTTCTTGTCATATCTCTCCAACAGATACTGCTCTCAAATAGAGAAGAATTATGCCATTAAAAGAGAAGGGAAAGATTTTGTTCTTGCTGAAATCTAAAGAAAAATAGTAACAAAAAATTTCTGTTTTGCTGTAATTCAAAAAAAAGGAGAAGAAACATGATTGAAAAGGGAAAAAAAGTTGGATTGGAACAGGGACTGGGGAGAGAAAAATCTAAGACTGCAGAAGAAGAATAATAGAGATCGAAAGAGAGATAAATCTCAGGGCAGCCCCCACCGTCATGCAGCCGGAACTGTTACCGGTAAAAGTTTTCTTTATTCTTTTTAAAATTACGCAATGACTATGATTTATGTTTGGGTGTTTGGTAGTATAGGTTCGATTTAGGCATTTGGGTTACATTTGATTTTGATTGAGCTTATTAAATTAGACTTGGTTTATGGTTGGGGTATGTGTTGTTCGTTTGGTTTTGTATTTTGGAGTTAAAGTTGTTTTCGGAAGTTTTTCAATCCGCATGGAAAGCAGAGAGTATTTTTGGTCTCTTCAATTTCTTCTTTATGCTTCTTGAATGAGCATTCCTGGCAAAGAGTTTCTATTCGTTTCACTCAGCGTTTATCAAGTACAAATTTAGGTTTCTTTTTAACTCTCTCTTGGATTCAATTGTAGATTTCATCTGTCATTGATTAATTTCAATTCCAAATCTGTGTAATAAAAAATTAAAGGGTTTTTCTTTAGCTTTTCCTTTTCTTTGTTTGTAGGTGGGAAGGCAAATCCTTGGAAGCAATCCAAGTCTCTCCTCTGCTTTTGTGCTGTTCCTTCCCTGCAACAACAAATGTTTCATTCTTAATTTTGTTCTTATAATGTTTACACCTTTTTACTTCTATACCTGTCACAGTTGTATTATACCAACAAATGTTTCATTCTTAATATCTGTTCTTACAATGTTTACACCTTTTTACTTCTATTTTTTAAAACACAAAGAAAATATATATGTGTGTATATATATATATATATATATTTCCTTTTCATCAGCGAGGATGTTTACGTCTATTCAATTATTAACATGTGTAGTCCTCCGACACCAAGGAAAACATTTTAACTTTATGTGACTCGTATTCGTGAAAATGGACTTGCCAATTGCGAAATATGAGCACATTGTGTATTTAGAAATATATATCATTTACAATTTTTGTGATAGGTTTTTGTTTTTCTGACAAGAGTGCTGTCCCCTGTTGGAGGTGGCTTTAATAGACACAACAAAATGTGAAATCGTTTTCACCATATCTTGCTGATATTTGCGAGGGTGTCATGCTATTATACCAACAATATTAGGTAGAATGCAAAACATGAAGCAATAATTTGATTTGACATAGGGCCAACCCCTATCCAAAATAGAGGACGATATTAGGCTTGTCAATGTCATTTAGTGGTGAGCTGATTATTTTTTTCAACAGAACCTAATCAGGGCTTTATGTCCTATGATTGTTAATTACGTTTCCCAATTGCTAAATTTGTTTCACTACATGACTGAGACTGTGTAATCAGCTAAAGCATCTGTTAGTGCTTAGTGGTACCTTAACTTTTTTTATATTAACTTTCTTTCTTTTATAAATATGATAAATTTGAATTTTATTTTTTGAGGTGAAAGACATGAACTTTTAATAAGAGAAATCAACTATATTAGCTTGAATTACAAAAAAGAACCATATGGGGTGGAATATCCTTTATCTACACAGAGAAATCTGGGACTTATCACATGTCAACCAGACTATCACATGTCAACCAGACTATAACAACTTTGTTACATTCTCTCTTAGAATGAGAGTAACATAACTATGTGAAAGATCTAGAAAAAAAAAAAAAAAAAAAAAAAAAAAAAAAGCCCTTTAATTCTACATAAATTGTTTTTTAAAAGCCTTTATTTTTGCTAAGAATATACTAAAGTATACTTGTACCTTAAAAAAATTGAAAAAGTGAGAAAATACGGAAAAATATAAGATTTTAAAAAGCTGTACATAAAAGCTAAAAACTAAGCTTATAACCTAACGCCAAACCGACAAATATATTAAAAAAAAATGGGAGTTTGAGTGGTTTGTTTTGCATTTAGATGATGGTTTTAAGAATGGGCTTATGTTAGAAGATTCAAAAATCGGAGACTTACGCAATTGCAAGTAGTTAGGCCAATTGCATAAGTTGACTAATTTCTTTTAATAGAAAAATAGATTGCTTGATTTGGTTCCAAATGTGTTTAATTGGCAAAATGGAGAAAATATCTAAGAGAGTTTACATAAAATACATTTGCTCTGCCATATATTTATGCACCTGGACAGAGTCTTAACAGAAAATCAATAAACGCTGAAAGCAATTAATCTAACTAATTAACTCTACCACTAATAACAAAATTAAGATCTAACCAACAAGTAATCAAAAAGTCTATTTCTTTATTAATCAAAACGCTGTCGTTCTTCAACTTAGCCTTCTTACAAAACAATGTCGTTTTATCTGTTTCTTCAGCTGATCTCTTTCAGAACAGTTTCAACACTCCCCCACTCAAGTCCTGAACACCTTCAGGTTCTATGACTTGAATTAAAGAGCAAGACTTGGATACCTTAGGAACTAAAAATATCATTTAGTCCCAACCTGGTCACTAAAATCGTGTAAAAGCTGAAATTTCCCAAAGCTTTTTGTGAAGATCTCTGCAACTTGTGAATTATTAGCTACATGAAAAGTTTTAACAACTCCCTCTGGTATTTTGTCTCTCACCAAATGACAATCCACCTCTATGTGTTTTGTCCTCGCAATGTGCAAGGCTGCTTGATTATCACAAAGCATCAAAACAGGTTTTGAATGACTAATTTTCAGGTCTTTAAGCAACTGCAATACCCATGTAATTTCACAAGTCACACTAGCCATAGCTCTATACTCGGCTTTAACTGAGGATCTTGACACCACACCTCTTTTCTTTGATCTCCAAGAAACCAAAGCTTCTCCCAAGAAAACACTGTAACCTGTCTAAGATCTTCTAGTATCAAGCAAGGAATTGTTCTATGTAACTTCCATAAAACATTGGAGATATAAAATATAAAAGCAAGAGTTTTCTTCTACTATGCATTCATGTCACAACTCTAATTAGCCAAAATACTCAATTTATATGATGACATCTAAGTGAATGGTTGATAAAGATGATTCTTAATGATTATGGTCACTTTGTTACTTTCGGCACAAAATGCCGAAATGGTAAAGACTGGTTCTTTAATCTGAAGTTCCGGCCTTTGCTTATGCTGTCTTGAGTTGAAAAGTGAAAAAGTTATTGTTCACCATCACTATTCATTGTTACTGTTCACTGTTACTATTCACTTTTACTGTTCATTATACTTTTTCTGCCTATATAAGGGGGATGTCCCTTATGCAAGGAATCAGAGTTTTCTTTAGAGAATTCCTTCTAGAGAGTTCCTTTTAGGCATATTTCTCCTCTTTAGGATTTTTCTTCTAGAATTTCCTTTACTACTTTCCTACAAATCTTGTAACTAGAACTAGTTTCAAGCCTCTTACCTATTGAAATCCTGTAACAACTACTGTTGTAAGTACTGTTGTCTATTTTCAATAATAACTACTTTCAGCTTTGTGTTTAATATACTTGCTCCTACCGCCTTCTTGGCTAGTTCTATTTTAATTATTTTATTTTCAAATTGTTGCTACCACCTTCTTGGCTGGTTTTATTTTGATTGCATTATATTTTCAATATAATATTACTATGCTTCCGCCTTCTGTTATGCCTTCAGCATTGTGTCTTCCCCTTTATGGTATCAAAACCATTCTTTTCTGGCCGGTGATAATGTTGCTGTGTTTTCTATTGTCTGTCTGTGTCTACCCAAAATTTTGATACTCCTTTGTTGTGTTCCCTTCTTACCATCGTTGGCGCCACCCTTGTCAGAAAATGAATTCCCAGAAACCGAACAGTAAGGCCCGTTTAAGCTAGAGAGAGCGCGTAGGGCATGAGAGGTATAGGGTTAACTAGGGTATGTGTTACAAAATGCAACAGTGTT
This sequence comes from Quercus gilva, assembly GCA_023621385.1. NCBI lineage: Eukaryota > Viridiplantae > Streptophyta > Magnoliopsida > Fagales > Fagaceae > Quercus > Quercus gilva. The sequence goes on from CM042476.1 coordinate 26,691,084, forward strand.
AAGAAAAACATGATAACTGAGTGTTAAACCTAGGATAGTATGGATAGATTGTGGAGATCCAACTCCTCTGTCAACTCTAGGACTAGTTGTCCTCCTAATATCGTAAATGAAGAAGATCACACTGTTGAAGAAAATGAGTTTCCGGATTTCCAGAAATGGAATATACCCAAGGTTGACACTAAGTCCATCTATAAGACTAGTTGGGCTGAAAATACTATTTATTCCCAGTACAAAGTTAGAACTGTTGAACAAACATTTTTTATTTCAAAAACTCATGAAAAGTGTTGCTTGTTTTCTAAAAGAAATTTTAATGATTTTCTTACTAAAAAATTCAGTTATTTGCATATTGATCTTATTCAAGTTGCTGTTAAACCACTCACTAGAAAAGGCATAGATGCTTCTGTTCTCATGTGTTTAAGAGATGCTAGATTCAAGAACTTTTCTGATAGCATACTTGGTATGATTACTGCATCTTTGTATGATGGTCCTGTTTATTTTGACTGTTATCCTAATATTTCTCTTGCTTTGGATGATCCTAATATTGTTAAAGCTTTGACATTGAATATTTTGACATCTGGTTATAATATGGAGGAAGGCAGCAAGCCTTTTGCTCTTATTTATCGCATCTATTATATACTTTTGGGTACTCAATTCAATCCTTGTGCTAGGATAAAGAGAGAACCTGCTAGTAAGACTATGCTAATCCAATGTTCAACTCCTGATGCTAGAATTCAAGTTCCAAAAATGATTCAATGGCAAGATGTTAATCTTCCCAAAGAATAGCTGTTGGAACAAGAATCTCCTCCTGCTAAACCTATTTTTGATGAGTTAAACCTCACCCATATTCAACAATACCTTGATGGCACTGTTAAAATAAATTTTCATGATAACCAACCTCTACGGATCAACGAAGGAAGACATTCCTCTGTGGATTTGAAAGTATTTCAAAAAGAGACCAAGATCTCAATGATTTTTTGCAAAAGAATTTTGAAAAACCTTGTTTGAAGTTAAAAGGTGTTTCAAGTGACAACTCCCAAGCTAGCACTGCTTTTTATTCTACTAAAGCAAAACCTTCTTCCACATATGGCAGAACTGCTATTGAAGAAGAAGAAGAGACTAGATCTGTGTCTCCATCCGCCTCTGATTTTCAAAATGTTGAAACCCCTGTTTTCCAAAGTCAATCAAGAGTTTTGAATGCTCTGAAAGAAAGCTTTGAAATTTAGACGGTTGCTTTGTTTAATGAATTTATTTCTCCCAAAAACATAAATAAAAGAAAATACTACCAAAGTACTTTTACTCAGTCTAAAAAAGACCGTGTTAAAAGGAAATGGAAAGAAAAAAATGATCAATTTCAAAAAGTTCGAAACTTTAGTTCAAAGAACCAATCTTTACCATTTTGGCATTTTGTGCCGAAAGTAACAAAGTGACCATTATATATATATATATATTTGCAATAAACTCATCCTTTAATGTGGGAAAGGATTCTGGAAAATTAAAAACAAATGTGGGGGGAGGATGAGGATTTAAATTTAGTTTTCTTTGTTGACCTGGGAAGAGAGAGAGAATCATTTCCTTCCATGGAGGGCGCAGTGACAAATGTACATAGTTACAATAAGGTACTCCTATCCAAGTTGGAAACTTGTCAACATCATTATCATATATGTAATTGAGAGCATAGAGCATAAGAAGGAAAGGGAGAGGCAAATTAAACAAAACAAAATTATAAGACAATGAAAAAGATTCTATTAATTTTGCAGTGATTGCGGTCTCACATTTGTTTAAGTTAACAGTATGTGAATGTGCAGATAGCATTCCTCACACAAGACCTAAAAGTAGCAGTTGATGCATACAACTTTTATATTCCATAAAATGCTCATTACCTAAATATTGAAATTTGGATAAAAGCATACTAAAAAAAATACAGAATCTGAAATGGGAAAGCAAGTTTTCCGTGTTAAATTAATGTTTGTTCCAGAAAATACAAGTTAAAATATTGGCCAGTGCTATTACGTTAACCATTCTTTGAATTCAGTGTTGATACTGCTCAACTTGGCACCAAATTCAACTCCTTGTTTAATCAGATTGTTTAACGATACAAACCTTCATTGACTTGTTATCCAATTTGATTCCTTGTTGAAGGTTATTTAGAGGTTGGGGAAAAATAATGTGATTGCCTCACAACAAAGTCTCAGAACATTGTCCTAGGAAAGACACAATATTATTTGCTCAAAAATAGAGGAAGGACACAATATTAAAGAATAAAGGAATGGTAAAATAGAGAGAGACATGAATGGTATAATTTCCTAGAATTAAGACAATGAACTTGTTCATATAATCTAGACGAAGAGCTTGTTGGGTAGAAATGTAGAATGCCTTTCACTGTGAGTTATTATACCCAAACACAAAGGAAAAGAGAGCAGTAGAGAAAAACCTGGCAATTCACTGTCAAATAAGCCAATGTTAGTTGGTATAATTGTACAATAAGAGAGTTTTTTTCCCTCTTTTTTTTAAAATGATAGATGGAAATGGGATTATATTTTCTCTCTAAAAGCCAGCTAGATCTTGACTTTGAGAATCAAACAGCAAGAGCTTCATTGTAAAATCATCATTTATTTACTACTATAGGAGTAATGCTTCATTTCTCACCGAACAAATACATTCAAGTTGTGATCTATCATTTATGTGAGAGAAAAGAATATAATTCTTGAAATATTGAATATTTTCTCACGATTTGAAGACCCATTCTTAAATCACGGAAGTTCAAATTATATATTTCAAGCGTCAACTTGATGGAAAACATGGGGCCCAAAAAAATACTAAGAAACTAAGAAAATAAAACAAGATTAGATGGGAATGCACTTCTAGGTGTCTGCCTCTACCATATTAATTAAAATGAAGGGCTTGAAATAGAGCTTTTCTTATTTTAACCTATATATGTGACAAAAGATATTCCTACCTACGCATCCAACTCATTCACCTAAAGTGCACTAATTGAATAAAAAGTGCACTAAGCAATGCCTAATCTCTGCGGAATTTCCCTAAAACAAATATAGACACCAAAGAAAATAATAGTTGAGATGCTATTGCAGAAAAATCTACTCAACCCCTGAACTAGCTTCAAGAGCGAACCTAGAATTTCAAGCTAGGTGGCCGAAGTATAAGAATAAAAAAAATTCAAATAGGTATCTATATAGTACTAACAAATTATTAACCAAAATTAATACACAAAATCATTATTTCTTAATACATTAAAATGTAATCATTTACCAACAAAGACAAAATAATATTGTTTCTTAAGAACATTAACTATTGAAAAAAAAAATTACAAACTAAAACTTACTTTAGCTACTTTAATATCGCATTTGAAATGTCTCGTAATAGTATTTTTGGTATTTGTTGTTCTAAATACTAAATATTTACAATTTAGAACACCTAATGCTAGTATTCTAATATTGGGTTGATTGAGATTTTTTATTTTAAAATTTTGTTTTTGTAAAGTTTTTGAATTGAGTAGTTGTTAGGGGGGGGGGGGGGTTGGGGGTGCCCTTAGCCCTTGGCCCCCCTTGTGGGTCCGTCCTAGCTCTCACTCTATATAGATTAATAACCAAACCTCCCCCAAAATTCTATCACAATTCCAATGCATAACAAATCAACAATTTAGTGATCCATCAAACAAATGACAGAGATTGAAAAGGAATATAGAGTTAAAATTTAGCAAATACATCATCCATATGATATCATCTCTAAATCACACATAACTTATTGAGAAATAATACATAAAACATAAACCATAAAAGACATTTCCACCCGTGAGTGAAACTAACTAGGCTCTCAACATAAACCATAGCTTGTATTGGGATGAATGATTTTGGAAACTGTGGAAGTTGAAGATTCCTAATCTCTTTAGAACCAACGTTGTACAAGACTATTGCGTGGCATGTCAGTTCCTAACAAGGGTCCTAGTCCTACAAGAAGTTGTTTGGTCCAAGAATACTCAACCCCGTATTCATGCATTACCCATATATCAAAGTATTTCTGTCACAGTATCCTCCCTATAAACAACAAAAGCAAGGCATGCAATCCTTGAATACAGAAAAAACTTTTCTCCTTTGCATACTTTTGTCCACTGGGTATCCTTGTTTTTGAAACACCTCATGACTCATATCAAAGGATAGAATTATCTAACAAGCACAACTCTGCCCGAGTTCGTTTATGTGGCCATTGTCAGAGAAACCGAGCCAATGATGAACACCATTGAAGTATATTGGCATAACAAGGAGAAAGCAACCTAACGTTTGAACAATGAATAGTGGTGTCAATTACTAGGTTCCAGGAATCAGCATTTAGCTAGGGAGTGAACATGAAAAAAAATTGGGTACTGGATACGGCCGAGTCCTACTATTGTGTAATAGGTAAAGAGAAATTCGGAATCCAAGATGCTCCAGGAATAGTTATTGGACATTTCAATATCTATTGCAATGTTAAAAGTGCTTCAACAGCTTTATTGAACACCGGCCTTATTTACTATTCTCTCTTTATCGGGGGAAAATGAGTTTTTATTTTTATTTTTTAAAATATTTTGCACAATGTCCCTATTTTAAAACTATTAAGCATCATGTTTTTGTTTTGAAACTCAATTTAAAAAAAATCGAGTTATAAGTGAAACTCAACATTAGCAATGTCAAATTTTATGTATATCTTGTCACTTAATTTTTTTTGGAAATTTAAATGAAAACTTGACATTGCTAATGTCAAATTTTACTTTAAAATATACAAATAACTCAATTTTGAGGATATCTAGTTTTATATAGAACTAGCTTATAACTCCATGCATATGCATTAATATACTTAATAGATACACATTAAGATGCATAATATAATTCTTACATATATAATTTAAATATTATTGATAGTCATTCTTATATTTTTTTTTTTTTTAACTCTTTAAAAAGTCTTGTAAGAATGTTATTAGGTAAAAAATGTAAATTGTCCATTTTTTTTTAATTATTTTTATGTTTATTAATTCTAGACTCTTTAGTTTTTGTACACAATAACTCACTTGAATGGATATTTATGATATGGTCTCACATTTAATTCCAAAATTAAGAAATAAAATTCTCTCTAGAAATAGATAATTTATAATATATGGCGCAAAATTGGACTTCGATTGTAGAATTTAATTGGATTTTCTCTAAATTTTACCTATTAATATATATATATATATATATATGACTTTTAAATTTGAATTGTTTTTAGTTATACAAAAAAGGCTCATAAATATAAAATCATTTAAACTCTCTTCCTCTAATTTTATATATAGTGTATATATGATTATGTTTTTTATGATTTATTTATATTGGACTTCTCATTTTCTACACTAAATTAACTCATTTAACACAAAAATTAAAAAATTTCAATTAGATGGGACACACACACACACACACACACAGACATATATATATATATATATGACTTATAAACTTGAATTGTTTTTAGTTCTAAAAAAAAAAAAAAAAAGCTCATAAATATAAAATCATTCAAAAATTATGTTTTTATTTTTTTATTTTTATGATTTACTTATATGGTTCTCCTCATTTTTTATACTAAATTAACTCATTTGACACTAAAATTAAAAAACTTAGATTAAATGAGACACATGTCGCAAAATTAAACTCAAATTAAAATCTAATTTTTACATTGAATTAATTCACTTGACACAAAAATTTAAAAACTTAGACTAGATGGGACAAGTGGCGCAAAATTAGACTCTGATTGAATTCTAATTTGAAATCTAATTGAATTTTCTCTCAGTTTTACCTATTATTATATATATAGATTCGATTTTGTTAAAATCGAATTTCAAAAATAGAGATATTTTGTTAAATAGTTTCAAAACAAGCACATTGTGCTAGATATTTTTAAAAATAAGGGCAAAAGCCCTTTTTTCCCCCCCCTTATTGGACTGAGCATTGTTTTGTACATGGCCTTTAATTGTTAAATATGGACTAAGGTGTATGTGGTTATCTGTTTATGGGTTGTTAGATCTTATAGTGATATCTTAAAATTGTGTAATTCTTGTAAAATTACATTAGGTGTAACCAAGTTACATCTACTGCAACGTTAAGTAATATTACATAACTCAATATTTTTTAATTAGATGTGAATTTTGATAAATTCACTGTTAGATTACATTATATTTGTGTATTCTCTATGCTTACAAAAATTTAAAGATAATCAAAGATCAATAGTCATGTCATCAATCAATCGTTTAAATTCAAGTTTTGTAATTTAAAATAATGCATAAAAAATAAGTTTATGGATCAAATGGTAAATTACATCCGATTGGCATGAAAATTAGCATGCATGTTAAGAACATATAGAACATGTAATTCCATGGTTGAATTTTCAAAATATGAATTCATAACAAGTTATTGGATTGTATAACATTACGTACTTAGATTTACACCAAGAATAACTTGAGCTCAACCTCTCTCTCTCTCTCTCTCTCTCTCTCTCTCTCTCTCTCTCTCTCTCTCTCTCTCTCTCTCTCTCTCTCTATATATATATATATATATTAAAGACAAAATGACTAAACACCTTTTAGCAAAGAAAATGATGAAAAATTATTTAAAAAATTTATGTGTATGTATGAATCAGGATGTGGCATAATGAAGAAGTGGTTAAATTATTAATTTAGTACTCTAACTATTGGTTAAATTTCAATTTGGTTTTTTAATTATTATTTTTAATTTAATCACTCAATTATTAATCGTATTAAGTTAGATTCTTAACTTTAAAAATCAAATTAATTCATAAGCATTTTTCCTTGAATTTTTTTATCTCAAATTAATTCATGGACAAAGCCATTGGGCATAACTACATCTTATGCATATTGGTGACAGTGTTCACAACAGTCGTATGAGATAACCATGTGTCTGACAATATTAGTCTTTACGGGTATATAGAATATATGAAAGCTCGCCCCAAATAGATTCTTGGTACTCATCTGAACTATTAACTCCCAAATCTTCCTTCAATAAGTCGAATTAAGATTCATAGAATAATGACCCGAATCTAAACCTTCTTATGATGAAAAACTATATCCATATTTTTAATACTAGCTTCTTCGTACACGTGCTGCGTATGCCTAGAGGCTCTTCTATTTTTTCTTTTTTTAATGTCAAACTTTTTCCTCGCACCTCTAGGTATATTTGTGATTGAAAAGTGTATAAACCGCGAATTATGACGAATAGAAAGTCATCATTTTGGAAAAAAAAATAGAAAAGTTTATGAGTATGTGCAACGCACATGTGAAATGGCTAGTAATATAATAATTCTTTCTACACTTGTTTCATTGCAATGACTCGACATAATTGTTATTGAGTTTGACAATGCCTTGGGCCACATACTTATGAGAAACAAAATTGACGACACTTCATGACACTAATAGCATTGTTGATGCTCTGTAAGTGATTATGCAAAGAATATACCTTGGTCGGCCTATTAACCTGTTCTCTATAGGATTCTTCTTTTTCTTTTTTCTTTTTTTAAAAAAGGGAAACGCTAAACTCTTCATTTCCACTTTTCCTTAATTCCAATACTAAGTATTCGTATCCCTAATATTTAATTAAGATTTATTTGAAAATAAAATTAAGGACAAAAACATATTTTTAAAAGATCTAATCTACTAACGTGAACATGTGCAAAAAAAAAAATGGCATAACTTCTGCACATTGTTGTTGGTTGTCTAGGAACCACCAATCTGGGAGTTCTATGACGCCTCAGAATCTACAATCCACCAGCAGCAGCTTCTTCCACTGCATTGACAGCTTCTTCCACCACATCATTTGCTGCCTCTTCCTCCACTACTGGTGCCGTTGTGAGAGACCGCGCTCCCGACCCGTTTTGGAATTAGGCCTAACTCATGTGAATAGATGGAGTCATGTTATTACCCCTCAACATAGAGGATCGACTAATTATATTTTCCACCTTTAGATTAAGGGTTTTATAATAGAGTCCCCACTTATTTAATTATTGTAAAAAAATAAGAAAACCATAATTGAAAAATTCATCATTTTATTAATTTGAAACTAAATTTATATTCATCATAGGAAATTACATGGCTTTGGTCTTAGATTCAATCTAGAATAAAGTACATGGATTTGTTTCCTTGTTAGTATCTAGAAATTGAAAATTACATGGACAAGTATTGATCTATTAACCCTTGATCTAAGCTTGGACTTGGAGGCTATGTTACAAGATAGGAAGGTGTTAGGCACCCACCTTACCCAGTGAAATAGGTCTTGTAAACTATGGTGGCCAACATTCATATGATATCATCCAATATGTTATCAATCAATTTGCGTGTTAAATTTAATGTGAGTGCATGTGATAAACCCCAATTCCATTTATTAATCGTTGCATTTCGATTGAAAAATAAATTCTAGTGAATGTGTGTGAATGGTGATATCCTAGATTCAAGGATTTGAGAGAATTATGAAACTAACATGTTGTTCATATTTTGGATGTGGATTTAAGATCAAAGCTAGTGTCATGCATGAATATGTGATGAACAAACAAGAACATGTGAAGAACGCATATGAACATTTAAGAATATCATGAACATTCAAACATATTCAAGAAATTTAAATAATCATTAGCATGCTTTAATTTTAAACTCTCATCATAGCAACATAAAAAACAAGTTAAGGAAAGAGATTATACTTGCATGCAAGATCCACACAATGGAGAATGAGGCTCTTGGTGGAGGTCCTAAGAATGTAGTAGAGAAGAAGAACTAGGAGAGTAAGAATAAGTCTTACTCAATACCTTGTGTCTTAGGAAGATCAAGACATGACAATACCAACTCTACTTTACTAGAACTCAAGAGGGAGAAGAGAGGATGTTTCCCTCTCTATCCTAAAACAGAGGAGATAGGAGTTTATATAGTAGCGGTGGAGAAAATATAAATGGAATGGCATTTAATTGGGTTGACAAAGGATCAAAGAGAATCATGAACCTAGACCCTATTTCAGTATTTAGAGAAAACAGGTGCATTAAATTTGGAGGTTAGTGGGAGTAATGAGCAAGCAAAATGACTAAAACCTCGGTTCTTCCCGTAGCCCTTGTAACAGTTCTCAAAGCTATCTTAGAAAAATCATGTCTTTCTCAATTTTGATCAGAATTGCCTCATTCTTGTAGTCGAGGCGATACCCACATCTCACACTCACACTGTCACTCATTGGTCTCTTCTCTTTCCATTGATAATTCTATTTGTTTGTCTCTCTTTTTTGTTAACATATCAATTTTTCTAAATGTCATTTTAATTTACATGATTGTTTATTCATTTGTCATCACAGTGTTCTTATCACTTCACTGTTTTTTAACAAAAATGATTTGTCTGGTATGCCAAAGCAAAGACATTGCTTGTAAAAAGGGCTGCATATTTAAGAAGATTTCATTGATGTCCTAGTGTTTGAGATGTATGAAACAATTACTGGCTGTGTTACATTTGATTTTTTGGAGTTTGAATTAAGTGGGGTTTACGCCATAAAAGGTTCTAGAATAATAAATTGTCGGAAGGAAAAAGCTGATCGAGCTATCACTTGGAAAAAAAAAAATGTTTGGAAAGTTCATTGCAGAAAATTTTAGGAGAGATTGAAAATGAGATGAATGAGGATTTTTGTAATGTGAAAACACTCAAGAATAGCAAAAGAGTTTTGAGGTTTTGGGAACATACACTTAAGCAGTGTAAGCAGAGGAAGGTAGAGGATGATGATGGGTTAGGGGGGGAGGATGTGGTAGGGGCTGATGTGGTAGTGGACGATGTAACATGGGTTAATTTGGCAGGGGAGGATATGGCAGAGGCTGATGTGGCAATGGTTGATGTGTTTGGGGCTAATGTGATTGGGACTGATGTGTCTGGGGCTGATTTGGCAAGGGTTGATTTGGCAAGGGAGGATGTTGCAGGGGCTGATGTGGCAATGGAGGATGTGGCAACGAAGGATGTGGCAAGGGTTGATTTGGCAGGGTGGATGCGTAATCAGGAAGTTTTTCATTGATGCCTTAGGGTTTGAAATTTTTGAAACAATTACTAGCTGTGTTACATCTGATTTTTTGGAGTTTGAATTGAGTGGGGTTTTGCCATAGAAGGTTCTAGAATAATAAATTTTTGGAAGGAAAGAGCTGATCGGGCTATCACTTGGAAAAAAAAAGGTTTGGAAAGTGCATTGAAGAAAATTTTCGGAAAGATTGAAGATGAGATAAATGAGGATTTTTATAATGTGAAAACACTCAAGGATAGCGAAAGAGTTTTTAGGTTTTAGGAACATACACTTAAGCAGTGTAAGTGGAGGAAGGCAGGGGATGATGATGGGTTAGGGGGGATGATGGGTCAGGGGGGAGGATGTGGCAGGGGCTAATATGGCAGTGGAGGATGAGGCAGTGGCTGATTTGGCAGGGGATGATGCGTATTCAGAAAGTTTTTCATTGATGCCCTAGGGTTTAAGATGTACGAAACAATTACTGGCTGTGTTACATCTGATTTTTTGGAGTTTGAATTGAGTGGGGTTTCCACCATAGAAGGTTCTAGAATAATAAATTATTGGAAAGAAAGAACTAATTGGGCTATCACTTGGAAAAAAAAAATAAAGGTTTGGAAAGTTCATTGAAGAAAAGTTTATGAGAGATTGAAGAGAGTTGAATGAGGATTTTTGTAATGTGAAAACACTCAAGGATAGAGAAAGAGTTTTGTTGTTTTGGGAACATACACTTAAGCAATGTAAGTGGAGGAAGGCAAGGGATGATGATGGGTTAGGGGGGAGGATGTGGCAAGGGTTTCTGTGTTTATAAACCCCATACCTATACTATACTATAGGAATAAGTACCCTATACCTATAATATAGTATAGGTATAAGGTTTATTATCTCCTCTATTTTGGCAAGGGAGGATGCATATTTAGGAAGTTTTTCAATGATGTCCTAGGGTTTAAGATGTATGAAACAATTACTAGCTATGTTACATCTGATTTTTTTAGAGTTTGAATTGAGTAGGGTTTCCTCCATAGAAGGTTCTAGAATAATAAATTGTTGGAAGGAAGGAGCTGATCGGGCTATCGCTTGGGGAAAAAAAAAAAAAAGGTTTGGAAAGTTCATTGAAGAAAAGTTTAAGAGAAATTGAAGGTGAGATGAATGAGGATTTTTGTAATGCGAAAACAATCAAGGATAGCGAAATTGTTCTAAGGTTTTGGGAAGATACACTTAAGCAATGTAAGCAGAGGAAGGCAGGGGATGATGATGGGTCAGGGGGGAAGGATGTGACAGGGGTTGATGTGTTTATAAACTCTATACCTATACTATACTATAGGTATAAGTACCCTATACCTATAGTATAGTATAGGTATAAGGTATATTATCTCCTCTGATTTGGCAGGAGAGGATGCGTATTTAGGAAATTTTTCATTGATGCCCTAGAGTTTGAGATGTATGAAACAATTACTGGCTGTGTTACATCTGATTTTTTGGAGTTTGAATTGAGTGAGGTTTCCGCCATAGAAGATTCTAGAATAACAAATCATTGGAAGGAAAGAGCTAATCGGGCTATCGCTTGGAAAAAAAAAAAAGGTTTGGAAAGTTCATTGAAGAAAAGTTTAGGAGAGATTGAAGACGAGATGAATAAGAATTTTTGTAATGTGAAAACACTCAAGGATAGCGAAAGAGTTTTGAGGTTTTGGGAACATACACTTAAGCAGTGTAAGCGAAGGAAAGCAGAGGATGATGATGGGTCAGGAAGGGAGGATGTGGCAAGGGCTAATGTGTCTGGGGCTAATTTGGCAGGGGAGGATGTGGCAAGGGCTGATGTGATAGTGGAGGATGTGGTAGTGGCTGATGTGTCTGGGGTTGATGTGATTGGGACTGATGTGTTTGGGGCTGATTTGGCAAGGGGGATGCATATTCAGGAAGTTTTTCATTGATGCCTTAGGGCTTTAAATGTTTGAAACAATTACTGGCTGTGTTGCATTTGATTTTTTTGGAGTTTGAATTGAGTAAGGTTTTTGCCATAAAAGGTTCTAGAATAATAAATTGTTGGAAGGAAAGAGTTAATCGGGCTATCCCTTAGGAAAAAAAATGTTTGGAAAGTTCAGTAAAGAAAATTTTAGGAGAGATTGAAGATGAGATGAATGAGGATTTTTGTAATGTGAAAACACTCAAGGATAGCGAAAGAGTTTTAAGGTTTTGGGAACATACACTTAATCAGTGTAAGCGGAGGAAGGCAGGTGATGATGATGGGTCAGGGGAGATGATGGGTCAAGGGGGAGGATGGCAGGGGCTGATTTGGTAGGGGATGATACGTATTCAGAAAGTTTTTCATTGATGCCCTAGGGTTTAAGATGTATGAAACAATTACTGGCTGTGTAACATCTAATTTTTTGGAGTTTGAATTGAGTGGGGTTTCTACTAAGGGTGTGCACGGTTTAGTCAGTGCGGTTTTTTCCCAAATTTATCATCGAATCGATAAGAATCGGTTACCCCATAATCATAACCGATGCACACTACCAAGGGTTGGTTTTCCAACCTATAGCGGTTCGGTTTTTTGCAGTCAGTTTCATCGGTTTAAGTTTTAAAAATGTTTTTCTACTTAGACATTACTCAATTGGAAAATCAGTAACAATAACATAATAATAGTTTAACCATATAAATGCTTTACAATGAATTTATACTACCTTAAAGACTAACTTGGTTTATTTAAAATTTTAAACTTCTCAACATATTATAATTCATAATCAAATGCAAAACCCACTGGGCTACTACTAAAACGAAACAAACAAAAAGCCAAATATCCAATAGTCACTTAGGTAGTTAGGCAATAGCTCATCTCAGTAGCTCAAAATCCTTAAAAATAAAAATACAGTGGTCACTGGTGAATAGTATGATTACCAATTTTCTGCAGATTAAAGAGTAAAGAATAAGAAAGTGAGAATAGTTGCCCTCAAAATCGATATTCTGTGAAAGAAAAAAAAAACTGTAGACGAAGTGGTGTTGAGAAAATAAAAATTGGCTTACAAGTTATCGATAGTCCGGCGTTGTTGCAGTGAGCAACTTTGGTGCTGCACTGCTGCTATGCTGAAGGTGAGACTTGAGAGGTGAGAGAGGCTTTCTGTGGAGACTAAGATAAAATAGAGTATTTATATGTGAAAAGTGAAAAACTAGCATAAAACATAGTCGTTTTATGCTTCTTTTTTTCAACAACCCAATAAAACGACATCGTTTCACTATTTTCTTTTGTTTTTTAACAACCTAGTGAAACTAAGGGGTTCAACACCAAGTTCTTATCTGTATATATAAGAATCGGTCAGTATCAGTTTATGGGTCAGTTTTGAAAATCATCTTTGATTGTGTCACCGCACTGATGTCAGAAGGGTCACTAGGTTCCGCTCGCCGGCATTTACTCCTCAATTGGTCCAAATTTTGGTGCGGTTTCGCTAGTGAGGCTCGATTTTATCGGTGACGTTCGGTCATTGCTCACCACTAGTTTCCACCATAAAAGGTTCTAGAATAATAAATTATTGGAAGGAAAGAACAGATTGGGCTATCGCTTGGAAAAAAAAAAGGTTTGGAAAGTTCATTGAAGAAGTTTAGGAGAGATTGAAGACGAGCTGAATGAGGATTTTTGTAATGTGAAAACACTTAAGGATAGCGAAAGAGTTTTGAGGTTTTGGGAACATACACTTAAGCAGTGTAAACAGAGGAAGGTAAGGGATGATGATGGGTCAGAGGGAAGGATGTGGCAGGGGCTGATGTGTTTATAAACCCTATACCAATACTATACTATAGGTATAAGTACCCTATTCCTATAGTAAAGTATAGGTACAGAGTACCTATACTATAGGTATAATACCCTATACCTATAGTAAAGTATAGATAATTCAAGTTTGGTGAGAATACTCTCCCTCAAAATCGATATTCTGTGAAAGAAAAAAAAAACTGTGGACGAAGTGGTGTTGAGAAAATAAAAATCGGCTTACGAGTTATTGGCAATCTGGTGTTGTTGCAGTGAGCAGCTTTGGTGCTGCGCTGTGCTGAGGGTAAGACTTGAGAGGTGAGAAAGGCTTTCTGTGGAGACTAAGATAAAATAGAGTATTTATATGTGAAATGTGAAAACCTAGCATAAAACGTAGTCGTTTTATGCTTCTTTTTTTCAACAACCCAGTAAAACGATGACGTTCACTATCTTCTTTTTTTTTTTAACAACCCAGTGAAACCAAGAGGTTCAACACCAAGTTCTTATCTGTGTATATAAGAATCGGTCAGTGTCAGTTTATGGGTCAGTTTTGAAAATCATCTCGGACTGTGTCACCACACCGATGTCGGAAGGGTCAGTAGGTTTTGCTCGCCGGCATTTACTTCTCAGTTGGTCCAAATTTCAATACGATTTCGCCAATGAGGCTCGGTTTTATTGATGACGTTTGGTGACTGCTCACCACTAGTTTCTACCATAAAAGGTTTTAGAATAATAAATTATTGGAAGGAAAGAACATATTGGGCTATTGCTTGGAAAAAAAAAGGTTTGGAAAGTTCATTGAAGAAAAGTTTAGGAGAGATTGAAAACGAGCTGAATGAGGATTTTTGTAATGTGAAAACACTTAAGGATAACGAAAGATTTTAAGGTTTTGGGAACATACACTTAAGCAGTGTAAACAGAGGAAGGTAAGGGTTGATGATGGGTCAGAGGGAAGGATGTGGTTGGGGTTGATGTGTTTATAAACCCCGTACCAATACTATACTATAGGTATAAGTACCCTATTCCTAGAGTAAAGTATAGGTATAGAGTACCTATACTATAGGTATAAGTACCCTATACCTATAGTAAAGTATAGATAATTCAAGTTTGGTGAGAATACTCTCCCTCAAAATCGATATTCTATGAAAGAAAAAAAAAACTATGGACAAAGTGGTGTTGAGAAAATAAAATCTGGCTTACAAGTTATCGGCAGTCTGGCGCTATTGCAGTGAGCAGCTTTGGTGCTGCGCTGTGCTGAGGGTGAGACTTGAGAGGTGAGAGAGGCTTTCTGTGGAGATTAAGATAAAATAGAGTATTTATATGTGAAAAGTGAAAACCTAGCATAAAACGTAGTCGTTTTATGCTTCTTTTTTTCAACAACCCAGTAAAACGATGACGTTTCACTATCTTCTTTTTTTTTTAACAACCCAGTGAAACCAAGAGGTTCAACACCAAGTTCTTATCTGTATATATAAGAATCGGTCAGTGTTAGTTTATGGGTCGGTTTTGAAAATCATCTCGAACTGTGTCACCGCATCGATGTCGGAAGGGTCAGTAGGTTCTGCTCGCCGGCATTTACTCCTCAGTTGGTCCAAATTTCAATACGATTTCGCCAATGAGGCTCGGTTTTATTGATGACGTTTGGTGACTGCTCACCACTAGTTTCTACCATAAAAGGTTTTAGAATAATAAATTATTGGAAGGAAAGAACATATTGGGCTATTGCTTGGAAAAAAAAAGGTTTGGAAAGTTCATTGAAGAAAAGTTTAGGAGAGATTGAAAACGAGCTGAATGAGGATTTTTGTAATGTAACAACACTTAAGGATAACGAAAGATTTTGAGGTTTTGGGAACATACACTTAAGCAGTGTAAACAGAGGAAGGTAAGGGATGATGATGGGTCAGAGGGAAGGATGTGGCTGGGGTTGATGTGTTTATAAACCCTGTACCAATATTATACTATAGGTATAAGTACCCTATTCCTATAGTAAAGTATAGGTATAGAGTACCTATACTATAGGTATAAGTACCCTATACCTATAGTAAAGTATAGATAATTCAAGTTTGGTGAGAATACTCTCCCTCAAAATCGATATTCTGTGAAAGAAAAAAAAAACTATGGACAAAGTGGTGTTGAGAAAATAAAAACTGGCTTACAAGTTATCGGCAGTCTGGCGCTATTGTAGTGAGCAGCTTTGGTGCTGCGCTGTGCTGAGGGTGAGACTTGAGAGGTGAGAAAGGCTTTCTGTGGAGACTAAGATAAAATAGAGTATTTATATGTGAAAAGTGAAAACCTAGCATAAAACGTAGTCGTTTTATGCTTTTTTTTTTCAACAACCCTGTAAAACGATGCCGTTTCACTATCTTCTTTTGTTTTTTAACAACCCAATGAAACCAAAAGGTTCAACACCAAGTTCTTATCTGTATATATAAGAATCGGTCAGTGTTAGTTTATGGGTCGGTTTTGAAAATCATCTCGGACTGTGTCACCGCACCGATGTCGGAAGGGTCAGTAGGTTATGCTCACCGTCATTTACTCTTCAGTTGGTCCAAATTTCAATACGATTTCGCCAATGAGGCTCGGTTTTATTGATGACGTTTGGTGACTGCTCACCACTAGTTTCTACCATAAAAGGTTTTAGAATAATAAATTATTGGAAGGAAAGAACATATTGGGCTATTGCTTGGAAAAAAAAGGTTTGGAAAGTTCATTGAAGAAAAGTTTAGGAGAGATTGAAAACGAGCTGAATGAGGATTTTTGTAATGTGAAAACACTTAAGGATAACGAAAGATTTTGAGGTTTTGGGAACATACACTTAAGCAGTGTAAACAGAGGAAGGTAAGGGATGATGATGGGTCAGAGGGAAGGATGTGGCTGGGGTTGATGTGTTTATAAACCCTGTACCAATACTATACTATAGGTATAAGTACCCTATTCCTATAGTAAAGTATAGGTATAGAGTACCTATACTATAGGTATAAGTACCCTATACCTATAGTAAAGTATAGATAATTCAAGTTTGGTGAGAATACTCTCCCTCAAAATCGATATTCTGTGAAAGAAAAGAAAAAACTATGGACAAAGTGATGTTGAGAAAATAAAAACTGGCTTACAAGTTATCGGCAGTCTGGCGCTATTGAAGTGAGCAGCTTTGGTGCTGCGCTGTGCTGAGGGTGAGACTTGAGAGGTGAGAGAGGCTTTCTGTGGAGACTAAGATAAAATAGAGTATTTATATGTGAAAAGTGAAAACCTAGCATAAAACGTAGTCGTTTTATGCTTTTTTTTTCAACAACCCTGTAAAACGATGCCGTTTCACTATCTTCTTTTGTTTTTTAACAACCCAATGAAACCAAGAGGTTCAACACCAAGTTCTTATCTGTATATATAAGAATCGGTCAGTATTAGTTTATGGGTCGGTTTTGAAAATCATCTCTGATTGTGTCACCGCACTGATGTCGGAAGGGTCACGAGGTTCTAGTCGCCGGCATTTACTCCTCAGTTGGTCCAAATTTCAGTGTGGTTTTGCCAATGAGGCTCGATTTTATCGATGACGTTTGGTGACTGCTCACCACTAGTTTCTACCATAAAAGGTTTTAGAACAATAAATTATTGGAAGGAAAGAACAGATTGGGCTATCGCTTGGAAAAAAAAAAAGTTTGGAAAGTTCATTGAAGAAAAGTTTAGGAGAGATTGAAGACGAGCTGAATGAGGATTTTTGTAATGTGAAAACACTTAAGGATAGCGAAAGAGTTTTGAGGTTTTGGGAACATACACTTAAGCAATGTAAAGAAAGAAAGGTAAGGGATGATGATGGGTCAGAGGGAAGGATATGGCAGGGGTTAATGTGTTTATAAACCCTATACCAATACTATACTATAGGTATAAGTACCCTATTCCTATAGTAAAGTATAGGTATAGAGTACCTATACTATAGGTATAAGTACCCTATACCTATAGTAAAGTATAGATAATTCAAGTTTGGTGAGAATACTCTCCCTCAAAATCGATATTCTGTGAAAGGAAAAAAAAAAACTGTGGACGAAGTGGTGTTGAGAAAATAAAAATTGGCTTACGAGTGATCGGCAGTCTGGCGCTGTTGCAGTGAGTAGCTTTGGTGTTGCACTACTACTATGCTGAGGGTGAGACTTGAGAGGTGAGAGAGGCTTTCTATGGATACTAAGATAAAATAGAGTATTTATATATGAAAAGTGAAAACTTAGCATAAAACGTTGTCGTTTTATGCTTCTTTTTTTCAACAACCCAGTAAAACGATGCCGTTTCACTATCTTCTTTTGTTTTTCAACAACCCAGTGAAACCAAGAGGTTCAACACCAAGTTCTTATTTGTATATATAAGAATCGGTCAGTATTAGTTTATGGGTCGGTTTTGAAAATCATCTCTGACTTTGTTACCG
Source organism: Quercus gilva (assembly GCA_023621385.1). Lineage (NCBI taxonomy): Eukaryota > Viridiplantae > Streptophyta > Magnoliopsida > Fagales > Fagaceae > Quercus > Quercus gilva. The sequence goes on from CM042476.1 coordinate 26,709,277, forward strand.
CACCGATGTCGGAAGGGTCACTAGGTTCCTCTCGCCAGCATTTACTCCTCAGTTGGTCCAAATTTCGGTGCAGTTTCGCCAGTGCGGCTCAGTTTTATCGGTGACGTTTGGTCACTGCTCAACACTAGTTTCTACCATAAAAGGTTTTAGAATAATAAATTATTGGAAGGAAAGAATAGATTGGGCTATCGCTTGGAAAAAAAAAAGGTTTGGAAAGTTCATTGAAGAAAAGTTTAGGAGAGATTGAAGACAAGATGAATGAGGATTTTTGTAATGTGAAAACACATAAGGATAGCGAAAGAGTTTTGAGGTTTTGGGAACATACACTTAAGTAGTGTAAACAAAGGAATGTAAGGGATGATGATGGGTCAAGGGGAAGGATGTGGCAGGGGTTGATGTGTTTATAAACCCTATACCTATACTATACTGTAAGTATAAGTACCCTATACCTATAGTAAAGTATAGATAATTCAAGTTGAGCTGGAAATTTAACTTAAAGGGCTACAACTTTGTAGTTTACCAAAAGTCTAAAATCATCGATTAAGTGAAGCATGAAAACTTGGGATTCTCTCGAAATGGTAATTCAATTTGTAATAGGATTCCGTGACCTATTTAAAGGCTCTTTAGTGCAAAATTCAGAGAGGAATTGTTGTAGAACGTAATTTAGGTTTTCTTAAAGTTTCTTTACAGTTTTTAGAGTTCTATTTGTATTCTGGCTTACTAGAAGCCTTGCTAAGGCAAAGAGTAAAACCCAACCATTTATTGGTATGTTCTTAACAATTATTTTATGGTTTTAATACTTATGTTATTATGTTTTTTATTGATTTAATCATTTAGAAAAGTGTTTAGTTCTATATAATTCTTTGATTTATCATAAACTCCGAGCACGTTAAATACTTAGTATTCCTTGCGAATTAATTCACTAGTTTTGTTTTGCCTAAGATCAATCAATTTCATAAAACTACCTTAGACAGTTAATTCTTGAGTTCGTATTATTAAATCATCCAACTAAGATCATCCTTGCTAGAAGCCTTGCTAAGGCAAGGAGTAAAACCCAACCGTTTATTGGTATGTTCTTAACAATTATTTTATAGTTTTAATACTTATGTTCTTGTTTTTTTATTGATTTAATCATCTAGAAAAATGTTTAGTTTTATATAATTCTTTGATTTATCGTAAACTCCGGGCACATTAAATACTTAGTATTCCTTGCAAACTAATTTACTAGTTTTGTTTTGCCTAAGATCAATCAATTTCATAAAACTACCTTAGACAATTAATTCTTGAGTTCCTATTATTAAATCATCCGACTAAGATCATCCTTCGTATGAATTTTAATTGAGTTATAAAATAAATATTGTTAAGACTACCAATAAATATGTTGTGTGTGGATCCCTAAACTTTGGCATTTTAATATATTGTTATTTTCTCTCAATTTAAATTACATTTACTTAACCATCAAAATCTCTTCAATTAAAATTTATTATTTTAGTTTTATTCTCTTGTGGTTTGCTAACCTCGGACTTACCAAGTTATTACTTCGCGACAATCGTGCACTTGAGAGCATTATTTAAGTCGCAACAAGTTTTTGGTGCCGATACTGGGGATTAGGTGATTAGAGAAGCATTCCACTTCGTTTGGGGAGGTTTTCAGCGTTAAATTTCTTCACTTATTTGGTAATATCTCTCAAACTCTTTTCTTTTTAAGTAGTCTATTTTTCTTTTAGAGTTTTTCTCTTCGCTTTACTTCTTTTTATTGTTCTAGGTATTAGTTTTATTTTTTTCCTTTTTCTTTCTTGCTTTACTATTGCATGCGTGTTTGGTGTCATGGTAGTGATAATCTCTCAGTTAGAATCGAGGCTAATAATTTGTTTGGCAATTTATTTGATTCTTTCACACATTCTCACTCACTTGATATCATGGCAGACTTAGAGAGTAATCATAGTGATGAGACTAATCTAAATAATGAAGACTTACATGATCACCAACCCATTAGAACTCTCAGGGATTATTTGCAACCTACTAGGAGTAGTGCCCCATCATGCATCATTTTTCCAACTAATGCAAATAACTTTAATTTTAAGCCCAGTATGATTTCATTGCTTCCCAAATTTCATGGCTTAGATTATGAAAATCCTTACCTACACTATAAGGAATTTGAGAAGGTATGCGATACCTTCCATGACCAATCATGTAATGAAAAGACCATTAGGTTGAAGTTGTTTCCTTTTTCTCTTAAAGAAAAGGCAAAAACTTGGCTTAATTCTTTGAAATCTATGTCAATTGGTAATCGGCAAGATATGCAAAATGAGTTTTTGAAGAAATTTAGCCTATGAATTGAAAACCCAATGGGGTTGAATTACTCTATTTACTCTAGAGATATCGATTGGCTAAAAAAAAATTGTGAGGATTTTATAATCTTTTTGTTCTCAATTATATTAGTTTAAAGTGTTACTACTCCACTGACCACTCCTAACCAGCTCCCAGGTGCGATTGAAAATTTGAAAGAGCGGTGCTTCTTGAGTTTAATGGAACTAAAAATAAAAAGATGGGGTTGGGTTTTACCAAGGTATTTTAGGAGTAATATTTAACGTTGTTTTGCTCAATCTGTTTTCTAGACACATGTTTAAATTTTAAAATGAGAACTTAAAGGTACAAGATATAAGATATTGTATCTAAGTTTTGCCCCTTCGTTTTATTGTAAATAATAATCGTTTCAATATTTCTATTTAATATTGATTTGTGGCCCCAATAAATCCAAGTGGCACAAGTGGAGAACCATTATATGTTGCTTGAATTTAGAACTAATTGTAATTTACTTGAATTTAAACATTGCTAGCAATGATTTGATAAAATTAATGTTAGATTATATTTTGACATTTAGAAGCGTTTACTTTAATTCCATCAAAATTGATATATATGTTAAGTTTATCTTTCTTTCTTTTTTTCTTGGTGGAATTCTATGAATTTTTATACTCTGAAGGAAAATTTTATAATTAACATAAACAATTTATGACAAATACGTCTTTTAGTGTCTTTTTGTCTATGATTTTGAATTTCATTATAGTTAGTTTTTTGTGGGTGATTTCGTTTTAGTTGCAAGTTTTTGTCAATTGTCAATATTTTGTAGTATAGTATCCTTGCATGTTTTTTTATTATGTTTCTGAAAATCCAACATAAAGGATTTTATAGTTACATTTATTTATATATCTGACAATAAATATTTTTTTTGGGTATGATGAAATAATTTCATGTGGCATAGATCAAAATAGCTCCTAGTGGTGCTTTTCTTTCACCTACCATCTCTTTATTTCCATTAACTGGTACTAATTCTTAAGCAGCATAAGTCTTAAGATAGAACTTTCCCTGTAGAGGAGTTACATTTTTTTTCTTCAAATCTTTGGTAAATACGAAACTGGCTCTATCATATATTTAATTCTTTTCTATACGGTTTATAATTCTTTTCCATTGCTACAGATGATGAATTAAACCTAGTTTAACATGACTAGAGGATGGTCCTTAAATCACTTTGTGACGTGAAGATAAGCCATCACTATCATTATCATATTTTAAGTTATTTTTGATATTCTTCTTGAAAAATTACTTATAGTTGTTTTAAATTTTTTTGATGTGTGGATAGAGATATAATAGCATGCTCTAAAAAAATGCAAATTAAGGATTTTAGATTTTATGTTTTCCAAGAATGCACGTACTTTTGAAGGGGATGAAAGTTTGATAATGAATTGAAGATTTTTCTTCTTTCAAACTTTATTTGAATGGGCAAATGCTTCGGGTGTTGTTACTTTCATATCTCTACTTGATGTGCTTGATTTTTGTACTTTCACTGCTATTTAGTTTCTCTTTCGTTGTTGCATCTTAACACACAGCATGTGTGCCTTGTTTTATCCTTTTGTTCTTATATCAATTTTCAATGGAGTTTATTATTTATCAAAAAATTAACTTTTAGCAATTGCTTAATAAAATAGTCTTGTTGATACCCATTTTTGCAACACATTTTCTACAAGCTCGATTCAACCAAGCCCGACTTCCTTGTGGGCTCAATTCATATATTATATTATATTATATTCTTTTAAGCATGGTCCAAGCCCATGTGACTTACAGGAGAAATTGAGGAAGTGTGGTTTGGAGGATATGGGTTGATTTTTTTCGGACCTTTTACATAAGCCCAAACCAAGCGTGTTACCAAGTGAGTAAGGGACACTGGTAGCACCTTAGACTCATGGAGGTCTTGTACCCGAAATTTCCACCTCAAAAGAGCTTTTATGCTCTGGCTGACTGTGGCCTGAAGTTTCTGCCCTAACCCATTTTTACCTTTAAAACATAGTTGGCTCTCATTGGCCAACTCCATTTGCTAGCCCTCACTTAGATGAGCCTCCCAATGGTCTGAAATGTCTGACCAAAGGCAACCAATTAGAGCAAACCCCCTTTATTTCTAAGATACTAAACTCTTCCCTAAACAAAAGCAACCTAAGCCAAAATACCAAATTAGTATCATAGGGGATAAAAGTTTCTTCCACTACTCAAAAACCAGTCATTAGCAACACTCCAAACTCAACATAAAACTCTCTATTCAGTTCAAAAATGACCCAATCACATTTTCTCCATAGAGCTGAAACTTGAGAGCAAAAACCCAGTGAGCCAAGAAACATTCTCACAATTCTGAACCTTAAGAGTGGAAATATGGGTACAGGGAAACCTTCTCTCTCTTCCTCACAACCTCTCTCAATTTCCTCTTTTCGCTGACTGTGGGTCAAATTTTCAAACATGTTATATTTTTATGCTCTTTCTGCACTTTTGTTAAGCCCATTCAGTCAATTAACATTCTCGCAATTCTGAAGCATAGGGGTGGAAATATGGGTACAGGGGAACCTTCTCTCTCTTCCTTACAATCTCTCTTAATTTCCTCTTCTCGCTAACTGTGGTTCGAAGTTTCAGGCCTGTTATGTTTTTATCCTTTTTCTGCACTTTTGTTATTAACATTTTGATTCTCTCTTGTCAAAGCACCATTAGCCTTTTGTTCATTATACATTTAGAATTTTGGGCTTGATTCTCCACAATAAACACTTCTAAAGAATCCAATGGGAGATTTGAGCCGTTCTCGCATTTTTTGCTCTTGTCACAAAAACGTCCTTGACAAATATCTAACATTAATTTTCATTTCTCAATATCCTCAAATAATGATGCCTAATATTTAAAGCCAGTTGTAATAGAATCATAATGTTGCTCATGTAAATCTCTTTGATTTTCCAAACCTTCTACATTTCTTTATATATTTATTTTCACTTATAACAGGTGGGAAGGGGTTCAAATCCAAGTTTTCCACGTGAAGAGAATCAATCAATTGTATTGAACTACAAAACTCTCTTTTTTTTTTTTTTCTTTTCTTTTGGATATGAGAGTTACATAGCTCTTGACTTTTCTTTGTTATCAAAATGTCTCTCGCGCAAAGCACAGGTTCAAAACTAGCAGTGCAAAAAAAAAAAAAAAAAAAGAGTTGAAATACATCGTTAGTGTCATGACCCAAACATGATATATGGATTCACAATCATGAATGGCATTTTAATACCCAAGTCTAGCCCTGATATCACCAAAAACCAACTAAATTTGTAAATAAAAACTATATATTCTTACACTTGATTTCAAGAGCATCTAGCTATCATTATACTTCAAGGGATAACGAAAACCATCAATTATGTAAATATTCTTATTAAAAAAATCAAATATGTAAATAACATAAGTTCAAAAAATACTATCTTTGATTTTATTAAAGATTACAATTCTCAACCATTGCATTTTAAATACAAAAAAACTACAAAGCTAAACACCAAACTACCAATATAAGAAGCTTTTACTTTAAAAAACTAAAATCGGCACCTCCAAAACTCGACTAAGGCTCTTATTGCTCCAAAGAAAAAAAATTTGGTGACTGAAAAATAGTAAGGGTTAGCTACATAGCTTAGTAAGAATATATGAGAATAACTTATACATTTTTAAAGCATTTCATTATTTGAATATGCAAAAAGGAGAACATCTTTCATAAATATTCTTTATGCTACTCCTAACATAATTTATGCATTTTTCGTAAGGAAAAATAAGTGCTTCAATATTTCTATTCCAAACCTTATGTACTGTTTGTTTAATTGCTAAGAAAGGGGTGGGGGGGGGTGGGGGGAATTTCTCTTCAAGAAGCTCCTTCTTTTGGACCGTGTCAACCACACAATAACCTCCACTAAAAATTTTGCGATTAAGACTTGCATTATCTTTCACTTAATAAACAAGTTATTCAATTTTATTTCAAAATTATCTCTCTTGGAAACCAAATAGAGCTTAACTTAAAGATGCAAAAACTTAAAATCACAATAATAAAACTCTTTGAAGATCTAATCAAACCTTTTGGCTATGCTAGCAATAGGTTTAGGGATTCAATGTGTGAGAGCTAGAGAATGCTGTCGCATAGGGTGGTGTAGATCTCTCTCTCTCTCTCTCTCTCTCTCTCTCTCTCTCTCATTTTGTTGGTTATGAATTTGGGGATGAATCAAATGCACCCCAAAACACAAGCTTGGGGTTTTTTTTTTTTTTTTTAAATAACTTTTGAGCTTGGGTTTGAATGGGGACGAGTTTGGAGTTATTCACTTAAGGTTCATTTGGTTGGAGGAGTGGAAAAATGGGAGTATAGAAAATAGTGAAATGATGGAAAAGTGGAAGGATAGAAAAGATTATAATTTCTCTCATTTTTATTTAGTTGAGAGTGAAAAAAGTGAAGGGATGGAAAAAGTGAGTTTGTGGGGCTGGAGAGAAAATACCTAGACCTCACCATTTATTTCCCTTCCTTCCTCCCCACCCAACCAAATACACTCCAAAAATTTTTTCTTCCCATTTTCTCTTCAAAGTTTTCCATCCACCTTATTATACATCCAAACAAACACACCCTTAAGTGACAATTTTTGAAGAGATCATTTAAATGCATTTATAATTGTTTGACTTTTTCAATGGGATAAAGCTAGTTCTTAATCTCCAGCATGTTCATGGAAATAGGCCACAAATAAGCCCATCCAGCCCACTTTCCTGCCCAACTTTGAACTTCCCCAGTTCCTATACCAAAAAGGGCCCACGGTCCATCCCCCAAAAAAACATTTCCTCCCAAAAAAAAAAAATACTTCTACTCTTTGCTACAATGCGCCGGTGACTCCGGCACTACCATTTCCTCCTCCGACCGCTCTCCGCCACCTTCGGATGTCTGCTAAAGTGCGCCGAGTGCGCAACACTCTCCAGGTACATTTTCACTCTCAAACCCTAAACCCTCTCAATCTCACTCATTCCCCTAAAACCCTAAACCCTAAACCCTCACATTTCACTTCATCTTCTTCTTCTTCTTCATCCAATTCTCAAAATTTCGATTTCCTCGAGCAATTTTTGCCTCACAGTAACGCTTCAAATCATTCATGTAGCTCTAGCTCTAGCTCTAGCTTTAGCTTTAGCCCCATTGTCGTTAATTCAAACGAGCGGCGAAGAATCGCAGTCGGGTTATCGAAAGCGATCAAATCCCAAATGGGATTTCTATTGAAAGCGTTTTCGAAGCGATTTTGCCCGGTTTCCTTAGTCAAGGTGATGAAGCTGTTTGGGACCCGAGAAACCGGTTTCGCGTTCTTCAAGCTCGCGTTTCGGGACGGTTCCGACGAGGCCGTCCGGAAGTGTTGCGTCGCCGCGCATATTTTAGCGGCGGAGAATCTCCGGTTCCTCGCGCAGGACGTGGTTTCGTGCGTCATTGCGAGGATTGGGTCGGGTAGGAGCGAAGGGGTTGTGGAGTTTATGTGGAGGAATCACCGTGAGTACGAGTCGGGTTTCTCGGTGCTCGATACGCTAATGCGGGGTTTTGTGAATGTGGAGATGAGTAGTGAGGCGATTGGGGTTGTTGTTAGGATGAGGGAGGTGGGTTTGAGGCCGAGTTTGTCGGCCATTACGGTGCTTTTCAAGTTGTTGCTTAGAGTTGGTGATTATGGTAGTGTGTGGAAGTTGTTTAGGGATATGGTTCGGAGAGGGCCTTGTCCTTGTAGTTATACATTTAATGTTATGGTTCTCGGGTTTTGTAGAAAAGGGTTGGTTAGAATTGGAGTGAGTTTGTTACATGTGATGTGGAAATTTCATTGCGAGCCGGATGTTTTTACGTATAACATTGTGATCAATGCGTATTGTATGAGGGGACGGACGTCTGATGCACTTAATTGGGTGCATTTGATGATTTCGAGGGGTTGTAAACCGAGTGTTGTTACGTTTAATACCGTGTTACATTCCTTGTGTAAGGAGGGAAACCTGGTGCAAGCAAGAAAGCTCTTTGATGGAATTCATGATATGGGTGTCTATCCAGATGTCACAATGTTTAACACCTTGATGGATGGGTATATTAAGGCAAGGGACACTGCTCAAGCAAACATGCTTTATGAAGAAATGAGGAATAAAGGTGTATCTCCTGATGGGATAACCTTTAATATTTTGGTCGCAGGTCATTACAGGTTTGGAAGGGAAGAGGATGGTGATAGGTTGTTAAGGGATGCATCTATATCGGGATTGTTCCCGGATTCTTCACTCTATGATATTTCAGTTGCAGGGCTGTGTTGGGCAGGTCGGTTTGACGAGGCCATGGACTTTTTAGAAAGTATGCTTGAGAAAGGAATTCCTCCTAGTGTGGTTGCTTTTAACTCAATTATTGCAGCTTATAGCAGGGCTGGTTTAGAAGCAAAGGCCTATGAGGCGTATAGAATTCTGGTTAGATTTGGTTTAACTCCTTCATCTTCCACGTGTAGTTCTTTGCTTATGGGTTTATCCCAAAAGGGGAGCCTGCAAGAAGCCAGAGAACTATTGTATAATATGATAGAGAATGGTTTTCCCATCAATAAAGTGGCGTACACAGTGCTTTTGGATGGATATTCCAAGATAGGGGATCTGGAAGGGGCTCAAAATCTGTGGAATGAGATGGCACTGAGAGGGGTATCTCCTGATGCTGTTGCCTATTCAGCCCTTATAGATGGACTTTCGAAAGCAGGTCTGGTGGAGGAGGCATATGATTTGTTTTTAGAAATGTCAAGGAAAGGGTTTGTGCCAAATAATTTTGCATATAATTCTTTGATTGGTGGGTTTTGTAACCATGGGAAACTGAGTGAAGCATTGAAATTGGAAAGAGAGATGAGGCAAAAGGGACTCCTTCCAGATATGTTTACCACCAATATGATCCTTAATGGATTTTGTAAACAGGGTAGAATGAAGGCAGCGATTGATCTCTTTATGGACATGCAGCGGACTGGGTTGAGCCCTGATATTGTCACATATAACACTTTGATTGGTGGTTGTTGTAAAGCATTTGACATGGTTACCGCAGATGAGTTTGTGAATAAAATGTATGCCAGTGGTTGGGACCCAGATATTACAACTTACAATATTCGCATTCATGGTTTCTGCAGCAGTCGAAAAATGAATCGAGCTGTGATGATGTTGGATGAACTTGTTTCAGCAGGTATTGTTCCAAATACAGTAACATACAACACTATGCTTAATGGTGTTTGTAGTGATATACTGGAACGAGCCATGATTTTAACTGCAAAATTGCTGAAGATGGCTTTTGTTCCAAATGTAGTTACAACCAATGTGGTGTTGTCTCAGTTTTGCAAGCAGGGAATGCCTGAGAGGGCCTTAATGTGGTGTCAGAAGTTGAGTGAGATCTCCTTTGATTTTGATGAAATTACATATAGAATAATGGACAGAGCCTACCGTGATATAGAAGAAGATGCTGAACTTTTTAGAGGAGAATCTGCAAAGAGCCTTTTTCTGGACTTCCTCATGTACATTACATATGATTTTATGTATAGAAATAGACCTCAAAGAGAACCAAATCAGAATACCCTTGAATCAATTGAAAGTGCTTTTGGTGGATCCTGAAAGTTGACTGAAAAGATAGCAGTTCAATTCTTGAGAACAGAATCTCATTTGATAAGTCTAATTTGGTCTGATTTGAATGGGAAAAAAGAGGGCTCTATCAGCATGGAACCATAAATGAATTATAAAGTCTTAGCTAGGTCCTTGGAGCTGATAAATGGCGACGGGCTTGAGTTTGTTCTTTATCAAGTGTTGCTGACTTTCCAGCAATGAATGTTACTGTTGAATTATTCCTTTCAGGTAACATGATGGTATATTTTTGGACCGGCAAACATTCAACTAATATAGTACTTACATTTCTTTGCATGATTTACTGCAGTTATTTTGGGGCCTGAGGGCTGAGGGGGTTTATTATGTGAAGTTTTTAATTTTTTTTATTGTAGTGGTGCAGGTTGGCAGAGTTGTGTGCACGGTAAGTGGCTTACGGTACTTTTAGACTAATTTTGGATGCACTTCAACTATGCCTTTCATCTTCCAACTAAAAGAACTGACATATTACTAAACTTTTGACTTCGCAGATTATGATGCACGGTAGAGTTTGTGCCATTAATTTTTTTTCCTTTCTTTCTGAAATTTAAATTGCTTGTAAAAATCAGTGCTTGATATCCTTAGTCTTGAACTGCCTGTTTCTCAAAAAGAAAAAAAAAAAGGGCATAGTCTTGAAACGACTTTATGATTCTATTTGGAGAAAAGATATTGCAACATGTTGAATCTAGGAGTTTGGTTCAATTAGTGTTGTAAATTTGTGTAGGTATGAAGATTTACTCAGTTTACTTGCCTCAAACATTTATCTGAAACTAAAAATTGTGGTTAGTAGCATAGTTACTGCACCTAAAGAACAGAGCAGTGATACTAAATCAAGTTATTCCCCTTTTGGTAATCTATGGAGATAAATGATAGGACAAAGAAGTTCATGCCCCATTTAATGCCTAGAATCCCCCCCCCCCCCCCCCCCCCCCCCCCCCCAAAAAAAAATAATAAGAATAAGAAAAAGGACCTATAAAAATAAAAATGCAAAAATTAGAAAATTTTTCTTGGTATTTAGTATTTACTGGTTGGGATGTTAAGCTAGTGTAAACTACTGGGTTTTTTTTTTTTTAAGAATTGTTTTCTTTGTTTAGATACAATGATTGAGACAGAGATGCATATGGATTATGAACTTTCATTTAGAGATCGAATTAGGAATATGGATCATTGGTCTATGAGCAAGGATGTATAGAACAATATGTAATTTTTTTTCCCCAAATGCAGAAGAGCATATATATATATATATATATAAATATAAAATAAGTAGAAGACTGTAGATTATCCAATATGTATATATATATATATATATATATCTCTATTCAAAACCATAAAGGATACAGCAGGCATCTGGTAGCAGTGCACTAAAATTGCCAATTGCACTACACATGGATACATCATGTTGCCGTGTAAAATGTGCAGAGATGCTATTGTTGATAAAAGTAAGAAATCAAGCATCTGAATTTATCAACCACAAAGAGATTGACAAAGAAGCAATTTTTGTGGGTGATTGTTGAGTAGGCTAGATAGTTTGTTAAAAATGGAACGTCAATCACAATGATTATTAGTGACTTTAGTTGTTCTAGATGGTGACATTTTCCCTTGTTGGAAAATTGGAATATGTTGAATATCTAGTTGTAGTCTTATCATCAAGATATGGTAATAAACACTTTAACATTTCATGCTGAGTTACCATTTAAATCGTTTTAAGTTACTAGTTGTTCCTTTTTAAACTAATATTCTCTCTACGAGCTTCTTTTACTTCAGGAAACTAATATTCTCTCTCAATAAAGCTTCTTATTCTTGAAATGATTTATCTTGCTCAAAAAAAGACTCTTTCTGATAACACAAAGTGAACTTCACTAACTCGTGCTTAATGTATCTCACAGAGTCAACTCTTATACCTTATACTGGGATGGAGATGAAGAGCCTCTCAGCCTTGGCTTAGGTGGTACAAGTGTGGGAGTTGGTCAGGTTAGGTTAAGCCTTAGTTGAACTTTTGCCAGGCAAATACAGCGACGGGGGTTGTAGTCTTATCATCAAGATATGGTAATAAACTCTTTAACATTTGATGCTGAGTTACCATTCAAATCGTTTTAAGTTAACTAGTTGTTCCTTTTTAAACTAATTTTCTCTCTCAATAAAGCTTCTTAATCTTGAAATGATTTATCTTGCTCAAAAAAAGACTTTCTGATAACACAAAGTGAACTTCACTAACTCGTGCTTTTTGTATCTCACAGAGTCAACTCTTACACCTTATATTGGGATGGAGATGAAGAGCCTCTCAGCCATGGCTTAGGTGGTACAAGTGTTGAGTTGGTCAGGTTATGTTAAGCCTTAGTTGAACTTTTGCCAGGCAAATACAGCGACGGGGATGGAGATGGAGGGTGCATACGCTAGAAGTCGAAAGTGAAATTTTCTCAATCCCAATTTTCATGTCTTTTGGTGGATAATATAGATACAAATATAATCACTTTGTATTACAAAAACTTGTGTGTCAACTTTTTCAACAAGAATATAAATGATAATTTTTCTTAAAAGGTTATGCTAACGAATACTCTTAAGGCATTAGTTAACAATTTATTTTAGGAAAGTTTTAACACTATATTTATGAAAAATGAAAAAAAATTGTCCAAATATTAATTGGTTTTTTTTTTTTTCTCATAAAAATTTTCTTTAAATAAATTATTAATCAATGTCTTAAAGGCATTCGTTAATATTTTCTTTTTTCTTATTATTATTTTTGGTAACATCTTAATATTGATTTGCGACCCTGTCTGGCAAAAGGGTTCAGATTTGGTAAAAACAAATTTTCATTTTGGAAGCAAAAACGATAGCAAAACAATTTCAATGGTGATGATTTGGAAAAGTATATCATATGCCGAGGAAGCCATGGAAGAAGAAAAGGAAATGTAAACCTGCGATAAAATGTTTAATTACATAACCTGTACAAAAAAAAAGAAGCCTCTCTCTCAAGAGCCACCATTCAGTTTCTCCAATCATATGCTTATTTACAAGGCTAGCTCATTCACTCCATAGGAATTTCCGTTTGTCAGTTCAGGGTTATACAAAGGTCTATATAATCCGACACATTTTCTACCTTACCAGACAAAAACACCACATGTCCCTAAGAATTGAACCAAGACGAAAACTTGCGGTGGGGAAAACTATTTAAGGCACTTCGGCCCTCTGCATTATCATAAATCTTCTTCTACTTGCACTCTCCACATTCTCACCCAGATTTGCCAGATGGGCCATTCGCCTTTTCCATGATTCTGCAGGTCCAACTTGATTCTTCTTCTGCTCTGTCTCACTTGGGTCATCTTTGAAGGACTCGAGACCATTTTCAGATGGGTCATCTTCCTCGGATTGTTGGATTATCTCCTCCAATCTCTCTTTCACCTTACCCATCGTTGGCCGATCTTTTGCGTTCTTTAATAAACAGTTGTCTGCTAACTTGGCAATTTTCCGAGCTGCACTACTAGAATACTTGCCTTCCAGTCTTGGGTCCACTATCAAGATGAACTTTTTACCATCGGCAGGGAACTGTTTCACCCAATCCAAAAGTTTCTGCTCTGCACTTGGGCGGTTTCTTTCTAATGATCTCCTACCTGTAATAATCTCATATAATACAACACCAAAACTCCACACATCACTCTTACTTGTCAGATGACCAGTCTCAATGTATTCTGGGGCAGCATACCCGTATGTTCCAACCACCTGATCATCAAAAAAATTTCTAATGAGAACCACAACAATCTCCAATTATTTATTTCAATACGGAACCTTTCACCATACAATATATTTGCAAGTTGTTCATGAAGATCCAATAAGCCTTTCAGTGTCTTCAAAATACATGTGAAATTTGTAAATTCTAACAAATCCAATAGGCAAGATAGCTGTCTTAAAGTTATTTGATATATTTGATCCCAAACACGCTTTGCTGGCCTTGCACTGTTCTTGAATTTTGTGGAGTTATTTTCAAATTAATCACAGAATTGTTGATCATTCCAGTTGAAAAAAGTTCTTTAATTTACTTCTAATATTATCAAAGAGGGTCATATTCTATTTTTCTCTTTTACCGATCTGTTGTGTGCTTTGATATATTGGGGAAAAAAAATCTATACAATGACTTTTATATGATTTGACACATTGAAGTGTATAATATGTCATGTGTTTTTTCTTTTTGTCTTTCAATATATCATATGCTTTAGATTCTTAGAATCCCAATATACAAATAGTTTACTGTTATAGACTTTTGAACCGCAAAACTGTTACCAGTGATGCAACCTAAAATGCTAATGAAAATAAATGCACACGACACTTACTGCTGTTGAAACATGAGATCGCCCAGCCATTGGTCCCTCCCTAGCAAGTCCAAAGTCTGAAAGCTTTGGTTTGAAATTCTCATCCAACAACACATTGGACGATTTAAAGTCTCGAAAGATCACCTTCAGCATGAGCATAGTGGAAGTTAGGCTAACAATGGTTGCAGTCAAAGTTAAATCTAGCACATTACATGTAGTAGGTATTAGATATAAACTGGTTGGGCACCAATGATTTTTTTTTTTTTTTTTTTTACAAGTAACAAATTTTATTTGTGAGAAGAAACTACCTCATGTACACAATATGTATACACAAGACTTGGAAGGATTTCTTATTCACATGGCGTGCAACTTTCTATGTATATAAGCAAAAGCTTAAAGTTTAACAAGAAAATAAGGTAATATTAATATTATTCCACTAAATTCCAAGAAGCTGCAGCACATAAGTGGAGGAAATCTGATGCCGGGCTAAAATGTTAGGGAGTTTAAACGACAAGTTCTGTTTTGCACAAGAAAAAAATTTGTTTGTATTTGTGTAGAATAACAAAAACATTAAATGATAATGTCTTAGAGAATAACCTGAACTTCCAATCCTTCATGCAGATACGCTAATCCTTGAGCTGCTCCCAGTAATATCTGTAATCTGGTTTTCCAAGGAAGAGTTGGGTATGCCCTATTGAAAAGATGATTCTCTAAGCTTTTGTTCGGCATATATTCGTATACAAGTAATCGCTGGATCCCTCTCTCCCCATCCACAGCACAGTATCCTATGAGTTTGACGAGGTTTGGATGCTCCACAACACCAAGAAATTGAACTTCTGCCACCCATTGTTTGTGGCCCTGTGTTTTGAAACAGGAATTAGGAGATCAGTAACCTTTCACAAAATAAAAATCCTTATATAATCACTGTTAAAAATAAAGGGAGTTATAAGATGATAATGGAAAGAATAAGAAAGAGGAAGATATTTTATCAAGTTCAAACACAGATGGGCCCTTTTGAAGTGTGAATGGTTGGCCAGATGGTTCTCTTCTTTTCCTTCCTTCTTTTTTGTTTTTGTTTTTGTTTTTGTTTAAGAAAAGCCCAAAACAAAAGTAACAAGTAAATAAAGGTTAATGAAAACTATATCTATCCATAAACTCTAGGAAGTCCACTGTAGAAACAGTATGAGAAGTCAAAGTTTGTTCATATAAAGTCTTCAAAAATAAAAACTTCCAACTTCGTTGTGTGCAGCTCTTTTGCCCCAAAGCATCTTGCATTTCTCTCTCTCCAAAGGCACCACATTATAAACAAGGGAACAACTTTCCAAATCTCCCCATTGGTTCTTTTTCCAAATAAACATAAAACCAAAGGCCACAAATCTGGAGCCACTGCACAGTGTAGGAAAAGATGAGCTGCACGTAAAGCATCAATCCATAATGACCCTCACTGCCTTAGATTTTATGTAGTCAAGATCTTTCCTAATGACACACCACAAGAAAAAAAGGCACCCTTGATTGTACATGAACTTTCCAAATGCTCTGCCAAGGAGAAGAATTCACTCTCCTCCTCTCCATGCCTACTGTTCACCTGGAAGCCCTGAGTTTTCGAAGGGATCCATTCCAATTTATCTACCTCTCCACAACGTATCTTCTTAGTGTACATCCCTTTGAATTTTTTCCAACCTTTTTACCACTTCCATAGGCATTGGAAACAAAGACAAGCAATAATTTGGAAGACTCGATAACTCACTTTTGATTAGAGTGAGTCTCCCTCCTTTTGTTAAGTACAACTTCTTCCATCTAACCAATTTCTTGTTCACATTCTCTACATATGGAATCCCATATGTGCCTTGCCTGGTAATGAGTAGTACGATTGAGTTCCATCCATCCAGTTGGAATGGTTTGTTTGATTTCATCTCTGGTACCAAAGGAAAAAAGTTCTGTGGTTGCCATATTTTATAAAAGTTTGAATCTCACTGAGATGCCCATTCATATAGCCATAGGGGGAAAAATAGTACTTCAGCCTCCAAATCACTTGTGGAGGATCACAAAGGAAAAGACCACTCCTGATGGCAAATGGTCTCTATGAGATAATTGATTAGTCAAATGGGAAAGTCTTAATACAGATACTTGCAGTGCATATTAGTTAGCCATCCAATAATTGATAGTTTGGATTCCAGCACTGCACTGATTTGCGTATATCACTGTTAATGCTATCTTCAACATTTGAATTTCATCTAAAATCTACTATTGAGTTAGTATGATCTACTTTTGTTTTTCCCTTAGTGCAATTACTCAGCTAGTAAACATAACAACGGTATGGTCATAAAACAAAGCCAATGTATGAATTTTGTGGTTCATAAGATCAATTAAATGAAAACATATTAATAATATGCTATACCATACATGAAGGCTACTCAAATGTTCATAGAATCCTAGTGGTGGATCCTTCACTCTTTAATCCGATCAATTGATAGCTGTACATGTACAGGGGTTCACAAATAGACATCCATTGGACCTCAGTAAACCTTCCTTTGGAAGATAATTCAGGCTTTGGTATATCAAGAAAGAGTGTTACTATGTTGAAAAGGAATCTCTAGTCTCTACTAAGCTCAATAGAACAGAAGCCTTGATTGTTATGAGTTGAGCCTCTATGTAAATGAGTATCCTCTGGGCCTCAGATTGATCAGTTCTATAAGATTCTATATATATATATATATATATATTCTTTTCTTTATACCATTCTTTCTGAGTTTACATGAAGGTGTTCTATAAATCCTTGGGTTTTAAACTGGAAGTACAACAGAAAGCCCTTAAATTACACATTTATAGGGACAATAAAGAACAGTTACAGTGGCAATGACACTGGCTTTCCATCTGGACAACTTGCAAGGAGTGGCTTATTGGTAAGGGCCACATACAGTGACAAAGTACATCGTCTTACCCACTAGTACCCTTAGATCCATCTTATAATAAGATTGTTATGAAAAACAGGTGGGTACAGGAATGCTAATTGAATTTATATTTAATCTCAAGGTTGATGAAAAGCTGCTGTTGCACCAAAAATTGCAGACACTAGATCACTTTAACAATGATTTTGCAACAGGTGAAGTTGACAGTGAATTGTTCAAACACTCAAAAGCTTTTTCAAAATAATGGTGTTAGTGATGAGCATGTCCAAGTCAGAAGTTACGCGATATTCTTCTCAACTAAGTAAAGAGAGTGGAAGAGAGAGGAAGGAGATGCTATGCCTCAGGAAACTACTTAGCATCCGCACTATGGCTTAAATAGATAACACAACATGATAAGAAAAAACAACTAAAAAAAGCCCTATGGATTTACATATAACTAAGTTAACAACTCAACATTATTCTATATAACATTTGATCATTTATAATGAGCATAAAAGTCACCACTTTTCTTAAACACATTAAGAGTTATTCCTAATCATATTCTCTAACAAAAATATTAACAGTCTTAAGGCTTATACCTGTAAGCCATCCTTGTTGAGCTTTTTAATCGCAACCACGATTGGATCACCATTTCCCTCAGCAGGCTTGATTGAACCTTTATACACACTCCCAAATCCACCTTCCCCAATCTTAAGTAGCCTACTGAAATCATTAGTCGCCTGTCTGAGCTCCGAGTATGAGAAAATGCGCAAGTTATGAGCCTTCTCCTCATACAGTTGTGGTATTCCACGTGGGGAGGGTGCCGAGCATGAAGATAGAGTGACCTGATCAGAGCCCGAATAATCAGATGTTTGCTCTTTCAACTCTGGTGCTGATCTTTGTCCCCTGCCTCTGGATTTGTCCTTAAAGTAGTAGAAACACTTCATTGTATAGAATTTAACAGCAAGTTCCTAACTTTAAAAGTTATCTTTATTTTACTGCCACTGAATAGACAAAAATAATTAAAAAGTATCAGCATTGTGTTAATTTAAAACAACATTAGAATTTAGAAGATATAGAATGAAAGGAAAAATATAACAGATAAATAAGATTTTTTCTTTTTTTGGTCTTTTTGAGAGGACAAAGGAATTAAAGAGGGAAAATCAAATCCAAAGAGAATGGCTATTGAAAAGTAAGAAATCCAAAGCAAGGCAGTGAAAGAAAGTGAAATCAAATGGAAAAGAAAAGGGTACTAGAAGAATAAAAATTTATACAAATTGGGTTGAAAAAAAGTGTGAAGATAACCGAAAAATTGAAGCAAACAAGATATAAATGCAAAACCAATGCTCTACAGAAAATGAAGCAAACAAGGAGGGCCAAGAACAGCAGATAGAAAAGTGGTCAACAAATGAGAGCAAAAGTTTGCTGAGAGAAAGGACACCAAAAACAGAGAAAACCCAGATGAGAATTCAGTAAAACAATGAACTTTAGCAAAAACTACAGAAGAAGCAAACGTAAATTTTTGAAATTCAAGGAATACAAGGATGACCCAGATAAGAAAACATACCAAACCCAGAAGAAAACAAACAAGCAACACATGAAAAAAATAAGAGAGAGAGAGAGTCTATCTATATAAGTTGTATTTGTTGTATATGAGATATATGATCATGAATGAATGAAATAAAAAAGCAAAGTTCCAAGAGAGATGGTGACCAAATGGTTTACCTATGCATGCTGCTTCATTTTCTATGGGGTTGGGATAGACTTCCATAGATTTCTTGTCTTGCTTTGCTTATGTTCTTTCTCTTTCAGACTCTCTCTCTCTCTCTCTCTCTGTGTCTCTCTGAATAAACAATGATTTCTTAATATCCTGTGTTAGTTCTGTTGGGTTTGACAAGGTTATTGGTTTGGAACCGGTAGAGTTTATCTAAGCTTGTCACATTTTCTTAATGCTACTCCTACCTTTTTATTGAAGAATTCAACGGTCTAGTAAATTAAGGTATGTAAGTTTATTCAGGCTTCAGCTCTAGCAGCAAGTCTTTTGCCACAGAAGAACCTTGTGAATCCGTACACTTCTGTATTACTATTTTTTCCCTCACTATAGGTCAATGTTACCATATGATTAAAAGATTCTTTTTTTTGAGAATAAGATTAAAAGATTCTTTTTTTTTTTTTTTGAGAATAAAATTAAAAGATTCTTGATTGTGAAAAAAGTGATGCATATGTGGATATTAATACCTCCTTATATATAATAATTTTTGTTTTCAAAAAAGAGTTGTTTGGTCATTGGTGTCCAATTTTTTCTATTTTCAAAATTACATTTATTTTTTTAATTCAAGTATTTTTTCCAAAAATATAAATTTATTTAATTCAATTATATTTACCCAAAAATATAATTTAAGGATAAAAAATATTTTGTCAATTGTTAAAAATAAAGGGGTCATAAGAAAAATAGTTAAATTAAAAAAATGTCTTAGATATATATATATATATATATATTAAAAAGTTTTGCTGCATACTAGTACCTAGCAAAACCTTTTCTTTCCTTTTTTTTTTTTTTTTTTTCTTTTTTTTCATAATTAACTTTTATATTTTCTAGGTAAATAGGGGAGGTACAGCTCAAAACTCTAGACATCAGGCATCATAGAAAATGTGAATTCCACCCTATTATCACTAGGTCCCCTTTCATAATTATAATTTTGACTAAATCCTTTCATAAATATAACTACCTTAGTATTTCAAAACTCTTTCATATCTACATAATTACTTATCTTCAATCGAGTATTACGTAATCATCTCACTAGCTCATGTGCTTAGGTGAGGCTAGAGAGATGATGATTACTGATTATTTGGCTTCTCATTATATTATTTTTTTTCATATTCTTTTGTAAGAAATGTCATGATATTATCAATTCTATTACAATTTTTTTTTTCTTTTTGAATAGATTCAAAAAAAAATCTTATTTAGCCAAACATAAAAGAGGAAATTTTGTCAATTTGTGAAGACAAATGAGAGAGAGAGAGTCTATTGCATATACTAATACTACCAAAACATAAGTTGCTTTTCTAAAATACAAAACAGTAAAGAAAGTTATTTATTAAATTTTTGAGGGAGCATCAAATACATAAGTTGTTAGGTAAGTCTTCCTCAAAAAAAAAAAAAAAAAAAAAAAAAAAAATTTAGGTAAGTTTATAAGAATTAATATGTAATAAATTTGATAGTGCATTCATTTATGGGAAATGTTAACGAGTGTCGTTGGGGCATTGATAGTACATTTATTTTAAGAAAGTTTGGACATCACTTTTATGAGAAATAAAAAAAACTGTCAAAACATTAATTGGTTTTTTTCTTTTCCCATAAATTTTTTTTTAATTAAATTGTTAACCAATAACCTCCGGTACTCATTTATATATATTTCCAGTATCCTCAACAGTCACTATTGCCAGCCACACAATGAAAAGGACATGGCAAATAACCTCTCACATGTCCCAACATGTAATCAAGCCATATGTTATAACAAAAGACGAAAGATGAAGCATTTAACAATCACACTATCATTTTCCATTTTCCCAAAAAAACATTATCGTTTTTCAATAATATGTCATTTATTACAAAAATAATATTAAAGATAAAAATAGGAACTTTTATTCAAACAGTATATAAGAATTAATTATCGGGATAAAATCATAAATCAAATGGTTCAAAGTACATTGGATGCTTGTTGGAATAATTAAACTCAAGACATCATTTATTAAATATTTTTTTATATGAATTTATTAAGTAATTATGAGTTGAGAGAATTAATAAATAAGTCTCTACTCTCAGCTCTCTTAGAATTTTATTTTTATATTTATTTAAATATGACAGTAATTATGCCATTATCGGTTTTTCCACTTCTTGTTGTTATAATTAATGAGAGCTTGGGGGGAGCAAATCTAATAATTAGATTTAGAAGTAATATTTTAAACCAATCTCCAAAGAAAAAAAAAAAAGATCTCAGCAGAATGCAAAAATTTATCAAAGCAAAGACATTTTACATGTATGGTACAACGATAACATTGAAATTTTATATATAAAAAAAATTTTAAAAATTTTGAAGTAGGCTTAAGATTGATGGAGATAAATAGAGTCTAGAAATAAAAATTTATTGTGTGAAAGCTTGTTTGTCTCAAATCTCACCATGTAAATGAGAATTGTAAAATTAACATATTATTACTATTATTTCTTTCTTTTTTCTTTTTTATAATCTACTATTATTTCATTTTGTTCTATTAAAGTCTGGCTTCTGCATCCCCTAGCCCAGCATTATTTAGATCCAACAGCTTTGTGCTCTGTAATATGTATGATACATACTTCTATGTAAGACCTTTTGTTTAAGTCTTTTTCTCAGGATGTTCCTTAAGAAATATAAATTATATAATTTAATAAAAAGAGAAATTCATATATTGACAACAACAACAATAAAAAAACATGCAAATATATAAAATTTACAATTGCCTTTTACAAATTTTCATATTTTGAAATCATTGCATGATAGTCTCATTATCAATGCTACAAGCTACATCTCTTTCAATATACACAACCAAGCAATTATTCATCTACTGAATGTATAACAAATTATAGAGCAAAATTTAATTTTGTTTGCATAAAAAAAAACTTAGGGTATTCTCAAATTTTTTTTGAAAAAAATTTTGAAGGGTAGAAAAATAAAAAAAATTTAAATTATTATTGTGCGGGAAGAATCTACCCTCAATCATGTTTGTCGCTTTGGGCATGTTTTTGCAACGTCCAACCTTTTGGGTGGCATGCTTATACAATGTCCGCAAGGCTTTGTTCATCTAGCGATGTGGGCATGCTTTGTGCAAGAGTCTCACATCGAATAAAGAAACGCCCCACCCATGCCTTATAAGCATAAACTCAAGGCATATGTGTTTTATTTGAGTTTATATGACAACACAAATGTATCCCTCTCCATCACATTTTGTGCGTGTGAATTCAGTTAATTTTCTTGTCTCGACCTATATACTTAGGCATCCAAACTTTGTCATTCTTAGGCATCCAAACTTTGTCCCCCAGGGACCACCCTGGCCTTAAGGTGGCGTCGTTTTTTAGTCTCACAATGATTAATAATGTGTTTTATTTGTGTTTAAATGACAGGACCACTTTGGCCTCAAGGTGGCACCACCCTTAAGTCTCACATTGATTAATAATGTGTTTTATTTTAATTTATATGACCACACAAATGTATCCCTCTCCATCATGTTTTGTGCGTGTGAATTCAGTTAATTTTTTTGTCTCAACCTATATACTTAGGCATCCAAACTTTGTCATTCTTAGGCATCCAAACTTTGTCCCCCTCAAAAAAAAAAAAAAAAAAAAAAAAAAAAAAAAAAAAAACTTCTACTTTGTTATTCCAACCAAATCTGCGGCATACTTAATGCCACCATGAATTGCAAGGAGCTCTTTACTAGTCTTTCTCATGCTCTTTAAAAGTTTTCAAAATTAATATTATTGAATTAAGATTCTCTACAATTCTCTTTAGTAGAGTTCTTAAAAATCTATCTATTTATTTTGAAATTATTAAATTAAATTTTATCGCGTTATTATTAATTTAAATAAATAAAAATTGATGATAGCTATCCTTATTTTCAATACTATTATTTTTATATAATTGATAGATTTGATAGAATTTTTAAAAACACTAAAAAGTTCTAGAAGCTCTTATTTTAATTTGATACCCTTCTTATATTCCTTTCCATACTACATTGCTGTCAAATTTTTTACAGAATTGTAAATACCATTTTCTAGAAAATCAAAGAAAAAAAATTTTGAGTCCAAAGACCTGTTCCTTTCACGTTTGAACTTTGAAGATAGGTGGATAAAAGTCAAAGATAACGTCCTCCAAATCCTACGATATAGCTTTAAAAATAGGGAACAAAAATTTACTTTGACCTGGAAGAGCTATCCGCCATAAAACCTGATTGGAAAGGAACAGAAGATGATAAGCGAGAGGCGTACGTCAAGACTGACTTTCATTTTCAGTGCAAATTTGACATTTATTTTCATGGCTGCTGATATTGCTTGCTTGTAAGTCTTTGTCTTGCAACTTTTTTTTTTTTCTTCTTTTGTATGCGCGTGAAATTTGGGGCCAAATGTTTTATTTTTTTTAATAATAATAAAAAGGTTTTCAGTGTGGGCTCATCAACCATACTCCAAGTGATGGTAATGAATAATACTACGTATATAATCGAGCTTTGATAAGACTATTATCTTGGCAACGTGGACACACTAGACTGCTCAACTCCTACCACACATTGAGTCGGATGGAGCCAAATGTTCTAGATGAGTAAACAACACAACACATTCGGTGAAGCATCACTACTCAAACTTCAACTCTGGCCAAACATCAGGATTCAAGTGGAGCCAAATGTTCTAGATGAGTAGAAAATCCACTCGACAAGTTCCAGCTCTACCTACACGGCTTCACCCCACATGGAAATTGGAGTTATTATGCGACTTGCGTCAACTTTGCACAAGAAAGATTGTGTGGAGTGGGACTCACTTGGAAAATTTAGAACTGCAATACTTTATATCATCGATAAAACCGTGTTTGGGTTTTGTCATGTAATGGTCAACTAGGTGCTTAGAAACAAAATAAGAAAGGTGTTTGTTTGTGCATGGTGAGTTGAATTCTATTTTACTGGGAATCTGTGGATCATCCTGAGAAAATTGGTTCACAAACTGGCCAATTTCTCTGCCCCCACTGGCCACCCCCAACCCCACCCCCAAAAATAAGTTTCCTTTGGCCTAGCTTATTTTCGCATTAAAAATATTGTGTATTATTCATTTCACAGTGTGTGTCTTGCATTGTCAATGTACAACTATATTTTTATACAATAAGCAAATTATGTTGATCAAAATAAGTTTATCCAAATACAAATTACAGACTAATTTTTTTTTTTTTCCTTCTATTGTTTTTCTTTTGATAAGAAAAATGACTTAATCCTTCAATAAAAAGAAGATAAATGACTTAAGTGACATTTTTATATAAAGGTTTAACAGAAGTGGTAAATTTCTCATTTCAAGTTTTAACAGAAGAAAAAAAAAAACTGTAGTTTCAAGTTTCAACGTCACTGGCCTTCACTAAAATTTTAGTGGTCATATTTGAAAAAAAAAAATTATCGAATAAAAAAAATAGGAGCACAGCCACAAATTATAAAAATACCTGGCTAAAATTAAAATCTAACAGATCAAGAATTACTTCTCTGGAAGTTTATTACATCTAACACCAACCTGCCAAATATCCCAATGAAACTTATTTTTTGGGTAAAAATCTCTAAAAGAAAGAAAGTCAAAGTGATGGCTAAAATTTCCTTCAGAATCACACATTTTGTTCAGTTTGACTTTGAGCAAATTCAGTGAGCATGGGCCATGGGGTCTCTAATTGTCGGGAACTAGGACTCCATCTTTAAGAGATTTCCACTTTGGCAATCAAGCTTATGGAGACAATATCACAATACCCATTGGGTTAGAAGCTCGTTGGCAATATCAATACCCTTAACCCTTTTTTTCTTTTCTTTTTTTAAATCCAATTAACGGGTGTTTTTAGAGCATTTGTTAAAACATCTGTTACTTTTTTTATTAAAAATTTTTAAAAATAATTTCTAAACCAATTTTATTAACTTTTCCCTTTATTTATTTTTCAATTTCATTAATAAAAAAATTATAAATAAAAAATAAAGTCCTTTTTGCTGTGATCATTCTCCACAAATAGAATATAATCGTGAGAAGGAAAAATGATTAAATACTAGCTAGAAAAATGCAACATGATTCATGTTGTACAACATATATATGGTTCATGTTACAAGAATTCCATACTCTAGTTACCCAAGAAATAGGAAAGTGTAATTAATGATGTTGAGAATGGACAAGAAAATGTTAGTTGTTAGATACATGCCACTATTAAAGAAGCGCAATACAAAAAGAAGAAAGTCAAGCAACACTTCCATTTTTTGGTATAATGAAGTACTAATAAATTTATTATCTATCACAATGCATTAAATATGAACCCCACCACTTCCCTCTAATTTGAACCAAAGATTAACTTCCAACTCCCCCACCTACATTTTCACATTACTAAATGATTAGTCAACACTATGGTATGATTAGTGATTAGTGATTTGTAATCAAAATTATTTCTCTTCTAAGTTCTAACCCTATCTTCAATATTCAAGGAAAAAAAATCCCTATCCTCCCCTTATGATAAATTAATCAAAACCAGAATCCAATTTGAACACCAACCCCTATAATGAATTATCAAGGGCCAATTAACAATGGCTCAAGTTTATCTATATACAAGCTTAGTACTATATGATTTTTCAAAAAGTTAAAAAAAAAAAAAAAAAAAAAAAAAAAAAAAAAAAGAGAATAATTATAGGCTTATAGCATGTCACAAAAAGTACACGTTTCATGTCCATGACAGTGTCCTATATATATATATATATATATTTCTAATTTTTCTTGGCATTTGATTCTTTGAAGTCAAAACCCTAGCATATACCATGGAATAAATATATAAAGAAGACGTGGTCATTTGAAGATTCCCACACTAAACAAATTCTAGATCAGTTTGTGCACATAACAATACGCGTAACGTAATGGAAAAAAAAATAAGTACAATTTCATGGGTTTTTTTTTTTTTTTTTTTTTTTTTTTTGAGAAACAATTTCATGGGTTTTGACTTTTGAATATATGTAATGTGGTGTTGTTATTTGTCTGCACTTTTTAATTTGGCGTAAATACACTTTTAGTCCCTATGTTTTGTACGTTTTTTTATTTTGGTCCCTATATTTTTTTTACCACTTTTAGTCCCAAAAACAATTAACGCCCCACATTTTAGTCCATGCCGTCAGCCAACTAACGAGGGATGCTGATGTGGCTAACGGAGAGAACTGTAAAACATTTTAAAATATTAAAAAGTACAGTCCGTTTAGCGCACGTGGCCTTCCCGCGCACTTACTCACACACGCGTCCCTCACGTGACCACCACTACTTTAATCTTCCCAAATCAGTACCAGAACTTCCTCACCTCTCCAGCCACACAGCCTCGAAGCTAGATCGCTAACCCACCAAAGAAGCTAGGTTCCTTAATTTCAACCGTTTAACTATCAACGCATGAGATATATGTAAGTTGTCCTAATTTTTATTCACCGTTACTAATCCAAGTTGTGCTTATTGATTGATTTAGGGTTTTTTATTTATTTATTCACTCTAAGATGTCCCTCTCAACTCTTGACATTCTCTTAAACCTCTGTATCTCCCTTTTCCTTTAGTACTAAATCTGAATTCACAAAATATAAATGGGGTTTTATGGGTTTGTCTATGGATTTATGTATTTCTACGAGTTATTGTTTGTGGCTTTGTCTCCATTTTGTTTTGTTTTTTTGTTTTTATGTTTATATTTGGGTTGTGTGGGTTTAGTTTGGATTTGTCTATATGGGTCTGTATTTATTGGTAAAGTTGGGACTTGGGAATTGCAATGTTGTTGAATTTTTTTTATTTTTATTTTTTGGGAGTTATATATGAGATTTAGAGAATTGGGTTGGTTTGTTTGTGTTAAGGAATTGTTGGATTTTTTATGTTTTTAGAGTTCAATGTTGGATTAATAGAAAATGCAAATTAAGTGTTTGATGAAATGACTTTGTGAGCTATGTGTGATTTATTGACTGAGATGACTTTGATATCTTTCTCCATTTACAATGGTTACTGGGTTCTCAGAAGTATTTTGTTTGTCTAAGCTAGGTGGCTATTCAACAGGTTCAACAAGTTCCAGAATGGAAGCAAGCTGTTCAACAAGTTCCAGTGTGAGGAGGAGAGCACCAATGAGGTGCTATTGTAATAAAAAAACCTGTCATAGTTGTGTCATGGACATCAGATAATCCTGGCAGAAGATTCTACGGCTGTCCAAACTACTGGATAACTTGTTAGTTATTTTTAGTTAAAATTGTTGTTTCAAAATGTGATGGTTCTACAAATTTTAACAATTTTTAGTTACAATTATTAGTTATTTTCAGTTTTTCCCTCTCCTTCAACCAAGAAATTTCAGAAAGTGCAGTAATAGACACTTTATGTTCTTCATGATTTTTAGATGAAAATAGCTAGTAGTTAGTAATTCACTAAATAAGAAAAATTGCAGTGACATTTAACAAACTTGACCCTGAAAGAATTGTTCATAATGTAATACAAATTAAAAAGAAAAAAGTTTTAATTTTCTGAGCATTATTTGTATTTCAGGTGGGGTGTAAGTGTAGGTTCTTCCAATGGCGTGATGATGAAATATGTGCTCGTGGTAAGGTGCTTATCCCACAGCAAAGGTAGAGGATCATCACACTTAAGGCTGAGGTTGGAAGCTGCAAGAAGAGGGAGACGTTTTTAGTTGTGACTGTGGTATTGTTAGTGGTGATGTGTGTAATTTTGTGTTTGCTTAGGTAATGTAGGTAATGTATGTAGTGTTTGGTTAGGTAATGTAGGTAAAGTAGGTAATGTATGTAGTGTTAGGTAATGTATGTAGTTTTGTGTTTGTTGCTGTGTGCTGCTGTTGTGTGCTACTGCTGTGTGCTGCTGATGCTGTGCTGCTACTGTGTGCTGCTGCTGCTGATGCTGTGCTGCTGCTGCTGATGTTGTGCTGCTGCTGCTGTTGATGCTGTGTGCTGTTGATGTTGTGCTGCTGCTACTGCTGTGTGCTGTTGCTGCTGCCACTGTGTGCTGTTGATGCTGTGCTACTGCTATGTGCTGCTGATGCTGTGCTACTGCTACTATGTGCTGCTGCTACTGATGCTGTGTGCTGTTGATGCTGTGCTGCTGCTGTGTGCTGCTGATGCTGTGCTGCTGCTGCTGTTGCTGCTGCTATGTGCTGCTGCTGCTGATGCTGTGTGCTGCTGTGTGCTGTTGATGCTGTGCTGCTGCTGTGTGCTGCTGCTGCTACTACTGCTGCTGCTACTGCTGGTGTGTGTTGCTGCTGCTGATGCTGTGTGTGCTGCTGCTGTTGATGCTGTGTTATTATCAATGAATGTTAACAGGGCTGGCAGTTTAGATGTATGTAGGGTAGTGATTGTTATGGGACTTATTAGGGCAGTTTAAGTTTATGTTGGGCTGGCAGTTTTAGCCATGTATTCCTGAAGTGATAATTTTGTGTTCATGCCAATTGTTAGCAATATTATATAACCCACTTTCCTATGAAATGAATACACTTTTTGTTCAAGATATAAATGTAAATTCTGATTTGAATGCATACACCAGTTGCAGAAAATGTATACACTTGCTGTTTTGCAGAAAATGAATACACCAGTTGCAGAAATGTATTTACCATACTATTGTTGTTGCAGAAAATAAATACACTTGCTGTTTTGCAGAAAATAAATACAACAGTTGCAGAAAATGAATACACTTGCTGTTTTGCAGAAAATGAATACAGCAGTTGCAGAAAATTTATACACTTGCTGTTTTGCAGAAAATGAATACACCAGTGTGTAATATTGTTGTTTTGTACCTGTAAATGTACCTGTTTTGCAAAAAATTCTGTTTAGCAGAAAATGTATCTACCTGTAAATGTATTAACCAGCTAGTTGTACTATTCTCAATGCGAATACACTAACTGCCTCTCATTGATGTGAGTACCAAAAGCAAAGGACACAAGATTCAATATTAAACTAAAAACGCAAATTGAATAGAAATACAACTACTATTATTATCATTGACTACTAAGAACCACAGTTACCATAATTACATAGTTCAACACTATCATCACCAGAATTGCACAAAACACACTGGCATTGTTCAACTACAACACTAACACTAGTTGGTACATTATCACCATAATTACATAATTAAGCCAAAAATATGGCATTGTTCCATAGTGAGGCAGATCACCATAAGCTTCTCAAAACAGTAGACATAACTACACAAAAAAGTTGACATAACTACACAAAAGGAAAAATCTACTTCTTGCTCTCTTCATTTCCTTGGACCTTGCATAGATGATTGACTTCCAGCATGTTTGATTGCTTCCCTGTATCTAGATGCATTCTTAGAAGCCTTTAGAGTCTCTGATGTGACCACTCTTTTCTTTTTCTGCCTTGAGGTTGGGTTGCTGCTGTTGGAGCTGTGATGTGCAAACTAAGTGGCTGGTCTGAACTGGTATGGTGCACTTGGAGTGGATGGGCTGTGCATGGCAGCTTAGGGTGGTGCAAATGGTGTGGATGAGGCTGTCCTGGCCTGTGATGGAGCACTTGTGGTTCTGCTGGTCTACAAACAAGAAAAACACAAATAGGGTTAGTAGTGAGTATTGAATAAGAACTATTTCACCCTAATGTCACTTTATTACCTTATTATATGTTCTAGTTTTTTTTGTGGTGCTTGGTAATGAAGAGTTCCCTCCAATCTCACCCTTGCAACTTCTCTTATTGTACCATAACTTACCATAAGTCTTACACTGCTTAGAGATGCCAGCTCTCTTACCACTTATTGGCTCATAAGGTTCCCTTGCTCTCTTTTTCTTAAGCCTACCAGGTGGTTTTCTTTTGATAGGGGGCTGAACTGGGGTCACATCACTTGGTCTCCACATATTCTGCCCATTGATTGGTGCTATCATTGGCTCATAACATGCTCTATATGTAGATACATGGTAACAAGGGTAAACATACTGCTCAGCATCTTGTT
Organism: Quercus gilva; assembly: GCA_023621385.1. Taxonomy (NCBI): domain Eukaryota; kingdom Viridiplantae; phylum Streptophyta; class Magnoliopsida; order Fagales; family Fagaceae; genus Quercus; species Quercus gilva. The sequence continues at coordinate 26,739,161 of CM042476.1, forward strand.
TGTTGAAAAATATGCAGGAGATTGCATAAGAACATGGTATGCCAGTTATGTTCCACTTCCTACAATTGCAATGTGCTGTGGCCAAGTCAACAGTGAAACTCTGCAGAGAATTTTTTGTTGTGGAGATAAACACCTTGGGGAGCTTCCTTGAGTAATTAATATAACATATAGAGACACACTTTAACCCAAAAGGCCTAAGCCCAATGGGTATGTGCTCAATTATGTTATATTAACTACTTATTCTTTTCATCTTTATTCAATGTGGGACTTCACTCACACGTGTAATCTAACAATCCCCCCCTCACGTGTGAGTCTCTACCACTCTATGGGCTTCAAGACTTCTCTGTGGGCCATGAATAAGTCCTACTCGCTCCCCCTTGCCTAATGGACTTTTCTCTTCATCAGCGCGTCATCCATGGGTCTCTCGTACGTCATCCATGGGAACCACGTGTCAACCCTACACGCACATCCATGGGAACCCCGCACGTTCATGTCCATGGGAACCTCGCACCATACCATTATTTAGCACCACGTGAGTCTCTGCCATTCTGTGAGCTTTGAACAAGTCCTACTCACTCCCCCTTGACTAATGGGCTTTTCACTTCATCAATGCGTCATCCATGAGTCTCTCGTACGCCATCCATGGGAACCACGTGTCAACCCTGCACGCACATCCACGGGAACTCCGCACGTCCATGTCCATGGGAACCTCGCATTACACCATTATTTAACACCATTAGCAATATTCCAGGATCTTTATGTGTGGGCCGTTTTAGGCTTTCTCTGTCCTTGCTGGGTAGGGACCATGAACACTTCACCACCTTTGCCGCACACCACCATAGGCTCTGATACCACTTGTTGTGGAGATAAACACCTTGGGGAGCTTCCTTGAGTAATTAATATAACATATAGAGACACACTTTAACCCAAAAGGCCTAAGCCCAATGGGTATGTGCTCAATTATGTTATATTAACTACTTATTCTTTTCATCTTTATTCAATGTGGGACTTCACTCACACGTGTAATCTAACATTTTTCACTTCAAACTGCGTCTGCCCTGCCCAGCAAGCTAACCACTTATTGGCTGCCAGCTTTTCCTTGTGCAACCTCTTCATCACCTTGGCACAAATATTTGACTCTAGCCTCACACCCTTCTCTCTGTTCTCTTGGAACCTAGTCGTTAGATATACCCTAATGCACTCAAGCTACAATCACATACAAGTACAATGAAACATGTGTTATTAATTGCAACAACTGTCATAAACAATACCAAACAATCACTATAATTAACTGTAGGTTATCATAAATACTCGTACCATGCTAATTATGGGCTTAGATCTGAATTTAAGAATCTTGCTGTTGAAGCTCTCACACATATTGTTGAGTATGGTGTCAGTCAAGCCATCCTCACTAAACATGTGTCTAGCCCATTTTGTTGTTGAGTGAGAATCTAACCACCTGTGTGCATCGGCATCAATCTCCTTCAGCTCATCTATCACCCTATCAAACTCTTGTTTGTAAGTTGCCTTGGCTGCCCTCCAAAACATATCTCTGATCAAAACACTAGGATGGTCCTTCCTGAAGTTGTTATAGAGGTGCTTGCAGCAAATCCTGTGTTCATACTATGGCCAGTTGTCAATGAATGTTTGCACCAACCCCTATCACAAACAGTATCACAAGCAAGTATGTGAAGTTAGTGGACCAAAAGTACAATGACTAAATACAGATTAAAACAACTAATGGAGAATTAACAACACACCTTTTGCTGGTCTGACATAAACACCCATCTCTTATCCTGGCCTATGTCTGCAACTAATAGATTGATGAACCAGGTCCAAGAGTCCTTGGTTTCAGCCTCTACCACTGCATATGCAAATGGGAAATACTCTTCATTAGGATCTCTGCATACTGCAGTAATCAATTGCCCCCCTAACTTGTTTTTCAAATGGCAGGCATCCAAACCAATAAATGGCCTACATCCAGCTAGAAACCCCTTCTTACATCCCTCCAAACATATGTATAGCCTCTCAAAATAAGGCACTCCACACACCAAGTCAGACTCAGCTGCTAAATCACCCTCATTGAAGGTATGTACCTTCATAAGTATTGTACTAGTAGGAATAGACCTCCTTAATTCATCACAGTACTCCCACAGCTAGTTCTACTGTTGTGTATAAGCCCCATCCACATGTTCTCTAGCCTTATCCCTAGCCCTACTTGCTTTTCCAACACTTATGTTTATGGTATACTTCTCATGGACAGCTTCTTGGATGTCTCTCAGCTTCATGTTGGGCTGTCTTTTCACCTTCTCCATCAACTTTCTCCCAATGTATGATGAAGTACACCTACGGTTCTTAAAATTTCTAGGGCATGTATGTTCCAAATTCAATGTCCTTAGTTGGTAGCTCCTCTCCCTAGGCACCTTTGCTAGATAGGCAACAAACTTGCAATTTTCCTGGCAAACAACTCTTACCCTTTGCAAGTCATTTTTCACAAATTTGATCCCCCATCCACCATGAACTGCATATTCTGTTATAGCTTCCTTGAATTGCTTGGGTGTTGTAAACAGCATATCTTTTTCAAAAGAAATATGCTCTGCCTTAGCCACTGGCTTAAACACAAGGAACTTCTTCACTTCCTCATTTTTCTGCCTCCTCCCATTTCCCACATGTGTACTTCTACCATCCTCAGCATCATCATCACTGTCATACCCAAGCTCATCATCAGATGATGATTCCACCAGATTATGCAATTCCTCACTCTCATAATCAGAGTTCATTACACCAACACCCATTTGGCCTGGTTTAACATCATCATCATCATCCTTACCATCCCAACTATCACTACTGTCTTCAACAAAGTCCCTAACACCATAGTACAACTCTACCTCATCATCTAGCCCACTTCCCCCACCTCCACTATCACTGCCATCACTTATGATAAAGATCTAAGGTGGGTGCTCAATAATAGGTTCTTTACCTACTCTCCTTGAACCAACCTGGGAAGTAGCAACATCAATATTAAAAGTTTGATCATTAGCATCCACCTCAGTTAGCTCATCCTCATTGTTTAAAGTTTAATTATCACTATCATAAAAATTGAAAAAGTCACTCCCATCATGGTCATCATCATTGCTGCCATCACTATAATAACTTATAAGGCCTTGCTCCACTGCCAATGGCTGCACACCCTCACTAACATCCCCTCCTTCATCAACTAGTATAGGATCATCTATTGGGTGCTCCACATACACATGAATCTTTTCATGACCTTTCACTAATTCTGTCATATACATGGCATCATGATCATCAACAACCAAATGGAAGTTTGCCCTTTCTTGGTCCATACCAGGCATTGTATACCGTATCCTGCTAACAGATGTGTACCCAAAGTGTCTACATAAACCCTCTATCTCAACCTTGGACCACTTATCAGGGACACAATTATTAACTACATCTACTTTACCTCCCACATATGTTTTAGGGTTCTCAGTAAAATAGCCACCATGATACACGGATATACTGAATAGGTCATCCATTCTGCATGCCAAAACAACCTCAATTAAACAATGCAAGAACAATACAACACTCATTTACCAACACAGCACCTAATAAAATATTTTATTCTGCATGCACACAACACAACACTCAATAAAGTATTTACCAACATAACACTAATCAAATAATTTTTCACAACACAGCACTGACTTCAATCGTTTTGTCGTACTAAAATAGACATGCATAGTTATCAAATTAACAAAAAACCCTCATACAATACTGTTAACCTCACTTAACTCTTTTCAACAGGGGCATATAGGGAACATAAAGAACATAGGGAACATATGGACCACAATCAAAAGTAAAATACAAAAGCATACAAAAAGCAAACAAAAACATTAAGGCCCTACTACCAAAACCAACCAACAAGCATATTGTTAAGTTATAAATAAGGACATAGACAGAGAGAGCAAATACCTTTTCACATACAAAGAGAGAGAGAGAAAAAAAATACTGCCTTCAAGTGGCAGGGATGTGTTTTGTTTGTGGCTTCAAGTGACACAGCTGGTTAATGATGGTGGTTTCAGGTTTCAAGTGACAGAGCTGGATGAAGAGACTGTAGTGTAGAGGTCGTGAAGGACACCATTGCCTCTAACTATGAGCCAGCCAAGCAAAAGTCTAAGAAGATCAAGCTAGGATTTTCGGTGATGAGGAACTCTGAGGTAAAGTCTAAAGAAGATCAAGCTCAAGCTGGGATTTTTGGTGATGAGAAACTCTGAGGTAAAATCTAAAGAAGATCAAGCTGGGATTTTCGGTGACGAGGAACTCTGAGGTAAAGTCTAGGGATTAAAGATCAAAGACGATAAAGTAGCTGATTTGGGGATTTTCGGTGATAAAGTAGCCATGAACAAGCTGGGATTTTCGGTGATGTCTAGGGATTAAAGATCAAAGACGATAAAGTAGCTGATTTGGGGATTTTTGGTGATAAAGTAGCCATAAACAGTGGGCGTGAGGGACGCGTGTGTGAGTAAGTGCGTGGGAAGGCCACGTGCACTAAACGAACTGTACTTTTTAATATTTTAAAATGTTTTACAGTTCTCTCCGTCAGCCACATCAACATCCCCCGTTAGTTGGCTGACGGCAGGGACTAAAATGTGGGGCGTTAATTGTTTTTGGGACTAAAAGTGATAAAATAAAATGTAGGGAACAAAATAGAAAAACGTGCAAAACATAGGGACTAAAAGTGCATTTAGGTCTTCTAATTTTTATAGCAAGCCACTTGCATAACATAAGTCTCAATGTTGAAGATGCAAAGAAATGCTAAAAAAAAATAACAGCTGGCATATGATTGAAAATTTTATTAAGCTAATTTAGTAAAAAAAAATTTAAAGATGGTTTTAACTTATTACGTCCGCTCTTGATAATTTATTTTTATCATTAAATTAGAACATTAAATGATTTTTTTTATAAGCAAGAATTGAATTTCAAATCTCTTATTTGACAACAAAAAGGCTTTACTAATATAAGCAATATGTGGCTGAAAATCATTGTTATTTTGTGGCACATATAATATAATATAATTTATTTATTTATAATCATATAATATTTCTTTATACTCGTGGGGAGAGGCAAGTATCATTTATACTTCATACCACCATAAGATCGTATTAGTGGGGTTGATGTCACACACTTGATGTCATACTCTTGAGAATCTTGATTTTTTAAATAAATAAATAAATATATATATATATATATATATATATTAGTATTTCAAGTAGTAATATATTAGTGAATAGAAAATTTTGGAAATTGGAAGATAACTTTTCGGTGCATTTTATAATTGTTAACAATAACTTATTTTCAGTTATCTAGCTAACATATAAAATAGATTCATTAGTGTCTATTAAATAGATTTTTTTTCTTATACAAAAGTGTTCAGGATTTCAACTTGTTTTTTTCGCTAGCTTATAATGTTCAACTTATATTTTTGAATCTAAAACCTAGAGTTTGAAACCTTGAAAAGTAAAATTGTTCGTGCATTGTCATCAAATTGAGCAAACAAATAAATACACCATCTAATTTGAAATTGTGAATTATTATTTAGAGAAACTGGTGATTCTTGTCAAATTTAGGATGAAATTATTTAATTTAGCTAGCTAGATGAAAAGATTATGGGCAAGAAGTGTATTTTTTAATTGAATAGTCATATAGCTAAATCTTAAAATGAGAATCTAAGGAACAACAAATAAGGTACTGTACCTTAGTTTTGTCCAAAAATTATTATCAACCTAAGCAATAATCCTTATCATTCACTCATTTTGTGAACTTGTCACACTCACACACACATGTATACTTAATTATAAAACTTTTTTTTTTTCTCTCTAAATAGTAGGAGTACCATATTTTACTAAACTGGAAATATGTAAGGTTGCTCACTCACTTGCAAGTAGAGTAATTATTTCTCATTCCTTATCAGTTTGGATGGAAAATATACTATCAGACATAATTTTTGTATTACGGGCTAATTTGAATAGCCCATCTTTTAATAATCAGCAATGGCCTACTTATCAAAAAAAAAAAAGTTACAAATCTCAATACCGGTTTAGCAAACCTAAAAATTCTATGCTTTAAGGTACCAGTTTCATTGATCAAAACCTCTGAACCAAGAACACATGTACCCTTATATTGTTTTGGGGATTGCACACTCTTCATTCTTCAAGACCGTGCGATGTGGAGGCTTCTGAATTTCAATTAATATTCATAGGTATCTTGGCAATTCCTTGTTTATCTTATATAATTTTAACTTATTTAAGCAACCTTGAAATTAGCATGATCAAAGGAAAGTTTAGACAATTGCTACACACTTCCTCATCAAATTTTTAGATACAATAGTTATTAAAAATAAAACACACAAAACCAGATGATTTTCACATAATTAGGAAAACTTAATTAAATATGCATCCAAAAAAATTACCAATCTTGAAGAGGATCTACAACCTACCGAGACGCCTTATGCCTCCTAGCTATAATGATAACATTAATTTCATCATGTTGGACTTCACCACCAGTAAATGCACATAGACCTAACCTAATGCATATTCACAATGCAATATATTTAAATTTTAATTTAAGGTTATTCTCAAAAAAAAAAAAAAAAATTTAAGGTGGTAATATATAACTAAGGGAAATGCTAATGAGTGCATTAATAATCCATTTAAAGAAAGTTTTTATGGGAAAAAAAAAAAAAAGTAATTAATATTTTGACAACTTTTTTCATTTCCCATAAAAGTGGTATGAAAACTTTTCTAAAATGAATTATTAAGGAGTGTCTTAAGGGCATTCGTTAGCATGACCCTATTACTAATATAAACAACTTTGTTAGTTGTTACTGTCGATTGTCAAGAACTAGGCATTGTCGTCTCAACTTCGAATCTCGTACACCAAATAGTACTAGATTATCACTTGAACTTTTTTCACACACACACACACATATATGTGGATTTAGGTGTGGAAATTGATGTATCCCTAACATTACTCATCACTGGACTAATACTAGAACTCCTCATATTCAAAATATAATCTCATACTTGATGATAAAAATAAAAAACAAAAAAGGCTTTACTAATTTGCAATATAAGAGCATTCACAACAAAGATGTCAAAAAATATAATTTTTAACAACTCAAAAAACCACTTTATCTATTTTAACAACTTACTTTTAAATACACCTAACATCAAAAGTCTATTTTAACATGCAACAAATTAAAATAATATAAATAGCACAATAAAATAATCTATCAACTCAATAAACAACAGTGACTCACAACCAACAGTCAACTCACAACCAACAAACCACACCCATCAACCCACAGCTACCAAATGAACCCGCAACCCCAACCCATCAATAGTGAGACAAAACCGTGACCCACGATCTGATGAGTGATCCACACCACATCACCTCCTCTACAAACAAAAGCAACACTGTGACCCACCGATCAGTTTGATTCACGAACCACCATGACCCACGACGAGAGAGAGAGAGAGAGAGAGAGAGAGAGAGAGAAGTGATATTTTAATTGAAGGAAGTGATAAATTATTAATTTTTACAAGTTTTGAGTTACAGTAGATTGCCATAAATGGCAGTTTACTATAGTTAAGTTGCCAAAAATTTTAAGTATAACAACATTGATGTAGTGTGATTTTTGTGGAATGGGTTGCTAAAATAGCTTTTTAAGTTTTTAGCAACCTTAATGCAAATGCTCTAACCATTTATATCATGTCACTGTGCTATAAAATGTTTGTTGACTGAATATTAACTATGTATGCATAAACCATTAAATATGACTTTGAATGGGTTTGGATAGCACAACTTTCCGCATTGCGTTTCTGCGTTGCATTTTCTGCCTTTCTCTTTTTCTTTTTCTTTTTTCTTTTTTTTTTTCTGCACTTGTTTCCGTTTTAGAGACAAAATTCACTGTTCATAAACAATACTAATACTATTCACGCACTATAGCACACTGTTCACGCACTGTTTATCACTGTTCACGTATTAAAAAATATTAAAAATGGGTCCCACGATACTATTCATACATTTAAAAATTATTTTGCTACAGTGGTTTCAGTTTTCAGTAACTTTCAGCAACAATAAGTTATATCCAAACGGACCTTTTATTGCATATGATTAACTAGGACTCTCTTTTTAATTTATTTTACTTAATTTTTCTACTTTTTATTTGGTGGATTAGACATCTCTAAAATCAATGTCAATCACCAAAACACATAGTAGATTTTTTTGCAAAACAAATATACTATAGTTTAGGGTCTACATATGTTTTGTGAACACACATGACATTCAGCGAGATTGTCCAAAGTAATTTTGCCCCCACCATCATTTTTTTATTTTCCCAAAAGATGAGACTATGATAATGAGAACCTAAACACTAAACAAATTCTAGATCAGTTTGTGCACATAAAAATACGAGTAACGTAATGGAAAAAATACAATTTTATGGGTTTTTGACTTTTGAATATATATAATGTGTTGTTATTTGTTAGCACTTTCTAATTTTTATAGCAATCCATTTGTATTACATAAGACTCTATGTTGAAGATGTAAAGAAATGCTACAAGAAATAACAGGTGGCATGTGATTAAAAATACTATTAATTTAGGGATTATTTTTAGATAGTTTAGACCTATAACATCTGCTTCTAATGATTTCTTTTAGTCATCAAATCAAGACACTAATTTATTTTTGGGTGTAGGTGGAGATTGAATCTCAAATTTCTTATTTAACGACAAGAGACATTACCAATTAAGCTAATTAAAACCCTAAAACTCACAATTCATGGATTAAAATGTCACAATATTAGTTAATAGTGAATTACTAATATAAGCAATATGAGGCTGAAAATCACTGTTTTGTGGCATATAGAGTATTTCTTTATACTCATGTGGGGAGAGGCAAGTATCATTTATACTTTATGCCACCAGAAGATCGTATTAGTGGGGTTGATGTCACACACTTGTTGACTTGTCATACTCCTAGCTAGAGTCTTGAATTTTTAAATTAAAATAAATAAATAAATTTCACACACACATATATATATATAGTATTTCAATTTTCAAGTAGTAATATATTAGTGATTATAAAAAACTTGGAAATTGGAAGATAACTTTTGGGTGCATTTTATAATTGTTAACAATAACTTATTTTAAGTTATCTAGCTAAAATATAAAATGGATTCACAAGTGTCTATTAAATAAAATTTTGTCTTATTTCATCAAAAAAAAAATTGTCTTATAGAAATGTGTTCAGAATGTCAACTTGTTTTTCCCCTAGGCCATAATGTAGAACTTATACTTTTGCATCTAAAACCTAGAGTTTGAAACCTTGAAAAGTAAAATTGTTCATGTATTGTCGTCAAATTGAGCAAATAAATAAATACACCATCTAATTTGAAATTGCAAATTATTATTTAAGGAAATAGGTGATTTTTTGAAAGAGTTTCAACCTATGACGTCCGCTCCTAATAATAGCTCTTTATCATTAGACCAAGACATCAATCAGTTTTTGATGTAGGCGGAGATTGAACCCCAGATCTCTTATACAACCATCAGAGACTTTACCAATTGAGCTAACTGAAATCCACGAAATAGGTGATTCTTGTCAAATTTAGGAAGAAATAATTTATTTGCTAGGTGAAAGATTATTATCAACTTAAGCAATAGCCCTTATCATTTACGCATTTCGTGAACTTGTCACACTCACACTCACACTCACACATGAATGTTATATAAAACTTTTTTTTGTTTTTCTAAATAGTAATATATTTTAACAAAATTGGAATGTATAAGCTTGCATATTGAAGTTACAAATCTCAATCCTGGTTTAGCAAACCTAAAAAAATTCTATGCTTTAAAATACCAGTTTCAATGATCATTGTTTTGGGGATTGCACACTCTCCAATACCGTACGAAGTGAAGGCTTTTGAATTTCGATATGCATAGGTATCTTCACTATCTTGGAATTTCCTTGTTTATCTTGCATAATTTCATCTTATTTAAGCAACCTTGAAATTAACATGCACAAAGGAAAGTTTAGACAATTGTTGCACAACTCCTCATCAAATTTTTAGATACAATGGTTATTAAAATATAACACACAAAACCAGATGACTGTCACATAATTAGGAAAACTTAATTCAATATGCATTCAAAAAAACTATCAATCTTGAAGAGGATCTACAAACCTACCAAGACGCCTTATGCCTCCTATAAAGATAACATTAATTTCAGCATGTTTGGACTTCACCACCAACGATGCACAAAGACTTAATGCATATTACCACACAAAGACTTAATGCATATTACCAGTATGTTAGGAAAGAATCCAAATCTTCTGTCTTATCAATTGTGCTCCACTTCATGCTCCACCAATAAAATTTAGACAGGTAACCTCTCTCATTAAATGAGATAACTCTGACTTTAATAAGAGAAGCTAGTTGTCTTATTTAATGAGTTATCTCATTTAATAAGAGAGGCTACTTGTCCAAGTTTTATTAGTGAAGCATGAAGTGGAGCAAAATTGATGAAACAAAAGATTTGAACTCGTTAGGAAATGCTAACGAATGTCCTTAGGGCATTGGTTAATAATCCATTTAAAGAAAGTTTTTATAGAAAAAAAAAAAAAAGTAATTAATATTTTGACAACTTTTTTCATTTCTCATAAAAGTAGTGTTAAAACTTTTCTAAAATAGATTGTTAACCAATGTCTAAGGGCATTTGTTAGCATGACCCATTTTTAATTAAAGATGGTAATATACTAATATATATTTTGAGGAGGTGTTGCCACAATGTAGCTAATTATAAACAACTTTGTTTGTTGTTACTGTCAAGAACTAGGCATTTTCGTCTTAACAATCAGCACTGTTTTAGCCTATAAAAAACTCATAATGTTCATATTCATTTTTCCCCCAAGTATTTGGTGGCGGTGTAGAGAGAGATTTTTTTTTTTTTTTTTTTTTTTTTTGAGAAACAGTGTAGAGAGAGATGGGGTTAGAATCTCAAACACCACCAAATAGTACTATATTGGGCTATCACTTGAACCACTTTCACACATACACACATAAATGTATTTGAGCTAAATAAATAGTAGAAGCTGAAATGGGGTTCAAACTTCAAACCTCAAACCAGGCATTAGAGAGAATATTGGTATCATTGGAACTCCTCATATTCAAAATATAATCTCATACTCGATGATTAAAAAAATGGCATTACTAATTTGCAATATAACCATTCATATCATGTCCTTGTGCCATAACATGTTTGTTGACTGAACATTAACTATATATGCATATACCCTTAAATATGACTTTGGTGCATATGATTAACCAGGACTCTCTCTTTTTTTTTCTTTTTTTACTCCATTTTGCTACTTTTTTTATGAAAGAAGTAATTAGATTTTATTGAAATAAATTTGATTGGAATACATCATTCAAATCACCAAGTAGAGATTCTACCTATACATCTATGTCCGCAAATAAAACTACTCTTCTAGCTAAGTCATAAGCTAATCTATTTCCTTCCCTTCAAACATACTACTTTTAAACCCGATGGATTAGACATCTCTAAATTCAATATCAATCACCAAAACACATGGTAGATTTTATTGCAAACAAATAAATAGTTAGGGTCTATACATATTTTGTGAACCCATGACATTTGGGAAAGTATCCAATTTAATTTTACCCCCACGGCCCCACCACCTTTTTTTTTTTCCAAAAGATGAGACTATTTTTTTTTTTTTTTTTTTGATACGAAGATGAGACTATTATGATAATGAAATTGCAGTTTCTTGATTTATGATGATACTATGTTCTTACTAATCACCAAATATTTTCTACTTTGATTCTTACAATTTTTTCTCTCAGATTTTTTTTTTTTTTTTAAATTATGTGCTAATCAATTTCCTACAAATTGTGACATGTATAAAATGAAGGTGTCAGAAAGTTGTAACCTTATTTGTGCCAGAGAATTTGGAAAGGTTCAATTACCTTTCTCTTTCAAATTGGGCTTCAATTTTCAGCCCAAACTGGGGTCAGCTCAATTTCAGAGCAAATAACATGGGAATGGGCCTATTAAAGCATTAACTAGCCCAAGTACATTTTTAAATTTGCTTGAAGAATCTGATCGTCTTCAATCAGCCCCAAGCCCATGATCAATCAATAAGAGGGAATATTAGATTTTAAACCATATAGTTTGAGGCATGAGATGATAAATATAATTAGCTATTTTATATTTAAATATCAATTAAATAATTTTTTTGATATTCTAATCAAATCAAGGTACCTTAATTTGATAAGTTATATACATAACTTGATGAAATAATACTAACCAAACTAAGGTTAGTTTTACATAACAAATCAAATGTTATGGTTCAAACATAAAATTTAACCAAAAAAGATTAATAAAAAGAAACTTTATTTTATCTTGGATATAAAGTGATGCATAGTTAAGTAAAATACTTACTACTTGCAATTTAATTTTCAATTTTGAGTATGGTGTTAAAATTAATCATGTAACAAGTCAAGCGATAATAAAAATAGCATAATGATAACCACAAAATAAACAACAAATGATTAAAACAAGATCAATCTTCTTAAATGAAACATGCTTAAAGTTAACTCAACATTTTTTTTTATTATATAAAAGTTAACTTAATAATTGGTAAAGGAAACAAATTTATTTTGTTCTAAAGTTTGTATTCCTATAGAAAAGCCTTGGGGCTGTGCTAAATGAACATGGAGCCTATTCTTTACCGTTGAATTTAAATCAAACCATGACATTAACTTCCTCCAAGTGAGAAAAGTTTGGTCACTTTTATTCTTCCTAAAAAAAAGTTGGCAAAACATAAGAGTGGGTCAAGGACCATAGAATTATTTTACAATTTTTTTTAGTCACAGTGATTGATTAATCATCACTTTTACACGAACCTACCATTTTTTCTTCACTATTCACACTTTGAACTTGAAACAATCCATGACATTAATTTCCTCCAAGTGAGAAAATTTTGGTCACTTCTATTCTTCCTAAAAAAAAAAGTTGGCAAAACATAAGAGTGGTTAAGGACCACAGAATTATTTTACAATTTTTTTTAGTCACAGTGATTGATTAATCATCACTTTTACACGAACTTACCTTTTTTTCTTCACCATTCACACTTTGAACTTGAATCAATCCATGACATTAATTTCCTCTAAGTGAGAAATGTTTGGTCACTTCTATTCTTCCTAAAAAAAAGTTGGCAAAACATAAGAGTAGGTCAAGGACCACAAAATTATTTTACAATTTTTTTAGTCACGGTGATTGATTAATCATCACTTTTACACAAATCCACCATTTTTTCTTCAACAGTTACACTTTGAACTTGAATCAATCCATGACATTAATTTCCTCTGAGCGAGAAAAGTTTGGTCACTTCTATTCTTCCTAAAAAAAAGTTGGCAAAACATAAGAGTAGGTCAAGGACCACAAAATTATTCTACAAATTTTTTTGTCACAGTGATTGATTAATCACCGCTTTTACAAGAACCCATCATTTTTTTTCTTCACCAATCACACTTTGGCACTTTACAATTGTGGCAAAAAATTATGAAAATTATGTGGTTCTAAACTTTTCAAAATAATAATAATGGGTTGTGTTAACGGGTACCATAAGGTGCCCGTTAACACCAAACTTTGTCTTAGATAATTTGTCTTGATGTCAGTGTTTTGTCAATTTTATACACTTTTGAGTTAGCTTTATACAATTTCTCCTATTTATTATTAAGATTCACATTAGTATAACCTTAACTCGTTAACATTTGCCTATATAATAATAATAATACTAGCCATAAGGTGCCCATTAACACTAAACTTTGTGTCAAATATTTTGTCTTTATGTCAGTGTTTTGTCAATTTTATACACTTTTGGATTAACTTTATAGCATTTCTTCTATTTATTCAATTTTTTTATTAAATAAGACCCACATTATTTTCACCTTAACTCGTTAACATCCGCTAATAACAATAATAATAATAATAATAGTCCTTAGTCCTTGCACTATTTTTATATTTATATATGGGTTGTGTTAACGGGCACTTTGAAGTGCTCGTTAATAGCAATAATTTTGTATTTTTTCTGACAAAAGTTTTTATCTTCATTCATCTTTAGGTTAAATTTTTAACTTTTTAAGTATTATAAAAAGGCTTCTTTTTAACTTTTTTCTAACAATTTTTTTTTGTTATTTTTCACCTTATCAAGCACCGGTTTCAGTGCTTGTTAACAAATTCCTTTATATATATTCAAATTTTAAAGAAGGAAATATTTGAGTCTCTTTTACTTTGAAGTTTGAATGTCAACTCACCAATAGGCAATAGGTACAGAACAGAACCGTGCACCGTGCATGGATCTCTTTAGGGGTACCCGTACCAATGTACTCTAGACAGTGCAGGACTCATGCACTTTGCCTTTGTTTTTGTGAAAAAATATGTGGTCCTAGACATTCACTTTTGACTTTGAAAATGAACTCACCAGAGGTATTGAAGCTCTTTAGGGGAGATTACCAACAAAAAAAAAAAAAGCTCTTTAGGGGTACCACCGTACCACACTGTCTAGACACAGTGCAGGACTCATGCACTTTGCATTTGTTTTTGTTTTTTTTTTTAACTTTTTTATTTTATTTTAGTCTAAAAATTGAACTATAAAAAGATAATAAATGTTCACACAAGTTAATTTGAACCTAAGTTGAGAAGTGAGAACAAATTATTAACACTGTTAATTCAAAATAGTGCGAGATTTTTAAACATTAAATGAAGATGTGATTTTTTTAAAAAAAACTATTGTCTCTAAAAATTGATAAAATAGAGATGCATGATGAAAATAACTCATAAATTAAAGATTGCAATTTTTAAAGTAATTAAAACAAAGATTAAACCATAAATGAAACTACAATTTTGGGAAATAAAGATTTCAATTTTGTCAATTAAATGACAGATTTTTACTTTTTTGAAATTGTTAATCTCTCATATATTATGCATAGTTTATAAACAAATTTTGATAAAATTAAGTTTTGACATTCATATAATTATTATATAATAAAAGTTGGGTTGTAAATTTGTACTTGTGTTATTAAGTGGTTAATTTCACTTTATAAATATGGCTATTTTCACTTTATCAAAAGTAGCTGCACTTTCCTTATTTATTACTTTCACTATTTCAAATTGTTTGGCTAGCCTACAAAACCCAACTACTTCGGGAACATCATTAAATGTTTTATATATTTTTTTAAGTTAGAAGTTTTCTAAATTACCCTTACATAAATTTATAAAAAAAATTTAAACAACTGTGCATATAAAAAATAAAAAAGTTTTACCATGTTCAATTTTCAAAGTTATTATAGATTACAAGCTCTATTAGTGTATTACTTCTAAAATTACAAACCCAATTAGATGTAGATTACTTTATCTCAAAAAAAAAAAATAAATAAAAAAGATATAGATTACAAACTTATATTTTTAAATTCTATAACAACCAAGCCTCATCCAAATTCAATCTTAATCTTCAAATCAAATTTTAATACAAGTAGATAATTTTTTTTCTCTCAGGTAGAATTCTACTCTAGCGATCTAGTTTAATCTAAGTATATACGTGTGTGAAGTTCTCTTCTAAAATATTGATAAATTCTAAAATGGTATAATGAGAATGCTAATAAAATGATGGAGTTTGACTTTTTAAAGAGAACTTAATTTTGGAACATCTGAAAATGAAATATATTTCAAACAATTTGGAATAAATGTTAATTATTAAGTAGAATAGTTATTTTATTAGTGTCAAAATATTTTAATTTAGCTAAAACTCTACCATCTAAGGTTCAAGAAATTAAAAATGTACTCTAACTAAATTCTATTTATCTTATTAATTGTTAAGATTTAATTTAACTAAAAATATATTACTTAAATTTCAAGAAATTTTAAATTCCACTCCAACTAAAATTTAAGGTTTATTTTAATTATTTTAATCATCTATCATAAGTTTGTACTTTACCATAATCAAACTTGTACATTACATATTGTTTTTTGTTTTTTACAAATTCTCTAATTAACTTTTTGTTTATTAATATTTATTAATTAAATAGTATGCACTATATATATTTTTTTTCAAAATAAAATTTAAAAAATAAAAATTTCGTGCACTAATGATGAAGAGATGTTGGTTTTTAAATTTTGGTGGATAATCAAAGAGCTAGATTGATGATGCATGTTTTTAGGTTTGGAGGCCCATATGCAAAGGATAAAAAGTTTAAACTCTGCACGTTTTTAACTTTTAATGGTAATTGAAAAAAACAAAAAAACACCTTCCAAAAAAAGAAAAAAACAAAAAAGAAAAAAAAACATAGAAAGCTTTTATTTTTATATATTTCCACTTTTGGCGCCTCATTTGCATAACTGAAAGCGACTCTCTCTCTCCCACATTCTTCTTCGCAATTACTCAGTTCATAACTACTTCAAGTTTGTGTTCAAACCCACTTCCCAAATTCCTTTACACTTTTTAAGTCTCACTTTTTTCTTTTCCACAAAGACTCAATCTTTTTTCAAACAAAACCATCAAGTTTCGATCTTTGCTTTGGTTTGGAACCGTTTCTCAGTTTTTTTCTACATAAACAACATAAAGTTTCAATCTTTAAGTCAGACCCAGAATTTTTTTTTTTCACTTTCTTGTTGTAAATTTCATGGATTTCTACAGTTGCATTGCTAGAAGAACTCGTTCTGGGACAGACTTGTACTTCAGAACAATCTCTCAGGGTGGTTCCAGTGCCAGAAGAGCTTCATCAAGAGGGAGTGATTCTCGGACCAATGTGGAAGATAGAGCATCTGGGTGTGGATCAGCATCGAATTCAGAGATAAGAAAGAGTGGAAGGAAGAGAAAAAAAGTTACTTGTTATGAACCCGATGATGAGGATGATTGTCTGTTTGTTGGTGAGGGAGAGAGTGGGGAGGAACAGGGGGACTCTGTTTTGTTTGGTTCTCAACTGAGGAGTGAGAAAGCCAAAAAAGGTAGATTTGGGTCTAGTGTAGATGGCCCTGGTGGTTTGTTTGGAGAGAAAGATATGGAGGATGGGGATGATGATAAAGTAGAGGTTATTGTTATAGATGAAAGTGATGGGAGAAGCAGTGAGGATGACTTTTTTGGTTATGAGAATTCAGTAGATGAGATAAGGTCCGAGCCTGATTCGGCAGCGGCAGCCTTTGGTGATGAAAACGTTATCAATGTTGATGGGGAGCCATTTGAGATGAAAAAAGGAGCATATGAGAATTCAGGAGATGAGATAAGGTCTGAGCCTTACTCCGCGGCGGCTCTTGGTGGTGAAAACTTTATCAATGTTGATAAGGAACCATTTGAGATGAGAGAAGGTGGTTATGAGAATTCAGGAGATGATATAAGGTCTGAGCCTTGTTCGGCGGCGGTTTTTGGTGGTGAAAACGTTATCAATGTTGATGGGGAACCATTTGAGATGAAAAAAAGTGCTTATGAGAATGCAGGAGATGAGATAAGGTATGAGCCTTGTTCGGCGGCGGTTTTTGGTGGTGAAAACGTTATCAATGTTGATGGGGAACCATTTGAGATGAAAAAAAGTGCTTATGAGAATGCAGGAGATGAGATAAGGTATGAGCCTTATTTGGCAGCGCCTTTTGGTGGTCAAAACTTTATCATTCTTGATAAGGAACCATTTGAGATGAAAGAGAGTGCTTATGAGAATTCAGGAGGTGAGATAAGGTCTGAGCCTGATTCAGCCGCAGCGGCTTTTGGTGGTGAAAACGTTATCAATGTTGATGTTGAACCATTTGAGATGAAAGAAGGTGCTCATGAGAATTCAGGAGATGAGATAAGGTCTGAGCCTGATTTAGCAGCGGCTTTTGGAGGTGAAAAGGTTATCAATGTTGATGGGGAACCATTTGAGATGAAAAAAAATGCTTATGAGAATGCTGGTGATGAGATAAGGTATGAGCCTTATTTGGCAGCGGCTTTTGGTGGTGAAAATTTTATCATTGTTGACAAGGAACCATTTGAGATGAAAGAAGGTCTTTTGGAGGCGGCTTTTGGCAGTGAAAACGTTATCAATGTTAATGCTGTACCATTTGAGAAAAAGGAAGGTGCTTATGAGAATTCAGGAGATGATATAAGGTCTGAACCTGATTCGGCGGCAGCTTTTGGTGGTGAAAAGGTTATCAATGTTGATGAGGAACCATTTGATATGAAAGAAGGTGTTGAAAGTATTGATCTTACCAAAGATGATGAGAATGATGACTTTGAGTTAGTTGGAAGAGCTGGAATTGGTAGCAGGCTGTGGGAATCAGATCCTGCTGGATTGGGGAGCTTTGGTTTGGAGAGTCCGATAGTGTCCAAATGGGTTTTTGGTGAAAGTAGTTGTGTAACTCCTGTTGAAAAGAAGTTTGAATCATTGAGTGATAAAGGGAAGAATGTGTTGGACAAAGATGGTGGGAATGACCAAGATGTTTCAGGGGTGTCTCCAATGCCTTCAAAAGTTGGTGAGAGTGGTTTTGAAAGCTTTGATTTGAAGAGTCCAGCAGTGTCCAAAGGTGAAGCTAATGGTAATAGTCGTGAAGAAAAGGAGTTTGAATCATTGGGGAATGATAAAGGGAAAAAGGTGATGGAGAGTGATGGTGGGAATGGCCAAGATGTTTCAGGAGTGTCTCCAATGCCTTCAAAAGTTGGGGAGAGTCCGTTGGAAGTCAGTGAGAGTGAGAGTAGTTCTGAAAATGATTCTGATATTTTTTCGTCTTCGAGTAGTAGCGATGATGATGATGATAGTCAAGATGAGGATTATAAGGTGAATGAGGCGGAATACACAACTAGTGAGGATGGGGGTTTGTCCTTTGATGATGATGATGATGAATTATCTGATTTTGTTGAAGAAAATGTTGTTGACAGTAAGAATGAGAAGGAAGCAAGTGTTAGTAAAGAGGATGAGAAGAAAAGCAATCAGGTTGAGCCTCCTTTGAAGAAACGTAAGTTTTCTAGTAGGGAGAATGAGGCAAAGGTTGTGACTGATGACAAAGACATGGGTGCTCCCATTGTAGAGGAGGAGGAAAAAGATAAAGGTGTTGCAATGGACGAGTGCGTGGAGGAGAGCGAAAAGGAGGTCGAGGTAGAGAATCAAGCCAGCACATTCTATGAAAAGAATGAAGAAACTGGAGATGAAGGTGCTGCAATGGGCGAGTGCATGGAGGAAGTGGAAAAGGAGGTTGAGGCAGAGAATGAAGCCAGCCCATTTTGTGAAAAGAATGAAGAAACTGGTGATGATGGTGCCACAAAGGAAGAGTGCAGCGAGAAGGAGGTTGAGGCTGAGATTGATGCCAGCTCAATTTGTGAAAAGAATGTTGAAACTAGAGATGATGGCTTCACCGATGAAGTTTGTGGGAAGAAGGAAGAGGAGGAGGAGATTGAGGCAGATTACGAAGCCAGCTCAAGCTGTGAAAAGATTTCTGAAACTAGAAATGAAGGTGGCACAATGGAAGAGAGGGGAACGAAGGATGAGGGTGCGAAGGAAAGGTGCAGGGAGAAGGAAGAGGAAAAGGAGGTTGAGACCAGCTCAATTGGTGAAAATAATGGTGAAACTAGAGACGATGATGCCACAAAGGAAATGTACTGGGAAAGGAAAGCTACTAAGAGGGTTGGTGTGCCTTTTTTTTCTGGTAGGGAAAGGAAAGCTACAAGGGTTGGTATGCCTGTTTTTTCGGGTAAGGAAAGTGAGCCAAAGCAGCGGTTAGTCACTCGGTCTTCATTGAAGAGGATTAAAATTCCTGGTGAGAAAAGTAATTTGTCTGGTACTGGCCGCCCCACTGCAGCATCTAGGGAGAACCTTAAGAAAGTATATGGTTCAACGGCCACTGCAGCATCTAGGGAGAGCCTTAAGAAAGTATATGGTTCAACTGCCACTGCAGCATCTAGGGAGAGCCTTAAGAAAGTATATGGTTCAACTAAGACTGCTAAGGAGGTGGAGGAGGGTGATAAAAGAAATGATGAATTCATTGTTGGCAGCGAGGAGAAGGCACAAAAGACTGTGCATTCTTCAACTAAATTCTCTGAGGAGGAGAGCAAGAAACAGGAATGGCAAGATGAGGATGAAGAGGAAGAGGAGGGGAAGGGGGATAAAATAGGTCCAGAAGGTAGAGACATTAGTTGTAAGAGAAAGGGAGCTGGCGGGCCGAAAGATACGAATATTTTCAGACTTCTTCTTGATTCTATTACAGAAAAAGGAGAGGCTATTACAGATCATTTAGCGTCTTCTGACGAAGAGACTACTAATGAAGAAGATACTGCTAATAGACCTAAAGCTGTAGATGCACAGCCACTTCCTCTGAAGTTTACTTTTGGTGTTGAAGAGCCTGAACCATTGGAGAAATCAGAATCTGAAAAAGAGTTGGATATGTTGTGGGCTGAGATGGACTTTGCTCTCAAGTCCCTTGAAATTGGTTCCTCTGTGGTAGGTTTCTCATACAAAACAAACGTATTATTGAGAATTATTTCTTTTTAAAAAAAATTGTGTGATTTCGTTGATTCTGTGCCCCTTAATTGGATACTGATAGGTATACAGCTGGTACTTTAATTTGTAGTTTCAATACAAGTAGCTTCACTTAATAAAAATAAGGTGACTCATTACAAAGCAGTGATCAAATTGTATGGGCTGAGATGGATTTCATTCTCAAGTCCCCTGAATTTGGTTCCTGTGTGGTAAGCTTCTCATAGAAGCTGGCAGGACCAAAAACAAATTGTTGAGGTCCATTGTGTTCTAAGTGAAAAAAAAAATATGTGAATTATTAGTTCTCTAGCTTATTAAGGTTGGAAATTCACATTTAATTTGTTCTCTCGGACTTTACATCTCAAATTCAATGTTGTGTTTTACTTACTTCATTAAAGAGGATTCTGAGTTTTAGCTTGTCAGTCACTACTCAGTTTGCATGGTATGCTTTCCAAATCATTCATATTGTGTTTACCTAGATGAATTTAAAGGCTCTCTTTGGAATTCAGCTGAGAGTTCTTGTTTTTTAACACCCTTCAACCATAACAAATGAAAAATGTTACCATACTTTAAACCACGAAAGTGTATTGACAGTACGGAAAGTTTAACTAAATGACTTACATACAATCTTGGAAAATATTTATTTCTCAGGATTATGCAACACAAAACACGACATGATCTGAATCATAAGTATCACCATCATCTCATCCAACAAAGTTGTAAGAGTCCAATTTTATTTTCCATTTGTCTGACAAAAGGTTGGAACATGGAACAGGGTGAACCTATTCATATATCAAAACTTACTTTTGGTGATTTCCACTTAATTGTTCTTTTTTTATTCCTTAAAATTTTCCTGAAGATAATCAAGGAAAATATATTAAACATAAATCATCATGATCTATACTCATAATTTCCTTTAACTTCCGGTGGGTTGCTTTCAAAAGAATCACTCCTCTCTGATGATCTGCAGGTTGAGGATGAGGAAATGAATGAAGTAGAAAATGGAGCAAATTTGGAAACCCTTTGTAAGCATGACTTAATCCTGGATGAGCAAATTGGAATAAAATGCAGATTTTGTTCCTTCGTAAAGCTTGAGATTAGATATGTGTTGCCACCTATGGTAAGTACTCCGAGTAAACAAAGACACAACAACTTTTTGTAGTCACTTTTAATCCAAAAAAACATATTTATCAAAGTAGAATTGTCTAAATTTATTCAGCTTTTACAGTTTCCTGCCTATATATTCTCTCTCTAGCTATAATTATGAATTTGCACATTTAGAGAAAGTCAACTTCTAGTTTTCTTGTGCTTAACTACTTTTGTTTTGTACTCCTTAGGCAAAGTTTGCTTCCGAAGGATTGGGCAGGAAAAGTTCATATAGTGGGGAGAATGTCTCAATGTTTGATGGGGTTCAACTTCAAGATTTGAGTAGTAATCCTGGGGACTCATTCAACCAAACCAAAGGGACAATTTGGGACATCATCCCCAATATTAAAAGTAGCATGTATCCACACCAACAGGAAGGTTTTGAGTTCATATGGAAGAACTTGGCAGGAACCACAGAAGTTCAAAAGTTGAAGAGTTCTGATCCTGATAATGTTGGTGGTTGCATTATTTCACATGCCCCTGGAACCGGTAAAACCCGGCTAACCATTGTTTTCCTCCAGACGTATTTGGAAATGTTCCCAAAATGCCGGCCAGTAATCATTGCTCCTGCCAGCCTACTTCTCACTTGGGAGGAAGAGTTTAAAAAATGGAACATTGGAGTTCCATTTCACAACCTGAACAGCCTGGAGTTCTCAGGAAAGGAAAGTGCGGTTATTGTCAAATTTCTGGACAGAAGTAGGCACCAAACCCAAAACAAGAATGACATTCGCATGGTAAAATTGTTCTCCTGGTGTAAGGATAAGAGCATACTAGGGGTCAGCTACAGTTTGTATGAAAAGCTTGCTGGAGAAAAATTCAGAAAGGATGATGGAACCAAGAAGAGAAGTAAGGTTAAGAGGGAAACAGAAACTGAAGAGTTGAGGAAATTTCTGCTTGACTTGCCAGGCTTGTTAGTTCTTGATGAAGGTCACACGCCTAGAAATCAAAGGAGTAGCATTTGGAAGGTTCTGTGTGAACTTCAGACCAAAAAGCGGATCATCCTCTCTGGGACTCCTTTCCAAAACAATTTCCTCGAGCTCTATAACACATTGTGCTTAGTAAGGCCAGGATTTGCAGACACAATCCCTTCAAACCTTAAAAAACTCTGCCAAAGGAGACTGATGATAGAAAAAAGAGTCAAGGGAGAGGTACAGGATTCCAACGGCAATTCAACAGGCAGTCTTGCTGATGAGGAAATAAAGCAGTTCAAAGCACTTATGGCACCATTTGTTCATGTACACAAAGGTAGCATTCTTCTAAAGAATCTTCCTGGACTGAGGGATTGTGTGGTGGTTTTGAATCCGCCAGATTTGCAGAA
This sequence comes from Quercus gilva, assembly GCA_023621385.1. Lineage (NCBI taxonomy): Eukaryota > Viridiplantae > Streptophyta > Magnoliopsida > Fagales > Fagaceae > Quercus > Quercus gilva. The sequence continues at coordinate 26,762,206 of CM042476.1, forward strand.
GTGGCTGCTAGAGGGCATTCGAGGTACCTCAAACACATTTGAATTTGAACATAAGTTAGCGTTGGCCTCTGTCCACCCTTCTCTGTTTCAATGCATGTCTTTAACCAAGAAAGAAGAATCCATCCTTGACCAGGATTGGTTGGAAAGGCAAAGGCTAAATCCTAATGAAGGCGTTAAAACCAGATTTTTAATGGAGTTTGTTCGACTGTGTGACACGGTTGATGAAAAAATTCTGGTGTTTAGCCAATTCATTGATCCATTATGTTTGATAATGGACCAACTAAGTTCACTTTTAAGTTGGTGTGAAGGGAGGGAATTGCTGTATATGCATGGTAAACTAGATCAAAAGACTCGCCAATTCATGATAAATAAATTCAATGATCCAAACAGCGAAGCAAAAGTATTGCTAGCATCGACAAAGGCATGTTCTGAGGGCATCAATTTGGTAGGTGCTTCAAGGGTTGTTCTGCTTGATGTTGTTTGGAATCCTTCTGTAGAGAGGCAAGCAATAAGCCGGGCATATAGAATTGGCCAAAAGAAAGTGGTCTATACTTACCATCTCATCACACGGGGGACTACAGAATGTGACAAGTATTGCAAACAGGCTGAGAAAGATCGTCTATCTGAGTTGGTGTTTTCTTCTGAGATGGTGGTTTCTTCTACCAACAAGGAAAATGACAAGCAAAAGAGTCCGGCTGTAGTTTCAGATGATAAAGTACTGGATGAGATGATACGGCATGACAAGCTCAAAGATATGTTTGAGAAGATCATCTACCAGCCAAAGGAGTCAGATTTAGTTGAAAGTTTTGGTTCTATGGTTCTTCCATGAAAATAGTTGAATCTTATGATGCCCTTCAATTAAGGTGTGTATGATGTTGCTAGTCGTCCCATTATTATTTCCCCTCTGATTTCTGAATTTTTGAGTTTCTAGGAGGGTTAGGGATGTAATCTGTACTGTTATCTTTGTATGGTCTCTTCAAGTTCTGTGAATGGTAAATATGGTCAGTACACAGAATATCAATACTCATGGTTATTGTACAAGGTTCTTAAGGCTGAGCAGCAATTGAGTTACACTTAAAGAGTGTCTTAACAATTTAATTGTTTCAAAGATTATATTAGAGGTTTTGGACTTGTTAACTTTTGAAGGTACTTACAGCCAGGGTTACTAACATGAAAGGGTTTTTATATCTGTGACTACTTGATCAGTTTGGAAGTGCCTAATGATATTTAGAATTGTTATTGCTAAATTGGTTCCTTAATTTGAAAAGCTAACTGATTGTAAAGCATAGGTCATTTGTAAGATGTGTCTGAAATTGTTATTGCTTTTTATGCAGATCGTTGGGGACCCAGCCTACTTGTCTTGGAACAGAAATCCAGCAGGAAATATGAGTTCTAATATGTCTCATTTGCAAATGTTTTACTTTTGAACTGTCATACTAGGCCGAGCCTTACTGATTTTTGAAACATTCTGATTTGAGTGTATATAACTCTCTGCTGTTATCTGTATTTATCATTTTTAAGTAGTAATGGCATGTTCTAATTTGGTGCTAGGATCAGTTTTGTTATAGTATTTTTCTTCTTATTTTTGTACTTTGTTATAAGCAAGAGAGATGTACAGGTTCAATTCCCTTGGTCTTTTGCAATGTACATAGTTTGTGGATGATTGCATGCATGATGATTAGACTCAATTCAAATGGAATATCATGTAATTAAAAGAAAAGAAAGCACAGCTAGACTGAACCTTTTAAATGCATTACTTGCCTAAATTATTAACTCAACTTTAACATGGCATTACTGTTTATCTTTCTTGTTTTATGGAGATTTGTGCTTTTTGTTTGCCAATTATGCATGGCTAGAGGATTAAAATTTTCCCTCTTAGTTCCATCAAGTTCTCTCAACTTCGGATTATGCGGACAGCTCATTAGACAGTTGCTGGCTAAGATAAGTTTCTTCTGAAGATTTTAATGCCATTGTGTGATTTCAACTTATATTGTAGGCTGCTGTGCTAACTCAACTGTTAAAATATATAGGAAAGGAGATTCACCAAATTTATCTTCTTACACTATATATTGTTCTTTTTTAAATGCTGTTTTGCTAAATCATGGTGAACATTAGTCATTAGTCAGTTTTGCTCATTGAGGATAACTACTGGTTTTTTTAGTTGTTATTTTATTCATACATAGTGACTTTTTGATCTGCGTCCAGAAGCTCCAATGTAGCATTTTCTTCTTCTTTTTTTCTCTTTTGCTCATGAAGGTATCACTAGAACATCTTATGTACTGTCCTGCAATTTCAGTATTTAGAGTTTTTCTCCATAATCATTAGCCTTTAACTATTTCTATGCTTATGTTGCTTGGCTACTTAAGAAGGTATCAAGATGTTCATGTTGGGTTCTTCTCAAAACCAAAAAAAAGAAAGAGATGTTCATCTTGTGCACTACCTTATATAGCTACTAGTAGCATGCTCACAAATTAACTAAAACTTTTATGTAAAAGGAAAAAATATTATCAAAACTATCATGGGTCCAATTAATGTATGCCCTTAGGGCACACATTAATCATCCATTTTGAGAAAGTGTATATGGAGAATTGAAAAAACTGTCAAAACTGTTAATTACTTTTCCGTTTTTTCATAAAAAAGTTTTCTAAAATGGTTTACTAATGTATGTCAGGGCACACATTAACCATCTATTTTGGGAAAGTGTTTATAGAGAATTAAAAAAACTGTCAAAACTGTTAATTACTTTTTCGTTTTTTCATTAAAAAAGTTTCCTAAAATGGTTTACTAATGTAAACCTCAAGAGCACTCGTTAGTAAATCCCAACTATCATATATATAAAATTACTAAGCCACTTAAAACTCTAAATTAACTATATAATGCATCCATATATATTGAACCAGTCAATGACATAATGTAGTGTGAATTGTGAAAGTTTTATTATATTAAAATATAAATATTAAATTTATTTTTAATTCCTTGATATTTTTGGCAATAGAATTTTAGTTGGAGTGTAATTTTAAATTTTTTGAAACTTAAATAAAATGTTTACTTATATTAAAATATCCAAATAATTAATAAGATATATATTGAATTTTAGTTGGAGTAGAATTTTAAATTCCTTGAAACTTGGATAATAAAATTTCAGTTAAATTAAACTATTTTAATAATTAACTAGTCAGGGCAGCACGTGCAAGGCACATGCTAACCATGGGAAAAAAAAGGAGCGATTATGATCAATTTTAGATTTTATTTGTATCATAAAATAAAGATATAAATCATTTGATTTTTTAAATACATAGAGATTTATATTAATCAAAAGAGACATTAATTTTAAGAATTTTGATAATTATGTCATAAAAAGTTAATCTCATTCGTATAAGACCGTAACAGATCCCAATCCAATATTTTATTATTTTATTTTGACCTATAACTTACACCTTAATAATTGTGAATATATTGTAATAACAACATAATGTCACGACATTTTTAGTTGTACTAGATCTCAGTATAATATTTTTTTATTTTATTTTATTTTATTTTGACCCATAAGGAAATGACACATGCGTCACAACATTTTCATAATATTTCTATGTATACATTGTACTTAATTACAATGTAAATTTATATTGTAGACACAAAAAAAATTGGCAAATTTTGTCTACATTTACAAAATTTGTACAATATTTACCTTTTTTGTGCAAATGTGTATAATATTAACCACTTTTGTGTATTTACAATGTAAACTTGCATTGCAAGTACAAAGTAAAGATATAAAGTTCTTTTAAAAAAAATAAACAAAAAAAATAACAAAACAAAGCTCAAACCAACTAGCATACATGAAGGGGGGAAAAAAAGTGCACCTCAGTAATTGAATAAACCAAAAAAATACTATTCATGAGCCTCTGGCTCTTTTTATATAGTTAATAAATATGTCAGCTTACATAAATATTTGAAGGAAAAAAAAAAACTTTAGGCACTGTAGAAATTAATATTAAAATGTTGTGGACTTAGCATTTTTTTATTTGATCTATAAGAAACTGAGATCTCAATAATTGTGAAAATATTGTGATAACAATAAGTGTTGTAACATTTTCTTAAAATATTTATTTTTAGTTGTAGTTGGTCATAGTCTCATATTTTATTATTTTATTTCGACTTGTAAGAAATTAACACGTTAATAATTGTGAAAATATTATGAAATTTGTTGTGTCAGTATAACTGATGGGACTGACGAACTCATTTACTGAAGACGACGACCATGAGTCCGACGAAGACATCCCTGGACGAGCAAATTAATACCTACTGACAGGACTGACGAACTCATTCGCCAAGACGACCTTAACAATACAGATGAGGGCATACTTGGGCGAACAAAACCAATGCCCACGTCACTGACGAGGGCACACTGACGAGGGCATACTGACGATGGCATACTGACGAGGGAATACTAACGAGGGTAAAGCCAGCCATTCAATACAGCTAATTAATACATGGGGCAGTTACAGATCCAGCTGTGTGAGCCGTTGGAGCACATTGAAGCCACATTATGAGGCACGAAACGTTACTAAGAAGAGCATTAAAACCACCTTAATTGCCCCAACGGCTAGGAGCTGTGACTGCATATATAAAGTCTCCACATTGCCAAGTGCAAGGTACATACACACATAGATACTAAGAGATCTCTTTCATTTTTGTTCAATTACATAGTTTATTCCCAAGAAAGTTCCTTATACTGACTTTGGCATCGGAGGCATTGTGGCAGGCACCACACCGGTGACCACCCTTGAGGGCTGAGGATTGCTTCCATCATTATAGCTCTACTGACGAACTTGCTCTACTAACGAACTTACTATACTGACGAACTTACGCTTCATCACCCTTGAGGGCTGAGGATTGCTTCCATCATTATAGCTCTACTGACGAACTTGCTCTACTGACGAACTTACTATACTGACGAACTTACTATACTGACGAACTTACGCTTCATCAATAACAATATATATACCAGCTTACATACATATTTAAAAATAAAAATAAAAATTTTAAGCACCGTAGCTACCGTGCCAGTTGAATAAACCAAAAACATTACACAATAAGTGTTCTAATATTTTTTTCAAAACATTTATTTTTAGTTGTAGTTGATCATAGTCTAATATTTTATTATTTTATTTCAGCTTGTAAGAAATTGACACGTCAATAATTGTGAAATTTGTTGTGTCAGTATAACAATATATATACCAGCTTACATAAATATTTATAAAAAAAAAAAAAAAAACTTTAAGCACTGTAGTTATCGTGCCAGTTGAATAAACCAAAAGCACTGCACAATAAGTGTTGTAACATTTTCTCAAAACATTTATTTTTTTAGTTGTGATTTGTCATAGTTTCATATTTTATTATTTTATTTCGACTTGTAAGAAATTGACACGTTAATAAGTGTGAAAATCTTGTGAAATTTGTTGTGTTAGTATAACAATATATATACCAGCTTATATAAATATTTAAAAGAAAAAAAAATTGTAACTACTGTAGCTACAATGCCATTTGGCACTGTAGTTACTGTTCAAAACTTGGAAAAAAAAAAAAAAAAAAAAAAAAAAAAAAAAAAAAAAAAAAAAAAAAAAAAGTGGCACACGAAACCAAAGCCCTATAGCTACAGTGCTTTAGCGCATTCGAGCACGTCAATAATTATGAAAATATTGTAAAATTTGTTTTTTTAGTATAATAATATATATATATATATATATATCAGCTTACATAAATATTTAAAAGGAAAAAAAAAAAAAAAAAACACAAACCGATTACTAAAAAAAAAATACTGTAGCTGTAAGGACCCTTTTTGTGGCCCAAGTCGAAAGTGTTCAAGACTTTAGCCCAACAAGCCCACCACAATAGAATTTGTAGAGAGTGGGTTAAAGACCTAGACTTTGATGAAGTTAACAACGGATAGTATGGATTTTAGATATAATCAAATGATTATAAAATCAAGTATCCTGCATGGAGATGATGTCCGAGGAGGCCAAAAGTGTGATAAAATCTAAAAAATGTGACTACCAATTTCTTTTTAATTGTTCTAGTCCGCTCTCTTTTTTTTCTTTTTTTTTTCGGTTCCCTTCTTTAGTGGAGAGGTTCTCACATTATATAGTTCCCTTAGATTGTCTTCACCTTACACTTGTCAACCATTTGGGTTACTACTTAAGTACCTGTCCCATCAGCCACCTCTTTTGGACTTCTGTGAGTTGTAGTTGCCAATGTAACATTGTTCAGGGGTCTTCTCCACATAAATGCAACTAGGAAAGTAGTTGCCATGGATTTAATGTGGTGGCAGCAGTTTTCCCTTAAGATATTTATGAGTTCTTATCTCTTCTGTGTGTGTGTGTGAGGATCATCCTTGCCGTGGAAATCTCCTGGAAGGTTACCTAAATTGCTGAAATATAGAGCCGATCAGTATTTAATCCTATTCGAGAATGAGCTTCTCCTCGGACCATCTTCCTTCACTCTATTTTTCATAGTTCAGAACTTGGGATTTCTTTTAATTACTTACCCTTCCTCGGACACACCATATTCCCAGATAAAGTCGAAGGCCCAATATATGATCATGGGCTTTTACTCCTACAGTAGCTATTGTAGAAATGACATTGTAGTTACTATTCAAAACTTAAAAAAAAAAAAAAAAAAATGGTGGCTCACAAAACCAAATCAGTGTAGCTATAGTAATTTAACGCATTCGCGCTTTTATATATAGTAGCTACAATGCTAGTTAACTAAACCAAAAGCGCTTAGCTACCTTGCATACATGCATTCGAGATAAAGCAAAAGCACTACATAATATGTGTTGTAACATTTTTTCAAAATATTTATTTTTAATTGTGGTTGGTCACAGTCTTATATTTTATTATTTTATTTCGACTTGTAAGAAATTGACACGTCAATAATTATGAAAATATTATGAAATTTGTTGTGTCAGTACAACAATATATATACCAACTTACATAAATATTTAAAAAAAAAAAAAAAACATAAACCGATTACTAAAAATTAAAAAAAATAAAAACTAAAAAAAAAATTTTAGGCACTATAGCTACAATGTCGGTAACTAAACAAAAAGCAATGTTGTAGTTACAGTGCTACCGTGTATGTGTTTTGTTGTATCAATATAAGAATAGATATACCAGTTTACATAAATATTTAAAAGATAAAAAAAAAAAAAAACACAAACCAATTACTGGAAAAAAAAAAAACATGAAATTTGTTACGTCAATATAACAATATATATAGCAGCTTACATAAACATAAAAAAAAAAATAAAAAAAAAATTAAGGACGGTAACTACACCAAAAATACTGTATATAAAGAAGGGAGAAAAGAAAAAAAAAAACGAAACCAAAGCACTCTTTCCGCTACAGTATTTACACAATGTAAACGCACTAAATGCACAGTATCAAAATACTGCAGCAGATGGCCACCCCAACCCCCTTGTATGCTAATAATATGGACAGAATTGCTTGGGTTTCCTCGCCAAGTGGTGACTTCAACCTTAAGGAGGCCTATAGGCTTGCAAGTGAACCAAATGATATTAACCACTGTGAATACTCTTCTGCTGGTTGGGTTTGGAAGATAGCTACTCTTCCCAAAATTAAGTGCTTCCTATGGCAGTGTTGCCATCTTAGTATTCCTGTTAGATCGATTCTCAATCATAGAGGGGTTGATACCTCTACCACCTGCCCCATCTGTCTTGAGGATCCTGAATCTATAGTCCATTCACTTCGGGATTGTAATTCTGCCCAATCCTTCTGGAACTCCTTCCCTCCCCCGCTTCATGAAAGTCTTTTCTATGGCACAAACGTTAAGGACTGGCTTCGCCTGAACTGTCTGAATCAGCGCCCCTCCTATATGGGCATTCCTTGGGGCATTATTTTTTCCTTTGGGGTGTGGAGCCTTTGGCTTCATCGCAATAAAGTTGTCTTCGAAGGAGGAAATCAACGGCGAAACCTCACCTCTGAAACCTGTGCTCGAGCTGCGGAATTCATGTTCATTGGTTCGGACTGCAAACATAAACTCCCAAAGCACATTATCCAAGTTAAATGGAGCCGGCCTGCTGCGGGTTGGTTCAAGTTAAATTCTGATGGCTCCTCTTTTGGCAACCCGGGCCACGCGGGAGGAGGTGGTATTATTAGGAATGCTGATGGTGAATGGGTGACGGGTTATGCCAGAGCTATAGGTACCACAACTAGTGTAGCAGCTGAACTGTGGGCGCTTCGTGATGGGATTAATTTATGTCTTTCTCTGCGCTTAGCTGCAATTGAGATCGAGCTGGATGCTAAGGTGGTCATTGATCTATTGGAAAAGGATGGAGATAACCCCAACGGGAATGATATCATTGTTGCTGATTGTAGGGAAGGCCTAAAGAAGTTTTCTTTTGTTAAAATTCAGCATTGCTTCAGAGAAGCCAACAAGTGTGCTGATGCACTTGCTAGGAGGGGGACTCTTCTCTCTCAAGATTTTGTTGTTTTTTCGCAACCCCCTGTGGATGTTGCTCTGTTAATTAGCTTGGACTCTGCTGGGACGTTTTATAGTCGTTCCACTTCTTGTATCTCTTCTGTTTAGTTTCTTTTAATGAAGTTTCCTTTTTACCAAAAAAAAAAAAAAAATACTGCAGCGGCATAGCCGCTTTTTATATAAAGAGATATAAGACAAACCAGTTTAAAAGTTACGTAGAATACTTCTTAACATGTATGTACCTATCTGACAATGTGATTGGTTGAAGTTGGAGTTGCTATAAATATAAATGGACAAAAAAGTTGCTATAAATATATGAACACATCACTTTACCAGGTACTTCATGATTAAGCCATGCCGTTGACACTAAAGAGTCTGAGATAACCTTTGCACCTATCACTTTCAGGTACTCTAAACTTTCTCTCTCAAGCTCTCTCGATGTGTTTCTGTTTTTTGTTTACAGTTTGTTTTCGTCGTTGTTGTTGTTAATTGTTGTGGTTGGATCTTGTTTGGTTACAGAGAAAATTTTGTAAAGAGAAAAAAAAAAAAAAAATCGGAGAGGGGAATCTTACGGATTGGGATGTATGTCCTACAATCAATCAAACATGTCGGAGAAGATTGAAACGACGCAGTATAGGAAAACCGATAGGCGATCCTCCAGCTCCAATCAGCAGCGGAGCTCCTCAGGCGCTTACGGTAAGGGCGGCGGTGGGCCCGCCCCTTCTCCGTCCTACAATTCCTCCAACTCTCGCAGGTCATCTCTCTCTCTCTCTCCGTTTTTGTTTCCAAAGTTTTGATTTTTTTTGTTTGTTGTTAATGGTGGTGATTTGTGATTTGAGGTTTTGATTGTAGTTTTTTTTTTGGTTTTGGGAATTTTTTGTGTTTTGTGTGGTTTTTTTAGTTATAAGAAGAATAACAATAATGCTCAAGGAGGGCAATCTAGGGCACATGTGCCTACTGCTAGTGTGAATTCGTCCTACAATTCCTCCAACTCTCGCAGGTCATCTCTCTCTCTCTCTCTCTCTCTCTCTCTCTCTCTCTCTCTCTCTCTCTCTGTTTTTGTTTCCAAAGTTTTGATTTTTTTTTGTTTGTTGTTAATGGTGGTGATTTGTGATTTGAGGTTTTGATTGTAGTTTTTTTTTTTTGGTTTTGGGAATTTTTTGTGTTTTGTGTGGTTTTTTTAGTTATAAGAAGAATAGAAATAATGCTCAAGGAGGGCAATCTAGGGCACATGTGCCTACTGCTAGTGTGAATTCGTCGGCGAATTCGGCTACTACGTTGGACTCTAGTGCTACGACCAATGCTGCTGCCGCGTCTATGCCACGGACTACTACCGCTGTTGTACAGAATGGTTCCCATGCACACCCCCAATTACATGGTATGGATTAAAAATTGTGTCTTTGATTGGAGGATGTTGATGGGTCTTTGTTATAATTGAGAAAAAAGCAAGTGTGGTTGAGTTTAATGGTCTCTGATTTGGGTGTTGACAGGAGCAGCTGATGCGCCTGTTACAAGCGCAGCTGCCAAGCCAGCTGAGCCGCCAGCACCAGCAGCTGCTGTGCAGAGAAGCACCCGACCTGTTCCGAAGGCTCCAACTTCTCAATCTTCCGCCATGAGCTCTGACCCGGCCGCAGCTCCCAAAACACCCATAAAGGGTATGTGTTATTTAGATGCATCAGATATAGTTCTTGAATTTTGTCATAATGTGGGAGACTATCAGTGTTGGTTTCTCTTGATGGTGATTAGTAGTTCTAGCCCAATGTAACTAATGATATGCTATTTATTTATTGATCAGCCCCAGGAGATGCTTCTAAGCCTTACCCCTTCCAGTTTGGGTCCATAAGTCCTGGTTTCATGAATGGGATGCAGGTATGTTTATGATCTCACATTTACTAAATCAACATTGTTATTTTTTTTTTTCTTTCCCTAAAGTGCACGCTCAGTAATTTTTTTAAAATATTATTTTTGTAGATATGAATGATTGTTTTTATTTTGTGGTTGTAGGTTCCTGCTCGGACAAGCTCAGCGCCCCCAAATTTTGATGAGCAGAAAAGAGATCAGGTTTTTACTTACCCTTTTCCTATTTCATCTTTTGACCTGCTTGTCTATTGAAAATCTGATGCTTAATGGTAGCCCCCTAACCTCCCTTCCTGTTCTCTTTCAATTAGTTTGGAGCTTTACACAATGTACTATTAAAACTTAGCATATTTTTTATTTGCCATTTCCTTTGTGCTTCAATTGTTGGTGTTGGGATAATTCAATTACTCAATTTTGAATGTTGGAAATTTATGGCATTGAGCGCTTCTAATTTGACAACGAACCCTTCTGTGTTTTTTTGACCCGCAGGCACGTCATGATTCCTTTAGACCTCCCCCTCCATTGCCAATTCCTACTGCAGCCAAGCAGCAGTTCCCGAGGAAGGATGCAGTTGCTGCTGAACAATCTAATACTGGGGAGGCTCATTCAGGGCCAAAGGTTAAAAAGGATGTGCAAGTCTCGCCTGTGCCACCTGCAAGCCAACCTCAGAAGCCTCCTGTACTTCCTCCTATGGGTGGGATGTCCATGCCAATGCAGTATCACCAGCCACCGGTTTCTGTGCAATTTGCTGGCCCCAACCAACAGCTTCAATCCCAGGGTATGACAGCCGCTCCACATCAAATGCAGTTGTCCATGGGTTTATCAATGGCAAATGCACCCCAAGTGCAACCGCCCGTGTTTCTCCAACCCCATCCTATGCAGCAGGGAATCATTCATCAAAGCCAGTACACTGCTCAAATGGGTCCTCAGTTGCCCCCTCAATTAGGCAACATGGGAATGGGCATGACCCCACCATACCCCCAGCAGAAGGGAGGAAAATTTGGTGGGCCCCGTAAAACTATTGTTAAGATTATTCATCCAGATACACATGAAGAGTTGAGGCTTGACAAACAGGCTGATTCTTATTCAGATGGTGGGTCATCGGCTCCTAGGTCTCTTCCTAATATGCCTCCTCAATCCCAGCCTATTCCATCATTTGCACCTTCTCATCCTCTTAACTTTTATAATCCCAATTCTTTCAATGCCGGTTCTATGTTCTATCTGCCTCAAAGTTCTGTTCCTTTAACAAGTAGCCAGTTAGCTCTCAATTCTCAAGCACCGAGATTTAATTATCCAGTTGGCCAGAATCCCCAAAACATGGCGTACATGAATCCATCAGCTCTTAATTCCCTACCTGTAAATAAGATTGGGACCCCAATGCATGTCACTGCAGATCTACCAAGACACGAAGGGGAAGATGTAGAGATCATTGGTGGTGGATTGGCCCCTTTGCCAGCATCAGGTGCTAAGGATAAACCTATCCTTGATCAGAATAAGGCAAAGGTTACTTCTGAAGCAACAAAGAAGAAGAGAAAAGAAATACCAAGCAAAAAAAAAAAGAAGAGAAAAGAAATTTGTCTGAAAGCTGATGCTGCTGGGATAACCTCTAATCTTTATAATGCTTACAAGGGCCCAGAGGAAAAGAAAGAAACTATTTTGTCTACAGATTATACTGAGAGCATTTCTACTTGTGTGAATGAGAAGCAGGTACCTACTGATGCCAAGAAGTATTCCCAAGATTTCCTCTTGAAATTTTCTGAGCAATGCACTAATCTCCCTGAGGATTTTGAGATTACATCTAATATAGAGGCATTGATGAGTGCTAATTTGAATCTCTCTCATCTTGCTGAACGTGATTCATACCCTAGTCCAGGTAGAATCGTAGACAGGCCGAGTGGGGGATCTCGATTAGACCATCATGGTAGTAGTAATAGTATAGGTGAAGAGGACAGGTGGGGTAGGCTACTTGGTCATTTTGCAATTTGTGATGTGCGTCTAGATCCTGTTCCTGTTTGTGGAGGTAATACAGGTTTTCGACCTGGCCCAGGAGGCAATAATGGTGTTCTCAGGAACCCACATGGACAAGCACCTATGCAGTACCCCGAAGGAATCCTCTCTGGTCCCTCCATGGGTTCTCAGGGTGGAATGCCTAGAAACAGCCCTGATACTGTAGATGCCTCTTCAAGCAAAAGTGACAGCATAGGTAGTAATGAGATTGGTACAATGTCTGGTACGTCAGATCAGCAGTCTGCTCCTATTCCAGCCCCTGATCTTAAGGAAGCAACTTCAAAACACGAAGGGGAAGACGCAGAGATCATTGGTGGTGGATTGGCCCCTTTGCCAGCATCAGGTGCTAAGGATAAACCTATCCTTGATCAGAATAAGGAAAAGATTATTTCTAAAGCAACAAAGAAGAAGAAAAAAAAATTTCTTTTGAAAGTTGATGCTACTGGGACAACCTCTGATCTTCATAATGCTTATAAGGTCCCAGAGGAAAAGAAAGAAACTATTTTGTCTACAGATTATACTGAGAGCATTTCTACTTGTGTGAATGTGAAGCAGGCAACTGCTGATGCGGTTGAAGTAGATGCTGTTGCTAGTGAAAAGGGTGGACTAAACAAAGCTGAGCCCGATGATTGGGAAGATGCTGCTGACTTGTCTACTCCAAAATTAGAAGTTTCAGATGATGGACAGCTAATTCATGGAGGACTGGATCATTATGACCATGATGGAGATGGAAGTATGGCCAAGAAGTATTCCCGAGATTTCCTCTTGAAATTTTCGAAGCAATGCACTGATCTCCCTGAGGATTTTGAGATTACATCTTTTATAGAGGCATTGATGAGTGCTAATTTGAATCTCTCTCATCTTGCTAAACGTGATTCATACCCTAGTCAAGGTAGAATCGTAGACAGGCTGAGTGGGGGATCTTGATTAGACCATCGTGGTAGTAGTAGTAGTGTGGGTGAAGAGGATAGGTGGGGTAGACTATTTGGTCATTTTGCAATTCGTGATGTGCGTTTGGATCCTGTTCCTGTTTATGGAGGTAATACAGGTTTTCGACCTGTGGCCCAGGAGGCAATTATGGTGTTCTCAGGAACCCACGTGGACAGGCACCTATGCAATATGCAGTGGAAAGAGAAGAAAAGAGAACTAAGGCTTGAAGACAAATTCTAGTGTGAAGCCAAATCATTGATCCATTATGTTTGATAATGGACCAACTAAGTTCACTTTTAAGTTGGTGTGATGGGAGGGAATTGCTCTATATGCATGGTAAACTAGATCAAAAGACTCGCCAATTCATGATAAATAAATTCAATGATCCAAATAGTAAGGCAAAAGTATTGTTTGCATCGACAAAGGCATGTTCTGAGGGTATCAATTTGGTAGGTGCTTCAAGGGTTGTTCTGCTTGATGTTGTTTGGAATCCGTCTGTAGAGAGGCAAGCAATAAGCCGGGCATATAGAATTGGCCAAAAGAAAGTGGTCTATACTTACCATCTCATCACACGGGGGACTATAGAATGTGACAAGTATTGCGAACAGGCTGAGAAAGATCGTCTATCTGAGTTGGTGTTTTCTTCTGAGATGGTGGTTTCTTCTACCAACAAGGAAAATGATAAGCAAAAGAGTCCGGCTGTAGTTTCAGATGATAAAGTACTGGTTGAAATGATACGGCATGACAAGCTCAAAGATATGTTTGAGAAGATCATCTACCAGCCAAAGGAGTCAGATTTAGTTGAAAGTTTTGGTTCTATGGTTCTTCCATGAAAATAGTTGAATGTTATGATTCCCTTCAATTAAGGTGTGTATGATGTTGCTAGTCGTCAAATTATCATTTCCCCTCTCATTTCTGAATTTTTGAGTTTCTAGGAGGGTTAGGGATGTAATCTGTACTGTTATCTTTGTATGGTCTCTTCAAGTTCTGTGAATGGTAAATATGACCAGTACATAGAACATCAATACTCATGGTTATTGCACAAGGTTCTTAAGGCTGAGCATCAAATGAGTTACACTAAAATGAGTGTCTTAACAATTTAATTGTTTCAAAGATTATATTAGAGGTTTTGGACTTGTTAACTTTTGAAGGTACTTACAACCAGGGTTACTAACATGAAATGGTTTTTATATCCGTGACTGCTTGATCAGTTTGGAAGTGCCTAAGGATATTTAGAATTGTTATTGCTAAATTGGTTCCTTAATTTGAAAAGCTAACTGATTGTAAAGCATAGGTCATTTGTAAGTTGTGTCTGAAATTGTTATTGCTTTTTATGCAGATCGTTGGGGACCCAGCCTACTTGTCTTGGAACAGAAATCCAGCAGGAAATATGAATTCTAATATGTCTCATTTGCAAATGTTTTACTTTTGAACTGTCATACTAGGCCGAGCCTTACTGATTTTTGAAACATTCTCATTTGAGTGTATATAACTCTCTGCTGTTATCTGTATTTATCATTTTTAAGTAGCAATGGCATGTTTTAATTTGGTGCTAGGATCAGTTTTGTATAGTATTTTTCTTCTTATTTTTGTACTTTGTTATAAGGAAGAGAGATGTACAGGTTTAATTCCCTTGGTCTTTTGCAATGTACATAGTTTGTGGATGATTGCATGCATGGTGATTAGACTCAATTCAAATGGAATATCCTCATGTAATTAAAAGAAAGAAAGCACAGCTAGACTGAACCTTTTAAATGCATTACTTGCCTAAATTATTAACTCAACTTTAATATGGAATTACTGTTTATCTATCTTGTTTTATGGAGACTAGTGCTTTTTGTTTACCAATTATGCATGGTTAGAGGATTAAAACTTGCCCTGCCCTGGTAGTTCCATCGAGTTCTCTCAACTTCGGATTATGCAGACCACTCATTAGACAGTTGCTGGCTAAGATAAGTTTCTTCTGAAGATTTTAATGCCATTGTGTGATTTCAACTTATTTCGTCGGCTGCTGTGCTAACTCAACTGTTAAAATATATAGGAAAAGGAGATTCACCAAATTTATCTTCTTACTCATATATTGTTCTTTTTTAAATGCTGTTTTGCTATATCATGGTGAACATTAGTCATTAGTCAGTTTTGCTCATTGAGGATAACTACTGGTTTTTTTAGTTTTTATTTTATTCGTACATAGTGACTTTTTGGTCTGCATCCAGAAGCTCCAATGTAGCATTTTCTTCTTCATCTTCTTCTTCTTCTTTTTTCTCTTTTGCTCTGAATGTATCACTAGAACATCTTATGTACTGTCCTGCAATTTCAGTATTTAGAGTTTTTCTCCATAATCATTAGCCTTTAACTATTTCTATGCTCATGTTGCTGAAGGTATCAAGATGTTCACGTTGGGTTCTTCTCAAAACCAAAAAGAAGAAAAGAAAGAGATGTTCATGTTGTGCACTACCTTATATAGCTACTAGTAGAATGCTCACAAATTAATTAAAAATTTTATGTAAAAGGAAAAAATAATATCAAAACTATCATATATATAAAATTAGTAAGCCACTTAATACTCTAAATTAAGTCTATAATGCATGCATATATATTGAACCAGTCAATGACAGAATGTAGTGTGAACTGTGAAAGTTTTATAATATTAAAATATAAATATTAAATTTATTTTTAATTCCTTGAAATTTTTGGCAGTAGAATTTTAGTCAGTGTAATTTTAAAATTTTGGAAATTTAAATAAAATGGTTACTTATATTAAATTATCCAAATAATTAATAAGATATATATTGAATTTTAGTTGGAGTAGAATTTTTAAATTCCTTGAAACTTGGGTAATAGAGTTTCAGTTAAATTAAACTGTTTTAATAATTAATATAAGATAAACCAGTTTAAGAGTTACGTAGAATACTTCTTAACATGTACGTACCTATTAACAATGTGATTGGTTGAAGTTGGAGTTGCTATAAATATACGAACGCATCACTTTTCCTTCCAGGTACTTGATGATTAAGCCATGCCGTTGACACAGAGTCTGAGATAACCTCTGCACCAATCACTTTCATACAAGTCTGTCTGTGTGTGTTTTGGTCAACCAGAAATCCATATGATAAGGACTTCTTTGTATATATATGTAATTAATAGCATGGCTCTGAAACATGTTATCAACCTATTTGATTGCTTCAAATTTTTTTTCTTTCCCTTTTTTTTCACCTTTCATTTTCATCTTAAACCTGTTCAATTTCCTCAACATACTGGAAGATTTGACAAAACTTGCTAGTGATTAGAACACAGTTAATTATAATTAATAAATGGGATTTTATTTGCATACCTCTTGATGTCATGGGCAACCATGTGTGAATCCATAGAAGCAATTATTCGCGCACACACACTTGGCACACAACAAGTTTTCCTCTTCTAATTCTTTATTTTAAAGTGGCTTTCGATAGGGGCGAGTTAAGATTTTATCTTTACGTTAGGAGTAGAGAAGAGACTTAATCTTAATACAAAGTGTTGAGGTGGGACCCACAACATAAGACTTAAAATTCAAAACAAATACCTAAAACCATTATCATATTGAACTATTAACACCAAGAAGAACAATCCATGGGGGCAATGATCCTTTGGGCCCCTTATAAACTTGTAGAAATTCTTTTAATATTAATAATTTTTGTGTTCTTTGTCTTTGAAACTTTAAACAGTGGATTCCTTTTAAAATCTGGAAATTATACTATTACTATACCACTTCCCCAAGACATCCTTTTTCAAATTGAAATCATTTTAGTTGTATATATGAAAATAATTTGAATATTTACTTTTAGTTGTTTAACATTATAAGTTTTGAAGTGATCCTTGAGAAAAAATAAGTGACAATCTTGTAAAAATGAAAAGAGAAAAGAAAAGGAAAAAAAAAAAAAAAAAAAGTAAACAATTCATTATTATTTCATAAAAGACCAAAAGAAAAGAAGAATAAGAAAACTTAAGAAATTGATGGTAATTATTATACTTTGGGTTGGGCTATCCACCCATCAAATCGCATTTTTTCCAGTTTTTTTATTAGGCCTTGAGGGATTTTCAAGTCCAAAATGCCTGGAGTCCATTTATTTGGGCCTATTTTGTTGGGCTGTGTGAACAAAATAGCCCCAAACAATTGGTAAAAAGGCTGAAGGGAAATTGATGAAGCCTGACTGCACCATTGAAGCCCACAAAGAAAAATGGCTGCCTAGTTGTAGTTGTTGCACTGCCTATAAGTTGAATCCACAGTTTAAAACCCACCAAGAATCTTTGCTTCAACACCAATTATACCAAATTACCAAGAATGTTTCACCTCATCTTCAAGCAACAACTTCTGTCCGGTAAGATGGACTCCTCTTATAGATGCATCAGTTTGCCAAAACATTCCAAATGAATAGAACATATACATAGTTGGATAAGTATAGGTTACAAACCTTATACATATAGACTTAATAAAATCACTTTGCAAAATGCTAACAACTTTGGAGCTCAACTAGGTACATTCATATGTTTCTAACAAAAACATATTCCATCAGTGGCCACTCCCCTCTTCCTTAGATTTAGCATAGTGGAAAGAGTATTTTCACATGCTTTCCACGTGAAGATTCTAATTTTTGGTGGGATTTTAAGATGCCACATCTTCTTCCACAAGGGGGTTCTAGGATCAACATGGGAGCATTCCCCCCCCCCCCCCCCCCCCAAAAGAACTAAACACATTAAGAGCAATATAGTAAGCGCTCTTAACAGTGAATTCCTCTTTCTTATTTCCCACCCAAATAATTTTATCATCTGGTAGGTTGTAGCTAAGTGGAATATTTAAAATCGTTTCCGCTTCAAAAGGAAGGAACAACGACTTTACCATATCCACTTTCCATCTCTTTGTTTCCTAATCAATAAAGGCAGAAACCATAGGAAAATCATCCAAGGGTTGAGGTGGGGAAATTACCTTATAAGTTGTTGGGGTGGGAAGCCACTTATCCTCCCATATATGAATCAGCTTTCCATTGCCTACCCTCCACCTGGTTCCTTTTCTTATCACTTCCAAAGCTTTAAAGATACTCCTCCAAGCATATGATGGATTTGAGCCCAGTTTTGTATTCAACACATGCCTACTTGGGAAGTACTTTGCTTTGTACGCTCTTGCACACAGGGAATTTTGGTTTGAGAGAAGTCTCCAACCTTGTTTTGCTAATATAGCCAAATTAAAGGCTTGGAAATTACGAAAACCCATGCCCCCTCGGAGTTTTGATCGACATAACTTTTCCAACTCACCCAAGCTATCTTGGATTCCTGTTGCCTTTGCCCCCACCAAAATTTCCTTATCATTCCTTCAATTTCCTCACAAAGCCCTTTTGGAAGGAGGAAACAACTCATAGTATATGTGGGAACTGCCTGAGCTACAGTCTTTATCAGAACCTCCTTTCCTCCCATAGAGAGCATTTTCTCTTTCTACCCGACAAGCTTCTTTCTGTAATTTTGCAAAGGATGTTTGGAGTAGATGGAAGGAGTGCCCTACAAAAATAGGTGCAGAGAACCAAGATTTTGCTGATGTTGCTCTGAGGCTATCTTATGCTGGAACAAATAGAGACATGGAGATAATGGCTGTGACTGCGTGGGCAATATGGTATAACAGAAACCAATATGTACATGAGGGTGAAAAACTTGATGCTGGTCAGGTGTGGGATTTTGCCTCAAACCTTCTTTTGAATTATAATGAAGCCTCAAAATTCTTCAAACTTGGTCCGGCCTATTGTGAGAGTAGCTGGATGGAGCCTCCAATGGGGGTCTATAAGATAAATGTGGATGGAGCAATAGCTGAGAGAGGACGGAATTCAAGTATTAGAGTAATCATAAGAGATTACAAGGGGAAGGTGGCAGTTGGCATGTGTAGGTTGCTAAATGGAATTTTTTCTGTGTTGGAGACTAAATTGTTGGCGATGGAAGCTGGTGTATTGTTAGTAAAGGATTTAGGCTTCCAACAAATTATTATTATTGAATCTGACTCTCTAATAGCAGCTCAAAGCATATCAGCAAAGATAATCAGTGGTGAAACTGGGCATATTGTTCAAGGAATTTTGTGTAATCTGAACTGTTTTGGCAGTTGGAAAGTTCAGCATATTAAGAGGGAGTTCAATAGGGTGGCGCATGAACTTGCCCACCATGCAAAGTGTAAAGAAGTGAATCTGGTTTGGGAGGGGTGTTCCCCGCTTATTGTGAGTCACTTGATCCTTCAAGATTAGTTATGATGTGTCTATTTCGTTGTTCTTTGTTTTCTTTGTTGGTTTAATGGAAGTTGTTTCTTATAAAAAAAAAAAAAAAAAAAACTTTGGAGCTCAACTAGGTACATTCATACGTTTCTAACAAAAATGTCTAGAGCTCAAATACCTCTCCCTCCCTTATTGTTACACATTATAACTATAGAATCATCTTATAAATAAAAATAAAAATAAATCATTCATAAACTGATCAATATTTCAAAATCTCTAAAAATATCAATCATTAAATCTCAGTTGATTTCTTTTATAGTAAATTTCAATTGTCATTCACTCATTTGTGAGGACCCAATTGAAGAAATAAAATAAAGTTTATAGTTTCTCTTTTTTAAACTTTTAAGCTGAGTTTGGATTGCAAGTTTGCGTTTGCATTTGGCATTTGGCTTTTTTTTTCCTAAGTCCGGTGCACTGTTCACGGGACCCGCAAGTACGGAATTTAGCAAATTTTGCTTTAAAACTGGGTCTCATTGCACTATTTACACATATAAAAATTATTTTAATACAGTATTTTCAGCAATAAATTTTCAGTTTTTAGCAATAAGCGGTATCTAAATAGAATGGATATGAAAAAGAAAAAAAAAAAAGTAGTTCTTCTATTTTTGTTTTTTGTTTTTCAAAAAAAAAATTGATAGGTAGGAGTGACTTTTTGCCTAAAATTTATTTTGGTCAATTGTTTGAATTATTTTATTTTTACACATGTTTGATTATGTGATTTTGAACTCCAGATCCTACCTACTAATAACGGGAAAAAAAAAAAAAAAAAAACCATATAATTATTATTCCAACCATATCAACCTCTTATGATAATGATAAATACAATAGCCAAAGCCAGGAAACCCAACCGAACTACATAATAATTGATATGAAACGATTGATTTTCCTACGTGATTAAGAAATCTGAAATCCCACAAATTCCCAAATTTGCCATACACATTGTCCAAACTATTCAGTGAACCTATCCTTTTATGTCAAAAATACCTTTTCCACAAAATACTCTCCCATCATTTGAAATATTCCTTTCTCCAAAGTAAAACCTCTCGACTAAAGTTTCATCCACATCCCACTTTCTTAACCCAATTTCCCACTCCTACCCTCATGGATCAACAACACGTGGCCCTACTACATCTCCAACTAAGAAAAGAACTCCAAACCGAAAGTAATAAGTAATGGTAGCCTTCAACCGACGAAAAGCCTAAAATAGGAAAAATTAATAAAAAAATGTTTCATTAATTTTTAAGTGTTTTTAAAAATAATAAATTAATAAAAAAGAAAAATTAATAAAAAGTTATTAATTCATTTTTGAGTGTTTTAAAGGGCTTAGTAAATCATTCTACGTGTTTAGATCTCAACGGGTTTCAATGTATAAAAAACTAAACCGAAGCCTTTTTAAAGTAATAAATTGAAAAATAGGAAAAATTAATAAAAAGCGATTCATTTATTTTTGAGTGTTTTTAGGGACTCAGTAAATCATTCTTTGTGTCCAGATCTCAACGGGTTTTAGTGCATAAAGAACTAAACCAAAGCCTTTTTAAAATAATAAATTACAAAATAGGAAAAATTAATAAAATGTGATTCGTCCCTTTTTGGGTGTTTTTAAGGACTCAGTATATCATTCTATGTGTCTAGATCTTAATGGGTCTTAGTGCATAAAGAATTAAACCGAAACCTTTTTAAAGTAATAAATTGAAAAATAGGAAGAATTAATAAAATGTGATTCATTCATTTTTTTTTTTAGCATATTTAAGGAGTCAGTAAAGCATTCTATGTGTTCGGATCTTAAAGGGTTTCAATCCATAGAAAACTAAACCAAAGTATTTTTAAAGTAATAAATTGAAAAATAGGAAGAAAAATTAATAAAAATAATTCATCCATCTTTTGAATGTTTTTAAAGAGCTAGTAAAACATTCCACGTGTTTCTCAATGTGTTTTCAGTGCATAAAAAACTAAATCGAAACTTTTTTAAAGTAATAAATTGAAAAAAATAGAAAAAAATGATTCATTCATTTTTTTAGTGTTTTTAAAGAGTCAATGAAACATTTTACGTGTCGTGATCTCAATGGGTTTCAATACATAGAAAGAACACTTCTAATTTATCCTCAACTAGTACAATCGAGCACCCATTAAAGGGTGAAAAAAAGAAAAAAGATAAAAAGAAAAGAAAGTTGATGAGAGAGAAAGCTAGTGCGAGAAGATCTCTGATCTCCTAAAAAACCTACTCCCTCCCGCTTTTGAGTTTTGACCACCTCCCTTCGCTGCTCAGTTTGTTACCGCATATGTACACACCCTCGCATCTCTCTCTCTCTAAAAACTCAAAATTAAAAAAAATTAAAAGAGAAAAAAAAAACAATTTTTTTTTTCTATTTTATTTAAAATCTCTTTACTAAAATAACCCTTCTCTAATTTACATTCTTTTCTTTTCTTTTTTCATCTCTCTCCTCCTTTCTCTCTCTCTCAACATCTCTGATGAGCGCCCAATAAACCCTAATTTCGGTTTTTTTTTTTTTTCTCTATCTCTCTCTCACTCCTCAGGTACTCTAAACTTTTTCTCTCTCTAACTCTCTCGATTGTGTTTCTGTTTTCTGTTAACGCTCGTTACAGTTTGTTTTCTTTGTTGTTGTTGTTGTTGTTGTTGTTGATTGTTGTGGTTGGATCTTGTTTGGTTACAGAGAAAATTTTGTATAGAGAAAAAAAAATATATCGGAGAGGGGAATCTTACGGATTGGGATATATGTCCTACAATCAATCAAACAGGTCGGAGAAGATTGAAACGACGCAGTATAGGAAAACCGATAGGCGATCCTCCAGCTCCAATCAGCAGCGGAGCTCCTCAGGCGCGTACGGTAAGGGCGGCGGTGGGCCCGCCCCTTCTCCGTCCTACAATTCCTCAAACTCTCGAAGGTCATCTCTCTCTCTCTCTAGGGTTTCCGTTTTTGTTTCCAAAGTTTTGGTTTTTACTTTTTTCTGTTTTTGGTTTGGTTTGTAATTAGGGTTTGCAATTTGATTTTTTGTTTGTTGTTAATGGTGGTGATTTGTGATTTGAGGTTTTGATTGTAGTTTTTTTTTTGGTTTTGGGAATTTTTTGTGTTTTGTGTGTTTTTTTTAGTTATAAGAAGAGTAGCAATAATGCTCAAGGAGGGCAATCTAGGGCACATGTGCCTACCGCTAGTGTGAATTCGTCGGCGAATTCGGCTACTACGTTGGACTCTAGTGCTACGACCAATGCTGCTGCCGCGTCTACGCCACGGACTACTACTGCTGTTGTACAGAATGGTTCCCATGTACACCCCCAATTACATGGTATGGATTAAAAATTGTGTCTTTGATTGGAGGATGTTGATGGGTTTTTGTTATAATTGAGAAAAAAGCAAGTGTGGTTGAGTTTAATGGTCTTTGATTTGGGTGTTGATAGGAGCAGCTGATGCGCCGGTTACAAGCGCAGCTGCCAAGCCAGCTGAGCCGCCAGCACCAGCAGCTGCTGTGCAGAGAAGCACCCGACCTCTTCCGAAGGCTCCAACTTCTCAATCTTCTGCAATGAGCTCTGACCCTGCCACAGCTCCCAAAACACCCGTAAAGGGTATGTGTTATTTAGATGCATCAGATATAGTTCTTGAATTTTGTTATAATGTGGAAGACTATCAGTGTTGGTTTCTCTTGATGGTGATTAGTAGTTCTAGCCCAATGTAACTAATGATATGCTATTTATTTATTGATCAGCCCCAGGAGATGCTTCTAAGCCTTACGCCTTCCAGTTTGGGTCCATAAGTCCTGGTTTCATGAATGGGATGCAGGTATGTTTATGATCTCACATTTACTAAATCAACATTGTTGTTTTTTTTTCTTTCCCTAAAGTGCATGGTGCTTGGTAATTTTTTTTTTTTATATTATTTTTGTAGATTTGAATGATTGTTTTTATCTTGTGGTTGTAGGTTCCTGCTCGGACAAGCTCAGCACCCCCAAATTTGGATGAGCAGAAACGAGATCAGGTTTTTACTTAGCCTTTTCCTATTTCATCTTTTGACCTGCTTGTCTATTGAAAATCTGATGCTTAATGGTAGCCCCCTAACCTCCCTTCCTGTTCTCTTTCAATTAGTTTGGAGCTTTATACAATGTACTATTAAAACTTAGCATATTTTTGATTTGCCATTTCCTTTGTGCTTCAATTGTTGGTGTTGGGATAATTCGGTTACTTAATTTTGAATGTTGGAAATTTATGGCATTGAGCGCTTGTAATTTGACAACAAACCTTTCTGTGTTTTTTTGACCCGCAGGCACGTCATGATTCCTTTAGACCTCCCCCTCCATTGCCAATTCCTACTGCACCCAAGCAGCAGTTCCCGAGGAAGGATGCAGTTGCTGCTGAACAATCTAATACTGGGGAGGCTCATTCAGGGCCAAAGGTTAAAAAGGATGTGCAAGTCTCGCCTGCGCCACCTGCAAGCCAACCTCAGAAGCCTCCTGTACTTCCTCCTATGGGTGGGATGTCCATGCCAATGCAGTATCACCAGCCACAGGTTCCTGTGCAATTTGCTGGCCCCAACCAACAGCTTCAATCCCAGGGTATGACAGCCACTCCACTTCAAATGCAGTTGCCCATGGGTTTATCAATGGCAAATGCACCCCAAGTGCAACAGCCCGTGTTTCTCCAACCCCATCCTATGCAGCAGGGACTCATTCATCAAAGCCAGTACACTGCTCAAATGGGTCCTCAGTTGCCCCCTCAATTAGGCAACATGGGAATGGGCATGACCCCACCATACCCCCAGCAGCAGGGAGGAAAATTTGGCGGCCCCCGTAAAACTACTGTTAAGATTACTCATCCAGATACACATGAAGAGTTGAGGCTTGACAAAAGGGCTGATTCTTATTCAGATGGTGGGTCATCGGCTTCTAGGTCTCTTCCTAATATGCCTCCTCAATCCCAGCCTATTCCATCATTTGCACCTTCTCATCCTCTTAACTTTTATCCCAATTCTTTCAATGCCAGTTCTATGTTCTATCCACCTCAAAGTTCTGTTCCTTTAACAAGTAGCCAGTTAGCACCCAATTCTCAAGCACCGAGATTTAATTATCCAGTTGGCCAGAATCCCCAAAACATGGCGTACATGAATCCATCAGCTCTTAATCCCCTACCTGTAAATAAGACTGGGACCCCAATGCATGTCACTGCAGATCTACCATTGGAACATTCTCGTGATGTACATAATACAATCTCCTCTGCTCCACCAACAGTGATGCCAATTACAGTAAAGCCAACTCCTGGTTCTATCGGGGAAAAGGTTGCTGACTCATTGCTGCCAAAAAGCTCACATGGTGTTGAAAAGAGTGAACCTACTAAACATGTGAGGCCATCTGGGGAAGTCAGCTCATCTCATCCTCAAAGGGAAGTTACTGAATCATTGGCCTCCAAGTCGTTGCCAGTGGCTACTAAACAGTCTGTGGTGGTATCTGTTGCAGTTTCTTCTGAGGGCCTTGTATCGAATCCATCTTCTTCTGCTTCAGTTTCTCCATCCGAGGAATCTGTACCAGTTGTGCCCACCAATGAAGGCAGACGAAGGGAAACTCTTAGTAGGTCAAACTCTATCAAAGATTATCAAAAGAAGATAAGCAAGAAAGGACTTATCCAATCACAGCATCAGGTACTTTTATGCTTTACTTGTCTACTACCTTTTCCATTAATATTCTTTCAATTTCAATTAGTAACATTTTTTATTTATTTAATTTCTTCTTAATCTGTATTGCAAAAATTTAATTCCTTTTCACAGGTTGGCAGTCAATCTGCTTCAATCTCAAGTTTGCCTTCTCGGGCCCTGGAGCAGGGTATATCTTCCAGCAGTGGAGTTTTTGGTACTGTAGAAGCTAAAACAACTGTTGCTACACCTACGCCTGTAACTAGTGAAGGTGTTTCATCAACCCAACAATCACTGTCAAATGTTAGTGGTGGTACTCCTGATGCTTCTGAATTAAAGTCTGACACTGTTGTAGAAGCCTCCTATAGTGTTTCATCTGAAATTTCTGGTGCCAGGATCATTGTTGATACACTTGAAA
The DNA here is from genome assembly GCA_023621385.1 of Quercus gilva. Lineage (NCBI taxonomy): Eukaryota > Viridiplantae > Streptophyta > Magnoliopsida > Fagales > Fagaceae > Quercus > Quercus gilva. Next base: position 26,787,834 of record CM042476.1, read on the forward strand.
CTGTTCATCAAGCTAAGCTAGACAAATCCTCTTCACAAGATGAGGAATTAGTAAATGAAACTGTAGGAAAAGATGAATATGGAGAGAACAGTTTACCTGCTGGGTCCACACAAGTTATCAACAGTAGTGAGATATCTTCAGAACCTTTCTCTTTAAAATCCTCAGAATTTAATAAAGAGGTAAAACAATCTGGACATGATTCTGGTTTGAAGGTAGTAAGTGACGAGGTCTTAACCATAGAGACTGCACAGAAGTTGCTGGATGAACCCGTGAGCCATCATGCAGAAATTGATGTGACAACTGATAATTTAGAGATGTTGAACTCCACTGATTTGGGTTCTTCTGATGTTGGAAGCTCTCATGGTGAGAAGGCCTCTATTGTAGATGCCTCTTCAAGCAGAAGTGACAGCATAGGTAGTAATGAGATTGGTACAATGTCTGGTACATCAGATCAGCAGTCTGCTCCTATTCCAGCCCCTGATCTTAAGGAAGCAACTTCAAAACACGAAGGGGAAGATGCAGAGATCATTGGTGGTGGATTGGCCCCTTTGCCAGCATCAGGTGCTAAGGATAAACCTATCCTTGATCAGAATAAGGCAAAGGTTACTTCTAAAACAACAAAGAAGAAGAGAAAAGAAATTTTTCTGAAAGCTGATGCTGCTGGGACAACCTCTGATCTTTATAATGCTTATAAGGGCCCAGAGGAAAAGAAAGAAACTATTTTGTCTACAGATTATACTGAGAGCATTTCTACTTGTGTGAATGAGAAGCAGGCACCTGCTGATGCGGTTGAAGTAGATGCTGTTGCTAGTGAAAAGGGTGGACTGAGCAAAGCTGAGCCCGATGATTGGGAAGATGCTGCTGACTTGTCTACTCCAAAATTAGAAGTTTCAGATGATGGACAGCTAATTCATGGAGGACTGGATCATTATGACCATGATGGAGATGGAAGTATGGCCAAGAAGTATTCCCGAGATTTCCTCTTGAAATTTTCTGAGCAATGCTCTGATCTCCCTGAGGATTTTGAGATTACATCTGATATAGAGGCCTTGATGAGTGCTAATTTGAATCTCTCTCATCTTGTTGAACGTGATTCATACCCTAGTCCAGGTAGAATCGTAGACAGGCCGAGTGGGGGACCTCGATTAGACCGTCGTGGTAGTAGTAGTAGTATGGGTGAAGAGGACAGGTGGGGTAGACTAGCTGGTCATTTTCCAATTCGTGATGTGCGTTTGGATGCTGCTCCTGTTTATGGAGGTAATACAGGTTATCGACCTGGCCCAGGAGGCAATTATGGTGTTCTCAGGAACCCACGTGGACAGGCACCTATGCAGTACCCCGGAGGAATCCTTTCTGGTCCCTCCATGGGTTCTCAGGGTGGAATGCCTAGAAACAGCCCTGATGCTGACAGGTGGCTGCGTAATGCCAATATTCAACAGAAGGGTTTATTTCCTTCTCCTCATACTCCATTACAGATGATGCACAAAGCTGAGAAGAAGTATGAAGTGGGTAAAGTGACAGATGAGGAACAGGCAAAGCAAAGGCAGTTGAAAGCTATTTTGAACAAGCTAACTCCTCAGAACTTTGATAAACTTTTCGAACAAGTGAAAGCAGTAAACATTGACAACCCTGACACTCTAACTGGTGTCATCTCACAGATCTTTGACAAAGCTTTAATGGAACCTACTTTCTGTGAAATGTATGCCAATTTCTGTAGTCATCTTTCCTTGGAACTGCCTGATTTCAGCAAAGACAATGAAAAGATAACTTTTAAGAGGGTGCTTTTGAACAAGTGCCAGGAGGAATTTGAGAGAGGGGAAAGAGAGCAAGAAGAAGCTAATAAAGCTGATGAAGAGGGTGAGATCAAACAGTCTGCAGAGGAAAGAGAAGAAAAGAGAATTAAGGCTCGAAGACGAATGTTGGGTAACATTAGATTAATTGGGGAGTTGTACAAGAAGAAAATGTTGACCGAGCGAATAATGCACGCATGCATCCAGAAGTTGCTGGGTCAGTATGATAATCCTGATGAAGAGGATATTGAAGCTTTGTGCAAATTGATGAGTACTATTGGAGAGATGATCGACCATTCCAAAGCTAAGGAGAATATGGATGCATATTTTGAGAGAATGAAGATGTTCTCCAACAATATGAATTTATCTTCTAGGGTCAGGTTCATGTTGAAGGATTCAATTGATTTGAGAAAGAATAAATGGCAACAGCGGAGGAAAGTTGAAGGGCCAAAAAAGATTGAGGAAGTGCACCGAGATGCTGCTCAAGAACGACAGGCACAAACTAGCAGGTTGGGGGGTCGAGGAAGCATCAACACTTCAACAAGAAGGACACCTATGGATTTTGGTTCAAGAGGGTCAACTATGTTGTCTCCCTCAAGTGTGCAGATGGGTGGTTTCCGTGGCCTGCCTGGTCAGGTTCGTGGATTTGGTGGTCAAGATGTTCGGTTTGAGGACAGAGTGCCTTATGAGGCTAGGACCTTATCTGTTCCCTTGACTCAAAGACCTATTGGTGAAGATTCTATTACTCTTGGACCTCAAGGTGGTCTGGCTAGAGGAATGTCAATTAGAGGACCACCAGCAATTTCAAGTGCTCCTGCAGCTGAAATATCTCCTGGTGCTGCAGACCCCCGAAGAATGGCAGTTGGCTTGAATGGTTACAGTATGGTGTCGGAGCGGACAACTTATGGCCCACGAGAGGAATTCATTCCAAGATTTATTCCGGATAGATTTGCTGCCCAAGCAGCTTATGACCAATCAAGCCCTCAAGAGCGTAATGTAAATTTTGGTAACAGAGACCTAAAGAATCCCGATCGGAGTTTTGATAGATCAGTTGTCACTTCACCAACTCCACGCGTGGAGGGAGCAGCTGTTCCCCAAAATGTTCCTTCAGAAAAGTTGCCTGAAGAACGCCTTAAAGATATGTCCATTGCAGCAATTAAAGAATTTTACAGGTATCATCATGTCCTATGCATGCATCTATCTTCCTGTTTAATCCAGTTCTTTTTCTCTAAGTTAACTTTAGAGAAACTAGCATCATATGTATGCTAGTGTAAAGTTTGTGTTATGTTTCAATTTCCATATTGTTTGATTACTTTATTCAAGTACTGAGTTGTTTGCTTATTATACTTTGCAACTGATGTCCATAATGTTGAGTGTTGTCAAATGAAGTATTATGGCTATCCTTTCCTTTGTAATCTCTCTTTTTTTTTTTTTGTATGGATTTATTATACTTTGCAACAGATGTCCATAATGTTGTGTCGTCAAATGAAGTAATATAGCTATCCTTCCCTTTTCTGCCTATTTGTTTTGTATAGATAGGAGATTAGTATTTCAATTTATTCCCGTGGAACTTTAGAGAAGAGAAAAAAATTGAGCTAAAAGTTCAAATAAATTGAGATGTCTGGTTACTTATCAAAAAAAAAAAAATGAGATGTCTAGTTAATTTGTTTTGAGACTTCTTTTATGAATGTGGTGGCAAAAAGTGTTTTGATGGCTCCTTGGGTACTGCTTATCACATTTGGACCTGAGGAGGGTGGAATGATAAAATGGCAGCTTTGGAAATAAGCATGTTTCATTAGATTGTTTAGATGTGGAAGTAACTATTAGTGCCGACTTGTACAACTAGTATTTTTAACGGGGATTTTCTTGGCTTCAATTGATGTGAACTTGAGCTTGTTTCTTCCTCTCTCTCTCCCCCCCCCCCCCCCCCCCCCCCCCCCTCCTCTTCTTAAAACCAAATAGCTAGTCCAATTACCCCAATTTTTGGCTGACAACAAATTATGGGATTCTATCAAGTAGATCATGGTTCTAATTCCTCTACCATGGCAATATTGTAATTGTGATTTAATCTAACTTTGTTCTCTTAAGAATTGTCTTATGCAATTCATTTGTCACTTCCAAACTTGTTTCACCAGCATTTTCCCCCCAATTAGTTTGGGAAGAATCTTAGCCTGCTTTTACGTAAAGTACTGATAGTAAATTTTGGGTTTGTTTGGAACTGTTGTCTGAGCTTTAAAACTGTTTTGAAAGCACCAAAATGGTGTTTTCTGAAATTGGTTTGTGTTTTCACAACCACCAACTTGTAGTCCCAAATATTTTTGGGTTGGCTATGAATCCTCAACGATCTAGACGGTGTTGGACACGTCTATTTAATTCTATCATGAGTCATGTTTTGTATTACGTCATTAATTGAAATGTCCAAATTGTTTTGTGTTTTAAGTTTAAGATAAATAAAACCATTGAAAACAACTTATTTTGTATGCCTTTTTTCTTTTTCTTTTTTGTGGGTGCGTTGGGGGGGTGGGGTGGGGTTTCTATAGACAGTTTTTAGAAACTTTATTTGAAAGGGTAAAATTTAGATATAGTACATTAAGTTCCCCAATTAAATTATAAACACTTGGGTGTATCAAATTTGATTATCCTTGGAAAAGATGACATTTTTTTTGTTTTATTGGTCAATGCAACTAGGTGTTTGAATTTAATTGGGGAACTTAGGTGCAGACACGTAAACTAATGACTAGGTTATGAGTAATATCTCTTATAATTGTGTGGTAATGCTTTGTCATATGTTAAGTTTTTCTAAAATGATTGACCTATAATAATAATAAAAAAAAAGATTTTCTAAAATGATTTAGATGAGACTATGTGAACCTTATATTAGTTAATAAATTCCATGGCAGTGCCCTTTTTATTTTATTTTTTTGCCTGGCTAGTTCTATTTTCTACGACGGGTTCGTCGATTCATTTCTGAGGCATTTGAATATTCATTATATTTTTGGCTTTCAAAGTAAAGAGACGGAATAAATAACATGTAGTAGTTGTTTACCTGCTGTTTGAATTAGGTTTTTGGCAAAAGTGAAGGTCATTTTATTACTTTTTCTATTTGTTTGGTTTAGGTAATCTCTTAGGAAGGATTCCCGAGCATTCTCATGTTTGGTTGCAAATGGCTTAAGGGAATTCAGATGCCTGTAGTTTTAACTGTTTGCATGGTTGTGATATATAGCCTTGTTATTTATAATATAGATTCCATAGGTCATTCTGTTGTATTTATCGATATATTGAACAAAAATCATTCTACTTTCAGTGCCAGAGACGAGAAGGAAGTCGAATTGTGCATAAGAGACATGAATGCCCCAGGCTTCCATCCATCAATGGTATCTCTATGGGTCACAGATTCATTTGAGAGGAAGGACATGGAAAGGGATGTTTTGACTAAGCTTCTAGTCAATCTTACGAAGTCTCGTGATGGTGTTCTGAATCAAGCCCAGCTCATCAAAGGGTAAAAAATATCTAACAATTTGTCAATCATAGTTGTATTTGTCTGTCATTTATATTTGGTGTTTTATTTACTTGCTGCTGTTTTTCTCCCATCTGGCCAGGTTTGAATCTGTTATGACTAATCTGGAGGATGCCGTAAATGATGCCCCAAGAGCTCCAGAGTTTCTTGGTCGTCTCTTTGCGAAAGTCATTACAGAAAATGTGGTCCCTTTGAGTGACATCGGGCAGCTAATACAGCAAGGAGGAGAGGAGCCAGGTTGTTTGCTAGAATACGGGCTTGCAGCAGATGTTCTTGGAAGCACCTTGGAGGTAATAAAATCAGAGAAAGGAGATTCTGTCTTAAATGAACTCCGCAAAAGCTCCAATTTGCGCATAGAGGATTTTCGACCTCCGAATCCTAACAGGTCAAGGAAATTAGATAAATTTATTTAGAGGATAGTGATGCTCGTTGTATCTTTTAAGGAAAGGAAAAAAAATGAAAGAGGAATTATTCTCTAGTGCTTTAGGGTACTTAGTAATATCCAAGAAATATTTTTCTGTGGGTGGGTGGGGATTATATATTCGGTTTCTTTTTCCATGTCTTAATATTATTCTTGAAATGTTAACTGCAATTATGAAAGGTTCAATTGAGCATCAGAATTTTAAGTTTCCAACTTTTATTTTACTTTTTGGTTTTGTTGTGTCATGAGATGGATCTTGTTACGGTTTTTTGAGCTTTAGCATCATATCGGTCATTATCGAATGAATGAGTAGATGTTTATTGCTTATAAAATGTCACACAATTTGACTAATTTATCTTAGGATCAAATATTTTATTAAACTCGCTTATAAGATCTTTACATCAAACTAGAAATCATCATTTCGGAGTTTTTAATAATAAATTTTCACAATGATTTCTGGGTTATCAGTTTTTAAAACCTGAATGCAGAAGCCCCGTACCAATGAAGTATGTATGAGAGAACATGCAATTAAATATTGGATTTGGTGAAATATATAAGGAACTGGGAGTTTAAAAGTTTATAATTTCACTTTAAATTAATATTTTATCTAGAATAAATTTCTTTTAGATATAAACGAAATACCTTACATCAAATGATTGATGTTAGTGTATGTCCTTTAAATGAGTGTTCTTCTTTCCCCTCTAACTCAATATATATATATATATATATTAGAATTTTCCTTCAAATGTGAGTAAAATACATGCGAATGGTTTTTCTCTTTTACCAATTCTATGATTAAATTAAATGTTCTTTATTGGTAATTAGGTGCAATACACTAATCACTTTTAGTAAAAAAAAGTGAAACAATTTAAGGAAAGAGGTGAACATTGGCCAAGCGGGATTGACTTGGACTTATAGTGTCAATCCCGAGTGATTCGTGTTCACCATGTGTATTATATTAACATTTGACGAGTGTAATGAGCTGGGAAAAAACATATTATTTAATATTATATTTGACAAAATACTTGTCAAATATCTTGTTGACATTATGTTTGACATTATGTATTTTATGGTTAGCAAAAAAAAAAAAAAAAAAAAAAAGTATTTTATAACTTTTAATTGAATCATGATTTTAAAATTTCTAATTATAGCTTCTCTTTGAACTCAAGATGCACAAAATATTATCACAAAGATAAAATTTAAAAAAAATACAATAGTAGAATTAATTTATCAAAGATACTATTGCAACTTTACTTAACAATAAAATCACCCTATAGTTTCAATTTATTGAAGTAAAGACAGATACAACACATAACTTGGTTAATTAATGCTTGTCAAACCAAAATTAATTTCAAATTAGAGAGTCAAACATTATAGTTTAGGTATAAATTTTAACAAAAAGATATGAATTTTTTATTTATTTATTTTCTAAAAATGATTTTTACTTCACTTTTGGTAAAGTGATCATGGTAAAAGAAAACCTAAATCTAATTTTTCATGTTTGATTTTGGTGTTGAGAGAGAAAGAGGTTGTTTAGAGTGTGATCATTTGGAATATCGAGAGCTAATGTTGACAATCTACCATGTTATAGATTAATTTACAAAAATTAAAAACTCAAATTATTATGGGAAATTGACCGTGAATGATGATTTTTGCAAACTCACAACTTCTTTTTTTGGGTTAAAGTAACGTGTAAGGTTTCAACTGGATTCAATTTTTATTAGCTCGCAACTTTGGGGGCCATTTTTTTTTTTAGAGATAATTACAACATGTTGTTAATCTCATGTTTGAACCATTTTTCCCCTTAAACCTCCAAACACTTTATAGATAGAGAGGTATCAATTCAGCTATAAGGCTTTTGGTAACTTTGGGGCCATCTTGAATGTGGGAGAGAGTCCACCAATACTTTGTTTTTAATTCTTTTTGGATGAAAGCAATTGTAGCCCACAATTTTGGGATAATAATAATAATGATTATGATGGGCGGCTCTAGGCAAAGGCCTAAGTAGCTTATTCATTTAGTTTTTGCCTTTTAGCTTATTTTGTTTTTACACAGCCTTTTAAAACACAACTTTTTTTTTTTTTTTTTTTAATGGCTACCCACCCATTGTGGTGGGGTTGCCCTTTAACCCAAGGGCAAGGGAGTATGCTAAAAAAATTTTATATATTTTTTTAAAGTATAAGTTTACTTTAATCCACCTTTAGCAAAAGGCAATACTAGAAGGAAAAATAAATAAACTCCAAATATAAACTCAGATTTGACCGCGACTTAAAATATGCATATCTTTTTTATAACATAAAATAAAATGTTTTTTTGTCAAAACAAATTGATCTTTAACATTTCTTAAGACATAATAGAGGGTTTGAAACTATTCACCTCACTTAAATATTTAAATTAATTAAATAATAAAAAAAAAAACAACAACCATTCACTTTCCAAAGCCAGAATCCAAATAGATGGGAGCATAAAGTTTTTTGTTCTGGCTTCCTGTGGCTAACTCGGTGAGGTTCTTTATGGCTGATGCTGACTAAAGTTTCTAAAGATTCTATTTAGTTGGCCACTTTTGGTTGATTTGTTCAATCAACATTCAACATTGGGGACCAGAATTTCTTATCAACTAAGAAGTTCCATTTGGTGTGAAGACAGTTCTTCACAGAAATTCATGTCTAAAAGTTTTCCAGTACATAGCCCCTTTGGAATTTCATATTGCATTAATATGTTGGAAGGGTCCTATTCTGCTGTAGCTTGTTGTTTAAGAAGATGATGGCCAGAGTCATGATGACTGAGGACAGGGAGGTAGGGCTGAGTGTGTTTTATTATATGATTGTTTTATAGCCATGAATAAGAATCTTCAACTCCTTTTCAATGATTAAGTCTCAAATTTAGTCTTCCTGGATTTTCAGGACATTGATTTCATAGCCTACCTAAGGAGATGGGAGCAGAGGCCAGAGGGTTAAAGCACTGATTTTATTCGATTCTCGCCTTAAATGTACAAACGTAAGTACATTCTTCGAAGAAGATGAAGTCATTAAACCCATGGTATTATACAAAGCTGTAACCTTTGCTTCTTTCTGTAACTAATATTATGTCTAATGTCTCCAGGAAATGGCAGTTGCTTTTGTACATGATATGAGGTATTGTTCAGTTCACTGAGGTAGTTTCTCTGGTTAAAATTCATAAGAACATAATTTCCAAAAAATGAAAATGAAAATGAAAATGAAATTTCAGGTAAAAGTTGCTGCATGAATGTCATGTATAAAATATGGGGCTTGGACTTTGGAGACACAAAGCTTGTTCCATCAATAAAATACATCATAAGCAATGTGTTTTCAACAATAAAGAAAAACCCTTTCCTCAATATAATATTTAATTTCTAATTAATAAATCTGTAGATAGAATATAAAAAATCACAGGGAGAAAGGTTTTGTATACACATCAAATGTCTGGCAGGCAGTCAACTGTGGCTCCTGTAAACAAATAAAAACACAATGGAAAATGAGTTTAAAGTACTGAAAAATCATTGCTTGCATAAAATCAGGAAGACTTCATACATCATAGAATTGCATATGGTAATTATACACATCTGATGAGCTTTGACTTAAGAGTAAATGGTGCATACTCATGCTTGGAAATTACTTGCAACTGACAAATAGGGTCATTTTAAAATATAAAAAAAAAAATCCCAAGGCAACAGGCACAGAATTTGAGAGTAAATATCACACGTAGAAGGACTTTCACTGTATGACACCATATATTAACTAAACAATATAGCAAGCAAATACCTGTCTTAGCCCACCACCAACACTGCCTCCTGTCACAAGCATGGTGAGGAGAGATGTCACAGCACCACCACCAAGGTCATTACTTCCAGTACTCCGAATGGCAGTACGCATCGAACTGAGTACACTCCCATATGTAGTCGCATGCCCACGCTCAATTGCTTGGATGAAGCAGAAAGTCATGGCACCTGTTGATGTGATCCTTGATAGAGCCTGTCTCCATTAAAACATCGTATAACATGTTATTGCTGGTGTTGGTGTTATCACTGTTATCATCATCATCACGCCTTTTGATGTATAAAAACTTGTAGTTCTATAAAACATTTCCAAAGTGTCTGCTTAGATTTTCAAAAACTTACAGATGTATCAGCAGAGGTCTGATCATCATCGCACCCACTAAAGGAAATAACTTCTCCACCACTTGTTCCTTTCCATATACCTGATCGAGGGCGATGATCCTCCCATATATATTGTCCAGACCTATTACCAAGAAGGAAATTATAAGAACAGTAAAACATTTGGTCCCAAAGATATATTAAAATGGTATTACTACAGATAAAAGAGAAGGAAATAAATTCAGATAACTTGAACTTAGTGAATGAACTGAATAGAAATAGAAGTGTCATTTCATTTCTTTTCTTTTCTTTTCTTTCTTCTCTAAGAGTGTAATTTCAATTTTTCAAAAACCACATAGAACAAAAGCAAGGTTCTAAGAAATTGTTTAGACATTATTAAAATGAAAACAGGATGTCCATCTCTCTGGAAATTCAAATTTTCTGAAAGACTTTGGTCTTCCACTACACCACTCCCAACTGCTATGTGCTAATAATATAATTATAACAAAGAAAAACCTAACATATATATCTTTTTTGCTGAAACTTAATGTATATTTATAAACCTCCAAATGTATTTAATATAAACTAACCTGTTCATCCGGCAAAGGAATGGCAAATCTAGTACAGTGCCACTATGACAAGCATCTATTATTGCATGAAGCTTAACGCCAATAGGAAGAGGTCTGACAATTGTTGCATTGATCTCATCATCAACTATCATGCCCTGAGTTTCGAAGTCCAAAGGACATAGAGTTTCATCGTATCCATCCACTTCATCACCGTTATAGTTCCTCTGCCGTGAACCATGACCAGAATAGTGAAACACTAGGGAATCTCCTGGTTGGCAACCTTGAACAAGCCAATATAATGCCATCCTCATATTGTATTTAGTTGGAATTCTGTATGGATCAGTTTCTTCTTCTGCATTTCATATTTCAGGTAAGAATTACAACTCTCATGTTTTAAAATGAGAGACATCAAAAACTTAGGTTGCTGGAACAGGCAACAGCCATATGTCCTTCAATGATTTAAATTAATGATGAATGACATTTAAAAAATTGCAATAAACTCAGCAATTAAAAATTGGTTTCTTAATACAGAGTCTGCTTCTGCCTCATTTCATTGCCTGGAAATACTGAAATAAAATTGTTTACAAATTAAGACTTTTTTTATATAAATGAAGACCTTTGCAAATAGTATAACAGTGGCAACTCTCTTTTTCTTTCATTTGGTTATAGGCAGCACCAAAAAAGCTTCTTTTTTTTTTTTTTTTAATAATTTTTATAAGTGAAACTTATGTGGAAATTTATTTTTTGATACATAGATAAAGGGGGAGGGAAGGAGGGGGGCTTGAACCAATAGGCAGCACAAAAACACGAGGAAAATGTGGTGATTCCAGAGTTTGAACTAATAAGTGCTAATCCTTGGGGGTGAGAGGAAGGAAAAAGAGAGGGGGGGGGGGGGGGGGGGGGAGGGAGTCCTGATTATGCTCAACCCAAACACCAATCTAAGGTTGCAGTTCATGACTAGTTGAAAAGCATATTGCAAATCAAATCATGATAGGACACCTATGCTTTACCATGATTGGTTTGCGAAGTCCCAGCCCAAGCGTACCAAGCTTTGCTTTCTACCAGGTTACTTGTTTATACAGTCATGTTCTAGATAGAAAGAGCAAAAACCAAGTATTAGCACTTATTGGTAATTGGTTTTAACCATATCATACTATCATGCATAACTAACACTGCAGAAGATCAACCTGGAAATCAACACCTTGACATGGAAAATTAGATGCCTTCCATCCTCCATAAATCACAGATATGAACCCTTGGCAATAACTTTCAAACTCAAACAATACATAAATGGTTTATTCAATAGATTAATGCCAAGTGCGACCAAAATATAGTGATGCTTTGGATCTAACAACAGAGCTGGCTTTATTGCCTTGCACAGAATTAATCAATTATTTGTAGCACTATGCATTGAGTTATCCCAACGATCTTCTCTCCTAAGGCCTAAAGTTTTCATGCAAACCCTCAGCCACTTGTGGCACTTTTTGGATCTTGTAACACTGATAAATTGATTTCCTGTCATGCTTCTTGTTGCAGATTTGTGAAGAAATTTCATGAACAGAAGGCTTCCTCCTTCCTATCATGCTTCTTCTGGTAACTTCATTTTTTGCTAACCTCCTCAGGTAACTTTCCTGATGCTGACTGGTCAAAATCCTCTCATCTAGTATCATTGGTTTTTTTTTTTTTTTGTAATTTTTTTTTATGGGTAGCTCATCTAGTATCATTGGTTGCAGCAATGTTTTCTTTTTCTATTTTAAAAGAAATTATTCGGTTACTCTTTAAGCATGGTTAAACTACACGGAAAAGACAACCACTACTTTAACTACCACTAAACCAAATACACACACAAAAAATATCATCTGGCAAACAGCATTCACCAATAGAGCTCATTCTGAATATGTTATGCTCACTTATCCATAAATAGAGTAAATGACTCAAAGCCGAATGATGCACCACTAACCTATGACTCATTTACTAACACAGCTTGAATTAATGCCTAGTTTTCTTGAAGTCCATGTCTCAAAGAAGTCTCGTAGCGAATATACTTCTTTAGCCAAAAAAGGGTGCAACTGGATAGCCATAAAACCAAAGAGTACAGGTTCTCTTGAAAATACATACTTTGGGTTCAATGCACATATATAATCACAATTTACTGAGTGGTAGGATCTACATAAAAAATATTGAACAGTAATGATACAGACCGAAATTAATGATTGCATATGCACACTAACATCATAATTGACTTGATTTGAAATCCTTGCTTTCTTTACAGTTAATAAAGACATGTAAATACTTCCAGAAATTAATAAGAGATTTTATCTTTCTCGACTTTCAATGTCAAATGATTTGGTGTGCTTAATGCAGCTCAATTTAATAGAAACTGAATTCTGGATTGCAGGAAGCTAATGAAAATGCAATTGCTTTGGGTATGGAAAAGGCATTACTATGTCATTTCGTTGTGACTTCATTCTTGTGCTTTGTTTAGATATTTGGAAATAAGGGTTTTTTTTTTTTTTTTTTTTTTGGCTAGAGCTTATTTAAGCCACTAATTTGATAGAAAATTTATTTTTATGAAGAATTTTCTATCAAATGTGATTTTTAAAAAAACTGTATGCTACTGAAATAATATCTTGATCATGATGGGTGGAAGAATTAAAACATGGCATTTACTTACAAGTTGATAATACGCATATATAATATCCTGATCATGATGGGCAAGGCTTACGTTTTGATCACCAATTATGAACACAATCTCTCGAAAATCTCATATATTTGTTACTTTTTTATTTCCTTTTATGTATGTTACAGTCCAGTTGTAGTTTCTTTCTTTGTATGGGTTTGGATGGTCTCGAGTTTATTATAATGTTGATTCCCTTTTACACGTGCTGGAAAAGCTAAGTTTTTCTGTTTAAGAAGGTTAAAAAATTCCCATTTGAGATTCAGCTTTATATGTGAGTTTGATGGGAGCTTCATCTACAAGTACGCCCAAAAAGAACCAAATTTACATACAAAGAGATTCTGAAATCAAACCTAAAACATACTTTATGCATATGCACACAAAAATCTAAAGGAACCAAATTTATGAACTCGCATACAACCATAAACATACATAGTACACATACATGCATGACACACACAATACTGTTAAACTACCACTTATCCCAAAATCTTAAGCTATTATAAAATGTCGTATTTAATCATTTATGATTTAACCATTATCCTAACACTCCCCCATCATGTATAGCCCAGGCATTCCAGCAAAAAGTAAGACCTAACACATGAGATTTTTAACATTTTAAATGGAAGGTAGCGTAAAGACAGAATTTGAACTCGAGACTAGCTATTATTATTATTATTATCTTTTTTTTTTTTATAATTTGATATTTTGGGGATGCGGGATTCTAGTTGAGCTACTTGTCTCTTGGGCACGACTATCTATTATGATACCATGATAAGCTCCCACCGTTAAAAATTACGAATTTAATCATTTAACCATTATTTAATAGAAACTCTACTCTTATTCTAGTTGAGCTACTAGTCTCTTGGGCATGACTATCTATTATGATACCATGATAAGCTACCACTATTAAAAATCGCGAATTTAATCGTTTAACCATTATTCTAACTCTACTCTTAAGAGTGCATGAACATAATCACATTACAATAAGAGAGAGATCATACAAATATTCAAATGAATCCTAACCTTAAAAAAGCAAAAAAGCAATGACATTTATTTGCACGACATGGGGTGTACCTGTGAGCATGAGAATGGACTCTTGAGGAAACTGGAACTTGTTGATCAACAGGTACTTCATGCACTTCGCATCGTTGATGCAACCTTTAAGCTCGTGCCTCGAGTACCTGTACGATATCCCAACTATCACCGCCTTCTTCCTCCCATGCGCGTTCGGCGGGGGGCCCGGAGGCGCGTGGCTGTACGGCGACGGAGCAGGCGGCGGAGGCGCGTAGGATTGAGAAACAACCGAAGAAGGAGGAGGCGGAGCATTGCGATGGTCGGCGATGTGGGTGACGGCCTGGCAGAGAGCGCAGCGAATCGCCGTGGCTCCAGCTGGGAGCTGCAGAGGGGTTTGGCAATTGGAGCAATTCACTAGCAATGGCGGCGGCCTCATCATCATGGTGATGATGAATGAAAAAACTCAAAAGGGTATTATTATTGGGATTTAAAGTTTTGATCTTTGAGAGAGAGAGAGAGAGAGATACAGAGGTTGTTTGTACTTTGTCGAAGAAGAAAGAGAGAGAGAGAGAATTGAGGTTTTTTTTTGTGTTTTTTAATAAATGGATATTATTATTATTATTTTAAGGATTTTGTTTGTTTGTTTGTTTAATCTTAATCCAACGCGGTTATTATGTCTGCGGAGAAATTATTATTAATTATTAATTAACATTAATTAAGAAATTAAAAAGATATAACTTTATGAAGTTTTTTGATTGGAGGAAGATCAGGCTGTGAGTTGTAGCTTCTGGTTGGTTGGACTTTTGTTGTTGAAAATCCGACGTAAGAACTAATAAAAAATAACCCCACTACTTTCTACTACTTTCTAGTTTTTTGATTTTTTTTTTTTTTTTTGGTAAAATGTAAAATTGGCTCTCCAAGTTTTTTAGATTTCATTTTAGTCCTCTAACTTTTCCTTGTTCCATTTCAACATTCTAACTTTCAAGTTTATTCAACTTTTATTACATGTTGTGATTAATTTTTTAATTTTATAATTTTTTTTCAAATTTTTTAAATTAAAAAAATTAATTAATGATTGAAAAATATTTTTCAGATTTTTTTTTCAAAAAATTTTAACAAAAGTTAACGGAAATGCTTTAATTGAATAAATTTAAAACTTAGAGGACTGAAATGAACGAAAACAAAGTTAGAAGAGTGAAATAAAATCTGATGAAATTTAAAGAGTCAGTTTTGTATTTTAGCATTTTTTAAAGATATATTAGACATATTAGTCCAATATAATAAACTCAAGTTCATTTTTATTTGTATTAGTAGTTTATAGTTTAATCGCTTATATATATTCACATTAAAAATTATTGTAACACAGATTATTGCACTATACTTACATATGATCCTTAAAGAATTCCTTAGTTGGCATGGGCCGACAAGACTCCCTATAAATATTAGAGTATTAAGCATCAATTTTCGTGCTTAAGAATTATTCTCGATACAAAAATTACTTTTTCCTTTATTGAAGTCGACGCAAGAACTGCAATAACGAGAGAGTTGGGTTACAAATCGGACTCGCATTTTGTAACGCGGCGAGAAGAGATGACGAGAGAGTTGTTGTAGGGCCAGCCATTGACAGACTGGCCAACACACCACTACCATACCTCTTCTTGCTTTCTTTCTTTCTTTCTTTCTTTCTTCTTCTTTTTTTTTTTTTTTTTTGTTAAAAAAAACAAAACTTTGATTATTTTTTTTTGAAAGGAACTTTGATTATTAATTGTAAAATATATTTTTATAATAAAATATAATTTAAAATAATTTACTAATTTGTATGCTATTTTTAGTACTTATACATACTTTTAACTCTAACATAAAATTATATAATAAATGAACCTTGCACTCCTTTAAAAAAAAATTGTAATATACTTTTTTAATTTTGAAAATAAATAAGGGAGTGCATGATCAAGAAATTTATGGTTGGTTGTGAGGAAATGTTTTTTCCTGACCTTTTTAGGCCACTAAATGGAAGCAGTGCGGCATTTACAATAAAAAAAATAATAATAAAATCACCTTTTTACACCACTTTGATTTGACTGTAGTTTTGAAATACTTGTTTTCCATTCAATTGAGTCGATAGAAGTAATTAGTTTTCATTTGTATTCCATTTGGTAACGGCAAGCAGTTTGGTCACGGGTCGATTCCGGTCAGATTTGTACCAAACTTGAACTCGATTTAATGGCTTTGGGTCCTCAATAATTGGACTTGCTGAAATTGATTTGGCTGATTTTTGGGTCTATGGGTAGGTTGGGTCCATAGTTTGGTTGGACACCCCTAATTGTGAGCCCATATTTAGTGTTAGTGTCACATTCTCTATTGGCTTCAAGTAGTTATTTTCCAATTATAGGACAAGCACTTTAAGAGCATTAGCATTGACAAATGCTAAAGCCAAATCTAAAGGATATTTAGCATTTTTGGTCTCAAAACCAGTTGCATCAGAGGATTGCAAACAACACTATTGCAAATTTTTTTGCAATAGTGCTATAGTGCAATTCTAAATATAGAATTGTACTGTTTACAGTATTGCAAAAAAAAATTAATATTTTACTCATTTTTATACCCGAAATTTCTCTCTCATCCCTCTCATTTTTTCTGTTCTCTTCTCTCTCTTTCTTCTCTGTTTCTCCATCTGCTCTCTCATCTCTGAAGCTTCATTGCCAAAATTTCTCACCCATCTCACATAGCCTCTCTCTCATCTCTCATCGCACAGCCTCTCTCTCATTGCACTGGTGCTGGGTTTTGGATTTTTGAGGTTGGAGGTTGGATCAGCGTGGATCGGCGAGCTGGGTTTGGATCGGTGGGCTGGGATCGGTTGATGGCGAGCTCCGATGGTGGCTTTGGGGATATTTTTTTTTAATGGGTTTGCTCCGGTGGCTCCGGTGATGATTTTTTTTGAATGGATTTTGCTCCGGTGATGATTTTTTTTGAATGGGTTTGCTCCGGTGATGATTTTTTTGATCGGTGTGTGTGTGGTGATGGGATGCTGTGTGTGTGGGTTTGCTCTGTGTGTGGCTCTATGTGTGGGTTTGAATGGGTTTGCTCTGTGTGTGGCTATGTGTGTGTGTGTGTGAGTGTGAGACTGTTGAAAAGCCCAGGAAAAAACGGTTGGAAATAAATAATAAAGAAAGGTTAAAAAATAATATTTTAATGAGTAAAAGAGTGAAATAGAAGTTTGGGATGTAGGAGGTATTGTAAAATTGGATGTTATAATGATAAAGTGAGTTTTTGGAATGGTAAAATAGAGTAGCATTAGCATTTTTCAATGCTAATGCTCTAAGGCGTGACTCATGAATGTCACCGTGTTAATTACTTTTTTTTTTTTTTAGAAAGATGTTTATTACTTAATAACTCTCCTAGATATTGTTTAGTGTGGGTATAACCAAAATAAAAAGTAAATTGAATTTTATTTGGATTCTAATTATGCTTCGACTTTAATATAATATATCATTCATCTTAAAAATTTACATTTCCTAAATCATTTTCAATATTTATTATTCTAAATTTGTGCTATGTAATTAAATTTGAGTATTAATAAAATAAATGCATTTGTTTTCATGGATTAATTATTTGTAGTGGGCAATAATTATTTATGTACAATAAAATTTTATGATTACTTTTTGTAAAATCTATTTAAGAAACAACTTATTTGAAATATGATATTCTTGTTCAAACTGAGTTGTTTTGTTAAACAAAGTATAATAATAAAATATAAAAAAAAAAACCCAAATTTAAATACACACAATCAAGAAATTAGTGGAAATAATTAAATATTTTTCAATTTTATCAAGTAAAATGCTCAATATTCTTGATTATCATGTCTTTTTAATGAGATATAATCTTTTTTTTTTTTTTTGAGAAATGTAATGAGATATAATCTAATTGAAGTTTATTTCCCAAATATTGTATCACATAATAAGTATTATACACGAGGCATAATATAATTACTTACAAAATATTTCGAATGCAATGTGCATCGCACGAGTCATCAGCTAGTCAATACCATTATATAATATTTCAACCTATAAATAAACTATTTGAAATCATAGGGAAAAAGGTTTTGTATACACATCAAATGGCTGGCAGGCAGTCAACTGTGGCTCCTGTAAACAAATAAAACACAATGGAAAATGAGTTAAAGTGCTAACACCTCATTGCTCACATAAATTCAAAAGATATCAAACATCATAGAAATCTATATATCTATATATATAATAATAGGTGAAGCATAGAGAGTGTGAAATTGAATTCCAAATTAGAACTCTAATTATGTGCCATGTGTATAATCTAATTGGATTCTCAATTTTGCGCCACTTGTCCTAACCAAAACTCAAAAAAAAAAAAAAAAAATCTAATTAGATTATAAATTTGACTCCAATTTTGTGTCATGTATCTTATCTAAATTTTCTACTTTTTGTGCCCAAATAAATTATACATTAAAATTTAACACGGAAACCAAGAAAACCACAATGATAATGCTCATTGGCCTAAGCAAGAACATCTCACCTGCACACTTTTATGGATGATCTTAATAGAGTCTGGAGCTCTTCTAATCCCACAACTAGAACCAAGGAGTCCAACGAGAAAGACTATAAAAGTAAAACATCATCTCCTTCTAATTCCATATCATCATCCCATGTCTCCTCCTCTCTTAACCTTTACCAACTAGATCCACACACTGCCCTTTCCTCCTCGTTACAGATTTCTCAGAGTAAGGTCGAGTTCAAACACAATGTTCAATCCCACTCTTCCTTACTTCACACTCTCATACATTAGCACTTCATTGGCGCCTCCAAGAAGATTCCAAGCTCAATGATCAGTTCTTATTTTTTAATAGTTTTTAGTGTGTTTAGATTAAGATTTTGTTAATTTGTTTAAAGTGGACAAAAATATAATCATATATATTATATTAAGTTGAAGTTCAATTTTAGAATTCAAATCAAATCAAATTAATTTCTAAATGTAGTTTAATTTTGTGCTATGTGTCCAATTTGATTTTTAAATGTTGGTGTTAAGTTACCTCCATTCATAATGCTCAATGTGGAAACTGAATCTACCAAGATAAACATCTTATCATCACAATTGTTAATATTTCCGTGCGTAAGCACGGACTACTTGCTAGTTAATAAATAATTATACGCATATGATGAGCTTTGACTTAAAGAGTAAATGGTCATTTAATTTGTTATTATTTTTTATATCTAATGCTATACATGCACATCAATTTGTAGTAGATATCCCATGAATAGAAGTCTCTTATCCGTGGTACTTTTTGTGTTATACTTCATAATCTATAAATTACAATACCTAATATATAATATTTTTTTTATTTTCATTTTAAGATGAGATTATTTTATATAAAAAAAATATATAATAAATTATGATTAATCGACGCTCTGTTTGTTTTGGAAATAATGTTTTCTAGAAAATGAGTGATTTTCCAAAAAGTATTTTCTATAAAACTATCTCATTTTCCTATGTTTGGTAGAAACCTTAAATAAGTTAAAAACAATCTTCTAACTTCTCTTATTTAACTTGCTGAGAGATGGAGCCGTTTTTCAAAATAATTTAATAGAAAACAATCTCTAAAAATAAGTTATATTCTTTCTATTGACCAAAATAGTTTTTCTTTAACTTTTTTTTAAAAAAAAATTTTTATGCTGCCAAACACTAGAAAACATGAAAAATTATCTTTACACAATATTTTCCATCGAAACAAATAGAACGAGAGTATAAAATAGAATAAAAGTGACACAGTAATAAAAGTGAGACAGTTTTATATGATGTCGCAAATATAGAAAAAATTTCATGACACCCTAGATTAAGTAACAATATAGGAAGCAAATACCTATCTTAGCCCGCCGCCAACCCTTCCTCCTATCAAAAGCATATTAAGGAGAGATGTCACAGCACCACCACCACCAACACCAAGGTCATTTCTGCCCGTACATCGAATGGCAGTACGCATGGAATTGAGTACACTCCCATATGTAGTTGCATGCCCACGCTCAATTGCCTGGATGAAGCAGTAAGTCATGGCTCCTGTCGATGTTATCTTTGATGGAGTCTGCAATCTCCATAAAAACATCATATAACATCTTGTCGTTGCCGATGTCGGTGTTATTATTGTTATGGGAAAAATCTTGTTTCACACTCGCGATTGCATACTCAGTACACATTCACTCTCTTTTAAATTGTGTTTTCAAAACACGATTTCAAATAAAATTGTGAAATTATGTTTTTTTAATCATTAATATCGTATGTTATCATCATCTTCATGTCTTTTGAGCTATGATAACTAGTATAGTTCTATAAAAGATTTCCAAAGTGCATGTTCGCTTGGATTTACAAATACATACAGATGATTCAGCAGAGGTCTGATCATCATTGCAACTACTAAAGGAAATAACTTTTCCACCACTTGTTCCTTTCCATATACCTGATCGAGGGCGATGATCCTCCCATATATATTGTCCAGCCCTATTATTAACAAGAAGAAAGCGTAAGTTGTGGATAAGAAAAACTTTATAAAATACATAGTAATTTGGGGAAATGTTTTACAATAAATTATGTTGAAAAAAGAAAACTGAAACTCGATGAAAATATGAGTGTTAAGTATCATTTATATTTAGATCATCCATGATACTAAAAAAAAAAAAAAATTCAGATAGTATAATTAGATAACAAAGAAAAACTTAATATGTACATGTTATGTGTAATGTGTGTTGGAGTATGTGTGTTTCAAATACTTAAACTGTGGTTGTGTCCTACATTGGTTAGAAATGAATTTTTATTTATGTTTATAAACCTTAGCACAACGTAAGTGATAGCTTGAAAGATAATGAGCTAAGGGTTAGAGTTGGGCTTGGATTGAATTTAGGCTTGTCTCTATCTCTCTTGGGCCCCTTTCCTTTTCATTTCCTTTTAGCCCAATTCTGTTATGCCCATTGGGCATTAACCAAGTAGCCCGTTGGGGCATTTAATGTGCTGCCTGTTGGACATGCACAGTAACCGTTAGAGCAACCCATGTCCTCTCACTAGTTGGCTTATAAAACCCTCTATTCCCCTCTTTAATCTCTTCAGTTTTTTTCAGCTACACAGTCGCCTCTTCCCTTTCCGTTTTGCTTTGTTTTTCTGCTCATCTCCACTGAAAATTTCAGCATCAATTTTTAGTTTTAAGGAAAGGCAAATTAAGGTTGTTCCCAGTTCTTCTTGCTTGAGTGTGTGATCAACTTGAAGAAATCACTATAGTATAATCTTAGGGGTTGTTCGGCCAAGAGAACCATTCACACCGAGTTCTATTCTGGGTGGAACGAATCAACCTTTAAGGACAACGCATTTTGCGTGATTCTATAGTTTGTGAGATCTTTCTAACTCTATTTATTTACTTTTTAGCATTGCTAATTTTTTTTTTGGGTTAGTATTGTTGAATCAAAACTTGTCTATTTAGTCTCATTTTCCAACAATGTGTCCATGTATGTGGATAGTTTTGCTTCAAAGTTGATGTTATCTTTTAGCAATTGTAATCTTAGTCATCTAAATATGTTGGATAAGTACTCATTCTTATTGTTAATAAGAATGCATATCAAAATTTATAAAAATTAAAGTCTATTGTTGGTCTGATTTTTCCTCAAATTAAAACAAATTATTTTCTCTTTCCCATTGTACAAATCACTCTGAAAAAAAGTGTGTTACATGCTTAAGTCACCATAGCCCCACCAGTGAGATGTGTATTGCTTGCTAAGAATGAGGTGGCCATAATAGAACATTTATTAACTATAAACATGTTTAATATTAGGGAAAAATTTCTCTTACATTGTTAATATACACTTTGTACGCATAATATTCATAATTTCACGAGCGATGCCCATATTTTTATTATTATTGATACTCATATTTAAAATATGAAATAGGTGATGTATGTGTATGATGTAAAATAAAGTGCGTGTGATAATCAAAGCCTTTAATATCACTAACCTATTCATTCGACAAAGGAATGGCAAATCTAGTACCGTGCCACTATGACCAGCATCTATTATTGCATGAAGCTTAACACCAAGAGGAATAGGTCTGACAATTGTTGCATTGATATCATCATCAACAATCATACCTTGAGTTTCGAAGTCCAAAGGACATAGAGGTTCATCGTATCCATCGACTTCATTTCCTCTAGAGTTCCAATGTCGTGAACCATGACCAGAATAGTGAAACAACAGAGAATCTCCTGGTTGGCAACCTTGTACAAGCGAATTTAATGCCATCCTAATGTTGTACTTAGTTGGAATTCTGTATGGATCAATTTCTTCTTCTACATTTCATATTTCAAGTAAGAATAATTACCACTAGCGTGTTTTAAGAATTACCACAGCCATAACTAGTAAAGTTCTATAAAACCTTTATTTCGTATAGTAGGGTCTGCTTAGAAAAACTGAAATAAAACTATTTTCTAAATTAAATATTTGCTTTTATTGTTTCTAAAACAAAAGTATTTGCTTTTACTGATAGGCCTCTCAGTCAAGCAAAAACAAACATTGCACAAATCAACCAGAAAAGTAACAGCTTGACATGGGAATCCTCCAAAAATCGCAGATATGCAACCTTGGTAATAATGACAAGACCAACATATGGTGATGACCAACATATGGTGATGACCAACATATGGTGATGATTTGGATGTATCAACAAATCTAGCTTTATTGCCTTGCACAGATTTATTCAATTATTTGTAGGCCTATTAATGGAAGGAGCATATTTAAAATTATTTCAACCTTCATTATTTCAGATTTTTTTTTTTCTCATTTGAAATTTCATATTTTCAAAATTTCACTTTTGAATTTAATTTTGGCTTGATATATGAAAGTTTACTGAATTGGCAAATCTAGTCTTAAAAGCCACCCAATTATCATATTTTTAAGCAGACACTAGTTTTCCGCAAAAAGACCCAGGAAGGTCTCATTTTTTCTTAAGAAAGATGACGCCTCTAAAAGGATGTCTTCCATTTAATCAGCAGCCAAGGCCAAGACTAGAAGACAGAGTCCTACCATCACTAGGGATTCAAGATAAAGAGATAGCAAGCCAAAACGACCATGGGAGATGATTGTTCGGACATGAGATATGGACAAGTTTTAGCTTAGCTCTTAGAAGAAGGTACTCTCAAATCCTATTTAAAAAAGGCTCCAAGAAAGTTTGAGCATAGCAATTTGAATTCAAAACTTCTAATTAGAGAATAATTTTTTAAGCTTAGTGGTGACTCCAAACACCATTAGGTGATGAAGTCTAGGGTTTCCTACATATTCTGGGTGGTAAAACCAAGAAATTTTTTTTCCTTATTTCTATTTACCACACTTGTCATCCTAGGTCATCTATGCTTTTAGTTATCCCACAAATCTTTTCTCCGAACAAGACCAAGGCTCAAGCAAGATACAAGAGGCAAGCTCAATCGAGAATATACTAGCACATATAATGCTTTACATAGTACAAGCCAAATCAACCTAATATATGCTTAGACACATATCTACACTCTCACATTGTCACACATGAAATTTTGGTAGCAAAAGCAAGCTAAAGGATGAGGCCTTACTAACATACATATATACATAATGATCATAATTATGCTACAAATTACTACAATAAGGAAGAGATGAAACAAATCGTTATGATAAGAGTCACAGATGCATACATAGATACATGCCTACAAAGATACAAAGATACATACATACCGGTCAGCATGAGAATGGACTCTTGGGGGAAGTGAAACTTATTGATCAAGAGGTATCGCATGCATTTAGCGTCATTGATGCAACCTTTGAGCTCGTGCCGCGAGTACCTATATAATATCCCCACAATCACCGCCTTCTTTCTCCCGTGCGCATTGAGGGGAGGCCCTGGAGGCATGTGGTTGTGTAGCGATGGAGGAGGAGGCACGTTGCATAAGGGCAAAGTTGAAAAAGGAGGAGGAGGAGGAGAAGGAGGAGGAACAAGAGCAGGCAGCATATTGCGAGGATTAACGATGTATGTGACAGCTTGGCATAGTGCACATCGGATCGTTGTGGCACCTGCAGGGAGCTGCAATAGTGTCCGGCAATTGGAGCAATTCACTAGCATGGGCATGGTTCTTGATTTCTTGGTAATTTTGGGCCCAAATGGCATTATACTGAATTCCATGTGAGAGGTGTTACACTTATCCTCCTTACACCTAATATCATCGCCCAATTATGGGTGTAATTGATGATTAAACGCAGTTATTATTATTATTATTTTTTTTAAAATTATTAAACACAGTTATTTTAATTTGTTTGGTTAATTATACAAATTTTTTGCTGATAAATTTTGCAAATTACAAAGTTATAACTTACCAGAGTTAACTTTGAACTTTGATTGGAATAGCTTGGAACTTCATGTCCTGGTTGGACCTCAACTCTTATTAGAAATCCGATGTATTAAGAAGGTTTAACTCTTTCTTTTTGTTTTGGATTGGTCTAAAACTAAGAAGTAATTAAGAACCACAATGATAAAAACTAAAAAGTTGTGTAATGACACTAGGATTGTTACACACTTATAATTTATTTGCCACTGTATTGAGAATATATAGGAATCAGGAATGTAATTGATAGAACAAGTTGGACGCGATTGAATAAAGGAGTTTTACACATGTAAAATTGGCCTTGGTCAAAGTGGGCACAAATTTTGTTTTCATTTCTATAATATTCTATTCTAGTCTTATCTTTTTTTTTTTTTTTTTTTTTTTTGAGTAATATTCTAGTCTTACCTTAGGCAAAATAATGAAGTGGGCACTAGAAATTGGATATGCTTTGTGCTTTCTAAAATTCTATTAATTTATTTGGATATAAATAGATTTAATTTTATCATATAAATAATAATTGAAATAAATATTTTTCAAAGAAATAATTTGAATAAATACCAACATAATGATATTCAATACATATTCAATATTTATAGGATAACAAAATCAAATTCACTTATTTTAAAAGAGTTCATATATTATATTAAAGTCAATGCAAGATCATAATCAAAAATTGATTTTAAATTAGTTTTTGATTGTTGTCTAATTTTATGCTACTATCCTTTTTTTTTTCCCGAACAAAATGCTATGTGTCTAATTTCATTTTTTTAATTTTGGTACCAAGCGATCCATTCTTAATACTCAACCTAAAAACTGAGATAATCGCCTCACTCACCTAATTAAGACCATATCATCATCACTATTGTTGAATGTTTTCGTGTATATGCATGCATTACAATCTAGTGAATATAGTTTTAAAAACTTTGTGCGGTGGATATGTTACAATCTTCCAAAATTTATATCACACTTGGGAGGATATGAACCATATAATTTGCTTGTAGAATTCTTTATATAAGGAGATTTTTTTTTTCCACACTCCATTGACATAAGATCCGGAAATTGAATCCCTATTAAAACATAAATAAATTTACTTTTCAACATGAGAGACAAGATGGAGGGGTAATTTATACAGCCCTCGAACAGACCCATAGATTCTTTTTATAGCCTTATGACACTATAGATTCTTTATCAATAAGTTTAGAGTCACCAAAATTGTCATAAAAAATTCATAATTATTGAGGTGGTAAGTTATACAACCCTCAAAAAGATCTATCACTTTGAATCAAGTGCCAAGAGGTTGTGGTTTCAAGTATCAAATACTGACTCGAACTTCAAAATGTAGAAAACATGGTAATGAGGTTAAGTAGCGGTACTCCTTGCTATGCACTGGTGGTACCCAAGGGAGTAGTTGTATGTCTTGATATGCACTAGTGATACCCATGAGCTTACCAAAAAGCCCAAGTGACAATGTACCATGGGGTGGGGGGTGATGACTACACAAGCGAATCCCCCTTTTTTTTTTCCTAGAAAATAAAAAAGATGATAAAGTGATGTCAATGGGGAGCCTAGATAAAAACCAATAAAAACTTACTAATGCAACTATATTATGAAAAATGTCATGCAGCATTACTCATTCTTTAATTGTTATGTTTAAATGGTCATTAAATAATTAAAAAAGTTGAAAATCCATACGAAAAAATATATGGCTGCAAACAAGTTGAATCAAGTTGAATTTTAAAATTTTATGATTTTTTTATTAATTTTATCTTAAACATGAGCCAAAATTGGATTGAGCTCAATTTCACTACAAACAAAATTATATGTTCAAATTTGTTTACATATTACTTGATTATTAACTTATTATTTTTCTATAAATATTAAACACTACAACTAAAATTCTATAAAAGAAATATTATAATCATACAATGAGAATTAATAATTATATTATATTTGAGTGAGGAAAATACAATTTAGCCCAAGCTTTAAATATGGTAAAAATTTGCAATTTTGTCTTAAAATAAAATCCAAAAGAGAAGTTGGGAACTCATAGGCCTTTGGGTTCACAAACCCGGCCCATGAACACAGGCCTCAAAGAGAAAACATAAACCCTAGCGGCCTCTCTCTCCCTCTGTGTCTCTATATATAAATACATATATATAAAGCAATCAACGAAACGATACGCTTAGCTTGGCCGCTCGTGAACAGAGAGAGTTCATCTTCTAGGGTTTCCAGCTCCTCCTAAGCCCCAACCAAGATGGTACTCTCTCAGCTTTGTGATGTTCAAGTTTGAACTGGAAAATGGATCTGATTTATGTTTTTCGCATTTGGGTTTTGAGAAAACTGTTAGATTTTAGCTTGAAATCGTGTTTGCTTTCATTTTTCCCTGTTGTTTGGTTGCTGAGAAAATAATAAAGGAGAAATATTTTTGGTTTGTTTTTTGTTTATATGATATTATTATGCTTACCCATATGCTGGTTTAGCTTGAATCTGATGATTTTTTCCTGTTTGGATGTTATTATATCGTTTTTTTTTTTTTTTTTTAATATTTGATTTGAAATCAGCTTATTCAAGCCAATTGAAATAGATGGTTTAAGTAGCGTAGAGGCTTTGAATCTATTAAAGATTTTCTGGGTTGTTTATATTTTGTTGGAATTTTTAATTGCTGAAGTAAAGTTAAAAGAAAATAACTCAATCCTGTTTGAACAATAGTGTTATAGATGATTGTCTTCTTTTTACCCAGAAGACAATGGTTTAAGGTTTATATGTTTTGATGTGCTGTGATGGTGTGTATTGGAGTATAGGGTGGTTCTGTTTGTAATGGTATGGAGATCCTATAATTGTGGACATGCTATGCTGGGTGGTAACTAAAGTTGTGATTCCAATTGGGTTAATATGAATAGGTTTAACTGATTTTTTGGGATGTGTACATTTTGCTTCTGAAAATGTCCATGCAACTTAAGCGTGGTAGTACTTGTGCACTGCTTTATGGGTCTACTTTGTAGTTTGATATCCTAGACTGCTGTTTTATTGTCCTATTTTTGTGAAAGCATGTGTTGTAATCTGATCTATGTGATTTCTTACTGATTTTGTATGTAATGAGATGACTTATTTCATAATTTTTTGGAAGTCTTTCTTTTATTATACGAGTAATAGCAGTGTGATATTTTTTTTTCCCTTGAGCTTTTGATTCTAGTGTTGTTTCTTTGTTCCTGTTTACCAGTAATGGATGTGTTTATTGTTGGTTGATATTAATCATAGATATGAAAATGACTATTTCTGGGTTGCCTTTTGATTTTTTTTTTTCATGGTTTGTGCCTTACCTTCTGTCTTGATCATTCTGATGGTATGCAGACTAAGAGAACCAAGAAGGCCGGTATCGTTGGGAAGTATGGTACGTTCTTCAAATAAGTTTACCTCTTTGATATACATCTCTTGAAATTTATAGATCAATGCGAAGATGTGCTACTCTTTTTTGCATTCACACTACTAGGCTAGAATAATTGTAGATGATAGGAAAAAAAAGGTTAATGTGGTGTAGTTAGCATTGTAGGTTGGCTATTCCCTCTTCTGAGTGGCTGCTTTGTGGTAAATAATCTGACTTGCTGATGAAATCTCACATTTGATTTTATGGACTAAATTTTGTGTGGCATTCTGTGCTTAATATTACAAATTCTTGCAATTGGTGTTGTATCATTCACTCAGGAATCAGGATGCTGTCAAAAGTTTCATTTTTCAAATACTTGTGGAAAATATATAGAAGCCATGAATGCAAACTCAACTTAAACAAATTGAAGGTTCAAAACCTAAACAAACCCAATGTTCAAAACCACAAAAGGAGGACCTGACTTATATAAAATCATGGACCAGCATGTGGCCAACCCAATCTACACTCCCAAACACTGTTACTTTCTAGCAAATTGGCAAGATTAATATAAGAACCCAACTGGATAAGAACCAATCACATCTTTTATGATTAAGGTTTTACCAGCATCTTTTATGATTAAGTTATTGTACTTATATTGTTATATTTCAGGGACCCGATATGGTGCTAGTTTGAGGAAGCAGATTAAGAAGATGGAAGTCAGCCAGCACAGCAAATACTTCTGCGAGTTTTGCGGGAAGGTATACCCCCTTGTGTCCATCTCTTATTGTTGAGTAACTATTTAGATGCTGGACTCTGGTTAATGGCTTTACTGGAGTTCCATTTAAGTCTCTGCTTTAATTCAAACTATCATTTTAATGAATGGTGTAATTTTGCAGTTTGCAGTGAAGAGAAAGGCTGTGGGCATCTGGGGTTGCAAGGATTGTGGAAAAGTGAAAGCAGGAGGCGCATACACATTGAAGTAAGGATTTTTCTCGAAGCTTTGAGTTTGTTATTCATTTAAAACTTTGGTAGTTGAGGATTCTAATTTCTGCTTTTCTGCTTTACTTTGACAGTACCGCAAGTGCTGTGACTGTTAGGAGTACCATCAGAAGGCTGAGGGATGCGACTGAGAGTTAAACTGCATTTTCTTGTTCGTCTTAAATTTTGACATTATCGTTCTCAATGTAGTTTTTGTTAAAGGATGTTAAACTGAGTTGGGAGTATGTTATTTTCATATTTTGTTAGATGTACTGATTCAGACCTAGCAGATTCATCTGGTTTTTCTGTTTATTATTAATTTTTACTTTAAAGGCTGCAGCTTTGTTTCTCTTCTGTCTGGGTTTGCATGATGTATGAGATTAAGGTTGATAGGCCATCCTAAAGTGTCTAATTAGTCTTTTATTTGCTAAACGCATTAGAGTAACTCTCTTCTCTTTTATATGTTATTGGATCTAATGGAAATTCATTATTGAAATTTCTTTATTGCCTACCAGTTATAAATAATAATTTATCACTTAAGATTTGTTGTGAACATATTTTTTGAAATATAATTTGTGTCTTTAAACCTTGCCAAAAGCTCATTCTGAAACTCTAAAATGTTCTTTTTTGGTCCTTAATCTTTGTAAATGGTGTTTATGGTTAAGGACAAAAATAGGAACAAAGAACTTTTTCCAATTATATAGGAATGAAAAAAAAGAATAATATATATTTTTTATATAGTTTTGAGTAGAAAATGTGAAACATTTCTACTCAAAACAGAATTGGTGTTTTAGGATTTTAGTTGTTTTTGCCTCAATCGTACCGCTAGTATCTAGTGAACACATGCTTTGGTTCTTTATAGGGATTGATATCAGCAGTATTTTATTAAATAATTTTCCAATTGTTTTATTTTCAATCGTTAATTTTTGGGTAATGAATGAATCAATGAATATAGGTAATTCTTTTTTCTTTTTCATGATGGTTGTTTTTTGTAATACCTTCATTTTCAATGGTTAAATACCATGAATATTTTTAATAAAAAAACTCAACGAAAAATCACCCTGGTGAGGCATTTTCACCATTATGAATGTATAATCTGCTGTTGACGCGCATAATTTGATGCGTTTGCAAATGGTTTCACTAGAAAATGCTGTAGATTAGTGTAATGTATTCAGGGTTTCAACCAGGGCAGTTGCATTCAGTTTGGTCATGTAGGATTTGTATCTGTTGGCAAGAATCATATACGTAGTTTGTGGATTACCATCTTCCTTTTCTCATTCCAGTTCCTTCAAAACGCAGCAACATGGATCATTATTTATTCTAATGTTTGGTAGTGCAGAAAATTCATAAAAAATATTCAATCACTTTGCTCGGTTTATTTATTCTTATGTTTTCCTTTTCTCATTTTTGGAACCTTAAAACCTCTTTGAAGTTCCGTGCGGGTATTTTTGTTTTACACTAATTGTAAATACTCTATTTGCCTTAAATTTTTGGTCCTTTATTCTATTTTGAGTTATCTCAAAATGAAGCACTTTTTTTTTTTTAAATTAATAAATAAAATTCGTATCTTATCTTTTACTTTATTTAAAAAGTCAATGTCATTCTTTCTCTATAGTTTAAATTAATGAAAGTAATTTGTGTATTTTTAACTGACAAATAATACATTAAATGATATTCTCTCAAACAAGACCAACATTTTGGAATGGAGGTAATAGTAAATACATTAAGACAAAATGGAGTAACCATATTTTCCTCCTAACTAGACATACAACCACGGGAAAACTAGAAATGCTTAGGGTTTCTTAAAGATTGCAAAAAAAGGTACTTTTTTTTTTTTGGATGGCCACAAAACAAGGTACATTTAGCAAATTATGAACCAGAGAATTTATAGCTCTACAGATTTGAGATTTGGGATAGAAAGCAAAAGGAGTAACTTGACTGAGGATAGGTTCTAGAACTCTGAAATCATCACTTTCCAAAATGAATGCGCAAAAGCCTGCTTCTTTTGCTTTTGAAGTAATAACCAGTAGAGCAACTTTGGCTTCTACTCAACTTAGGTCACCATGATAAACGTGACTACATGGTACATAGTGATCTAGAACAACAACGGCCAAACATGTGTGATCGAGCCTAATGGTGCCATCAAAACTAACTTTTAAACATTCCTAAAAAAGGGAAGGTGGAAAATACACCATGTAACTTAGAAGAGAAGTAACATAATAAATTAGAGGCAAGAGAAAATGCATGTGAATATCTTGAATGCAATTAAAGAATATCTTATTTATGAGTTGTATGCAACTCCAACGTTTTTTTCACTTGAACATGAGAACGATATTTGCATATCTATCTTCATTGTTAGGATCCACCTCTCTCTATACCTATGGTCGAAAATGTATTACGTCTATTTTTATGCATACCACGAAAATGTTTGTCTAAAAATACATGATTTAATAGTCGTATACAGCTTTCCTCTTACACAAATGTCATAACATTTACCCATTGAGTAAGATTCACACCTCTCAATACATATGGTTGAAGATGTTCCATTATTTCAACTTTCATTCATACCACAAAAACGCCTGTCTAATTTTGCATGCATTCACACAGCCCCATCACATTTACAACATCTACCAATAATTGTTCTTTGGTTTACATTATTTTGCTCTTTAAAATAGCAATAAAAACGTCCCCAACTACTAATTATAGTATATGCTCTGAGTCTTTCACGCAACACCTTTCTTGAATGGCATGAAATCAGTAAGTAGCTTCCACCAAATGCTCTGGAATCTGGATAACATTATTTTGCTTTGGTAGGTTCAGTTTCCATATGGACACGAGAAGCTACTCTTGCCACATTCTTAGCAAGTGTGAGAAGCATGAAGTTTGAACTTGGCAGAGGCACCTATATGACGCATCATTTCAAAGTTTTAATGACCAACATCAATGTACCGCTATGAATCATATATCAAGGATACGAAAAATCATTAACACATTGGCTAGAATAAGGTTACCCAGGCACCAACATGAACAACAATTTAGCTACAAAAAAATAAAATATTCTATTATAATTTTTTTTTTTGGGTTAATTTTTTTATTTTTTTTTTCAGGTTGGGTGACTAGACAATTTGTTACCTCCAATAAATACCAGCAAATTCACATCAATAGTGGCTGGTTTGAGGTTTTACCTAGGCACCAGCACTTTATATTACATCTACCTGATCTTTACAAAAATGTACTTAAGATGGAACAGCAAAAATGAAAAATATGGATGCCATCACCATCCACCCTCTCTATCTCCTCTCTATGTATACACAATCTTCAAGCTGTATAGATGACCGTTGCACACTCTTCAGTAATCTTCCGTACTACTCACAGCTTTCAAGAGGCTCTACAAATCAAATCGTCCCCTCAAGGCAAGGGGCCAAGGAGACTACATAAAAACACAAAGCTACTTGTTGAAGAAAACAAACATAAGCCACTGTCCTGATGCTGCCGTCTTGCACATTAAAAGAGCCAGAGCGGCAGTTGGGCGCGTCACACAATTGGAATTGGAACATTGTTGTTACTATTATGGTGCATTTGTTTTTGGACAGCCTTAACTGCCGCTACTCTAGCTGCATTAGCTGCCCTATTGGCTGCTGCAACTGCCCTGTTGACCCTTTCATCCACCTTGGCTACATCATAGGCTTTGTCTGCTGCTCGCCGAGCTTCCTGATTGTAAACGGAATCACAGAACTAATCAGAAAAAAAGACCATTACTAGTTATTTAAATTGCTAATTAACTTTCTGCAGTTTGTTATTTTGTTTCCCCCAACTGCAGTGCTGCCAAAATGCCCTTTTCAAGTTTCATTCTTAGTTATAAAACAGTAATATTACAACAGTAACAAGTTTTTACTATACTAAATAACATAAAAACAATCTTTGAAGAATAAAATGTTAAAAAAGTATTGAGGATAAGTAGAGAATTGTAATAATTGTAAAGTATCTTGCTTCAAGTAAACAAATTCAGGCAGAGAATATTTCTTTAAATCATCTTGAACAAAAGAGTCGGACCCAATAACTAAGTGCTAATAATGTGCATGGAAAGCAGGACGTGTATGACTGGTGATTCATATCAACAGTAAATGGAAAATGAACCATAAATCACAAGGATCATAGCCAACACAACATGATCTTTTCCTGCCATAAGATAAACAGCCAGGGGTACAAGAAGATAGGATCATCCATGGTATGATTGCAAAACCATGACATAAATAGACATCAAATTATAACCATCAGTAGCTAAGATATTTACATCAAAGACTTGCACTGGAGCTTTACATTATTAAGTTAGGAAGTAAGGAGTACCTGCACTGCATTGAGTACTTTTGAATGATAAACA
Organism: Quercus gilva; assembly: GCA_023621385.1. Classification (NCBI taxonomy): domain Eukaryota; kingdom Viridiplantae; phylum Streptophyta; class Magnoliopsida; order Fagales; family Fagaceae; genus Quercus; species Quercus gilva. Next base: position 26,821,067 of record CM042476.1, read on the forward strand.
GCAACAGGAGATACAGGATGGGTGGTGTTCTGTGTGCTTGGAATGTCAAGAATTCCATTTTTCCAGTGACCAGCTTGTGTTTCACCATTTCTGAATGTGTACATTCCAAGCCCTTGCCTTCTACCCTCATGCCAAGCTCCTTCATATCGATGCCCATTTGCAAAAGAATAGAGCCCAAACCCATGCATCTTGTCCGCAAAATATTCTCCAGCATATGTGTCCCCATTTCTTAATAAAAGAAAGAAAAGAAAAATTGATGAGTATATAAGATGATTCTTTTTTAGTGCTGCAAATTCATATGCACAGATACAAAATCAACTATGAAATTCACTAATTGATACTCATTAGATAAGTTGGCGTGTGTCCGTGGGTGTGCTCTCTTGTGATATTATTTTTATAATAAAAAAGGAAAAAATCACATTAACAAACTACTAAACTTTGGAAACACAAACTTAAGGTATAAATAAAAGAGTCTACTAGACATTGGAGGAGAGAAAGGTAAAGTAATCAAGGTAAACATTTATTCAGCAAATAAACACTGGATCAGGTATAAAGTGTTATTTATTTAGCAAACTCAAATAGTAGAAATAGACCTTTCTAGAATTTACTTGTGTTTGAGAAAAACTGGTCTTGCTTTAACTCCAATATGTAGCCAAATATTGTTCATTAATAAGAAATAGTGTGCTATCCATTTTTCCAACAGCCACGAGTTAACAAAAACCAAATATTTGATAGCAAATGAGGAAATGTAAGTTCTGAAACTAGCATTAGCTCATTTCATCTATTTGGGAATGCAAACTATATTTCAAAAAATGTAAAGTGAAAAATCAACCATAAGTGCATTTTTCTAACCTCACTTAAGAAACATAATAAATAAACACATGATAAATTATACAAATGGGAATTCATTCATATAATAATATTGATACCATTGGCTCATTGTTGTAATCATAACTAATCATTATGTTGCTCTGATAAGCATAGCATTATTTCATAGTTACTTGTGCAAGTGCAACATTTAGAATTCAAAACCAATAATGACTTTTGAGTTCTGATTTTATGTTACCACAAAAAATCAAATCAGTCATCTGAAGAAGTGATAGTGCAGATGCCATTGTCTTGAAAAGCATAGTGTGAACAATAATTACCTATGCTCAAACCTTAAATGGACAATATACACTATTGTGAAAATAGATTAGTGTCTTAAAAAGCATAGTTTTGGACTTAGGATGATAGATATACGATTTGATAATAGACAAATCCAACTCAATTTCATATTGTCTCTTGTCTAGACGGGCCAAGAGCCTTGTAGCTCAATCAGCATTTCTTAGTGTTTCCAACGGAGAAGTCTAGGGTTCAAATGCCCCTTCCACCATTGTTGAAACTATACACAATTTTCTCTAATCTAGAAGGACCTGACTGTAATTATGATCCACAAATTCATCAACCCCTAAAAAGTAAGAACTCCAAACAAATTGCCACAAGAGAGTGCTAAAAGATCAAAACATATGCTCAATTATTGAAGCTAGTTCTAACAAATACAACAAAATCAAAGCACTCAATAACCTACAAGACTTCATAAACTCCATGCTTTAACCATTGATTACAAAAAAAAAACAACAAAAAGAACAATAATTCAATAAATCCATTTACCTGAAATGGTAATGCCCAAGACCATGCTTGACACCCCACTTGAACTCCCCAACATATCGACTCCCGTCCTCGCAAGTATGCACTCCACACCCATGACTCTGCCCATTAGCCCATTCTCCAGCATAAACATCCCCTGTATAAAACCGATACACCCCAAACCCCTGTCGAAGCCCCTGGCGATACTGTCCCCGATACCGGCTCCCTCTAGCCCAAGTCTCAACTCCATATCCATCATACTTCCCATCCACCCAATCCCCCTCATACCTCCCACTCATATAATAGTAATACACCCCACTCCCTGAACACTTTCCCTTATACAACTCACCCTCATACACGTCCCCGTTGCTAAAAACCTGAACCCAACAACCCGAACTCGCTCTCTTTTCGGGTTTTGGCCGAGACCCAATTGACCAAAACACCGGCAGAGGAGGTCTAGATATGGAAGAAGCTTGGGAGAGCTTAATTGGGAAAGAACGAGCAAGGAAGAGACGAATAGAAGGGAGGCGAGGGAGAGCGAGGTTGAGAGAGAACAAAAGCGCGGCCGAGAAAGCGAAAGCGGAGAGAAAGTCAAGGAGGAAAGAGTGGCTCGGATGAGAAACCAAGAAGTAGAAACATGGAAGAGAAAGCAAGAGAATGAGGCGGAGATGCACACGCAACCGCCGAAAGTGCTTGACTTTCCGAAGGGTGCGAAAAACGAAGGTTTTCACGGCGAGAGAGAGAGAGAAAAAAGATGGGTTTTGCGAGTTGGCGAATTGCGGAGGTGGGTTCGAGTGGAATTGGTAAATGGTGGGAGATTTGGAGAGAGAGGACGAGTGGGTCACGAGGGTCGCTCGCTTGTACGGCGTGGAAGACGAGGAAGAAGATGGAGATGGAGACGGAGGGGCAAGAGGGTCATTTTGCTTCTGATGATGATGCTGATGTTGTATTTGTTGTTGTTGTTGTTGTTGTAATTGTTGCTGTAAGAACAATTGTTGTTGAGACAGAGATTGGTGAAGAAAAGAGGGTTGGGGCTGTTTGTGATGGTGAAGAAGATGAGTGGGAGTAGGAGGAGGGAAGAGAAGAGGAGGGGATGGGTTGAAATCGGAAGAGATGCCACTGCTTTCTTTTCCGATCTGAACTTCCGATTTCTTTTGATGCATTACATATATGAATGATTGATTGAATGAAACAATAATACATCAACAACAACAACAACAAAAAAAAAATACCTTAAATTCACCAAAGAATTTTTTTTTTTTTGCTTCCTCTTTGTTTCTTTTGTGTTGGTTTGGTTTGGTTTGATTTGAATTTAAATGGGTTTTTGTGGGATTGGGATTGGTTTTTTTTTTTATGAGGGGGGAAATGTTTGTTGGTGGTGTTGTTGGTTGAGAATGGTGTTGGTTTGTTTGCGTGGGGAGAGGGAGAGAAGGAGCGGTGTATGCGAGGAATTTATGGTTTTGGAAAGGGAGGAGGGATTTTGAAAGCAGAAAGAGGGTAATAGTGATACCCCAAATGGGCTATGAATCTATGACCGACCTCAATCATCTGCCCTTAAAGGCTTCAACTCCTCGAATTGGGAAGGATGTAGTTTTTCACATTTTTCACCTTAACCACTCACATTGCCACTCTTTTTCTTTTTTGGATAATATTTTCCAAGTTATTAGGGTTTTTTTTTTTTTAATTTTTTTTTTTATATCCTCTCTCTTTTGGGTTTGCTATAAAAATATATTTTTGAAAATTCTAGTCTAATTTTTATTTTTAGATGATAGAAAAATTCTAGTCAAGTTTTGACAATAAATCCGTTGTACAAATTTGAAATTTTTTTTTTTTTTTTGTGGCTAAATTGGATATTTAGTCTTTACATTTAATTTTTTTGTTTCAACATCGTCTTTATACTTTAAAATATTTCAAAAATGTCATCATTATTATCTAATTGATAAAAAATACTTGCATAGCAAGCAAAATTTATGAATTTGAGGGTCACTTTGGTGATGTGGAGTTTATGATATGACATTAATTCTTTTTGTTATGTTTGAATTTTCTATCTATTAAATGATTTTAAGGATATTTTTAAAAAATATAAAAGTATAAGGGTTGAAATGAAACATAGTGAAGTGTAATCACGATTTTGAAACAAAAGTTAAAAGGTTAAATACTAACCAAAAATGTTTTAGAAATTAAACCAATATTTCATTTAATAGTTACGCTTAAAAAAATTACAAGTAGTATTGTTTTCCTTGTCAACTAAGAAATAGAGGTTTGATTGTGAAGTTGTTATTTGACATAAGTGTTGGTTCTTTTTTTCTTGCTGTTTGTTGACAATAATTTTAATAATGAGAAATATTAATTACATTACCATTAAACTAAGGTATATATATTTACAATAACTTATTAAAATTTAGAATTAAGAGAGTTTGGAAGAGCGTTTTAAATATTATCTAACATAATTCTATTAGCAAAGAAATTATACTTTATGCCAAGATTTTTGTAATTTAACTAACATTAGTGATTCTAATAAAAACATACATCCTTCTCAAAAAAAAAAAACCATGGTTCAAATCTCCATCTTTTTTTTTTTTTCTTTTTTTTTTTTTTTGAGAAAGAACTCTCCATCCTAATCCTAATGTAACCATCAAATTATAAAAATAAATAAAAATATATACTTTACCTATTACATCATTAAGTGCAATTATAAAATTTCAACAACTTTCTTTGATTTTAATGAGAGAAGAATCCGTATGAAATTGAACTTCAAGACCTATGAAAGAGTATCAAGAACAATTCTTTAACAAGTCAACGAGAGAGAGATGCATGTCTAGATCAATAACATGCAATTCCATTATTATTGATTTGAAGTTTTGGCATTAATTTTTAAAACTGACTCGGTAGTGAAAATTTAAGAATAACTTCAAGTTTGAATTTTCCCCCCTCTCTTTATTTAAGATTCATTTATTTGGTGAAAATAAATTAATGTAATTTCTAGTAAGAGTGTATAACATTGAACCAAATTCCAAATACAAAGGTTAAGTTAATGTTATTTATGGTGCCTCAAAAAAAAAAAAAAAAGTTAATGTAATTTATGGATCGAATATTCAATTTGTCTCTACAAACACAAGAAAGTGAGAATACCATAGATCTATGCTAGTCAGTGACTCGGTAGTCATACGGTCATACCACACGTTCTCTGTGCAGCTGTGCTTCTTTGATAATAAACGCCAAACTTGCATAACTGTGAATCTGTGATCTAAAAAAAATATATATATATATCATTTTGGGAATTTTATTTTAAATTTATAAGTTATTTATTTCACACACACATACATATATATATATATATATATAATGCATGTGAGAGGCAAAATTCCATTTGTTAGCAATTATTATCCAATCCTTTCCGATTCATATCTTGGTTTTTGCTTCTTATATTAACTAGAACTAAAATTAGTGTATAACCTTGTTTATATGCATGGATACATTTAAAAATAATTACAATTATTCACATATATGAGTTCAAATTTAATTTAATATTAGAGTTACGACTTACACCTTTTTTAAATCAAGAATTTCTAAAATGTAATATATATACATATATATATATACACACACATATATAATCTAATTAGATTTAAACTCTTTGGTTTTTGCTCCTAATGATTTAGGTGCCACAAAAATTTAAAAATTTGATAGGAGATGTGGCACAAAATTGAACTCTAATTTAGAATCTAATTATTAGATTTAGACTCTTCGATTTTTGTACCTAGTAATTCACTTGACATAAAAATTTAAAAATTAGATGGGACACATGACGCAAAATTAGACTTTAATTTAGAATATAATTAGACTTCCTCTAAAGTTTTGACTTTAATTTTATATATATATATATATATATATATGTATGTATGTATGTATGTATATGATATTAATTATTACATAGTAAAATTTAGATATAGTAGTTCTTTAGGTGCAATATATTAGGTTCCTTAATTAAATTTAGACACATGAGTACATGACTAACAAACACAAACGATTTTATTTTTTTAAGGACGATTAAATTCAATGAGTGGAGTTGTGGTATGCCTTTGTGTTAGAATCCCTTTCCCTCTCCCTTGTGTGTGTGTGTGTTTGTTTCTCCAAAAAAAAAAAAAAAGTATGCAACTATGTGTTTGAATTAATAATAAGACTTGACAATGAAATATTTCTTAAAAAAAAAAAAAAAGAGTTTGAATTTAATTATGGAATCTAATGTACTCAACTTAAGGAATTGTTTTGTATTTAAGTTTTACCCTATCATTACTACCACGTTTCATAATTTTAATTTAGATGCAAACTGCATTTATATTAAATCTTTTTTTTTTTTCTTTTGCATGGTAAATTTAGAAATGTATTGGTTTTTTTTTTTTTTTTTTTTTTTTTTTTTTTTTTTTTTTTTTTTTTTGAGAAAGTAGAAATGTATTGGTTGATTGCAAACAATATAGGAAAAGCAAAGAAAAACATATTAGGAAATCTAACTTTATGATGGTGGACCGAATTATTAACCATCGATTTTGTCCATGTTCCACAAAATTGTTTCCAAATAACTTTGTCAAGAAAATTACTTGAGATGGAATGAATTCGAACATTTAAAGAGCAATTAAACAATGCCAAGTTTCTACTTTCTACTGCACAAAGCCACAAACATATAAATCGTTGCCATATTTGTTTTTTGTCCTACTATGGAATAAACTAAAAATGAGGTTTCTAATTTTAAAATATATCAGTCGGCGGATAAAATAATCCACAACTATTTAATTCGATTGAAAATAGTTGAATCCTAAAAAGAAAATAATATAACTATAAAACTAAAAAGTCTTCTAGTATTATTAAAACCCATTCAACAATCTTGCAACTTCTGCCGGCTTATACGTTTATATATATTATTTTTCATAAATTTTCATTGAAATATTATTTTTATGAATCAATTATTGAATTTTTATACTCTCTATACTTGCAAAATATCAAAATAATTAAAGATTAATGATTATCTCATCATAAAATATTTAAATTTTAAGTTTTTTTAATTTTAAAATTATATACAAAATATTACATGAAAGTTACTTGACATAAAAGTTAGCCAGGCTTCTGAAGTGTGCTATGTAAGACTTATTCATTAAAAAAAAAAAACATGAAATAAAACATGAAACTTGACATACAATTTCTTTTTTGATAATTTGATAGTTTTTTTGCAAAAGATAATTTGATAGTTGGAAAAGGAAGAATTGGAACTCTAAGAGGATGTTTGATTAGCCAAAAAAAGTGCAATATTCTCTATTCATTTTCAATTTTATGTGGGACCCACCACTAAAAAACTAGTTTGGTCTTGGTATTTATACTTAGTTTTTATTTTCAGTATCCTAAAAGTTGGATTTGAATACCAAAAAAAAAAAAAAAACTTTTTAGTGTTTTTGTTTTCTAAATAGAAAACAATGACCAAATCTGGTATAAAGTATTCTATATGCAAATTATATATTCAAAACAATTTACCAAATACTACCAAATGTTAAAATAAGTGCTTTTTTTGTATATTCAAATCAAGATTTGAATATAGAATACAAAAAATGAAATGTGGATACACCATTTTTTGAAACCAAATAAGCCCTAAATGTCTTAGTTGGAAATACTAAGAGGTGTTGACCATTTGAGTAACAAGGCTTTTGACTTAACATACAAATCTATATACATATTAATAGGTAAAGTTTAGAGAAAGTTCAATTAGAATTTGAAATTAGAATCCAATTTTGTGACATGTATCAAATTTATGTGGGGACCATACCATAATTATTTATTTAAGTCTGTGCCATGTTTCCACTTAAGATTTTTAATCTTTGTGCTAAGTGAGTTAATGGATGTAAAATACTAAAAATATAATATTAATGAACTATATATATATATATATACATATATATATATATATATATATATATATATAAAATTAATCACATATAGTCAATAAAAATCACCACACTTTCTATCTTATTAAAAATTAGAGAAAAAAAAAAATCATAAATAGTATTAAATTTAGGTAAGAATTTTAATATGTGACTTTTTTTTTTTGGAGAAGAAAGACAGTGAATTTCATTAATGAAGGTTGGAAAGATCAGCTTGTAGTACAATAGTGATATCTGGTAGTACATCTTCCATCTAAACATGGAATTGTGAGGTGGAAACTGCCCATCTTGCAAGGGAGCGAGCTACAGCATTACAATGCCTGCAAACATGTGAATAATCTATCATTAAAAAGTGGGAGGCAAGATACGGTATATCTGTTACAATGTGGCCGAAGTTTGCTAAGGAGTGAGTGTCTTCTTTGAGTGCTTTAATGAGGATTTGTGAATCACCCTCCAGGACCACCCTTCCAAAACCTGTTTCCAAAGCCAGTTCAAGACCCCTTCGTGCCGCTAGAGCTTCAACCTCAATAGCAATAAACGGCAAAGGTATATGCTCTGAGAGAGAGAGAGACCATTACCTACCCAAGCTCATACCTGATTATCACCCATATACCAGCACAATTTTCTGATTGAAAAAGAGCACCGTTGAAATTGATTTTATACTGGAATTTGCCTGGAGGTTTCCAAGTTGTAGGTGGTTGCCTCATTGGTGTGATTGTTGAGTTGTTGTGAAGTGAGTATTCATGTAACTTGTCTCGAGCTTGGCTTAATACCTGTTCCATCGTGCCAACATTTTTCCCAAGTCTAATGTTGTTCCTTCGAGTCCACAGCGCCTAAATAACCATAGAGAATAGGGCAAGTTCTTGGTTTTCTGCAAAAACACACCCCAGTAGGTCGACGAAGGATGTGGCTTGCTTTAGGCTATTGTGATTCCAAATGGGGACCTTGTTCCAAAGTGTTTCCAATTTTAGGCATTGGTATAGAGCATGCTTCACATCCTCTTGATGCATATGGTAGGTGTCACAACTATCACCCTTAATAATCTGTCGCTTGACCAAGTTCTTCGTAGTAGGTAAAGAATTTTTTACTGCTCTCCAAGCTAAATTTTTTACCTCACTCGGAACGGTTAGGCTCCAAATTGTTTGCCACAGTGGGTTTAGCCAAGTGATATCAAATTGTCCTGGCCGTGTGTTCTGGAACTACTCCTGCAGAAATTTGTAACCCGACTTAACTGTGTACTCACCATTGGGGTTTTAAGGCCATGTGAGTGTATCGGGTTGATCGATAAAGCATAAGGGAATTTTCTTTACAATCTCAACCTCAAAGTGTAGCATTGTGGAATCAATTACTTCACTATTCCAGAAGTTTTGGTTTGGTTCAATAAGGTTGCATACCTTTGCTTCTAACAGTGCTTCAACCCGTGGTGATACAATTTTGGGAGAGAGCTTCATTGGTAGCCACCCATCACCCCAGATTGCTGTTTTGCCATCTCCTATTCGCCATATCGCCCCTCTTTGGATGACTTCTCTACCTCTAAGGATGCTTTGTCATGCATATGAAGCCAAGCTTGGAATTGCAACTTCCATTATAGTATAATTAGGGAAGAACTTTGATTTGAAAACTCTATAGAAAAGCGATGTTTTATCATGTAAGAGCCACCATGTTTGTTTAGCTAAGAGTGTGTCATTGACCATTGATAGGTCTTTAAAACCCATTCCACCTTGTGACTTTGGTTTGCAAAGGTCCTCCCATTTGATCCAATGCACTTTTTGGCCTTCTCCTTTTTGCCCCAGAAAAAATTTCTTGATGAGAGCTTCTATTTCATGGCACAAAGTAATAGGCAATTTGAAACAAGATATAGTATAAGTAGGGAGTGCTTGAGCAACAACTTTTATTAGAATCTCCCGGCCCACTTGAAACAACAATTTTCCTTCCCACCCTTGGAGTTTATTCCACACCCTCTGTTTGATGTTATCAAATCTCTCGTTTTTCTTTCTACCAATGAATGAGGGCAACCCCAAATATTTCTCATACTGTTGGACCATCGGTACTTCTAGAGCATCTTTTATTGATTCTTGCATTTCTTGGGATGTCGATTTGCTGAAAAAGAGAGAGGTTTTTGCTCTATTTATTTGTTGACTTGATGCTCTTTCATATATGGCTAAAATCTCCAGGAGCTTCTAACATTCATTTTTTTTGCTCTGCAAAAAACAAGATTGTCATCTGCAAATAGGAGATGAGTTAGTTTGGGGCTATTACAACAAATAGAGACTTCTCTTATATCTCCTATAATTTCAGCCTTTTTCAACAAGTCATGAAAACCTTCCGTGCATAGGAGAAACAAGTATGGGAAAAGAGAATTGCCTTGACGAAGGCCTCTGGTTGGCGTAATATTGCCATGTGGTTCCCCATTCACCAAAACTGAGTAAGTAGTCGTGGATATACAACCCATCATCAATTTAATCCAAGCCACATCAAAACCCCTTTTTTTTTTTTGCATCAATTTCTCCATGTATACCCATTCCACCCTATCATACGCTTTGCTCATGTCATGCTTGAGCACCATATATCATGTATTTCTTGAACTATGATTTCTCATATAGTGTAAGGTTTTGAAGGCCACCATTATATTATCTAAAATCAAGCGATCCGTCATGAATGCGCTTTGATGTTTAGAAATAAGATGGGGCAAAACCTATATCAATCTGTTAGCCAACACCTTAGAGAAAACCCTGTATAAAACATTGCTGAGACAAATAGGGCGATATTGCGAGTTATATTCAAGATTTTTAACTTTGGGAATTAAGGTGATGAAAGAGTGACAAAATGCTAATGGGAGGGTACTTGTATTTAAATATAGCAAAATAGCTTCAGTGACATCATTACCAACCAATGACCAATAATTTTGATAAAAAAAAAAAGGTGGCATACCGTCTAGTCTTGGCAATTTTAATGGTGTTATCTGCTTTAGCGCTATCTCAACTTCTTGAGAAACTCACTCATTAGCTTCAATTCATATCTTCGGTGACCACTTGAGGAATCTGGTCTAGAATTTCTTCAAAACTGTCTAAAGTTGCTAGAGGTGAACAAGTTTTGATAAAATTGTATCACTCTGTCTACCACTCTACTTGGCTGTGTGCACCATCATCCCTCTTCAACAAATAGTTCTTTAATGTAATTCCTGCATCTTCATGGAGAGGATTTACTATGAAAAAACCGTGTATTCCTATCACCATCCTTGAGCCACTAAACCTTTGAGCATTAAGCCTAAATCTTTGCTTCATGATCCAAGAGTGTATTTATTTCTTTTTCCAAAATTTGAACTCGATGAACATCTCCCCTTTTGTTCGTAGCCACTTCGGCTTTGGACAGCAGCTTCCTTTTTTCCCCTAGCTCACGCCTTACACTCCCAAAATTGTTCTTGCTCCACTTCATAAGCTCTTTCCCACAATTGTCAATCTTTTTCAAAACTCTCATACCATCAGGTTCCTCATAGTTCCCCATCCACACTGCTTCTATTGTTTCTCCACACCCCCGCTCAGTCATCCACATTTGCTCAAACCTGAAAGGTTTCTGCTACTTGCAATCCATTCCCTCTGGTACAATCCACAACGGTTTATGATCCGAGGTAATAACATCAAAGTGATAGACCTTTGTATCTGGAAATATAAAGAACCAATCATTTGTTGCCACCACTCTGTCTAAATACTCCCACACCGTATAATGTTCAAAATGTTAGTGCTAGGTGAACATATGTACAAAACCCAAATCCATGAATCCACACTCATCAAGCACATTACAAAAAGCACGAATTTGGCAATGTGATCGTGTTCTTCCCTTATTTTTTCGGATTGCTTTGTAATTTCATTAAAGTCCTCAACACAAATCCATGGAGCCTTCCCTCTTGATTTCAAATTTCTCAACTTCCCCCAAGCTTCATGTCTTCTTTGTGTATTCGGCTCACCATAAAATCTGGTAAAATGTCATTCCTCTGCTTTATTTATTGTGCTATCTATGTGATTCTTAGAAAAAGTCTCAATTGTTAAATCAAAATCTCCCTTCCAAAAAATCACCAACCCCCCTACTTTATTTCTCTTGGGAGCCACAAATTTATTTTTAAAATTCAAATGATCTTGAACTAGAACTAGCCTTGCTTCATTTGTCCATGTTTCGATTATAAACACAATGGAGGGATCTTTTGCCCACACCATCTCTGTAAGCTGATTTTCTGTTTGTTGGTTCCCAAGCCCCAATAGTTCCGACATATGATACTCATTGCTTCTGGCAGGGTTGGAAATCAGTCTCTGCCAATATTTGTTTGCTTTTATTGCCCACCAATGAAACTTTTTTTTTTCTATAACTCAAATTGGCTCTCTGTACCACTTGCACTTCTCTTCTCACCCACTGCTTCCTCCATAACAATATTTGTCCCTATTTTTGATCTACTAATTCTTTTCCGTGTTTCTTTATTAGTCACTAGCTTATTGATGTGGTGTAGCAAATGGATAGTATGCACGTGCTTGTTGAGTGAACAGAGTTGTTGAATCATTAATTGACAAAGACTCAAAAAATTTGCCTTATCTGTGCATGCTCTATTTTTGGGTAATACTTCTGCGTCAGAGTCAAACTTTTTTAATTCCTTATCTATCTCCTCAATTTTCTCCTCAAATGTCTCAACTGATAATTTCCCTACCCCAGGGCCTGGTGAATTTAAATTCAAATTCCTCAGAATCCCCTGATTTGTGGGGATTTGATTTGAATGTTGTGTATTCTCCTCCTAAAAATCTGCCACAATATTTTCCTGTTGCAAGGGCTCTGTTCTTTCCTGTTCGGGCCTAATTATCTCTGGTGAAGGCTTCCCTGTGCAAACCACCACTACTGGTGGCTTCTTCAGCGGTGTTGATGATGTTGTTGGGGTCTCTTTCATCTTTCTAATGTAAAAACCTAGGACCTTGATTACATTCCTTCTTGAAGACATAAAGTGTGTTGCACGCATCCAAGGACCAAACTGCCTGGATTCAATTGATAGACTTCCTTCACTTTCAATCCACAGATCACAATCACGATCATCATGTGTAAGACAACCACACTAATAACACATATTTAGGAGCCGTTCATATTTGAATGACACTCATAATTCCTTACCATTCTCTAGGGATATAACTCTACCTCGGCACAAGGGTTGAGAAATATCTAAAGTAACTTGGACCCTAATAAAGCCATCCCCTTCCACCTCTACGTCGACTGGTGCTTCGTTTACTACCTGAATGGCTCCACATATCTCTTCCACCACCTTTTGAGTCCTAAATTTGATTGGTATATCATGTACTTGAACCCAGAATGTAGCCCTGTTAAATTCAATATCTGCCAAGTCTTTTTCCTTATCATAGTTTTGCATTACCATAAGGTGCTTATCAAAACTCCAAGGTTTAGTTGCTATAATTTTTTCCATCTCATTCCTATCGTCAAAGGTGAATAGTACAACATGATCACCTTCTTTCTTGACCTTAAAACCATTTTTGGATCTCTAGTTTGGTGTGAAGGTTTTTCTAATAGCATCTATATTGAGAGCATGCTTAGTCAAGAATTTTGCCACGAGAATAAACTCCACTATTGCCTGTTCTTTTGTTAGTCAAAGGTCAGGCCCTTCACCTTTTGAAAGAGTAAGACAACTCCACAATTTCATAAGGCCTTCCATCTTAGAGACTAAGAAAAAAACTGTTTCCCAATCCCCGAAAAAAGAAACCACAAAGCCTGAAGGTAAACCTAGTACCTTTAGGGACAAAAGACACCTTCAGAGAAGGGACGGTTATTTTACGACCTGGGAGAAGATGGAGACCCACCTTTCACTAGCAAAGATAAACTTTTAATATGTGACTAATTATGTTTACTTTTAAAAAAAAAAATTTTGACTAATTATTTCTATTTTTATGAGAAAAATTGTGTTTAATTTTAAATGTATCTATCCGTATGCATGTTTGCATGCTTTTTTTTTTTTTTTTTTTTTATAAATAATTTGACTAATTATTTATACTTTTACAATAAAAATTGTGTTTAATTTTAAATGTATCCATGCGTTTGCATGAGTTATATGTTACTTAAAAATAATAAAATTTGTAATCAAATAATTAAAACTTTAAATTATTAATTTAATTAAAAGTTAAGAACGGTTATAATATAACAAAGAATTCCATTAGGTGCAACTTATTCTTAAAAAAAAAAAAAAAAAATTATCTTGGGGATATGATATGCAAACAAACAATATAAGTATATAAAAAGTAAATTGAGAGTCAAAATATTCCTTTTAAGGTGAGAGTTCACAATTTATAAGATTTATGAAATTCTTTTTTTTTTTTTTTTTTCTATTAAAATATTGAATATTTAATGATATATGATCATAATTTCTTTTTAGGTTTCATAAGGTTGGGTCCATTCAAGAATAACCACGAGCAATGCAATCACATTTACCTGGCATACCCCTTTTCCTCTTCCTTTTGTGTGTGTGTGTGTGTTTGTTAAAAAAAAAAAAGAGTAATTGTCCCATATTACTTAAGAGAGTGTGTTGTGTGTAGTATAACTTACCCCACCATTCCTTAAAAGTTATCATGGCTTTTGAGTGGAGTTGTGGTGTGCTTTTGTATTAGAACCATTTTCCCTCTTCTTTTTGTGTGTGTGTGTGTGTGTTTGTTTCTAAAAAAAATGAGTAATTGTCCCACATTACTTAAGAGAGTATGTTGTGTGTAGTATAACTTGCCCCACCCTCCTTTAAAAGTTACCATGACTTTTGAGTGGAGTTGTGGTGTGCCTTTGTGTTAGAACCTCTTTCTCTCTTCCTTATGTGTGTGTGTTTGTTTCTCAAAAAAAAAAAAAAAAGATAATTGTCCCACATTGCTTAAGAAAGTGTGTTGTGTGTAGTATAACTTACCCCACCCTCTCTTAAAAGTTACCATGACTTTTGAGTGGAGTTGTGGTGTGTCATTGTGTTGGAACTTGGAACTCATTTCCCTCTTCCTTTTGTGTGTGTGTTTGTTTCTCCAAAAAAAAAAAAAAAAAAACATTTACCTGGCAGTCTTACTAAGCAAAAGTCTTGCAGGCTTGGCTTCTTCTTTTTTTAATATCTTTTAAAACTTCATAAATACAACATTATTTTTGTTTAATTTATTTTTAAAATAAAATAAACCATACCAAATCAAACAAGCTCAAAAATTAGCCACAATCCATACATAATAATGAAAATGTAACCCAAACCTTTTCAAATTTAGCATGGATGAACAATTCTTTTATATATATATATATATATTTTTACCTTTCTTCTCTTAAATTTAGCATTTTTTTGTCTTTAGGTTCTTGGGAAAAAGTTAAACTTCTTAGCTGGCCAATAGAACGGTCCAATCATCTTTTAATTAGGTCAAAATTAGGCTTAACAAGCATGTGTTTAACATATTGATAGGGTTCCTTAAAAAAAAAAAGTATAATGAAATAAAAGGCTGTATGATGTACAAGTTGAAACAAAGGTAAGCATACTTTTTAGCCATTGAAAAGATGTTAGAGCTACAATAGGAAGTTGTAGAAAAGTTAAATTTCTATATAAAATAAAGTTTTTAATTTCACTGTGCTCTCTATTTCTATCATTTAATCATAATAAATTACTAATTGTTTCAAAAAGATTTTTTTTTTTTATTCTAAAGAATAGAATTGTCCTAAAAGTTTAACTGTTGAGACATAATGAATTTAATCATTATTCCAACAATATATTTAATTATTGTGTAGGGAACTCAAGGTTTTTCTCTATTAAAAAAAAAAAAAAAAAAAGACATATTACAGCAAAAAAGTTCTTTATTAATGAAAATTGTCATATTTCTTGGCCAAACTCGGAAAGATCGACTATCCAAAAAGGTCGATTTCCCCAAAGTTGAACCATATAAATATCTATACATATAATTGATACCAGTTGTAAACTAGTTCTGAAAGCAATAGACTTTTTTTTGTTTGTTTTTTGTGTTGGTAAGTAAAGTAGTGCACTTCTCTCTCAAATAAAAAAACAATGAAAGAATAAAGCAGTACACTTCTCAGCCATTTCAGAATTTTTGATCCATTTGGCCATATTGGGATATTGATTTCTTGTTTTCCTTTTCATATTTTGCCGACTTTATACAACACAGTTTTTCCTTCTATACAAAAAAGCAAAGCACCATAATCTTTTAGAATTAACTTAATCTTTAGAGGGCCTCCAATTAACCCTCTTAGCGGATCAATAGCATAGAAAATAGGATTGTAATTAAATTTATAGGATTAGGTACATAGTAACAGATTATGGGTGTGTTTGTATAAGTTGTTGAAAAACTGTATTGAGTTTAAAACGAGCATTTGTTAAAAAAAAAAAAAAAAAACTATGAAAACTTGTGGTTGCAAAATAGAGTTTTGGGTTTAAAAAAACTCTTTTAATCTTTCAAAACATCTCACCAAACGGATCCTATGGAAGTATTGATCATAACTTTGCTAAGTCAGAGTCTTTGGAGTGATTTCCCTCTCAAAATGTATTACCCTAAACACTGGTAATTTATTGACCAAAGAAAAACAGTGGTCACAACTAATTAGCTAAATAACTAACCTAGCATCACAAGTCAAAAAAATATAGCTTCTCACAAGTATATAGTCTCCCTGCATGCTTTTGTTGTTGATAGGAACCCTTTTTTTTAATAAATGAATGACAAAAAAACATGAACTCCTTAATTTAGAATATTTGCAAGTACACAAACAACCGTGAGTGCCCTTGAATATTAAGTATTTGTTATAGATATTAAATATTTAAATTTTATTGTAATTAATATTTAAGTATTTGCATAGACTTACATTTTCCTTTGAAAAGTTTAGGAATTTATCATATTTGCATGAATTCAATAAACTCTAGATTTATTCTAGTTTGAATCACAACCTAAAAGAGAGGGAATACTTTAAAAAAAAAAAAGAAAAAAAGAAAAAAAAAAGCAATAGTTCTACCTTATATAATTTTTTGATGCGACTTCCTTATATAATTTGGTGATTGAATATGTAAAGCAGACAAAGAAACAGGTAGAAAAGAAATTAAATATTAAAAAAGAGAGAGAGAGAGAAATGAGAAAGTTACTGTAACAAAATGATGCCAATGCATTTGAGAGTTAGATTTCCTTGTCAAGAAGGTGGGAGAAGATAGAGGCAGTGAAGCAGATTTTCTTTGGAAAGTTTCAAAGAAGTGAAAGCTAAAGGTCATTTCATACTATTATTTTTCTTTTTCATTATTTTAAAATTAAGTTGTCATTACTCAAGTAGGTAGCATCATTTTTTTTACCAAAACCAATATTGTGATGAATACTATAAACAATGCAAGTCCCTATCATTCCAAGCATATGCCATGAATGTGTTTATATATTGAATGTTGCGTGCTAAACAAAATTTGATGATGGAGTTGCTTTGACTTTGAACCATAATATTACATTAGCTACAACATTAGCAAGCTCCAACAAGTTTTTAAGAAATTTATTTTACCTTTTTTATATAATAGAAGAGACACTACTACATACTATATATGTTTTTGGCTTAAATAGGTGCCCATCAAATCATGGTTTTCTGCCTCAGTTTTCAGTGCCAGTGAGTTGATAGAGTAGACAATACAACTTTTTTGTAAAAATAAAAAATATCCTTTTCGTTTTCCATTATTCCCAAAAAATAAACTTAAGGTCGAAAATGATTTTTTTTACTTTTACTGTTTGGACAGTTTGGTTCATAGAAACTGTTGTCCTCTTCTACTATGTTGTTCCAAAATTGTATCTTTGAGGCCTTTAGGACTTCATAACAGTGGTGATTACATTTAATCTCTCCCACACACCGGTTGAGAACTACTAGCGTTTTAATATGATTGTGTCGTGAATCAATTAAGTACATTTTGTGCAATAACCCCTTCTATCTGATAGAAAAGGAGTTTCACCAAAGTGACCAGTCACCTCATTAGTTGGGTACGAGTCCGGAGAATAATAATTAGTAGGGCAAATTATTATGTGAAAGAAGAAAACATGACACCCAAAATATTGTAGAATTACTCATTATCTATTCTGAAATTAGTGCAATAAATTTTGCTATATCATCAACATTTTTTGTTTAATTACATCAATATTTAACAAACACTGGCACTATCTATTTTGTTGTTGAATTAAATTATGATAATACGGTAACATACAATTTACTTATTTTATAATGAATATATAAATTTAAGATTTTGATGATAGAGTTACCTTTGAAACTCTAGAGAGTCTCAATCCAAGGCTGAAAAACCTGTATACAAAGGTTCTGAATTGGATAACCTGAACATTACAAGTGTAAGAGGATTTATTTTGAATGAATAATGATTATTAATAAAGAGATTTATGAGGCAAGGCTAGTTAGGAGAGCAAATGGTCTGACTTTGACCCACGAATATCTCCTTTGAATTTGAAAACAACAAAATGTGTCAATCAAAAAAGTTGCAAGGCTCTTGACAAATCAACATATTATTGGTTACACTAAATGTGACTTTTTTCTAGAAGACAAGTGATTAATCATGTTGACTCTTGAGCTCCAGGACATTACAAATCTGCTATAGATGAGGTCGACGGCTCCAAATGAGCTGAGCAGCTTGCAACCTGCTTGAGCTCAGCTACACTTGGGGCTTAATTCGGTTTGGATATTTGACTCATAAATAATTAGCAAATTTAACTCCAAAGTCGAGCATACCTAGCATATGTGCATTCTGTCAAAATTATTTACACAAATTAACTTACAAACGTGTCCAAACAAATAAAAATATATATGACCAGATGAATGTGTTTCATTCTCTTTGTTAAAAGATCTGAAATGTTTAGAAGTTTGGATAGAAATAGACTAGATAATAAGGTGGCGAAGAAAAAAAGGAGAAAAATAGTCAGCAATTTGTCAGCTCCAGGAGCATTAAAACTTAAGAAAAGAGATTATGTAGCTAAGTTCACAGTTTATCACTTTTGCAAACAAGTTTAAAAATGTGATAGCTCTTGTTCCTGTGCGTGCAAGAAGATAATACATCATTGACAAATTGCAAGTGGGGAAATAGAAAGAGAAACTCAGCATGTTGGCACAATCTAGAGAAAACTTCTCCAGCTAAGATGAATTAAAAAGGAAAGACATGGTTTCCTTGCCTAATACCATGTAGAGGAGTGAAGAAGTCTAATAGCCCACCATTTATGAGAATTGAGAAGAGGTGAGGATGCTGGACAACCAAATTGATCCAAAACTCTAAAAAGCCGTAGTATCAAAGGACATGAATGCTAAAAGGCCATTCCAGTCTATCATAAGTCCTCTCCATCTTATGCTTTAAGCCCACTCAACAATTCATCATCCATAGTATACATTATTTCTTTGGGCAAGAATGATGTTATCTTGAATATTCTTACCTGAAATAAAAGCAACCTACCACTTAGAGATTAATTTGGGAAACAGAGGTTCCAGCCTATTAGCTAGGAGTTTAGAAATTGCTTTGTAGATCAGATTACATAGGCTAAGGGGCCTAAACTAGTTAGCAGAAGAAGCAAGACAAGAGATCATATACATTGACATTAGATTAGAGCAGTAATAAATGTTGTTTGAACATGATTAAAATTTTAATAAATTGTAAAGGGTACAAAGGCAAGTACACAAATTCACTAAACAATATTTCCTCTCCCCCAATTTGAGGGAATAAAATAATTATTTGAGAAAGGTACTCAAAATACTCTGAAATCCTTTTTCCTCACTTAAAAAAAATATTCCCACATACCTGATTTTCACTGAAATCAATGGCATCGGACAGCATTACATGATTTACATCTACAGACACCGAAAGTAACAAAAAACAAAAGGACTTTAATCCCTTCCTAGAATACTCGAGTGCTAGTTTTGAGATGAAATTAATGCATACTCAACCACGAAATAGTGATAGATAACTCAAGCAAAGGAAACTACAAAACACTTGACATATCCTCAAACCTAGAAAAAGAGAGAAGCTTACAACACTCTGTTAAATTCGTGAATAAAAAAAAATATACGTTCTGCTATGCTAATAGGCAAATTTTCACTTTAAACATTTTCATTGTGAATCAATTGTTGTACTCTTGCATTTCATCTTGCTTGTTAGAGCCATTCATATAACAACATAGCATGAGATAATATGAGAACCATCACAAATGAACAGTGGGACAATTCAACACAAATAGTAACTTGCACCTCTGATGTCATGGCCTGTGCATCTTGAAGCCAAAAACTCTTGGAACATAGCTTTGAGACGCCTTTTGTGGCTTTAGGTGTCCATACGTCATTAAAAATAAGTGGGGAAACGTGGTTCCAAAATATGCTCCATCAATATCTTCATAAAGTCAAGGAAATTTTGTCAAAAAGATAACTTGCAAAAATTGGAACATCTCATACATTCAACCACAGTTACTCAATACACATCAACAGTCTTCAGCACAATGATAAAAACAAAGAAGAACTATTTAATGGAAATCACAGTCACCCATTATCAGTCAACAATTCAAATGGAAACTCCAAGTGCACTACACAAAATGTCCAATACTATATCTCTAACCACCAATCATTTATAGCTTAAGATTATTGGCACAAAAACTTAATTAATTTTGATTTTAGTCAATGATTATTTTTTGCAATTATACTGATTGAGGTGATTCAGATTTCATGTATACAGCTCTGGGCTTAGGGATCGCAAATGGTAAGCCTACTTTGAATCAACTTAAGCTAAAACATAAGTAGACTAAGAGCTTCTTCACTAGCCTAAAAAAACATATAGCTTAACTTGGAACTCAGGTTTTAGGCTAACCGGCAAGGTAAGCAGCAAAGAATCAAATGTCAGTTAGAATAATTGTGGCTTTAGCACCAGTAGAGCCAGCAGCAGTACGGCAACATCCAGAGCAGCAAATGAGCTGATATGATTGTCCTGTCAGGCTTGGCTTGTTTTGATGCTTGCCTAGACTCACTCATTTGTTAACACAAGTAAAGCTCAAATGAATTGTCCAAACTCATTTAATAAAAAAGCCAAGCCACAGATCCCCAATTCCATCTTTTAAGCTAACAAGCCTTGTTAAATTACATAAGAGCCCCTCCTTTCTATGAATGTTCTCCCTGTTGGTCAAGAATTCCAAGGTTGTCTCCTGGACCCCATAAGATATATGCGCATCAAGTAAATTTAAACTAAAGATTCACTGGTGAATAATTATAAAATGTTACTAATGATCCTTAGGACATTAATATAAAATCTATTTTTAGGCACTAGATCAGCTTAACCACATGTTACATGGCAATAAAATGATAATGATGATGAGAACAAGAAATCACATGATATATAGCTTAATTTGTACTTCTATACATAACATACCAACCAATATATTTGAATTCAGGAGGTCACATGTCTAAACCATAAGAATTATTTATTAGCTTGTAACATACAATTTCATCCAGATGGAAACACCATAGCTCACTTTGCATGAAGGTCAAAGTAAAAATTCCTCTTTCCCACTTAAGTTATATAATAACAACATATTAATCAATTGGGACATACCACATTTAGCAGAAGAAAAATCTATCAATGAGAATTCAATGTTCAGACAGATGCAGGCAAAATGCAAACAAAGTTTCAAAACGAGAAAAAATAGTGCAATAAAAGGATACTGCCTTGGTACTTAGATCGCGGGTAATAGATATCTTCACATTTGGGGCAGTAGATTTTTACGGTGCTTGAGCGGGGAATGTCTGATTGGCCAACAGGGAGGCAGGGTTGTCCACAGCAGTAAACTCTGGGGCATCTTCCAAAATCATAATTTTTGTACTTCTCTAACTGTAGAAGATTTAACTATGTTTTACTCAACCAGAAACATAAGAAACAAATAAAGTAAGTATAAATTGGCTCAGAAATTTACCATTGCGGCCATTCCCTTGCTGGTGAGTATGTACCGAACATGTATCAGACCATACAGCATCTCTGCTGCTGATTCGACCAATTCATTCTGCTCTTCGGTAAATATGTCACCTGCAGCAGAAATTAGGTCAGAATTTTACTATAACAATAAAAGATATTTTTAAAATCAGTCATAGGTGTCACTTGAATTTGTTGAAGTGGATATTAGGTAATAAAATGTAGATACAGAGGACAACTCATCGATATGTAAGTTTCACTCAGAACCACCCACGTTAATGCTTGGATGTACTTTACTAAGTACTTTTTTAAATAAAGACATGGTTTGAGACGGAAGACATTATGATCTCAGTTTCTTACATGCTGTAGGCAATAGATCTTACCAAATTCTGACTTCCAAAACTCTAAATGACAAAATAGTTGAGATTGATAACTCCTTATCATAACAAAACAAAAATAAAGCTTGTCAATATGCTAAAATATTTTTATTCATTACATCTAGAATCAGACCAAAAAATTATAGTAGTTTGCTAGACAACACCTTTTAAGCCTAGCAATCATAAATCAGAGAAATCCTTTTTGTATGACAAAACATGCAGAGATAAAGTTAATCAGATTTGAGGATTTTTTTTTTTTTTTTTTCCCCGAAACCATGAAACAATGCTTAGTATAATTAATGCAGTTTCCAAACAACACCATGACATATTAGTAAAAACAAAAATTATATAAAATTTATATCATTTTCTTCATGCTTGTAGATGTCACAAGAATAAGATCAGTGATCAAGAGTACATATTTGAGATTCTCGTTTATAAGCACCAAGGACAAACCCTTGCTTCCTTGCCACCCTGAAAGGGTCGATGGGCAACTTATCTATGTTGACAAAAGCTACAAGTATGAAGAGAAAAAAAACCCGTTCGCTTGAAATTGGTTAGGAATTCAAGAATGTAGAATTATCAAATTATTGTTGGCAAAAAGAGATAATTTCAAAATGCATAAACCTAAATACAATTTAGAACAGGACAGTTCTTACCATGAGAAGAGTCAACATCCAAAATCAGATCAAGTGCATAATCATAATAAGGAACTTGACTGCTCAAGCCACAAAGATTGAAATCATCTTGAATGTATTCATCATCAACTTCACAGAAAAATTCATTTCCTCGCAAATTGCAAAACCATGAAATCCACGATGTATCATCTCCATCAGAACCGCTAACATCCGATTCTTCACTGTCCGTTTCAGATTCCTCTGAAATTGATGCAAACAAGGTCATCATCAGCAAAAAAGGTGAAAATATCTATTAAAAATTTTTCAATCAGACTACTAAAATAGCTAAAATTCTTTATGTTTCTTCACATGATGTAATGTTTTTTTTACTCTCAAAATGTAATTAAAAAGAATCCAACCAAATCTAAAATCACCCAAATTTCCAATTTCAATCATATTAACCTGATGCTATCATATTACAATGCAAGGGAAGCACCCCGCCCGGGGGGGGGGGGGGGGGGGGGGGGGGTGGGGTTGTGTTGTAAATTACATTTGTTAGCTACCAGGAAACATCTAATTATTTTCACTCTTATTACAGGTTAGATCTAAGCAGAAGTACATGGAAAAAAAATCCCTTAAAAATCCATACCTGAACATGAGCATCAAGGATACTTGAGCTTCATACTATATACTAAAACATCAGGTTGATACTATTACTTGAATTATGATCAAGAGAAAATAGAAAGCAATTCTATTTGTCAAACAAAGGCCAAAAGGTAGCATAAGGAACCTTTTTTAATTAGGAAGTTATACATGCAGCCATTAGGAATTGAACCCAAGTCCTCACCCTCAACCTTGCACCTAGAAGGGAGGAGGTAGGACAGGGAATATCATCCCACTTGTTTGACAAATAGGATGGAAGACCATCCTCCTTAGTCAAAATGTACCTACAGGGGGCAGTGTTGATGCTAGATGACTCCCTTTACATTTAGTAAATTACTCATGCACTTGGTCGCCGGTGAGTCTTGATTCCAACTTTTCACCTTGCTTTTAAATGCCACATAACCTTTTGTTATGATATCTATTCTTAACAATGATACATCCATCTTCCGCTTGAATAGTCTGATCCAGTTCAACACTCCAGCAAGGTGTGGACACTGGCTTGACTTGCACCTGTCGTTGATGTCTACACCCATCTGGCCTCTATCTTCACCAATGGCAATTGAAAGATCAAGGCTGATAGGCTCACCGATGTCTACAACCACCTATCCTCTACATTGTTTGTTTTTATTTTCGTTTCAGTGTTTTGAAGACTGTTTTGTTTACTTATTGAAACAATGAAGAGGAAGAAAAGAAAATGACTATTTGAGCCTTGTTGGATTCTTGCTGTGTTCTTGATTTTTTGAATCTTGATTTTGTTTAATTGTTAAGAAAAATGTAGAAAGTGCGGGTGATCAAATTTATGTTTTGATCTAATGTCAGGTTATTGAGAAAATTTTAAATTAAGTACAGTTATTGTAAAAGAAAATTTCCTTGTCCTTTTGAGTTGATCAGAAAAATTTCGAGAGTGTTTATTTGGGGAAAATTGGAACGCAACCCAAAAACCCAAACTGATGACCAGCCCAATGCCTACTGCCCAAGTGAAAGTGAAGTCCGCATGGTTTTGTCCAACCATAAGATGGAAGCAGGTGAGTGAGTTCTCAACCGGAAGGCATCAGGTCGAGTTGCATTTTGGCACCAACCCCAATCCAGATTGACCTATGTGCACCCCTCCATAAAAAGTTACAATTGCATGAGATTCAATAGTTTCCTACTACACCTGATTGCATACTTTGTTAACAGCCTGAAACTTCCTTCACTTATAAGTTCTAACATGCATCACAGAATCCATATCCAAATTACATCATATTGAAATTGTGATACATCACTAAAAAATATACATACATACACTCACAGATTATATACATAGAGAGACATCATAATGGTCTAATTCAATGCTGACACACTTCAAAAAAATAATCTTGAAAACTTAACATATTTACAAGGGAGCACCCAGAAATTAACAAAGCACGAATGAGAAAATTTACATTATACGGAAAAAAAAAAAAAAAAAAAAAAAAAATCCTCCTCCCAGTTCCAGCTCAAGCATGTCACATTATTCTATCACTAAAATTCCACTATCGATAGTCGGGTATAAAAACTAAAACTTTGCTAAATTAAGATCTCATTTACACTAAATTTGCTTCTAAAAAAACCATAATTCACACTAACATAATCATAAACACTAAACTTTAAACAAACACCTACTTCAAAGCACTTCTTTTTTATTAACCCAAACCCAATAGAAAGTTTAAAAAACATAAATTAACAAAGCATGAATGAGAAAGTTTACATTATATGGAAAAACAACTGAAATCCTCAACCTGATTCCTGCTCAAGCGCTTAAGACACATGCCACCGTATTCTATCACTAAAATTCCACTACCTCGGGGATAAAAACTAAAACTTTCCTAAATTAAGAACTCATTTACACTAAATTTGCTTCTAAACAATCCATAATTCACACTAACATAATCATAAACACTAAACTTTAAACAAATACCTACTTCAAAGTTCAAACCACTTTATTCAGCAAACTCAGATCCTACAATTCACAAATTTTCTTCATCAATCACTTTCAGTCCTAAATCCCAATACCCCACTAGCCCACTACAAGCAATTTACTTCAGAATTCAGACAACACATAACTAGAAACAAATTAACCCCAATTTACAAAGCAAGAGCTGAAACCACCAAAAACTCAATAAACCCAGATAAAAAAAACACACACACAGAGTTCAAAAATTTTATATACATAAAATACATACCATCGGAGCACTTGTTCTTCGAAAGCGAAGCGGAACGAGAATCGCGATGATCGAGCTGCTGATGCTGATGCTGCTGCTGAGATTTACCGGTGGAAGTGGAAGGCACAGAGATTCTCTCCTTGTCCTTACTACTACTATTGATTCCGCCGCCGACTCTCGAAGTGGACGGCGACGATTTCTCGAGGTGCTTATCGAGCGCGTCGTTGATGATTCGCTTTCGATCCAACGGTCCGCCACCTCCGCCAGCAACCATTTCCGATCTCGACGATCCTCCACCTCCACCTACTCGATCTCTGTACATAATTTACAATTTATACAAAAAAAAAAAAAAAATTCCCTCTACCGAAAAATCAAAGCTTTTTGAAAATTGTTGAAGCAGAAGCAGAAACCCTAGATTTTCTTCTTCAAGCTTCGTGTTTGTACATTTGGGGGTTGAAAATTGAACCCTCGAATTTGTGGTGTTAGGGTTTTTGGGATCGGACAGCGACGTTTTGGAGAGAGAGAGTGAGAGATAAGGGGTTGAAGGAGTATGTACTTACGGATAAAGCTAGGGTTTGGAATCTGTGTGAGAGAGAGAGAGAGAGAGAGAGAATTGGGAGAGAGGGACACCGAGATGAGCTCCTTCTTTGGTTCCCCTGACCTCTTTTGTCTCCCTTTGTTTTGTTGTCCTTTCCCTTGTGCTGATTTTTTTTTTTTTTTTTCCTTTCTTTCTTACAAGTTTTTACTTTCTATCCAACAAAAAAATCTTCATTTTTTATTTTATTTTATATCTAATAATTTGATAATTGAGGAGTATGTGAATTTTTTTTTTTATATAATATAAAAATTCTATTCTAAAGCCTAACCTAATCTAAAAGTGTATAATTAGGAAGGATGTAATTTGAACTGTAAACGTTTAATTTGAAATTTGGAAACACTCAAGGTGTGTTTAGATACCGTTTATTTTGTTGAAATAGTACAGTAGAACTCATGAATAGTGTCAAAAGTGCAGTGGGCCTCATGAATAGTAACAAAAATAAGTTGAATAATGAAATAATTTTAATTTTTAATCTCCATCCAAATGCACACTCAATGTGCTAACCAATTGAATTACAATACTATTAACAAATCTTTCTTTAAAAATTAAGAAGAAACAATAAATATATATATATATATATTACAGTTTATAAAATGATTTTATTATGAGGAGGGCGACCTAGACCTTAAAAAGGCTAAGATAACAATGGGAGATTTAATTTTTTTTGGAAACAACAATGGGAGAATTGGTTCATCATCATCCTTACAAAAGACTCAGGAAAAGGTGGAAGAAATAAGTTGTAGTTCACAAGTTGAAGGAAAAAAAAAAAACCCAAACAGGCTATACACGATAAGCAAGTATAATAATGTCTATTTGGATTGTACCACACTTTCATTATGCACAAAGAATATATCATTTATATTTTCGATCCTAAGTGATGCAATTTTTCTCCACAACATGCCCCCCACATGAATATAATTCTATAAAGTCAAATGAATGGGTCTTGAGTTAAGTTCACTTAAAAGCCTAATGTGTACAATTTTTCATTAATCCACGCATATTAGTCTTTTTAACCAAACTTTTCATGCTTTTCCGGGTCACAATCCTTTTCACTTCATGAAATGGGCTCATGGCTTATATTTTTCTACGTCACAAAATGGTTTCATGACTCATCTTTTTACATCATATAATGGGCTTATAGTGTGCTTTATTTTTTCATCATGAATTGAGCTCATGACTTCTATTTTCTCTATGTCATGAATTTGACTTGTGGCCTACATTTCTTCACTTCTTGTAATAGACTTAAGATCTACATCTTGCAACTTCTCGAATTGGACTCATGGTGGTTCGCATTATTGCCACCATCAAGCAATAAGCACATGGTCCAAATCTTTCTTACTCTTAGGTTGAGCCATTAAGTTACCAATTCTCACAACCCATATTAATTTTCTCACTTTTTAATAATGAGATTCTCTAACAAAAGCTCATATTTACACAAAATAGTGTGGGTTGAAAATTGTCCAATTACAAGTCAATTAAGCTACTTGGATTACCAAATTACAAAGACAATCAAGATTCAAGACCACTTATTTTCTTGAATACCCAAACTTGTATGAGCACAGCATCACATTTGGTCCCAAAAGACAAACCAACTCACTAAAAAAAATGCCTAGTGGACATCAGTAAGTCACGAGAGGCTCAAAGAAGAAGAGAAATCTAGCTCGTTTCTCCTCTAAAAGACAGCAAAATTATTTGGTCAAGGACCATAAAGAGAAGAAGATCAAGTACACTCCACTCAAAAATCTTAGCTCATGGATACCCATCCCTTTCGTCTACCACATTATTAGTGTTATAATCACCTAATTTTGGAACCAGGAGGATTACAAGCTTCAGGTACTAAGCCAAATTTATTGAAGAAGTCATGGCTAAAACTCAAGAAACTTTTAATGAAGTTGCAATTTCTCAAATGCCTACAACTTTGTGAAGTCTTAAGGCCATGGTTCAAGCGCAGAGTTTTCATGGGAAAGCTTGGGAACCTATGATTTGGAAGGGCAAAATTTGTATTCAAACAACTCCAATAGTCCTCTAAATTTATATTGTAGATGGAGATTGACATTGATTTGGGCTCTTGAAAAGAGGCCTAGGCACCCAATCACTCATTTTGGTCTTTAGTAACAATGGGCCTTCCTCCTCTCCCTTGCAAAATCAGAATTGAATGCTTCATTCGAGACTAAAACACACAGACCTACGGCAGTGTCCAAGCCTATTGCCTAAGTTGGAGAAAACCACTCACACACTTGGTTTTTCCCTTTTTTTTTTTCTTTTTTTTTTCTTTTTTTTTTTTTTTTGTGTGCGCGCTCAAACTTGGTCCTTTGACCTATATAAAGGGAATTTTTTTTCCATTTAACAATAAATATAAAAAAATTTAGTTAGTTGTCATTTTTGAGAAGAATTTTGAAAACTAGCATCTCGAGTGTCTAAAACTCGAGTTCCAAGATAAAATTCGAGTTTTTAAGTCTCGCGGATGGGTCCGATTTGGAAAAAAATTCATGTAAAAATCGAGTTTTAAACACTCGAGTTCCAGAAAACGCCGCTATAGGGCCTAAAAACGCCACTATAGGACTCATGTATGACACTTATGAAAAAATTTTGCAGGAAACGCCGCTATAGAGCTTTAAAACGTCACTGTAGAGCTTAAAAACGCCACTATAGGGCTCCCTGAACCTGGTATGAGCACTTATAAAAAAAATTTTGCAGAAAAATGCCGCTATAGGGCTTTAAAACATCACTATAGGACTTAAAAACGCCACTATAGGGGCGATCACACAAAATTTTTTTTGCATAGAACTCAAGTTTCTAAAACTCGAGATTTGTGTGGCATTTTCAGTAGCAAATTTCTTGTAAGGCGAGTCTTTGAGACTTGATTTTTAATATGGATCTCGAGTTTCTAAAACTCGAGATGCTATTTTTCTTAATTCTTACCAACACTGTCTAACTTACTATTTTCTTCCCCCACCCACCGCTACTCTGCCCATTCCCCCTATATAAAGGTATCAAAAGGAACACAAGAACTATAAAAAACCAAAATAATACTTTTACATGTTTGAAGTGCTATCCGGTGTAGTAAAAGCAGTTTTAGGTCAAAATATTAGCTTATTTGTCTGTTTATCCATTGTTTTTCAAATCTCTCTCTCTCTCTCTCTCTCTCCAAGTTTTTTTTTTCTTTCAAATCTCTCTCTCTTTACAAGTTTAATTTTAAATAAAATTAAACATGGATTTTTTATTTATTTTTTATTTCCTTAAAACTTTGCAAATTACTTATAACAATTGTGTTTGTGATTTATTTCTTTACGTTTTGATTGTGGGTCATGAAAAAAAAAAAAAAAGAGTAGTACAATTGATTATAAGAGTATTCACATTAGTACTTATATAATAAAAAAAAGTACCACATTTTAGTCAATTAAGAGCAACCACATCAGCTTGTGGAAAGTTTTGCAAAATAGAAAAACGTACTCCTTTTACACATTTTGGCCCAAAAAAACACCCACATCAGTGGACAATTGCTACAGTAACCATGCATATATGCACAGTTATTATAGATCTTCCATTTCTTATTTTAATATTATCTTCGTATAGTATAAAAACACATTTTTCATACTTTTTTTCTCTCCCCTCTCATTGAGCAACACCAACGCCTCTCAGCTTGTCTCTCCTTGTTTCATTCTTGAGCTCTTCCTCTCATCTTCTCCCTTCGTATGCTTCTTATCAGCTCTTGCTCATTCTCATCACCACAGGAAATAATGTAATCGGTTTGGGGGGTTTTACACCCCCGTGAGAAGGGTGGATCAACTTGGAGGTATCTCTATTGACAGGCTTTGGGGCAATTTTCTCTAAAAAGGTATGAGTTTTTCTCATTGAGATTTTAGGGTTTTTTTTTTTTTTGGTTTCAAGCAAGATTCTTGGGAGTTTCTCTAAACTAATTTTTTTTAGGGTTTCTTGGGAGTTTCTTGTTTCAAATTTTTTTCTGGTTTGGGGTATTTTTTTAGGGATTCTTCGGAACACACCCGAAGTTATTTTTGGAATTTATTAGTATTTCAAAATTTGTGTGTATTTATATTTGATTATTTTAGAGTTCAAGTAAGGACTAAATTTCATGTCTTTTAGATAGGGATTAGTTTCCCCGTGTGTAGGGAGTCTTTGAAGAATTTGGAGTTTTTTAAACTTGTATTAAATTTCTATTTCTCCCATGTTTTCGGACTGCTTGAATAGGGTATATACGTTGTATATGTTTTGGACTTATCAATAACTCTTCTATCTTTTACCTCAAAAAAGATAGGGATTAGTTTCAAGCCAAATAAATCATATATACGGTTCACAAATGATCACAATCCTTACAAATTACTTGTAATCCAATAGCTTTTCCTTTTCTTTTCTTTTTTCTTTTTTTTTTGAGATAAATCATAGAAATTTTATTTAATCAATATGCAAAACATTACATAAGATAAGGAACAAGGAAAAGCTATTGGCTCAGGTCTCCAATAGTGATAGGGTTTAATAGTTTTCTTTTTGGTAAATCTTGGACTTAAAAGTTTTATTCTCTTTGTAAAGTGAATTATGGTGGATTACTGATCACTTGAGGTTATTAACATGCCAAATACAAACTGAGTTAGTTTGATTATATCCAGTGGTCTTTTGAAATGTGGATCAAGAACTTGGAAGTATAGTGGTATTTGAAATTTTAAACTTCTAATGTCTTACAATGATCTCCAATTGCTTGGTAAGTGATATGGTTATTGCAAATTGTCCACAATATGAACATGAAAGCAAGAAAGGAACATTAAAGGACAAGGAAAAGATGTAAGAAACTGTTCTTGAAAGTTGAGTCAATTGTATAAATATTATGTTCTTGAAGTACTAAGCATTTGTCTAATTTAATACTTATTAAAAATTCTACTGTATATGTACTTCTTAAAAATGCTAATGCATTTTGACAGATGACTTTATCCTATTTTGATCTTTGTATAAGATGGGTGATGATGCTAGAAATACATTATATTTGACTAAAAGTTATGCCTTTTTTGTAAACCAATAGGGTTTGCAATTTAGGTTTTAGTTTCTTATGGAAATTCTTGATCTCATTCAAATTGATCATATTGTATACATGTTGTTGATCTGGAACAACATCTCTGATCATGAATTATAAAATCCTTGGAGATCATATTAGTTACTGCCAATATAGGTTGTACTTGAACTTAAAAAAGTGTGATAATTAGATCAGCTAGTGACATATACTTTTTGCACATGTAAATTTTTTGGTGCCTGATAATTACTTTGGTGTTGCTTATTAGTGCTACTTCTGAATTTCTTTGGTGTTTGTTAGGTGATGGACTCACAAAATCCCTTCTTCCTTGACATTTTACAAGACAAGGTACAAGGTTTTGAGTCTTTTGACAGTAGTATTTTGATGTCCACTCCGCATTTAGACGTGAATGACTATCAATCTCCACCCGAAGTTGAAATGGGACAATCTACACCCCCCATTGCAAAAAGAATCAACTACTAAAAGAAGTCAATGAGGAAACAACTTCACCGTAGATGAAGACATTAAGCCAGTGTCGGCGTGGCTCAATGTTAGCTTAGATGCCGTGACATTGACATCGACAGACCAAAATCACACAACATTTTGAGATAGAATTTGGTCCACCTTCCAAAATGACAAGAAATTTAACCGCTCCAAGGATTCTTTATGTAGTCGGTGGTTAATAATTCAAAGGGAGACCAACAATTCAAGGAACAAGGTTTTGAGTCTTTTGACAGTAGTATTTTGATGTCCACTCCACATTTAGACATGAATGTCCATCAATCTCCACCCGAAGTTGAAATGGGACAATCTACACCCCCTCATTGCAAAAAAAATCAACTACTAAGAGAAGTCAACGAGGAAACAACTTCACTGTAGATGAAGACATTAAGCTAGTGTCGGCGTGGCTCAATGTTAGCTTAGATGCCGTGACATCGACAAACTAAAATCACACAACATTTTGGGATATAATTTGGTCTACCTTCCACAATGATAAGAAATTTAACCACTCCAAGGATTCTTTATGTAGTTGGTGGTCAACAATTCAAAGAGAGACCAACAAGTTTTGTGGATAATTGGCACAAATTAAGAACAGGAATGAAAGCGATAAAACTGAGCATGACAAGGTATTTCAACTCAACATCTAATATGTATTGTACATTAATGCACTTTTAGTTTTATGATTCTCATTATTTTCAATTTTTTACTTTTGTAGATTGAAGATGCAAAAACTATGTATAAAAACTAATAGCAAAAATGCATTTCAACTGGAACATTGTTGGAGAATTTTGAGGAATGAAGCTAAGTGGTTGATTCAAAGAGATAATTTGAAGGTCCGCACAAGACAACTAGCCATACAATCTTGTCATACTTTTGCAAGCTCAATAAATCTAGATAAAGATAATGATGAGATGAACTCTGGCAAAACCTTGGAGAAAACCATAGGCAAGAAGGCCGAAAAGAAGAAATTAAAGAAAAGAAAGAATTGTGATGATATGGTCCCAATACTTTCCTCCCAATTGGACAAAATCAAGAAAGAAAAGAGGAGAATGTATGAGGAGAAAATAAAAAGTATGCGCATTGCATTAGAAGAACGAAGAGAGTTAATGCGCATTGCATCCGAAAAACGAAGAGAGTTGATTCGTATCAAGGAAGAGAAGAATGAAGTAGAAAGGAGGAAAGTAGAAGATGAAATTATGATGAAATATACAAGAACCATGGATCCTGAGCAAAAAGAATATATTCGTTTACGTTGTTTGGAAATCTTGGAGAGATTAAGGTCTAAATTTCCAACATAATTTGAATATTATTATTGACAATATCTAATCAAGTAATTTTTTGTATAGTGCAAAGATACTAGCACATGGTTGACATAGATGATTTGATGTTAGATATCTCTTTTGTAGTATTTACTTGTGCAGGGAACATGATTATTCAATCTTTAATCATGTTAGATATATTTTTGTAGTCTTCAATTGTGCAAGGAAACAGATGCAATGTTGTAAATTTTGTATTGTGCACGAACAATAGTACTTGATTATTCAATTTAATTTGTGATTCTGTTCTCGTCATTCTGTTTTGGGTGAAGTAATGTCTCTGTTGAAGGTGGTTGTACTTGCTAATTTTATTGGTTGTATATGCTATTTGAATGTAAATTTAATGGTATGTGATAGGGCAACTCTTTAACTAACTGGTTTGTGTATTTATTGGTTGTATTTAACTATTTCTTTAACAGACTGTGAGAGCTGAGCAAATTTAGGACTTTTTTAATGGACCAAACTGAAACTACACTTTCTGTTTCACTATCTCAACTCAGGCTTGAGATATAAAGCCATAAAGAATACCCATATTTGAAACTTTTTCAAGAACAAAACAGAAGGATACAGATGCAAATCAAAGAAGTAAAAAAACAAAGTTTATAGTATATAGGGTCCGTTTGGATAGAACTTATTTTGCTGAAACTGAAAACTGAAGATACTGTAGCGAAATAATTTTTAAATGTGAGAATAGTGTTGTGGGACTCGTGAACAGTGCATGGGAGCACTATTCACAGTTGACTTGTCAACAATTGCGGGTTGAACAAAAAAAAAAGAAAGGCAAAGCGCAAAAGAACAAACAC
Organism: Quercus gilva; assembly: GCA_023621385.1. Taxonomy (NCBI): domain Eukaryota; kingdom Viridiplantae; phylum Streptophyta; class Magnoliopsida; order Fagales; family Fagaceae; genus Quercus; species Quercus gilva. The sequence goes on from CM042476.1 coordinate 26,854,646, forward strand.
AAATGCAGCTTTCAGCCCAATCCAAACACATACATAGTACATATATAGTCTAAACCGGTAAATTTAAAAACTTTGTCACTCTCTTTTGAACAGAATGGATACTATACTAAATCAAAAAGTAATGCAATTTGAAAATTTTATTCAAATATTAAACTTAGTAAATTTCAAATTCCAATGAAGGTTCACATCAAATAAAGTAGTAATACTTAGAAATTTAGAATTCCAAATTCCTACGATTGGCCTTGTAGTTGCCATAGATGCTCGACAAGATCCGCTTGAAGTTGAGAATGAATTTCTCTATCTCTTATGGAATTATGACGTTTAATGAATTGTATAAGGTAACAAGGCCAGTCATAGGAATTTGGAATTCTAAATTTCTAAGTATTACTACTTTTATTTAATGTGAACCTTTATTGGAATTTGAAATTTACTAAGTTTAATATTTGAATAAAATTTTCAAATTGCATTACTTTTTGATCTAGTACAGTATCCATTCTATTCAAAAGAGAGTGACAAAGTTTCTAAATTTACCGGTTTAGACCATATATGTACTATATACCATAAAATTTGTTTTTTTTACTTCTTTGATTAGCATCTATATCCTTCTGTTTTGTTCTTGAAAAAGTTTCGAATATGGGTATTCTTTATGGCTTTATCTCTCAAGCCTGAGCTGAGATAGTGAAACAGAAGGTGTAGTTTTAGTTTGGTCCATTAAAAAAGTCCTAAATTTGCTCAGCTCTCACAGTCTGTTAAAGAAATGGTTAAATACAACCAATTAATACACAAACTAATTAGTTAAAGAGTTGCCCTATCACATACCATTAAATTTACATTCAAATAGCATATATAACCAATAAAATCAACAAGTACAACCACCTTCAACAGAGACATTGCTTCACCCAAAATAGAATGACAAGAACAGAATCACAAATTAAATTGAATAATCAAGTGCTATTGTCCATGCACAATACAAAATTTACAAGATTGCATTTGTTTCCCTGCACAAGTGAAGACTACAAAAATGTATCTAACATGATTAGAGATTGAATAATCATGTTCCCTGCACAAGTAAATACTACAAAAGAGATGTCTAACATCAAATCATCTATGTCAACCATGTGCTAGTATCTTTGCACTATACAAAAAATTACTTCATTAGATATTGTCAATAATAATATTCAAATTATGATGAAAATTTAGACCTTAACCTCTCCAAGATTTCCAAACAACGTAGACGAATATATTCTTTTTGCTCAGGATCCATGGTTATTGTATCTTTCATCTTCTACTTTCCTCCTTTCTACTTCATTCTTCTCTTCCTTGATACGAATCAACTCTCTTCGTTCTTCGGATGCAATGTGCATTAACTCTCTTCTTTCTTCTAATGCAATGCGTATACTTTCTATTTTCTCCTCATGCATTCTCCTCTTTTTTTCCTTGATTTTGTCCAATTGGGAGGAAAGTATTAGGACCACGTTATCACAATTCTTTCTTTTCTTTAATTTCTCCTTTTTGGCCTTCTTGCCTATGGTTCTCTCCAAGGTTTCGTCGGAGTTCATCTCATCATTATCTTCATTTAGATTTATTGAGCTTGCAAAAGTATGACAAGATTGTGTGGCTGGTTGTCTTGTGCGGACCTTCAAATTATCTCTTTGAATCAATCACTTAGCTTCATTCCTCAAAATTCTCCAACAATGTTCCAGTTGAAATGCTTTGCTATTAGTTTTATACATAGTTTTTGCATCTTCAATCTACAAAAGTAAAAAATTGAAAACAATGAGAATCATAAAACTAAAAGTGCATTGATGTACAATACATATTAGATGTTGAGTCGAAATACCTTGTCATGCTCAGTTTTACCGCTTTCATTCCGATTCTCAATTTGTGTCAAGTATCTACAAAACTTGTTGGTCTCCCTTTGAATTGTTGACCACCTATTACATAAAGAATCCTTGGAGCGGTTAAATCTTGTCATTGTGGAAGGTGGACCAAATTCTATCCCAAAATGTTGTGTGTTTTTGGTTCGTCGATGTCACGACATCTAAGCTAACATTGAGCCATGCTGACACTAGCTTAATGTCTTCATCTACGATAAAGTGGTTTCCCCGTTGACTTCTCTTAGTAGTTGATTTTTTTGCAATGAGGGGTGTAGATTGTCCCATTTCAACTTCGGGTGGAGATTGATGGACATTCACGTCTAAATGCAAAGTGGACATCAAAATACTACTGTCAAAAGACTCAAAACCTTGTTCCTTGTCTTGTAAAATGTCAAGGAAGAAGGGATTTTGTGAGTCCATCACCTATAAGCAACACCAAAGTAATTCAGAAGCAACACTAATAAGCAACACCAAAGTAATTATCAGGCACCAAAAAATCCACATGTGCAAAAAGTATATGTCACCAGCTGATCTAATTATCACACTTTTTTAAGTTCAAGTACAACCTATATTGGCAGTAACTAATATGATCTCCAAGGATTTTATAATTCATGATCAGAGATGTTGTTCCAGATCAACAACATGTATACAATATGACCAATTTGAATGAGATCAAGAATTTCCATAATAAACTAAAACCTAAATTGCAAACCCTATTGGTTTACAAAAAAGTCATAACTTTTAGTCAAATATAGTGTATTTCTAGCATCATTAGCCATCTTATACAAAGATCAAAATAGTATAAAGTCATATGTCAAAGTGCATCAGCATTTTTAAGAAGTATACATACATTACAATTTTTAATAAGTATTAAATTAGACAAATGCTTAGTAATTCAAGAACATAATATTTATACAATTGACTCAACTTTCAAGAATAGTTTCTTACATCTTTTCCTTGTCCTTTAATGTTCCTTTCTTGCTTTCATGTTCATATTGTGGACAATTTGCAATAACCATATCACTTACCAAGCAATTGGAGATCATTGTAAGACATTAGAAGTTTAAAATTTCAAATACCACTATACTTCCAAGTTCTAGATCCTTATTTCAAAAGACCACTGGATATAATCAAACTAACTCAGTTTGTATTTGGCATGTTAATAACCTCAGGTGATCAATAATCCACCACAGTTCACTTTACAAAGAGAATAAAACTTTTAAGTCCAAGATTTACCAAAAAGAAAACTATTAAACCCTATCACTATTGGAGACTTGAGCCAATAGCTTTTCCTTGTTCCTTGTCTTATGTAATGTTTTGCGTATTGATTAAATAAAATTTCTAGTGTTTATCTCAAAAAAGAAAAAAAAAAAAAAGAAAAAAAAAGAAAGAAAAGGAAAAGCTATAGGATTACAAGCAATTTGTAAGGATTGTGATCATTTGTGAACCGTGTATATGATTTATTTGGCTTGAAACTAATCCTTATCTTTTTTGAGGTAAAAGATAGAAGGGTTATTGATAAGTCCAAAACATATACAACGTATATACCCTGTTCAAGCAGTCCGAAAACAGGAGAGAAATAGAAATTTAATACAAGTTTAAAAAACTCCAAATTCTTCGAAGACTCCCTACACACGGGGAAACTAATCCCTATCTAAAAGATATGAAATTTAATCCTTACCTGAACTCTAAAATAATCAAATATAAATACACACAAAATCTGAAATACTAATAAATTCCAAAAATAACTTTTGGTGTGTTTCAAAGAATCCCTTAAAAAAGTCCCCAAACCAGAAAAAATTTGAAACAAGAAACTCCCAAGAAACCCTAAAAAAAATTAGTTTAGAGAAACTCCCAAGAATCTTGCTTAAAACCAAAAAACAAAAAAAAAAACAAAAAAAAAACCCCTAAAATCTCAATGAGAAAAACCCATACCTTTTTAGAGAAAATTGCCCCAAAGCCTGTCAATAGAGATACCTCCAAGTTGATCCACCCTCCTTACAGGGTTGCAAAACCCCCAAACCGATTACATTATTTCCCGTAGTGATGAGAATGAATAAGAGGTGATAAGAAGTAGATGAAGAGAGAAGATGAGAGGAAGAGCTTAGGAATGAAACAAGGAGAGACAAGCTGAAAGGCGTTGGTGTTGCTCAGTGAGAGGAGAGAGAAAAAAAGTGTGAAAAAAGTGTTTTTATACTATATGAAGATAATATTAAAATAAGAAATGGAAGATCTACAATAACCGTGCATATATGCACAGTTACTGTAGCAATTGTGCATAAATGCACAATTTTACACCCACTGATGTGGATGTTTTTTTGGGCCAAAATGTGTAAAAGGAGTAAATTTTTCTATTTTGCAAAACTTTCCACAAGCTGATGTGATTGCTCTAACAATATAACTTTACATTGACATTATTAATTCTTTCTTTACGTATAACGAGAATAAATAAAGAATGTTGATGATGGTTGTTGTGTGTGAAGAAATATATACAATTAAAAAAAATTGATAGATGTATAAGCTGATGTAAATGCTCTAAGGATGAGATCATTAGTATGAACTCCCTCCTCATTTACTATCTTTCTTCTCAAAAAAAAAAAAAAAAAAAAAAAAATCCCTTCTCCTTTGTCTAATGAGACATTGCATTGGCTATCACTTTGAACTCCATCATAATTACCATATTTATTATTTACTAATCATAACATACTTGTGAAAATAATTGTGCCCCTAAAATTTATTGTTATCCAAAACTCACTTTGAAAAAAACATTAAGGGTTCTTTTGGTTAGAGGGGTGGAAAAGTAGATTGATAGAACATGGGGGGAGGATGGAAAAGTGGGAGGATAGAGAAGATTTTAATTTATCTCATTTTTGTTTGGTTGGAAGTGGAAAAGTTGAGGGATGGAAAAAGTAAATTTGTATGAATTTACTCATATACCATTGTAAAAAAATGATGGTCAATTAAAACAAAAAAGTGAATCATAATTACCATATTTATTATTTACTAATCATAACATACTTGTGAAAATAATTGTGCCCCTAAAATTTATTGTTATCCAAAACTCACTTTGAAAAAAACATTAAGGGTTCTTTTGGTTAGAGGGGTGGAAAAGTAGATTGATAGAACATGGGGGGAGGATGGAAAAGTGGGAGGATAGAGAAGATTTTAATTTATCTCATTTTTGTTTGGTTGGAAGTGGAAAAGTTGAGGGATGGAAAAAGTAAATTTGTATGAATTTACTCATATACCATTGTAAAAAAATGATGGTCAATTAAAACAAAAAAGTGAAAAAAAAACCAAAAAAATAGAAATCCCAATTTATTAAAAACTAAAAATCATGTCCCAAAAAAAAAAATCATGTCTAGTTAAAAAAAGAAAAAAAAAAAGAAAAAAGAAAAAAGAAGGCAATATCTAGGAAAGGAAAAAAAGAAAAAAGAAAAAAGGAAGAGGCAACGTGCCCAAGAAAACACAAAAAAGAAAAAGAAAAGAAGAAACCGTTTTCTCTCCATTTTGAGTAGAAAACTTTTTAGTGGGCTTGGGGATAAAACATCCAGGCCCTACTATTTATTTATTTTTTTCTCCTTGCCCAACCAAATACACTCCAAAAAAGTTTTTCTTTCTATTTTTTCTCCAAAATTTTCTGTCTACCTTATTTCACCTTCAAACAAACACACCCTAAGGGATAAAATAGTTTGTTGTTATCCAAAACTCGCTTCGAAAAAAATATTAAGGTGGCGTTTGGTACGGGGTAATGTTTTAAGATTCCTAGGACTGTTTAAAGATTCCCATGTTTGGTTGCAAATCACGCTAGGGAATCAGATGCCAAGGGAATCTGGATTCCCCCCTTAAACCCCTCTTAGTAGGAATGTGGATTCCCTTTAAAACAGGTAGGAATCCAGATTCCCAAGCTTAAAGGAAATTGTATTTTTTATAAATTGACAATTTTAACCCTTTTTCCTTATCATTTAAGCAATTAAGATAAATATAAAATAAATCATCAATATCTTTTCTCTTGTTTTTATCTTTTCCCGCCTAAATAACATAAATAAGATAGACAATTCTGTTGATATATTCTTTAACAAAATTTTATTTAGGTTTCACGTGTGGAAAAAAAAGTTTGAAGGGGACTCTCCATTATTGCCATGTTTCACGTGTGGAAAAAAAAAAGTTTGAAGGGGACTTTCCATTATGGATTAAATTCTTTTAAAAATTATTATTAAGAATAAAGCATTTGAGAATTTAAATAGTTATTTTTGTATTGTACTTGTCATTTTGAAATGTTAGACTACAATTTTAATGATTTTGTCATAATTAATAGTTTATATTTAGTTTTTCATTATTTATTTAGAGGAATATTTTTTTTTAAAAGGACTTGGTAGTTCACATTCAAATCTAAGGATAGAATGGAAAAAAATAAATAATTCATTTAAGATTCTTGGGAATAAACCAAACATTATCATCTCACATTTCTAGAAATCTTAAGAGATTCCCAATGAAACCAAACATAGGAATAACTACATTCCTAGAAATGTGATTCCTAGGAATCACATTCCTAGGAATCTGGATGCCAAGATAAATGTGGATTCTCCCGTACCAAACGCTACCTAAGGGATAAAATAGTTTGTGCACTTATCAACCAAATCACCATTATCATAACCAGAGACGGGACCATATAAGAGTATTCTCATAAAAGGTTTCAAATGCTAAATATGCTATTTTTTAACATTTGATTCTAAAAAAGCACACTACATTAAGGGTGATATACTTAAAAGTTTTAACATTTTAGCTAGAGTAGAATGTCATTTTTGACATCCTATTATAGCTGAAATCTTTTAAAAAAAAATTTTTATTATCACTTCAATTAATAAAGAGAGAAAGACAGAGGGAGAAAGAGAGGGAGAGAGAGTAAGAGAGAGGAAAAATAAAAAATGAATAAAAAATAAAAAAATTATTTAAATGAAGTGGTAAAAAAATAAAAATTTAAATATTAAATGTATTTTAAAATAAAGTGTTAAATGTTATAAAGTGACTTTTTAGTTGCTAAATGATAAAATTTTTAAAACTCTGGATAGACCTGCAATTAATTTATATAAGTAATGATAAAAACACGTCACAATTTTTGCCGCTAGTATTATCTGTATATATCTCGGTTAGCTCAATTAGACTGGACAAATCAATTAAAAAATCCAACACAATATAAAATTACTATTCTCGCTCTTGGAAAACACTAAAGGTCAAACGAAAAAGAAAAGATGTGGCCAGCTAAGAAAGAAAACAGTACACAGAGAATCTAAAAGGGTCCTAGTTTTGATCGAAGTCTAGTGAGGAAAGAAGCAGAAGAAGCAGAAACATGGAAGCAAACCCAGTTCTAATGGCGAAGATCACTGTATCAGTTGTTATAGGAGGGTTTATAGTGTTGTTAATGCAACTCTATAACCTTTTGGTTTTGAAACCAAAGCTTCTCAGAGCCAAACTTCAAAGGCAAGGTATAAGGGGACCTTCTCCTTCTTTCTTCTTCGGGAACATCCCTGAAATGAAGAGAATTCAACTCCAAGTTCATGCAACGCCAAAAACTACTGCTACAAAGGAGTATGATCACCCTGATGCTATTGCTCATGACTGGCCTTCCACTATCTTCCCACATTTGGAGCAGTGGAGAAATGAATATGGTACTTCACTTGTCATTTCCTCTCTCTCTCTCTCTCTCAAAGTAGGTAGAAATATAGTTTAGGGAGTTGAAAATGAAAATAGGTAGACAATAGCAGTAGTCTTTTTTTTTTTTTGGTAGAAAGACAATAGCAGTAGTCACAGAGGGTACAGCTCAGATTTTAGACAATTTTTGTTTTCAGAATATTCCAATTGTAATTAGAGTTATAAACCTTTGTAGTCCATACTTATGAAAATAGGGGTTCTTTTTGTTTTTGTTGCTTTATTATCTTTCTCTAATAAAAGCATTATTCAGAACAAAAAAGTTAGTACTTTTCCATTAGGTGAACTTGGACATGGATTGGGAATGGGAATTATAGCAGATTTCATTTGAATGATGAATGCACATTTTTACTTCCTTGAAACAAGTTGAAAGAAACAATGGCATGTTTTGTCTTAGCAAATACTTAATTTCCTCTGTTTTGTAATCTCTAGCAATTAGTCCAAGACATGCCTAGAATGTAAACAAAAGGACCTCTTAAAGATCATATGATCAAATATGCAAATCAACACTAAATCAGAATCTTAAAATTTTATTTTTCAACCTTGCTCACATAATCTATATTGGTGGCAGGACCAATATTCTTATATTCATCTGGAAACATACAGCTATTATGCATAACAGATCCAGAGATGGTGAAGGAAATCAGCCTTTGCACTTCTTTGACCCTTGGAAAACCTTCTTATCTATCCAAAGATCGTGGGCCGCTTTTGGGCCAAGGCATTCTGTCATCAGATGGTTCAATTTGGGCCCATCAAAGGAAGATTATTGCTCCGGAATTGTACATTGATAAGGTTAAGGTAAATCTCAAAGGTTTACATAAATTTCAAAAATAGTACTTGGACAATAGATCTTAATATTATGCATAAGACTTTAGTGGCATAAATGTTCAACATGACAATTGAAGAAAGACTTTAACAAGGGCATATAATAATGATCTCTATTAATTACCAAAATTTCCTATGAAGACTAGAATAATGCCTAAACAAATTAAAACCCTCACTTATTATAGGCAATGTAATCCTTTACAAAGACATAATCTGAAACCATTCTTTTATTACTTTTTCTTTTGTTTTTAACTAACCTGAAACCATTTTTGACAATATTGATATGCCATTTTACATGAACAAAACTCAGCAACAATCCCAAAGCAAAATATGTCCTGATTGTTTGATTGAAGATCGCGTTATACTGTTGTTACTTCAATGCCTCATCATATTAAGCTTTAGATTGATTAGTCAGTACTATACCATTATTTAATAAATCTCTATAGACTAAGGCTTGGTTTTTGTTGTTGTAATCTTTTATACTTGTGCGTTTCTTTCTGAAGGGCATGGTAAACCTAATGGTGGACTCAACAACCTCAATGCTAAGAAGTTGGGAGAGTAGAGTTGAAAATGAGGGAGGGATTGCAGACATTAAAATCAATGAGGATTTGAGAAGCCTATCAGCGGATATAATATCAAGAGCCTGTTTTGGAAGCAACTATTCCCAAGGGGAAGAAATATTCTTAAAACTCAATACTCTTCAAGGAATCATGTCCAAGGGAAATGTTGGAGTTCCTGGTTTTAGGTATGGTAACATTTTGAATCCTTTGATCTTAATAACAAGAATATAAAACTATTCTATTGACAAATTTTGGTTTGTTGTTTGTGAACATCTTTAATTGACTGGTGTCCTTATAGCCTAATGATACTTCTCTTTCTTATAAAAGAGTAGGATTTAGATTCAACACTGGCCTTCTATGGGTTGAGGATTTATGAGATAAGAGAACTAAGGGTATCTCTAATTCTCTATTCTTTTATAAATGGGGAAAAAAAAGAACATTGCTAGGGATGATTATTCCTAAATTTTTCAAAATTGATGATATGTATATTTTATAGATTCTTGCCAAGCAAAAACAATAGAGCTATGTGGAAACTTGAAGAAGAGATCAACTCAATGATATTAAAGGTGGTAAAGCAGCGCACTGAATCATCATACGAGAAGGATCTTTTACAAATGGTTCTTGAGGGTGCCAAAAATTATAATGACTATTATGGCCCATCAACAGATAGTTCTCGCGACAAGTTCATTGTGGATAATTGCAAAAACATATACTTTGCTGGCCATGAGACCACTGCCATCACAGCCACATGGAGCTTGATGTTACTGGCTGCACATCCTGAATGGCAAGCTCGTGCTCGTGCTGAGGTGCTCGAAATATGTGGAGATAGTCCACCAGATGCCAACATGCTCCGAAACATGAAAACAGTATGTATTTTTCTTTAAAATTTATAATTTTAGTTACTGTATAATAGTTCTATTAGTTTTAGCTATTTCTCTATTAGATTTTATCAAATTTTTATCCAAGAAAACACTCCCACTATATATGGATGCATGTTAATTCAGAATATCCCAGCAAACAAGAGAGAAAAAGAATGCATGTAGCAAGCAATGTTATGGTGCTTTTGTGCATATAGTATGTATTTGGAAGAATGTTTCTGCTCATATGTTGGTGTCATATGCACTTATATTTGCAAAGTTTCCTTAGAATTGAAGGTGGTGCCTGGAAAAACGTTCAAGAATAAATTTTCATACTCCATTGAGCTATCATCGGAAAAGTGACTTCTAGTGGTTAGTGACACGATTGAATATTCTTCCTCTAATTATGCCTTTTGAGGTTCAAAACAATATTTTTTTTTCCATTTAATTTCACACATAAAATGCTTAACACATCAGTTACCAAATATTACGAGGAGAGATTAACATCACTGCTACAGAAATTCTGAAATCATATACTCAACATTGAGATATTAATACATGAGAGTTGACACACCCATACATTGACATAGTTTCACTAACCTTGTATTTGATGACAGTTGACAATGGTGATCCAAGAGACATTGCGTCTTTACCCACCTGCGGCTTTTGTGATCAGAGCGGCCCTGGAAGACATTACATTCAAAGACATTATGATCTCAAAAGGTATGAACATTCAGATTCCAGTCCCAATATTACAACAGCAGTGTGATTTGTGGGGACCTGATGCACACAAATTCAATCCAGAAAGATTTGCTCATGGGATTGTTAGGGCTTGCCAGACTCCACAAGCTTATATGCCATTTGGAGTAGGGCCTCGTGTCTGTGCTGGCCAGCACTTTGCCATGACAGAACTGAAGGTTATTTTAACTCTTATTCTATCCAAGTTTTGCTTCTCACTATCACCGGGATACCAACACTCCCCTGCATTTAGGTTGGTTATTGTACCTGAACATGGAGTTACTCTCCGTGTGAGGACAGCATGACATTTCCTAGCTTTGACAAAGGCTTTGGTGGATAGAAGAAAAAAAAAAAATGAGAGAGGTTGTGGACTCTTTGTACCATCTTTATGTATTACAAAAAGAAAGTAAGGGCAGGGCATCTTTGGAGAACTTGTAATAGTTCCTTCGGTTTTTACATTGTTTCTTTCTGATTATAAAGATTTGAAGCAATGATGAAGAGCAGTTGGGATGCTAGAATTGCAGAAATAGAAGTCATGGTCTAATCCTGTAATACTAAGCAATTGCTGACGTACATATGAAGATGAAAATTCAAAATCTTGAATCTTATGAACTGTTCTACAACCAGGATAGGCTGGATTTCAAGGAATAGAAATTTTGATTCTGTTTCATAGGCACCCCACACTCTTAAGAAAATACTAAAAAAAGCATTGAAATTTGAAACACCAAAAGAATTAGTTTTGATATTTCGATAGATAGTTATAATAAAGGGAGGGGGTTTTAAAACATTGATTCTCCTAGTAAGAGAATGGACTATGCCATTGAGTTATATGACTTTTGATACTCCAAACATTGATTCTCCACTTACATTCAGAAAAAAGAATTCAATATGTCAATACTATGTTGAGGTATAACCGTGTTTGAAGATCTGAATGTAGTATGTATCGGAGAAGTGGTTTGCAATTCTCATGGAGAAATAAAGGCAGCCTTATCCGAGATTGTTCCCATGCCGTCTTCAGTGGTAGTTCTTGAAACTCTCGCAGCAAGAAGAGCAGTCCGCTTTGTTCGGGAGCTGGATTTGCACGGTTCGACCTTCAAGGGTGGTTCAGAAATTTCTATCACTGCTATACACGAAACGGTTATTTATCTTAACCATCTTGTGGTTATCTTGTTAAAGACATTATGTTTTCAGCTAGTTCTCTCCGGAACTATTCTTTCTCTCATAAATTTTAGCAAGGCAATGCGTTGTTCTTCCTAATATTTATAAGCTTTTTGTATATAACTATTTAGCTATCCAATAATATGCCTAACATGGTTGCTTCTTAAAAAAAGGTTAAAAAAAGGTTAAAGGTATAACCTTATAAGCCCGTTTAAGGGTTTGTTTGGAATCCGTTTATTTTGCTGAAAATACTGTAGATAAAGGTAAAAGTTAGATGAAATAATACAATGGAACTCATGAATAGTACCAAAAAGTACAGTGAGACTCATGAATAGTATCAAAAATAAGCTGAATAGTAAAATAAGTTGACAAAATTAATCATGTCAAACAGACACTAAGCGTGCGTTTGCCAACAATGTTTTTGCGTTTTGCATTTTTTTTCCTGGGTCCCACGACCCTGTTCACGGACCAGCCAACTTGTGAAAAACGCAGCGTATTTTGCGTTTTAAAAATTATTTTGCTACAGTACTTTCAGTAATAAGTTTTCTGTTTTTAGCAAAGTAAGCGGTATTCAAACAAACCCTAAGTCTAGAAATTCGGTCCATTTATTGGATTTAATTCAACTAATGACTTTTTTTTTTTTTAAATTATATGAAACAAGAAGCAAAGCATCCACAATTTACTACTATTTTAAGTAAATATTTTCCTCAAAATCCTGCGCCAGAATTACCCCAAAATAAATATTAAGAAACAACAACTCAGCAAGTCATACCAATATATCATCAATATGTTCCTTATTATAATGCCTTAAATCAAGATACCAAAATTTTTGAAGAAGTCATGGCTAAAATTAGGGGTGCCAATTCGGGTTAGCGTGTCGGATTTATGTCAACTAAATGCCTAAGAACTCGACCCATTTAATAATTGTGTCATGGTTCTTTAACCCTAACCAAACTTGTTAATAAAGTGAGTTGACACGACCTGACCCACTTGACACGCTTAATAATCGAGTTGTATTGGGTTGACACGAATGTGACACAACCCATTTCAACCTGCTTAATATTAAATATAACATCCATATTGAAATAAATTCTTTACATCCCGAAAGCAATGCATATACTTCAAGTCTTCAACCCACATTCAAAATAACATAGTTCAACAAAAATATAACATCCATCTAAAAAACAAGTTATTTACACTCCAAAAAAAGTGCATACACTTCAACTCAAATTCAATATAACATAATCCAACAAAAATATAACATCCATGGAAACAAATGCTAAGTATTAATATTGAAAGAGATGGTGCAATAGTAGGCTGATCATGACTAGGGTTTATAAAGTTTTAATTTACAATTATATCACCTGTAAGTTTTTGTAATTACTCACTTTTCTTTTTAAGTTTAAAATATAGATTGGATATAAAAAGTATTTAACAATTTAAAATAAAATAAATATTTATTTGTTATATGAGTTAAATGAGTTGTGTTAAATGAGTCATTTTTGGGTTGACACAAATAAATTAGCGTGTCAAACGTGTCTATTGCAAGTCATGCGGGTTGACCCGCTTATGACATGTTTCTTATCGTGTCACTTTTAAGTTGACCCGTTTATAATCCAAACCCGTTAAGACCTAACCCTAACCCACAAAAACCAAGTCATATTCGCGAGTTGGGTTAAACATTGACACCCCTAGGTAAAACTCACGAAACTTTTAATGAAGCTACAATTTCTCACATGCCTACAACTTTGTTAAGTCTTAAGGCCATTGTTCAAGCCCAGAGTTTTCATGGGAAAGCTTGGGAACCTGTGATTTGGAAGGCCAAAACTTGTATTCAGACAACTCCAATAGTCCTCAAAATTGCAAATGGAGCTTGACATTGATTTGGGCTCTTGAAAAGAGGCCTAGACACCTAATCACTCATTTTGGTCTTTAGTAACAATGGGCCTTCCTCCTCTCTCATGTAAAAAGTAACATTAGAATTTAATGCTTCATTCGAGACTAAAACACATGGACTTCTGAGTGTTAAAGCCCATTGCCTAAGTTGGAGAAAACCATTCCCACACTTGGTTTTTCCCTTTCTTTTCCTTTATTATTTTTTTTTGCTCAAACTTGGTCATTTGACCTTTATAAAGGTATCAAAAGGAACACAAGAACTATAATAAAAATACCAAAATCATGCTTATATATGCTTGAAGTGCTTTCTGGGGTAGTAAAAACAGTTTTAGCTCAAAATATTAGCTTGTTTGTTTATTTATCCATAGTTTTCCAACTCTCTCTCTCTCTCTCTCTCATACAGGTTTATTTATAAATAAAATAAACTATAAAAATAAGTTCATCTAATCATTTATACTCTTAGTAACACTAAGATTAATTTTTTGATTTCCTTCATATCTTTGCAAATTAATAACAATTGTGTCTGATTTCTTTCTTTACCTTTTAATTGGGGGTCATGGAAAAAGAAGAAGAAGAGTAGTGCAATTGATTATAAGGATGTGATCACTAGTATGAACTTCCTTCTCCTTTACTATCTTCCTTCTAAAAAAAAAAAAAAACCCTTCTCCTTTATCTAATGAGAAATTGTATTGGCTATCTCTTTGAATGCCATCATATTTACCATTTTTGTTATGCACTAATCACAATATATATTACTTGTGAAAATAGTTGTGTTCCTAAACCTATTGTTATCCAAACCTCAGTTGGAAAAAAAAAAAAAAGGGATAAGAGCATCCACAGTAGTGGAACCAAATTTTTAGCTTTTTGGCACCACAAAAAGTCACTTTATCTATTTTACATTCTCACATCCAACAACAGTGATTTTATTTTAGCTTTTAACACAATAAAATAATATAAACACTGCAATAAAATAATATTTCATTCAACCCCCAAAATACAACCACAACCAAAAGTAGTGTGAACACATGATGGACATTAGGAGAGACACGGAGAGATAGTGAGGAGAGAGACAAAAGCAGTGTGAACGCAAAATAATTTTTTTATTTTTATTTTTTTACCTTTCAACTACAGTGCACAGCCAAAAGTAAATGTGCATTGTAGCTGTGGAGCCAAAAAATATAGAGAGATGCTACATCCACAATATTTTTATAATATTTTCACAACAAATTATAGGTGGTTAGTTGTTATTGGTTTAAATTTGAACATAACACTAAGATTACTTTTTTGCCCCAACAATAACAACCAATAACAACCTGCCACTTAAGATTTGTTATGAAAATGTTGTGGACATATCATTTCTCAAAAATATAACTTTGGCTTCACTGTTGCAGAGTACATTTTGATATTTAGTGAAATTTTTAGCATTTAGCACACTAAACATAAAAAAACCTCCTACATCAAATATTCTAAATCACTAAATGTTAAAAAATTTAGCATTGATAAATAGTACAATTCTGATAATAGAAACAAAATTGTAAAACTTTTGAATGTTTTTAAATTTTACTTCTCTCTTTCTCATCGTTTGCTTCTCTCTCTCTAGCCTCTGTTTGTGAAACGCGTTTTGCGCTTTCCAGCGGTGTGTTTTTTTTTAGTGGGTCCCATGTTCATGGAACCCGCAAGTACTTTTTTTCAGTAAAAACAACTTTAAAATTGGGTCCCACAGCACTATTCATACATTTAAAAATTATTTTGCTATAATGTTTTCAATTTTCAGTTTTCAGCAATAAGCTTGGATTTGGATGTAGGTTAAGGTGATTCGGTGGGTTCCAATTGGTTTTGGGTGCAGGTTTTTTTTTATTTTTATTTTTGCTAGGTAATTGTTTATGCAGGGGCTTGAACCCCTGAGTTGTAGGTCACTAAAGAGACCGGGTACCACTTGGGCCAACAGGTCCGGTGGTGTTGTAATGCAGAGTTTATTGTAAAGTAAAATGTTAAAATAAATAAAGTAATCTTTTGTAACGTAAAAATAGATTTTTTTTTTGGCAACTGATGCTCTAAAGAGTAAAAGACAAAATAGTTTGTGCACTTAATAATCGTATCATAACTAAAACGGGATCATATAGCCTGCAATGTCTCAAGGTAATACGTCTCAGTTAGTCCAATTACACTCGTCAAATCAGATAGAAATCCAACACAATATAGGTTTTTTGGAAAATACTAAATATTAAAAAAAAAAAAAAAAAAAAAAGAAGAAAAGACAAAAAATGTGGCCAGCAAAACAGACGATTGACAATTAATACCTGAAAGAAAACACAAAGAATCTAAAGAGTCCTAGTTTTGATCGAAGTCTAGGGAGAAGAGAAGCAGAAGAAGCAGAAACATGGAAGCAAACCCAATTCTAATGGCGAAGATCACTGTATCAGTGGTTATAGGAGGGTTTATAGTGTTGTTAATGCAACTCTATGACCTTTTGGTTTTGAAACCAAAACTTCTCAGAGCAAAACTTCAAAGGCAAGGAATAAGGGGACCTTCTCCTTCTTTCTTCTTTGGGAACATCCCCGAAATGAAGAGAATTCAACTCCAAGTTCATTCAACACCAAAAACTACTGCTACAAATGAGTATGATCACCCTGATGCTGTTGCTCATGACTGGCCTTCCACTCTCTTCCCACATTTAGAGCAGTGGAGAAATGAATATGGTACTTCACTTTTCATTTCCTCTCTCTCTCTCTCTCTACCAAAGTAGGTTGAAATATAGATTAGGGAGTTGAAAATGAAAATAAGTAGACAATAGTAGTAGTCATAGAGGGTGTAGCTCAGATTTTAGACAACTTTGGATGTCATAATATTCCAATTGTAATTAGAGTTTTAAACTTTTGTAGTCCATACTTATGACAATGACCTTGTATTTGTATTAGATGGTTCCTTTTGTTTTTGCTTCTTTATTATATTTCTCTAATAAAAGCATTGTTCAGAAAATAAATTAATAATAAAAGTTGGTACTTTTCTGTTTCAAATGTTTTTTTTTTTTTTTTTTTTTTTCCACTTTTCCAATAGGTGAACTTGGACATAGATTGGGATTTGGGAATGGGAATTATAGTAGATTTCATTTGAATGATAAATGCTTATTTTTACCTGTAACAAGTTGTAGAAACAATGGCATGTTTTGTCATAGCAAATACTTTCCTCTGTTTTGTAATCTTTAGCAATTAGTCCAAGACATGCCTACAATATTAACAATGGACCTCTTGAAGATCATATGATCAAAATATGCATATCAACACTAAATCAAAATCAAAATATTAAATTTATCTTTTTCAACCTTGCTCACCTACCTAGTATGCATTGGTGGCAGGACCAATATTCTTATATTCATCTGGAAACATACAGCTATTATGCATAACAGATCCAGGGATGGTGAAGGAAATCAGCCTTTGCACTTCTTTGAACCTTGGAAAACCTTCTTATCTATCCAAAGATCGTGGGCCGCTTCTGGGCCAAGGCATTCTGTCGTCAAATGGCGCAACTTGGGCCCATCAAAGGAAGATTATTGCTCCTGAATTGTACATTGATAAGGTTAAGGTAAATCTCACTTATTATAGGCAATGTAATCCTCTACAAGACATAATCTGAAACCATTCTTGTATTACTTTCTATTTTTTATTTTTGTTTTTAACTAACTAACCTGAAACAAGTTTTGTCATTTCTTTTTTGGGATAGTCCAGTTTTGACAATATTGAAATGCCATTTTACATGAACAAAACTCAGAAACAATCCCAAAGCGCAATATTGTCCCAGTTTTCTGATTGTTTGAGTCAAGATTGCGATATACTGTTGTTACTTCAATGCCTCATCATATTAAGCTTTAGATTAATTAATCACTACTATACCATTATTTAATAAATCTCTATAGACTAAGGCTAGGTTGTTGTTGTAAACTTTTATACTGCTACAAATAATATATGCATTTCTTTCTGAAGGGCATGGTAAACCTAATGGTGGACTCAACAACCTCAATGCTAAGAAGTTGGGAGAGTAGAATTGAAAATGAGGGAGGGATTGCAGACATTAAAATCAATGATGATTTGAGAAGCCTATCGGCAGATATAATATCGAGAGCCTGTTTTGGAAGCAACTATTCCCAAGGAGAAGAAATATTCTTAAAACTTAAAACTCTTCAAGGAATCATGTCCAAGGGAAACATTGGAGTTCCTGGTTTTAGGTATGGTAACATTTTGAATCCATTGATCTTAATAACAAAGACTAGAAAACTATAACATTGACAAATTTTGGTTTGTTGTTTGTGAACATCTTTAATTGACTAGTGTTCTTATAGCCTAATGATACTTCCCTTTCTTATAAAAGAGTAGGATTTAGATTTAACACTGGCTTAAGGATTTAGATTCAACCCTGGCCTTCTATGGGTTGAGGATTTATGAGATAAGAGAACTAGGGGTATCTCTATTCTTTTATAAATGGGGGTGGAGGGAAAGAGAACATTGCTAGGGATGATTATTCCTAAATTTTTCAAAATGGATGTTATGTATATTTTATAGATTCTTGCCGAGCAAAAACAATAGAGCTATGTGGAAACTTGAAGAAGAGATCAACTCAATGATATTAAAGGTGGTAAAACAGCACACTGAAGCATCATATGAGAAGGATCTTTTACAAATGATTCTTGAGGGTGCCAAAAGTAATAATGACTATTATGGCCCATGTGACAAGTTCATTGTGGATAATTGCAAAAACATATACTTTGCTGGCCATGAGACCACTGCCATCACAGCCTCATGGAGCTTGATGTTACTGGTTGCAAATCCTGAATGGCAAGCTCGTGCTCGTGCTGAGGTGCTCGAAATAGTTGGGGATAGTCTACCAGATGCCAACATGCTCCGAAACATGAAAACGGTATGTATTTTTCTTTAAAATTTATAATTCTAGTTACTGTATGATAGTACTATTAGTTTTAGCTATTTTTGTATTTGATTTTATCAAATTATCTTCCAAGAAAACACTCCCACTACATATGGATTCATGTTAATTCAGAATATCCCAGCAAACAAGAGAAAAAGAATGCATGTAGGAGTGTATTATATGGTGCTTCTGTGCATATAGTATATTTTTAGAAGAATGCTTCTGCTCATATAGTGGTGTCATATGCACTTATAAATGTAAGATTGCCTTAGAATTGAAGGTCGTGCCTGGAAAACGTTCAAGAATAAAATTTCATACCCCATTGAGGTATCATCAGAAAAATGACTTCTAATGGCTAGTAACATGATTGAATATTCTTCCCATAATTATGCCTTTGAGGTTCTTTGTTTTTTTTTTTTTTTTCCATTTAATTTCACACATAAAGAACTTGATGCATCAGTTACCAAATATTACAAGGAGAGATTGACACCAATGCCTCACAAATTCTGAAACCGTGTACTCAACATTGAGAAATTAATACATGAGAGTTGACACACCCATTCATTGACTAGGTTCACTAACCTTGTATTTGACTGCAGTTGACAATGGTGATCCAAGAGACATTGCGTCTTTACCCACCTGCAGCTTTTGTGAACAGAGAGGCCCTGGAAGACATAACATTCAAAGACATGATGATCCCAAAAGGCATAAACATTCAGATTCCAATCCCAATATTACAACAGCACTATGATTTGTGGGGACCTGATGCACACAAATTCAATCCGGAAAGATTTGCTCATGGAATTGTTGGGGCTTGTAAGACACCCCAGGCTTATATGCCATTTGGAGTAGGGTCTCGTGTCTGTGCTGGCCAACACTTTGCCATGACAGAACTGAAGGTGATTTTATCTCTCATTCTATCCAAGTTTTGCTTCTCACTATCGCCGGCATACCAACACTCCCCTGCATTTAGGTTGGTTATTGCACCTGAACATGGAGTTACTCTCCGTGTGAGGACAGCTTGACGTTTCCTAGCTTTGACAAAGGCTTTGGTGGATAAAAAAATATATATATATGAGAGAGGTTGTGGACTATTTTTACCATCTTTATGTACTAAAAAAAGAAAGCAAGGGCACCTTCGATGCACACATCACATGCATCATTACTATTTGTAGAACTTGAAATTAGTTCCTTCGGTTTTTACGTTGTTTCTTACTGATTATAAATATTTGAAGCAATGATTAAGAGCAGTGGGGATGCTAGAATTTGCAGAAATAGGAGTCATGGTCTAATCTTGTAATGCTAAGCAATTTCTAACGTACATATGAAGATGAAAATTCAAAATCTTGAATCTTATGAACTGTTCAACAACCAGGATATGCTGGATTTAAAAGAATAAAAATTTTGATTCATAGGCACCCCACACTTCTGCCCCCACCCACGTCCTCCAAAAAAAAAAAAAAAAAAAAAAAAAAAAAAAAAAATTGAAAGCCATAGATGAACATTGCCATTGAAGTAAATGACACCAGATCCTTCATTGGACTCAAGTATTTCCAGAGCATAATGAAATGATGCTTCCTTTTTTCACATTCATGGTAAACCCACAATGAATTTAATGGTTGAATCCTATTATGAATGTAAAAGAAATGAGCATTATATATCGTATTCCAAGAATATCTAAGAATTACTCTGTTTACAATGACTCCTAAAGATTAAAATCAAGGCTGGAGTACTTCAAAAACCAAAAGAACTAATTTTGAAAATTCGATAATTATAGTTTTAAACCTTGATTCTCCTAAACAGAGAATGGATTAAGCCATTGAGTTACATGACTTTTGATACTGCAAACAAAAAGAATTTAAAATTCAGTCTAAAATTGTTCAACAACATGATTATACTGGATTTCCACATTGCTATATAGAAACCGAGCGAAATCCAACAGTTACATTCAGAAAAAAGAATTCAATCTGACAACACTAGGTTAAGGTTAACCGTATAAGCCCGTCTAAGTCTAGAAATTCGGTCCATTTATAATTCTAGTCAATACCAGAACAACGCTCAAACAAAATTTGTTGCCAAAATTAATAAATATATAGAAAAGGGGTTAATCTCAATTTGGCTGTTGAGAAAAACTAAGGAAAAAATAAAATAAAATTTTAAACAACGTCATAGGTTACTTTATAATTTTTTTTTTTAAATTTTGAAAAAAAGGGAACTTGATTAGCTCAAAAACAATTGCATGGACATTGGACACTGACAAAGTAAAGGGTCTTGGTTCCCCAGTCCACTCTCACATGTTAAAAGATACTCTAAAACAATCGCCAGGTGTTTTGTTTTGTTTTTTGTTTTGTTTTGTTTTTTTTTTTTTGAATTTTTAATTTTTATGGGAAAGAAAGAAGAAGAACAGTTCTTTGTAAATTGTGATCGTTGAAGTTTATAAGGAAGATTTTGAGTTAATGATATAGGACGGAATCTACAATTTAATTATTGTAATTTATTAATTTTGGTATTTAATTTGTAATTTTTGTTATTTTAGGTTTAAGGTTATTATTTTCTTGTTTTTAGGTACTTTTAATGCTTTTTAGGTCAAATTAATTCCTGTTATGGTTAGGTATCAATTAAGAGTTATTTTAGAATATATTTTCTTGTTTGTCAAGTTTTACAGAACCTTTATATAGGCCCCTAAATCTGTACACATTTTTGGAACAATTATTCAATCAATAAAATTTAGACTTTTGTCTTTTTATTCTCTGGTGGATTCCAGACCATTTCTCCTTGTGGATTCAAGGACCTTTGTAGATTCAAGGAACCCTCGTGGATTCGAAATTATTTTTCAGAAGCAAACTTGTTTTGTTTCTTGTTTTCTAAAAGTAGATATGTTCTACTTCTTGATGCTTCTACATCCTGCATCAGTTGGTATCAGAGCCTTGACATACCCTGGTTTGATGTCTAACCAACGAGATGGTGACCACCACAACAACAATGATAGCAACGATGTCGACAACATAGCCATCACTAAGGTTGAGGTCCATGATTTTCATGATGAAAATCAACAATTTCGTGAAAAGAGTCTGCAAATTATAGGCAAAATCAAGCAAATGATTGCTACTCTTCTTGCTAGAAAATCATCTCACAACAACAATGATTAATATATTCAATGACGCACTCCTAACTACAAGAAAATTCCATTCTTTGATGGAGATATGTGAAAGTTGGGTTTTATTGACTGGCTTCTTGATTTGGAAGAGTATTTTAATTTTTGAAAGATTTGTGATGAAGAAAAAGTGCAACTTGCATATAATAAATTGGATGATGAAGCAGAGGAATGGTGGGAAGACATTCAAATCAATAGAAAGCGATGAGGTAAGCATCCAATTTGTTCTGGGCAAAGAATGAAAAGGGTATTGATTGATTTATGGTTTCCTAATGACTATTATGATATACTAGATTATACAAGTGTTGATTATAAATCTATATATTCATATGAAAAGCAATATGTTTACAACATGAAAGGTCAACCACAAAACCAAAATTATCATAGCCAAGTCCATGTGTCACATAAAGAAAAGGGTTTGAGGGTTGAGAAGAAGTAGCCTATTTCTAAAGAAAATTTTGAAGTGGTTAAAAAAGATCAAGACTTGCAACAAGTTATTGAATTGAAGATTGAAGATACCACTTGTCAAAAGTTTGATGAAGATGTCAAAGAAAACAAGGTTGAGTTGATTGTGGATAATGACAAAAATCAAGAGACAGTAATTAATGAGAATATTGTGGAAGATCCAATTGAGGTTAAATATGATGATGAGTCCATCATCCACAACCCCTAGGTTTCGGTTGGTTTGTTGAAGATGACTACACAATATGTTGATTTTCTTAGAGTAGAAAATTTTAATTTTATTTTCAACCCTTTGTTGATTGATGTTGCAAATAAATGGAAGGTAGATGAGAAGGAATTTTCTACTACACTTTATGAAGAATTCATGTTTCAAAATTGGATCAAGTTATTAAAGCATTCAAAGTATTTGTTTATTTAGAGTGGAAGATTTCAAATTTTGATCGTCAACTCGAGAATGAGTTTGTTTCAAGTGGAGGGGTCTGATGTAGGACATGGTTTACTATTTAATTATTGTAATTATTTAATTTTAGTATTTTTATGTATTTTTTGTTATTTTAGGTTTAGGTAATTTATTTCGTTCTTTTTAGGTGCGTTTAATGTTTTTTAGTCAAATTAGGGTTTGAATCAAGTTATTAAAGCATTCAAAGTATTTGTTTAATTGGAGTGGAAGATTTCAAATTTCGACCATCAACTCTAGGACGAGTTTGTTTCAAGTGGAGGGGTTTGATGTAGGACATGGTTTAATATTTAATTTTGTAATTATTTAATTTTAGTATTTTTATGTAATTTTTGTTATTTTAGGTTTAGGTAATTTATTTCCTTCTTTTTAGGTGCTTTTAATGTTTTTTAGTCAAATTAGGATTTTATATACTTTCGTAGCCGCCTTAGGGTTTCTAGTTGCCCTAGGTTTTGTTTTTACTATTTATATGCATTGTAGCCTCTAAAGACAAGTCAGTTATCAGACAATTATCAATAAATACAGATTTTTTGTTAAATTATTTCTCCTTGTGGATTTAGAGAAACCTCTCATGGATTCGAGGTTTATTACCAGAAGCTAATAGTTTAGTTTCTGTTCTATCAGGAAAGCATCGTGTGTGCTTTCTTCAGGCTTTCGCGACATCAGTTGAAGAATGAAAAACCGTGGATGTTTGAGAGAAACTAACTACTCTCTCTCTCTCTCTCTCTCTCTCTCTCTCTCTCTCTCTATATATATATATATATACCCATAGAAGTGTGCAGGTGAAATGTTTTTGCCTAGGTGAATGAGTGTTATTGTTGTGGCTTCTTGGCTTCTGTGTTAGGTGCTAATGCATCATTAACTTTCGCACAAAATCCAAAATCTATATATATATATATATATATATGTATGTATATATTAATAGGTAAAGTTTAGAGAAGTTAAATTAGAATCCAATTTTATGCGACGTGTCTAAATTTATGTCGTGACTACACCATAATTATCCACTTCAGTTTATGCCATGTGTCCAGTTAAGTTTTTTAATCTTTGTGCCAAGTAAGTTAATAAATGTAAAATAATAAGAATCTAATATTAATGAACTATAAAATTTAAAAAAAAAAAATCAATCACATATACTTAATAAAAATCACCACACGAAAAAGATCACCACACTTTTTTTTGGGTAGAAAAGGATATGAATTAAAAACTAAGAACAAACATCAGAGTTAGGCTGAAGCCTTTCAAAGAAAACTCCAGTAGAGTCATGCAACAAAGGCAAAACTACCTCTGAAGGGAGTATTCAAAAACAACAAAATCTTACTAAAGTCTTGCACCAGCCTTAGCCAATCTACCTGCACAATGGTTCGCCTCATGAAAGCAGTGTTTGATTCTTACCTTCGGGAAAGTAGTCACCAAATCTTTGCAGTTTGAAATAAGCAAAGAATGGTGTAAGTTAGTCCTCAAAGGATTTACTAACCAGTCAACTACAATTTTGGCATCTAGTTCTACCTTAAGGGCTTGAATTCCCATTGTTCTGCATAATTGTAAGCCATCCCGTACTAGCCACAGTTCAGCTTCCACGCTAGTTGCAGTACCAATAGCTCTAGCAAATCCTACCAACCAAGCACCATTCTTGTCTCTAATAATTCCACCACCACCCGCTAATCCTAGGTTACCCATAGCTAAGCCATCAGTATTTAAGGTGTGTTTAGATATTATTTATTTTGCTGAAAATTGAAAACTGAAAACACTGTAACAAAATAATTTTTAAATGTGTGAATAGTGCCATGGAACCCATTTTTAATGAAAGTTTTGTTGAAAAAAGAGGTTTGTGGGTCCTGTAAACAGTGCATAAGACCCACTAGAAAAGTATTAGTTCTGCTGAAACGCGCTTCTAAAAAAAAAGGGGGGAAAACTCAAGACGCAGACACTTTCATCAGTATCCAAAGGGATATTTAGTTTGATCCAAATTTTTTCAGGTTTAAGCCACGTAACATGTATTGGGTGCTTGCCTTTATGAGGTCAATGTTTCCCAGCACAGAAGTAGAATTCTATTGCTGTGTTCCACACCTCTTCTAGAGAGAGCTGTACCGTAGAGTTTCGATTAAAGATCCTTCAATTCCTGACTAACCAGATTTTCCAAATACCAAACACAAAGAAATACATCCATGGAAGTTGGTTCTTGGTGTGCTGTCGCAAGCAACCAAAAATAAAACCTATACTCCTAAAAATATATGTAGTAGTGTGAGTAAGGATCTTTCCCATGGAAAGTATCTAGCCTTATTTTATGCTACGTGAACAAGGAGGGGGGGAGGGGTTTAAGTATAATGAAAACAATTTTAAGAAAAAAAAACAACTAAGGAACAATTCAAATTAAAGTATCGAAATCAATCAAGAGAACAAACCTTGGTCTAAGTCAACATCCACCATCGGAATTTTACAACTGATCATTAATGCAAGTATATATCAATTCATACTTTGAATATTTACCGTTGGAACTATTTTCCTATCTCTCCTTAGTCGTAGTTAATTAGAAAACAAGCAATCTAATTTACCCTAACTACTAAACAACCCAAGACAAGCGCTAAAGGTTTAATTTAGTAGCAGCCTTAAGAACTAGAGAGATCGATGAAGCTAAACAACACAAATACAAGCGGTTGCATTTAATTTAGTCGAGCATTCTTCCTAAGATCTAATAATTTCTGACGCAGCAAATCATTAAATCTTGGTTGCTTTACAAATTGGAGAGATCAAACAATTGCGGACTTGATATCTAACCTAGCAGTAGATTGCAACGAATAATAAACTAGTAAGCCTCCTAGTAATTAAACGAGACAATCATGAAAATAGGCACAAAAGAACATCCGATATTCAAAGCATTAATTGAACAATAAAAACAAATTAGATCTCACAGTTTTATTGATTCCGAGGCTTCGGTTTCCTTCGACCAAGTATAAAAGTTTTAGCCACGCAAGGCCATGATAGAAAACTTGAAGGAGAAAATTAGAGAAGAGGGGAGAGAGAGGCGTGTGTGTCCAATCTGATTTCTCCTCCCCCTTTTACACGTTAATTCCCCCTTTCCCAAGCCTACAAAATCTCCTAGAAATATTCTAAATAATAACATCCAAATCTGACTAATTAAGGAAAAATATTAAAAATAAAACAAAGTCCTAATATAACTAGGAAAGTGGTGTTTTTCAGCTGGAAATTTCGTGCATTAGATCTGGAACCTTCCAAAAATAAACCACATTAGATCTGCGTATTAGAATTTCATGCAAAGGAACATTCCAGAACGTCAATAGTGCAGGTGCAGCAACTTCAATCCTGATTTCAACCTTGATGCGGCCGTATCTCTCAAAACTCAAAACATGAAAGTTGTAGAGCTTTGTCTTGGCGTTCCACAGCATTTGAATCATCTCAATCAGAGTTCGGATGAGAGAGTTATGCCCAGATTACGAAGCAATATCAAAGCTGTCCATAATCGCCCAATTAGCTACGTTTTGCACTTAATGCCTCCATTTGCATCCTAAATCAAAATATAAGAATAATAAGTACATTTAGGCACCAAATAAGTATAAAAGAACAAACATTAAGGGAGAAAAATATGACATTTTGCATTCTTATCAGTTCCTCATCATACTTAAACTATTTTCTAGATTATTCTTTAACCAAGAGCACAGGTCAACATTGAAGAAATTGTCATCGCAAATGTCAATATTTGCTCTTTGCCAAAAGTCTTTTGCCGTGACACAGTCCCTCAGCATGTGTAAAATTGTCTCCAGTTCACTTCCACAGCCTTCACACTAGTCTACCTTTGCTATCCCTCGATGAACCAGCAAGGATTTAATTGGTAGGCACTTCATATAACACTTCCACACAAAACATTGAATCTTTGGCAGTGTGTCAAGCTTCCAAATCCACTGACCTTTAAAGCTGCACTATAGTTGAGATACACCACAAGTTAATTTGTAAGCACTCCTCCCATTGAATTCACCTAAAGGAGAGTTTGACCAGCATAGACCATCCACCCTGACGTCTGAGAAAGGAATGGGAATGGCCTAGAGCTTCATTCTAAGGACTGCAAGAAAAGAAAAAAAGCAGAGATTAAGATTCCAAGAACCCTCATAAATCATATCTCTAATCAATAATAGATCTTCATCTCTGTTTAAAGGACCTTCCATTAAGCTCCTAAGGCTCCCCTTATTTAGCCATTTATCATGCTAGAAATTAACCGTATTGTTTGCATCGATGAGCCATTTAGTGCCTTGGATAAACACTTCCTCCCCTTTCTTAATACTTGACCAGGTTCGGGAACACATTCTTCGAGTATTTGCATATTTACTCCAAAGCACTTTGGTCCAAGCTTGATCCTTCTCCATTTGAAGTCTCTAATTCAATTTAGCAAATAAGGTAATGTTCTTCGGTTTAGTTGCTGAAAGACCTAGTCTGCCTTCCTTTTTTGGTTTGGTAATACTCTCCCACCTAACTAAATGGATTTTCCATTTCTTATCACTGGAACCCCAAATAAAATCCCTTCCAATCTTATCAACAGCTGCAAGAACTCAACTAGGTAGCAATGTACCCTACATGACATATGCAGGAATAGTCACTAGAACAGACTGAGCCTGAACAATTCGACTAGCAAAGGATAGAAGATTTGCTTTCCAGCCAGCTAGACGCCTTTGAACCCTTTCCACTACAAAGTTGAAATCTTGAGTTGTTGAACCTGGATTCTTCAAAGGAAAACCAAGATAGGTGCCTAGATTTGATGTAGAGTGGAGGTTTAGGCAGGAGCAAATCATGTCTCGTCTATAATCCTCCACATTGGGAGAGAAATAGATTTTAAACTTGTCATTATTCACCTTTTGTCCAGAAAGTTCACAAAAGACCTCCAATGTATCTTTAATACTTTGGCAATTCTTCTCATTTGCCTTACCAAACAGCACAAGATCATTGGCAAAAAAGAGATGGGAAAAGGCAGAACCACCTCTAGAGGCTTTAATAGGATCCCAAAGATTTGAATCACACTTATCTTTTATCAAGAAACCAAGGACTTCCATGCACATAATGAAGATATACGGCAAGAGAGGATCACCTTGTCTTATTCCCTGGGAAGGTTTGAAATCCTCAAGAGCACCCCTATTGAAGAGAACAACAACTAAAGAAGAGGAGACACAACTCATTATTACATTGATTAAGTAAGGAGGAACATTAAACAGAGTAAGGGTGTCTTGGATGAAGCTCCACTCCAATCTATCATAAGCTTTTTCAAGATCAATTTTAATTGCCATATAATCAATTCCTCCTTTTTTTAGGCTCATGTTGTGCAGAATTTCCTGTACTATAATAACATTATCCAACCCGTTTCTCCTCGGGACAAAAGCTGATTGCATAGGAGAGATGAGATATAAGAGGAGTGGTCTGATCCGAGCAACAACAATTTTTGTGATAAACTTGTAAACCGTATTACATAAGCTAATAGGCCGAAAATTGCTAAGGTTAATTGCACTAGGATGTTTGGGTATCAAAGTAACTAGAGTTTTATTTAAGAATTTTGAAACCTCGCCACAACGGAATGCCTCATTTACTATCTCTTTGACTGAACCACCCACTAAAAGCCAGAATCTTTGGAAAAATCCCACATGCAACCTATCTGGGTCGGGGGCTTTGAAAGGCTTTATAGACCATAAAGCTGCTTTAACTTCCAGATCAGTCACAAGATTTGATATTCAGTTAGCATCCTCCTAGGAAATACGTACTTGCCAGTTTGGAATATCCCAAGGCCTACGGTATCCACACTCCATGCTAGAATTATTTGAGGATATGAATCCTTGTCTGATGTGATTTGCTACCTCAGCTTCCTCACAAATCCACTCTCCATTATTATTTTTAAGACTCACTATCTTATTCCTCCTTCTCCTAGCTAAAATTGAAGTGTGATAAAAGGAGGTGTTGCGATCACCATTCACCAAGAAGCCTATTCTAGACTTCATTACCTGTACTCTTCTTCCAAAGCAAGCACTTCCGCATATTCCTTTCTCAACTTCTAGTCCAAATTTAACAAGAATTGATTTGGATTGGATGCAATGCATCGCTAGATGCTATTAAGTCGAGCTTCAAGTCTTCATTTCCTCACAAAGATATTACCAAAGATCTCTTTATTCCAGATTTTTGCTGCATCAACAAAAGACTTAATTGCACTCTTTAGAGGAATCGAATCTCTCCAAGCCTTCTAAACAAGTTTATGGAACTCTAGATGAGATAACCAACCAGGCTAGAACAAGAATGGACGACTTAAGTGAAGACTAGATTTATTGTCTAGATCAATAAGTAGGGGAGAGTGGTCAGAATGCAACCTAGTAAGATGTTTAACACTTGCTTCTGGATACATGAGCAGCCATTTCGCATTATAGAAGTTTTTGTCTATTCTTTCTTACTTAGATAAGATTAGCCACACCTCTTGAATTAGTTGAAGTAAACCTATTTCCACTAAATCCCATATCCATCATACCACAAGTGTCTAAGAAATTCTGGAATTTCATAGCACACCGAAAGTTAACAGGCCTACCACCAAATTTATCATCACTCATGAGTACCTCATTAAAATTCCCCATCATAATCCACGGCAAATACTGAGCTTCAGCAACATTAGTAAGATTATTCCATAGGATGGAATGTTCATTGATCCTAGGACGAGCATAAATTGCAGATAAAAGCTAGGATAACTTCGAATTCCTAACCTTAATCATGGCATGCACCTCCTATTTAGTTGAAGCTATATGATCCACCTCCACGCACTCTGAGTTCCACAAAACCCATAAACCTCCAGCATACCCAACTGTATCCGTGTGTAAAGCACCATTAAAAGGAAGATAGTCAAAAATGTCTTTAGCCCTAGAACCTCTAACTTTGGTCTTTTTCATAACAAGAATCTCTGGCTTATTTGTATTTACCGTATCATTGATTCATCTATGAAAACTAGCACTAAGTGCCCCTCTGTAGTTCCATACAGTAATCTTCATGATTAAGTCTGAGTTGAGAACATAACTACCAGAGATTAATCCTCTCTTTTGACCTATCTGGTCATCTCCCTTCAGATCACTACATTTTCTATCTTATTAAAAATTAGAAAACAATGATCATAAGTAGTATTAAATTTAGGTTACTAATTACGTTTACATTTTTTTAAAAATAATTTGACTAATTATTTATGTGAGGATAAATAGGCCGAGTGAGTGTGTTGGGCCGTGGGCCATGCCCGAGGATATATAGAAGCCCGAGGATGGTCAAAAGGTTTGTTAAGTTTTGGGGGGGGACAATGGGCCGAGGATAGGAGAAGATAATAACGGATTGGCGATAGTTCCTGAGGAGCCGAGCCTCCTCGGGAAAGCATTATGGAAGGTTGGAACCCAGCCATCTCAGGAATGCTTTACGAAAGGCAATCATTCTTTTGAGGATAAGCATCAAAGAAGGTAACAGAGCTAAACCTACAATAAAGGAAGAAATATATGGGGAGAAGGCTGTCACCACCACATTAAATGCTTTGCACCAAACCAACTGGCCCTATTTATAGGGAAATGACACCTGAACAGTGTTATCTCAGTTTACAGCTATTCACAAAGCTTTCAAGAGGTTTTGATGGGACAAGCATCCAAGAGATTACCTACGAGATCAAGAAGTGGAAGGTTAGGATGGAGGTTGGAAGGACTATATAAGACAGTGGCCACCGTAAAAAAGGGGGGACAAAATCTGAGAAGGAGGAAAAGAAAGAAGAAAGATATTGTATTAATATAAGCTTGAGTTAATATAAGAACACTTCATCCTCGGACTTGATCGAGGAGTGCTATTTCTCTTAATTTGTGTTTTCAATCTCATTGGCATGAATTCGACTATCTATGGTCCATATTTAATTTGCTGAGACGTTTTCCTGTAAAACCCATTTTCTAACAAATATATTGTTTTAGGCTTGTTGGGCCATCATCCATTGTTCTTGGTGGGCTGTGGTTCTAATTCCAGTCCTTACAATTGGCGCTATCTATGAGAAATAGGGAAGCATTTACAATTTTGATTAGCCATGGTGGGTTCAGGATCAAATAGAGAAGAATTTGTGAGATCATAACATGAAGATCAGTTTGTTAATCTTGAGAGGAGGAGAGATTGTGAGGTTAATCACCTTCCTAGTGTGAATACAAGTCATACCAACAGGAGCCACTCTACTGGAAGCCATGTCTCACATGGGGAGGAAACTCGTAACCTTAGGTTGGAGATAGACCACTTGTGTAGGAAGTTATGCCGTAAACAATGAGAGGCGTCCCCTTTTAGCACCAGAACAGACTCAAGTGAAAATGGTAGTTACAGGCTAAGGTCTAGAACACCTTATAGTAAATCCTTTTCTGTACCTTCATAGTTGGACAGAAAGGAGCGATATCACAGGAAAAGGGATAAAAGTCCGACCTTTAGGAGCTTGGGGAATGATGCAATGAGTAAGGCTTTGCGCCATATTTCAAAATCACATTTTACCTGCAAAATTGATAGGGCTAAACTCCTTCGCTGGTTCACACAACCTACTTTCACTATTTATAATGGGAGGACCAACCCCGTGGAGCAAGTCAATCATTTCAATCAGAGGATGACTGTTTATTCTAGAAATGAAGCTCTAATGTGCAAGGGTTTTCCCTCTAGCCTGGGAACTATCGCAATGAGGTGGTTCGACGGGCTGGATGAGTGCTCAATTAGCTCTTTTGAAGAGCTCACTAGGGCTTTTGAGGCCCGATTCGTTACATGTAGTAGGGTTTCTCGTCCTTTAAATTCTTTGTTGTCCATGGTGATAAGAGAGGGTGAGACTCTGAAAACTTATTCAGATAGATATTGGGAAACGTTTAATGAGATAGACGAAGATTTTGAAGACGTGGCAATAAGGACGTTTAAAGTTGGCCTTCCTATTGAGCATGATTTAAGAAAGTCCTTGACAATGAAGCCTGTGTGAAACATGCACCAGCTAATGGATCGGATTGACGAGCACAAACAAGTTGAGAAGGATCAGAAACAAGGGAAGGAGAAGGCAAAGTTGGCCCCTCCTGACCGAGGAGACTTTAGGTCAGAAAGATATAACAATAACCGACCTAGGAGGGATTTTGCTAGACATATTGGGCATCCTAGTGCGCAGGTGGTTAGTATAGTGTTCAAGGAGCTTGTTCATCAGATCCTTGAGAAGATAAAAGCTGAACCATACTTCAAGTGGCCAAATAAAAGGGGAGGTGAGCCCACGAAGCGTAATCAAGGTCTTTTATTGTCAATATCATCAAAATCATTGGCATACTACCGAAGATTGTAGAATTTTCCGTGATTACTTGGAGCAGCTAGTCAAGGTCAGGAAACTAAGGCAATTTTTGCGTCAGCCCTATGGGCAAGGGAGTTAAGTTGGGTCGCTAATACTTATTATTATTATTATTATTATTTTTTGAAAAACTAAAACTTATTATTATCCAAAACTCACTTGAAAAAGACATTAAGGGTACGTTGGTACTGAATGAGGATTACGATAGGAATTGTAATATTTGTTACTAGTAATAAAATGTGTTGTAATGTAATAACTAAACATATTCACTAGTTTGGTTGTGAGTTACAACATTAAAATGAAACTTAACATTTATTTTAGGAAATATTTTACTCATACAATTATATTTCCTTAAAATTTGTTATTTTTAAATTTAAGAGAGATATATGTTATTTTTTATGATTTTTTATTTTTATAATTGTTAGATGTATATAGAAAGTTTGTTTATTTAGAAATATATTAAGTTTTAAAATTATTGCATTTACTAAGGAATAGCTAATATAACATTTTAAAGAGGAATAATTATTTCTCATTTTGAAGAATAACTATTCATAAGGAATGACTATTTCTTATATTAAAAACATAACCAAACTAAAGAATAACTAAATCCTATGAATAACTATTACATTACAGCGTCTATTACTGTCTACCAAACATGCCCTAAGAGACAAACTATTTCCGCACTTATCAATCAATCACCATTATCATAACCAAAAACAGGACCATATAACCTGCAATATATCAAGGTATAATTTATAGTTTTATACTAATATATTATATGTCTCAGTTAGCCAAATTGGACTGGTCAAATCAATTAAAAATCCAACACAATATAAAATTACTATTCTCTCTCTTGGAAAATGCTGAAGGTCAAAAGAAAAATAAAAAAATGGCTAACATACATCACGTGAATGAAAACAGTATACAGAGAATCTAAAGGGTCCTAGTTTTGATGGAAGTCTAGTGAGAAAAGAAGCAGAAGAAGCAGAAACATGGAAGCAAACCCAATTCTAATGGCGAAGATAACTGTATCAGTGGTTATAGGAGGGTTTATAGTGTTGTTAATGCAACATTATAATCTTTTGGTTTTGAAACCAAAACTTCTCAGAGCAAAACTTCAAAGGCAAGGTATAAGGGGACCTTCTCCTTCTTTCTTCTTTGGGAACATCCCTGAAATGAAGAGAATTCAACTCCAAGTTCATTCAACACCAAAAACTACTGCTACAAAGGAGTATGACCGCCCTGATGCTGTTACTCATTACTGGCCTTCCACTCTCTTCCCACATTTAGAGCAGTGGAGAAATGAATATGGTACTTCACTTGTATTTCCTTTCTTCTTCTTTTTCTCTCTCTCTCTCTAACTACCAAAGTAGGATGAAATATAGTTTAGGGAGTTGAAAATTAAAATATGTAGACGATAGCAGTAGTCATAGAGGGTGCAGCTCAGATTTTAGACAACTTTTGATGTCAGAATATTCCAATCGTAATTAGAGTTACAAACTTTTGTAGTCCATATTTATGACAATGACCTTGTATTTGTATTAGATGGTTCTTCTTCTTCTTCTTCTTTTTTTTTTTTGGTGGCATCTTTATTATATTTCTCTAACAAAAGCATTGTTCAGAAGATAAATTAATAATAAAAGTTGGCACTTTTCTGTTTCAGGAAAAAAAAAAAAAGTTTTCACTTTTCCAATAGGTACACTTGGACATGGACTGGGATTTGGGAATGGGAATTATAGTAAATTTCATTTTAATGATGAATGCAAATTTATACTTGTAACAAGTTGAAGAAACCGTATATAAAAAAAAAAAAAAAAAAAAAATGTTGAAGAAACAATGGCATGTTTTGTCATAGCAAATAGTTTCCTCTATTTTGTAATCTTTAGCTATTAGTCCAAGACATTCCTAGAATATTAACAATGGACCTCTTGAAGATCATAGGATAAAATATGCATATCAGCACTAAATCTAAATCTTAAATTTATCTTTTTCAACCTTTCTCACCTAGCTAGTATGCATTGGTGGCAGGACCAATATTCTTTTATTCATCTGGAAACATACAGCTATTGGAATTTTTTTTTCTAAATAACAATAAATATTAAAAAATTTAGTTAGTTGTCACGTCGAAAAAGAATGTTGAAAACTAGCATATCGAGTGTCTAAAACTCGAGTTCCAAGATAAAAATCAAGTTTTTAAGTCTTGATTTGTAAAAAAATCCACGTGAAAATCGAGTTTTAAAGACTCAAGTTTTGAAAACGCCGCTATAGGGCTTAAAAACGTCACTATAGGGCTTAAAAATAGAGTTATAAAAAATTTAGCAGAAAAATGCCGCTATAGGACTTTAAAACGTCAGTATAGGGCTTAAAAATGCCACTATAGGGCTTCCTGAACCTGTATTGAATACTTGTGAAAAATTTTTGCAAGAAAACACCACTATAGGGCTTTAAAACGTTACTATAGGACTTAAAAACGCCACTATAGGAGCGATAAAACTAAAATTTTTTTTGCATGGAACTCGAGTTTCTAATACTCAAGATGTCTACTTTCCCTTATAGTTTCAAGCGTTGCCTAACTAAGTATATACAAATCCTTTGCACAGCTATTCTGCACATTCCCTCCAGCTATTATGCATAACAGATCTAGAGATGGTGAAGAAAATCAGCCTTTGCACTTCTTTGAGCCTTGGAAAACCTTCTTATCTATCCAAAGATCGTGGGCCACTTCTGGGCCAAGGCATTCTGTCGTCAAATGGCCCAATTTGGGCCCATCAAAGGAAGATTATTGCTCCTGAATTGTACATTGATAAGGTTAAGGTAAATCTCACTTGTAAAGTCATAATATGCAATGTAATCCTCTAGAAAGACATAATCTGAAACCATTCATATATTACCTTTTTTTTAAAAATTTTTAACTAACTAACCTGAAACAAGTTTTGTCATTTTTATTTTTATTTTTTTGGAATAGTCCAGTTTTGACAATATTGATATGTCATTTTGGACAATGCTCAGCAACAATCCCAAAACACAATATTGCTTCAGTTTCCCAATTGTTTGAGTGAAGATTGCGTTTTACTGTTGTTACAATAAAATAAAAATAAAAATGACACTAGATATATATTATTAAGTTTATAGGTCTGATTAAACAATGCTCAAGGTGTTGCAAGTCAGGACATTAGAACAAGGAAGTTGCAGCTTCAGGAGTTCGAAAAATGACAGGCTTAACTGATTGAACTGTGTTTTTGCAGAATTTAATTTCGGCCCAATAGCCCATTAGACTCAGTAAGTGATTAGGTTTCAGATTTAATTCACATAGTATTTAAAGGAAACTCTAAGCATGTTTTGAAGAGACTTCGGAGCTTCTCTTTTGAGATTAAAAATGTTCTGTGTCTACTCCTTTCAAAATCACTATCAAAAATCGATCTACATACTTTTAGAATTGGTAAATCTAAAGTTGCTGAATACTAGTAATTATAGGTGCTAGATCTAAACCTTCAAGGGTGGTCTTGGAGTCATAGATTGGGGGTTTATGTTGGAGATCTAAAGTGTGAATTGGAAGTTCATGTTAAAACAGATCCACGTCAAAGAAGTCTGAAGGTTTAAGAGCTAGGTTTGATAATCATAGTTAAGTTTACTATGGATTTATATTCTTGATTGTAAACTTCTATTTGATATAGTGGATTGTTCTCGTGGGATTGATTTCTCTAGTTTTTTTTTTACCTTAAAACTGGATTGTTTCATTAGTTTTTCTGAGTCATCATATCTTGTGTTAATTATTTAGATTTTCCACTACATGATATGTTTGATATATATTTAACCTAGATTTACATAATTGACCTAAGTAACAACTTTGCTAGGTTAAACACAGTGTTTTCAGAGGTCTAAAAACTAACAACTACTATACCATTATTTAATAAATCTCTATAGACTAAGGCTTGGTTGTTGTTGTAAACTTTTATATTGCTACAAATAATATATGCATTTCCTTTTGAAGGGCATGGTAAATCTAATGGTGGACTCACCAGCCTCAATGCTAAGAAGTTGGGAAACTAGAATTGAAAATGAGGGAGGGATTGCAGACATTGAAATCATTGAGGATTTCAGAAGCCTATCCACGGATATAATATCAAGAGCCTGTTTTGGAAGCAACTATTCCCAAGGGGAAGAAATATTCTTAAAACTCAAAGCTCTTCAAGGAATCATGTCCAAGGGAAATATAGGAGTTCCTGGTTTTAGGTATGGTAACATTTTGAATCCATTGATCTTAATAACAAAGACTAGAAAACTATAACATTGACAAATTTTGGTTTGTTGTTTGTGAACATCTTTAATTGACTAGTGTTCTTATAGCCTAATGATACTTCTCTTTAAAAGAGTAGGATTTAGATTTAATACTGGCCTTAGGATTTAGATTCAACCCTGGCCTTTTATGGGTTGTAAGGATTTATGAGATAAGAGCACTAGGGGTATTTCTATTCTTTTATAAATAATGGGGGAAAAAAAGAGAGAACATCGCTAGGGATGAATGTTCCTGTTAAAGATTAGCTCTGATACCATGTTAAATAACATTATTATTATATTAGCAACGTGATGTGTTATACCATCTTGTATATGCTAGAGTGGATGCGGAAGATGAAGCATAGAATAGGAACACCGAGAACACGAGGGTTACGTGGTTCAGCCTTGTCGGCCTACATCCACGGAGGAATCCCTTAAGGGTTACATCTTTATTGTATAATAAAGATGTAGCCCTTTCTTCCACCTTGAGTTTGAGGGAGGGTGTTAGAGATATATATTAGACATATTAGCCCAATGTAATAGGCCTAAGCCCAGTCCTACTTGTACTAGTAGTCTAGGATTTAGTCGCCTATATATACTCATGTTATGGTTCATTGTAACACAGGTTATTGTACTACACTCTTATACAATAAAGATGTAACCCTTAAGGGATTCCTCCGTGGATGTAGGCCGACAAGGCTGAACCACGTAACCCTCGTGTTCTCGGTGTTCCTATTCTGTGCTTCATCTTCCGCATCCATTCTAGCATATACAAGATGGTATAACACATTGCGTTGCTAATAATAATAATACATTTAACATGGTATTAGAGCTAATCTTTAACATGGTATCAGAGCCAAATTTCGTTTTTGGCATCAAACAAACATCTCTAGCAAGCAAAGAAGATTCTCACGCGCACACGGCCATCAAAAGTCACACATGCTTGTCTGCCGGATCTACTCCACGGCATCTTGCAGCCTCCATGGCTCTGTGCTGTGTCCAAAATCCACAAACTCAAGCAAAGCCGTGACTTAACTTTTCAGATCTGTGCAAATCCATGCCTCGCCTGATGAAACCAATACCACAGACGTGCTCAACAACCTCCTGCGACAAAAACCCAGAAACACGGCCACCAACGGCAGCCTCACGC
This sequence comes from Quercus gilva, assembly GCA_023621385.1. Lineage (NCBI taxonomy): Eukaryota > Viridiplantae > Streptophyta > Magnoliopsida > Fagales > Fagaceae > Quercus > Quercus gilva. Next base: position 26,892,018 of record CM042476.1, read on the forward strand.
GCCACCACGCGCTTCCGCTGTAGCCCACGCGCTGTCTCGGATTCCTAAGGAGCAGTCCTCCTCCGGCAACATGCGCCGTCATGACAGCCTCGTAGCTTGCCGATCTGCCAAACTCCTAAGTCCGAGCATCAATCTCCCTCGCACGCGCTCGCACGCGCCTGAAGACTGTTGCTGACATCATCTGATGATGTCATCTTGCCACGCCAGCACCAGCCAGCCTTTGCCACGTCAGCCCTAATCAGGTCATCACCACGTTATCAGCCACGTTGCTAGCCACGTCAGCAGTGTCGCCTCGTCAGCACCACGTCACCTAGCTGATCATTGACAGGACCGACCCGACCCGGACCACCCGGATCTGACCCGTGAAGCACTGACCGTTGACTTTGACCTTGGACCAGTTGACTTTGACTTTGACTTTTGCGTTGACTTTTGACCAAAGTCAAAAATTTTCGACAAGGCCTATCTTGCTTAGTTTTTCGCGTAGATTCCAATTTTGGACTCCGTTTCTTCATTTGAAACTCCAAAATTGGTCAATTGGCATATTATTCATTGTGGTTTCTTCAAAGGCATTCTTCAAGGTATCTCCAAGTGATCTTCTCATGCTTATTCAACCTCAAGCCTTCATCAAGCTTCCACCTTGAGTTTGAGGGAGGGTGTTAGAGATATATATTAGACATATTAGCCCAATGTAATAGGCCCAAGCCCAGTCCTACTTGTACTAGTAGTCTAGGATTTAGTCGCCTATATATACTCATGTTATGGTTCATTGTAACACAGGTTATTGTACTACACTCTTATACAATAAAGATATAACCCTTAAGGGATTCCTCCGTGGATGTAGGCCGACAAGGCTGAACCACGTAACCCTCGTGTTCTCGGTGTTCCTATTCTATGCTTCATCTTCCGCATCCACTCTAGCATATACAAGATGGTATAACACATTGCGTTGCTAATAATAATAATACATTTAACAGTTCCTAAATATTTCAAACTTGATGTTATGTATAATTTATAGATTTCGAGAAAAAACAATAGAGCTATGTGGAAACTTGAAGAAGAGATCAACTCAATGATATTAAAGGTGGTAAAACAGCGCACTGAAGCATCATATGAGAAGGATCATTTACAAATGATTCTTGAGGGTGCCAAAAGTAATAATGGCTATTATTGCCCATCAACAGATAGTTTTCGCGACAAGTTCATTGTGGATAATTGCAAAAGCATATACTTTGCTGGCTATGAGACCACTGCCATCACAGCCTCATGGAGCTTGATGTTGCTGGCTGCACATCCTGAATGGCAAGCTCTTGCTCGTGCTGAGGTGCTCGAAATAGTTGGGGATAGTCTACTGGATGCCAACATGCTCCCAAACATGAAAACGGTATGTATTTTTCTTTAAAATATATAATTCTAGTAACTGTATAATAGTACTATTAGTTTTAGCTATTTCTGTACTTGATTTATGAAATTATCTTCCGAGAAAACACTTCCACTACATATGGATGCATATTAATTCAGAATATCCTAGCAAACAAGAGAGAAAAAGAATGATGAAGGAGTGTTGTATATGGTGCTTCTGTGCATATATATTGTATATATTTGGAAGAACGCTTCTGCACATATATTGGTATCATATGCACTTATAAATGCAAGATTTCCTTAGAATTGAAGGTGGTGCCGGGAAAAACGTTCAGGAATGAATTTTCATACCCCATTGAGGGATCGTTGGAAAAGTGACTTCAAGTGGCTAGTAACATGATTGAATATTCTTCCTATAATTATGCCTTTCAGGTTGAAAACATTTTTTTTTTTTTCATTTAATTTCACACATAAAGAATTTAACCCATTAGTTACCAAATATTACAAGGAGAGATTAACATCAATGCTTCACAAATTCTGAAACTATGTACTCAACATTGAGAAATTAATACATGGGAGTTGACACACCCATACATTGACATAGGTTCACTAACCTTGTATTTGATGGCAGTGGACAATGGTTATCCAAGAGACATTGCGTCTTTACCCACCTGTGCCTTTTGTGGTAAGAGAGGCTCTGGAAGGCATAACATTCCAAGACATTATGATCTCAAAAGGCATAAACATGCAGATTCCAATCCCAACATTGCAACAGCACTATGATTTGTGGGGACCTGATGCACACAAATTTAATCCGGAAAGATTTGCTCATGGGATTGTTGGGGCTTGCAAGACTCCCCAGGCTTATATGCCATTTGGAGTAGGGTCTCGTGTCTGTGCTAGCCAACGCTTTGCCATGACAGAACTGAAGGTGATTCTATCTCTCATTCTATCCAAGTTTTGCCTCTCACTATCCCCAGCATACCAACACTCCCCTGCATTTAGGTTGGTTATTGTTCCTGTACATGGAGTTACTCTCCGTGTGAGGACAACTTGACATTTCCTAGCTTTGAATGGCTTTGGTGGCAATAAGAAGATAAAAAGATGAGAGAGATGTAGGCTATATGTATTATCTTTATGTAAGGGCACATTTGATGCACACATCTCGTGTCATTACTTTGTAGCAATTGGAGAAGTTGTTATAATTCCTTTGGTTACATTGTTTTTTACCGATCGTAAATATTTGAAGCAATAATGAACAGTAATTGGGATGCTTGAATCTTAAAAATTGGAGTCATGGTCTAATCTTGTAATACTAAGAAATTTCTAGCAACTTTCTCTTCTAAAGCCACCCTCTCTACCGAGATAAAAGTTTTGTATGCACTCAGCATCTGAGATACCTACTCTTCTATCAGGTTTTGAGTAGATGATGACATCTGTCCACAATGCAAGATGGAGCTAAAGACCCTAAAGCATCTCATTTTAAAATGCCCATTTGCCATTATTGGACTAGCTCTCATGTTAGAGGATTGGCAAACAGGATGAAGCACACACTATTTTGTTGGTGGCAAAAGAAGCATCCATGTTACTTTAAAAGCTAGATCTTTGCTGAACTTTCTTGTTTTGTATGGGTTTTAGGTTTTGTTTCTTGGCAAGATAATTTTTTTGGCCCATAATGCGACTTCTTGGGCTGCATTGTGTCCCATTCCCATTCCTACTATATCCAAATGAGTCTTTTGCCCAAGTAGAAATGGTATGGGCCCCTAAGCATTTTGGGATTTGGATGGTTCAATAGTTGGCATTATGCAATTACCATTTTAGTGTGAAAGTAAAGGTTTAAGGTAAAAAAAGAAGAAGTAAAAAGTTAAAAATTTAAAATTTAATAAGGTTTTTGATTCAAAGTAAACTTTCAAGTTTTAATCTTAAAACTTAAAAGTGGTATTACATAACTATTAACTATTGCACCGAATGACATTCTGTAATCTCATTTTTACTGATAATAAAAATGAAAAAAAAAAAAAAAAAAACTGTAGGGAGAGACCCTTTTTTGGTTTTTGAATTTTGATTAAGAAATAGTTTTGTAGTTACAAAGTGGTGTTACTGCCAACATATCAATAATTTGCTACACTATTTCTCATAGTCTTATAAATTCGTTGGTAATTTTTTTATAGTATTTTTAACTTGTTAGAATTCAAAATTTATCTCATTGTAATTATTGATCTATTATTATTAAAAAAAAAATAGAATTTATTTAGTTGAGAATATAAAAAAGTGAAAGGATAAAAAATGTTGAGAAGATACATAAAACTAAAAGTGAGAGAATAGAAAATACTTTAGTTTTTCATGATATGTATTTGGTACATAAGATGTAAAATAATTATATTTTTTGTTGTTGTTTGGTTACAAAGAAAAAAAGTCGATTTAAAAAAAAAAAAAAAAAAGCCTGGCGGCCATAGTAAATGACTAAACGTCACGTCGTTTTACATTCTCTAAAGCCAAAGCCCAGAAGACCATAACAGAAGCTCTTTCAGAAAAAAAAAAGAGCAGCAGGCAGGGCCCCAAAAAGCACCAAAACAAATTCGCCTGGATACCCAACGCCTACAACAAACAGTCGATTTCTCTTTCTGTTGAAAACATTTTACTAAGGAAAACTAATTCATATTTATGACAGGAAGTTGGCGGAAAGTTTAGGCCGTATTTCGAGATTTCGGGTGCGGGTCTACGTTGTAAAGAGCAGATCGAATGGAAGCGCCGTTACGGAAAGTACAAGTCCCCTGTCAAATGGTATTTCCTTACCCTTTTTCTTTTTTTTCTTGTCTTCATAGTTCGTGTACAAGTCCTCTGCCAAATTTTGACAATACGCGCCGTTCGTCAGGCTTACCATAATCTCTGTCGTGGTTTGTGTTTCTTTCACAGAAAAAATAGTAACATGTTTACAAGTTGTCAAATTTGTGTTGGAATATACAAACTAAATAGCCCATTTGTAGCTCTGATTTGTTGAATCAGTGTACTTTTTTTTAATATATGTTTTGCTAAATTACAAATTGCACTCTCTGATTTTGCCCAAGATTCAAATGTCTTATAACTTTTGAGTTTTGATTTATTCATTTCAGTTCTAACTTCTAGTAAAAGATTACGGGTGCGTTTGTACAAAAACTATGAAGAGTTGTGGTTGCAAAACAGAGTTTTGGATTTTAAAAACACTCTTTTAAGCTCACAAAACTCCTAACCATATGAACACATTGAATTAAAGTAAAAGTAATAAGACTGAAATGAATAAATTGTAAGTTATTGGACTGAATTGAATTTTGTGCATAGATTTTTTTTTTTTTTTTTTTTTTTTTTTTTTTTTTTTTCTACTGGGTTTTGGTTAATCTAGAATGTAGGCATTGGGTTGATGTGGATATAGGTTGTGCTAAGGAGCAGAGTGTATGCGCAAAATGCCGTTGCTGTGTGGGTCGTATAGTGGGAAGGTTTTGTATGATAAATTTATTGCTTTGATATGTATTTATATATTCCTTATTTATTTTGCAGGTGTATGAAATTTTGTTTATATGGTGTTCATTCTCGTAGAGATTCTTCAGAAGTAGAGGCCGAGCAAAAGTTGCTTGACGAGGTGGTTATTTTATTTTCTTTTTTTTCCTCTCCACCATGTCAAATAATTTGTATGAATAGTGCAGATAAGGCTTGGTTTTGCGTGTTAAAAGTTAATGGATTTGGTGATTTTGTTGTAGGCCATTAAGAATATTTGAGAAAGAGACTGGAGGACTCTGCTACCTGCAGTAAGCTCTCTAAAGCAATGCTTTTCAGCTATTTGATATTTTTTTTATAAGGCTCTGGCTCAAATGCACTTTTTCAGTTCTTTCATTCTTTCATACTAGTGTAGTATATAGGTAATGAAATAAACTTCATCTCAAAGTAAACAGTTAAAAATCAACATTCTTTATGTTATGAATCTACTTTTTGTTATTCATGAAATACTTTTATCATCAATGTTATACTGAGAAATAGGTAATCATGTTGTAGCTTCTAAATTTTGATCGTACATAGTGACATATTCCAAGAGACTGTAATTGCTGCGATACTCAGCTTAAACAGGACAATGTCTCTTTCGTTATAAAATTTCTAGGTTATTATTGGCAGTTGTGTTAATTATGTGTTGGTCTTTCTTGGAGCCCTTCCATAAAAAGAAGAGTGGAAAAGAAACATTTTTTTAAGTGTTAGGAAAATTAACTTTAGAACTTTCAAACCCTTTTTGTTAACTGACTCTTAGTTGAGCTAATTAATGTAGGCATTCAGAAAATACTTAATCATGCAATATCTAGAGAGTAGGAAAATAATCAGCTTTCTAGACTACTGGGGAATTGGAGCCTCCATTGATCAGATTAGTTAATTTTATACTAATAGTGAGACTAAGATGACTGTACTCCTTTCTTGTCTGTTTTATTGGACAAGAGATAAGATACAAGTTGTAATTTGCAATCCTTTTGCCTGGTAGGCCAAATTTGCTTATAGGTTCAGGATGACACATGACACATCATCTGTTTATTTTGAATGTTATTTTGCATTATGAATTCCATAATGATATGGTTTTTGCATTTATATAATATATATCATCTCTCTTTGCATTTTATTCTGTGCTTACATGTATCTCTAATTGTGTCACATTTCCCAGTTTTTGTTCCATTTACATATACCTCTAGCTCTTACCAATTTGAGCTTGTTTTTATGTGCATAGTTTTGGATTAGATCCTGTCCCGTGCCGTGGTACTTTACTTATTGCAAGGTTCAACTATGCCAATGAGTTCTATCTCAATTCATATTTTCTTTTTACATAAGAATGGGTAGATGATGTGGTTATGGGTTCAAAACCTACTTGTTACTTCCAATGAGCTATAGCCTATAACTCAATTGGCACTTCCTCTTCAGATAATAATGGAATGAAGGGTAAGGTCATGGGTTTAAAACTCACCAATCACCAAAATAAAAAATAAATAAAGTACTCTACTGGCTATTTTTGTGACTTATGAAAAGAAAAAAGAAAAAAGAAAAAAAGAAAAAGCGAAACTATGCCAATAAGAGTGCTCTATACTTGTTCCCTTTACCCTTATGCTTTTGTACAACATGTGTTTTCTTTTTGTTTAATCCCCCCCCCCCCCTCCCCCCTTCTCTCAATTGCACCATATAAACAAAGATAAATCTAAAAAGTTCAGAGAAATTGCAGCCATTAAAGAAAACGAGGCTGGGGAGTTAATTTCCAATGTCTCACTTAAGGATCATGTTGAGCTGAGCACAGATGATACTGGTGATGAGGCAGATAAGGATCTAGGTTTGAATTAAGGCGTGTGAACTCCCAATTCCCGACAACGACATGTACTAATGTATGTTACATTAGAGAAATGAAATATTTTGTTACATTCACGATATGGACACATATTTAAAGCATAAAAAATATGAAAATTTTGAAAAATTTCAAGAGTATAAAAGAGAAGTTAAAAATCAATTAGGATAAAATATTAAGATACTAACATAAGATCATGTAAGATAGTATATATTAGAAGAGTTTAAATTTTGTTCGAATGTGGCATAAACCCCTTGAATCATGCCACCAATAATATAACGCCACATCAGCCTTTAACTAAAAAATTAAATACATCTTTCTACACATAATCCTATTTCAGAAATCAAAACAAATCAAAATCTCAAACCTCTTCTTTCTATTGTTCAAGTCTTCAAGAACAAAGAAGAAGTACACCTAGCACCTTACTACCCATGCTGCAATATGCCACCATAGGCCGCCATATGCCACCACAAGCTGCAAAATTTCCTGCCATTGTCGTCGTCCTTTCTACTATCCCACTCTCCACAACAACAACATGTGCTGTATATGGTTTTTAATTGGGGTTTGAGGGTATAGGTTTTCTGTGGGTTTGAAGGATTTTTTGTGGCAATGGGTTGGTGACTTGGTGGTTCATTGTGTGTGCGCAAAGATGGAGATAAGGATGGTGACTTTAGAGTTTGATAATATCTAAGACTTATGGTTTATTTAACATGATTTGTAAGATTTTTCAGTTGGGTCACTTTTGAATTGCTCTATTTAAGAGGAAATTTAGGTGGGTTTATTGTATTTTTGTTGTATTTTGGGGGTTTCATGAAATGAGTTTTGTAAATTTCATTATTGGTATATAATTGTCTTAATCTAGGTAGTGATCATGCTTGTCTCTGCTTATAGTCTCTCCCTTGTTTGGTCTTGCCTCATTTGAATCTTGTTCATTACATTGGCTGGTGAGTTGTAGCAAAGGGTGTAATGTCCTGACATGAGTCTTTAGACTCTTTTTATGTTTTTTGAAAAAATACCTGAATTACCAAAAAATGAAAAAAGAATGAGCCACATATTGCTGAGTGGGAAAATAACAAATAATGTCTACTATGTTACTTATCCACAGAATTTGGGTTTCCAAGGAAAAGAGATGAAAGGGAAAATTTCTAGAATTTTCAAACTTTGTCAGTTATCAACTTATAACTCTATTGCATTTTCTTTACTCACAATAAACATGATGTTATAATTTACAGAGAGATCATTGTACATGCTAAAAATGCAAGTACAACTTTTCAATGAGTTTGTAAAGGGCTTTGACACAAAGTAAGATTATATGGCCAATCCCTGAATTTTGGATCCTAACCAATAGCTCCAATTAATCAATAAACTTGAGGCCAATCATGGCCAACTATCTTGAGCCCATGCTAAAAAATTCTTGCACTATTGATTGATATTAAAAATTTCCTGCACTAACCAACAGATCTTTTGACTAATATTAAAATTCCTACTTTATGGGTGTGACATATATACGTGTGAATGGGTTCATTGTTTTAAAGAACACTAATTCAGGCCAATGTTTAGTCTATCTTTGTCCAAAAAGTAAGATTTTATCATCCATAGTTTGTCTTTTATTCCATGCTAATATATGCTTCACAGAACTCAAAATTCATTAGATTAACAGCAATATACACCCAACAAATAGAAAGATTAGAAGAACTCAAATAAAGGGTCAGTTTGGATACAATTTATTTTGCTAAAAACTGAAAACTAAAAATACTGTAACAAAATAATTTTTAAATGTATGAATAGTACCGTAAGATCTATTTTTAATAAAAAAGTTGCTGAAAAGTGGAGTATATAAGTCTCGTGAACAGTATATAGAAACCACCATATGACTGATAATGAGTTGAAAAGTCAAATAATATGATTACTGTTCATAAACAGTAGCTGTACTTTCAGTTTTGCTAAGCTAAATGCGTGAAAAAAAAAAAAAAAAAAAAGCGCATTTGCGCAATATGTGAACATGGATCCAAACCCACAAAAACTAGTACAGCTTTATGAAAATCTATCTACTTCTCTCGTCAGAAGATAGAGTAGATACATCTAAATGACAAGGGTTAAAAGCCAATTTTCAAAATTACATGAAAAGTCAGTATCTCGAGATCCATTTTGGGGGAAAAAAAATCAAGAGAAATAAACCTTGAGATCGAGAAACGTAGGATCCGACAATGACTCCAGTGGCTTGCGTGGCGGAGCGAACGATTGGACGATGTTGCTGAAACGATTAAGAAATCTCAGCAGAATTCACTTGAGTGAACAATTGAAAAATCTCAAAATCTATTTTGGGAAAATAGATTTTATTTATATATTTATTTTTATAGGAAAGGATGAGATTTGGGTTTTAAGTTTGTTCTAAATTAAATTTCAGCAAATTACCCCATAAAACCCATAAAATCTAAAATCAAATTTCAAGTAAAAAAAGCAAATCTTATACCGATTAAAACGAAAATCATGACTTTAATCCAAAACTCTAATATCATTATTGGGCCTCCGCCATCTCTGCGCCATCTTTGCCATCACCAGTGTGAAGGCAGAAGAAAGAAAGAAGAAGAATAAGAAGCAACCAGAGTGAAGAAGAAAGAAAGAAAGAAAAGAAATAGAAAAAAAAAAGAAAAAAGAAAAAAAGAAGAAGTAACTGAGCAAAGAGCCCAGCGTGAACAAAAGAAAGCAAGAAAAGATAAATGAGGAAAGAGAAAAAAAATAAGAGAAGAAAGAAAGAGGAGAAGTATCAGTACGGAGGGAGAAAATGTAAAGAAAAAAAAAAAAGATAAAAAGAGTGGTGGAGCACATGTGTGGTCTAACTATGGGTCCCATGTATTACCAAATATATGAAAATGCCTACAACTCAGTTCTCAATCGTTTTTTTTTTTTTTTAATAAATAGTTTTCTTGCTTCTTTTCAATAATTATAGTACGGAGGGCATGATATTCTTTTTCCTTAGGACATTCACATCGGTGGAGCTATAAATTTAGTAATTTGGTACAATAAAAAATTACTTTATTTATTTTACCTACTCATTTTACAAAACATCTAGTAGCAGTAGATCTATTTTAGCTTTCAACATAATAAAATAATAAAAATATCACAATAAAATAATATGTTTACTACAAACAACAATCACAACCACTCATAATGGCTATTATTGCCACTATTGCTGCCGTCACTAACTCTTCCACCGTTGTCGCCACCGCCACATGATAGCAAATAATTGTCTATTGTTAACAAGTGATTTTTTAACCCCAAATTATACTTATACAATTTTTTTTTACTAAAACAATTTTGTTTTTTGGTTGGCACTATTTCTTTTTTAACTTTCAATAAAAAAAAATAATATAAATAACATAATAAAATAATATATCTATTATAATAAAATAATATATCGATTAATTCTTAAAAAAAAAAAAATTCTACTAAAATCAACAACAACTATCCCGCCACTGCCACTGTAAAATGTAATTGCTTCCTACTGGGTTTGGATACACGTTTTCTACGCTTGCGTTTGCATTTTTTTTTTTTTTTTCTCTGCTGCAACACTCATTTCAGGGGACATGGTTACTGTTTATGTACTGTTTATAAACAGTAACAGTATATTGTTAACTTCTCAGCGCATTAATTGATATTGTGTACTGTTTACGAGACTTACAAATTTTATTTTTTAATAATTTTTTTATTAAAAATAAGTCGCACAATATTATTTATATATTTAAAAATTATTTTGTTATAGTATTTTCAATTTTTAATTTTCAATTTTAGCAAAATAAATTCTATTCAAACGATCTAGCGGATAACTCAAAAAAATAAAAAAAAATCCAGCTGGGTTCACATTCCACACAAAGACAATCTAGACCCTTCCTTAAAAGATTCCGTAAAATATTCCATCTACCATTTAAAATCCTAACTGTCCATTATTCAATAAACCTCTCCACATTTTCAGTCCTCCTTTCACTCAGTTAATTCAGCTGCATTCCCTCCATCAACACCTCAGTTTTCTTTTGACGTGGGTTTTGTGCCGGCAAAGAGTTTTGAAAGGTGATCAAGAAGAAATAGAGAATTGTGGTCCAGATGGAGATTAAGAAGAAATGTTTGATGGTAGTGAAGGACAGCAGCTCAGGTGAAAGATTTTGTTTCTAGGTGAGAGTTTTTGTTTTCTTTTTTTGATTGAGAGAGAGGTGAGAGTTGAGAGTGTTTTTTTTTTTAGAATCAAAGAGAGGTGAGAGGTGAGAGTTGAGAATGGAGAATGAATGAAACGGAGGAAAAAAAAAAAAAAAAAAAGAGAAAAAAAGAAGGAAAGAAAGAAATGCTATTTTAAGGAGAGGTGGGAATAAAAAACATTATTTGATTTTTGCTCACAGCTACAGTGCAGACTGTCGGTAAAATTTTACCTTTACCTCCACTATTGCAATCCTCTTTTTTACGTGTAGTGGTACTAAAAATAGCACTACTGCTAGTGCTCTTAGAATCTTATCTATAGGAAGCTTAACTAGGGGTGTGCAATGGCTTTGACTAGTATCCCATCGTCTCTTTGACCTTTCCCGTTGGTAAAGTTTGTTTGCTATTTGCCAACTCCGTTCGAATACAGAACATTGTCTGTCTTAGAATCTCAACTCTAACTCGCTTAGTATTAAGTATGTACCAACGGCTTCCTGCTCCACCACTCAAACCGTCCAATCATCTTTTTTCTTCTCCTTGTTCTAAACCCCAACCGCAAAATGACGTTTTCCTCAATTTTAGAGGTGAAGACACCCGTAATAATTTTACGGACCATCTATATCGTGCTTTGGAAGGTAAAAGGATTAAGACCTTTAAGGATGATACAAAACTTGAGCCAGGAAATCCCATTTCGCTGAAACTCTTGGATGCAATCGAGAAATCAAGAATAGCAGTCGTAATTTTGTCTAAAAATTATGCATCATCCACATGGTGCCTGGATGAACTTGTAAAGATCCTTGAATGCAAGGAGGAGAAGGGAGGGTTGACAGTGTTGCCCATTTTCTACCATGTGGAACCTAAGATTGTGCGGCATCAGAAGAAGACTTTTGCTGTGGCCTTTGCTGAACATGAAAACCGTTTCCAGAAGAAGAAGGTGCAGATATGGAGAAAGGCTTTAAGTGACGTGGCCGAGCTCTCTGGAAAGACATTAACTAATGGGTATCATTTGTTGATCTTCTTATGTTGAGCATTATTTCTGCTTGTTCTTACTGCAATACTTAATTACTTTAAATGTAGTTGTTTTGCCGTTTTCATAATCAAAACAGCATGAAAGTATTACAGTACTGTGATATGGTGTGTGAGAGTAAAGAAAAGCGTGTGGTTTTTTTTTTTTTTTTTTTTTGGGGCCATGAGAGTTGGGACACATATATAATGAGAAAAATTAAGGTTTTGGGTGCTACAACTATGAAAAATTGTATCTAGAGTAACTCAAGATCTCAGTTGAGTAAACTTGAAAGTGATTTTTAACTTGTTTTTATAGGAGTGAATTTATTTGGAGTATACCCATGGTTTTCCCCTTCATAGAGAAGAGTATTTTAGCTAAATGTTTGTGTTATTGTGTATGATTGATCTATTTTCTTATTTTGACTTGGTAATGTTGATTACAATATCTTTTTGGCCTGGTAATGTTGGTTATAAATAATACTACACATCAAACACTCCAAAAGTATATATTCAAAATACATAAGTGTATCCTTAGGCGCAAAAGATCCCATATAAAGTCAAGATCCTCTCTAAGATATGTAGCTCTAGAAGAAAAAATTAGGTCTAATATACCCAGGGCCTACAAACCCCAATAGCCCAAACCCCCCATAAAAGTAACTAATGCCTCAATTTTGTTTCCCTTTGGCTAGGTGCATCAAGTATTTTGGTACCAGTTAATAACGACGTATCGTTTTTGAGAATATTGCTATATATATATGTGTGTGTGTTTATATTTATTTATTTATTTTATAAATTTATAAACATGTACTTTAAAATTCACATATTTTATAAGCTCAAATAGCCTAAAAGTACATTAACCCATATATTACCATGAATAACATGTTTTATAATATTTTAAAATTTTTTTAACATCTTTTAATTATATTTTACTTTATTAGTGGAAACATCACTACTAGCTTAAGCATCTGAAAAATCATATTTTCAAGCCAGTACATTCCTATATTTGATATGGTATATTTTTAAGGAGTACTAGTACTAGTTTAACTTAGGTACAGAGTAATTCATTGTAACTTAACTTGATTAATTCCTTCTCTTTCATCAATAAGAATCACTTTTATTTACTCTATAAGTTCTTTAGAGAGAAAGAGAACAAAAGTTAACAGCTATCTCTTTTTCAAAAAGCCAAATCAGAATTTCAATTATATTTAAATAGTTTCTAAAAAATAAAAAATGAAAATCCATATTCGGCAGTATAGTCCCTATTGCTTCAAGTTTACATCAAAAGGCATGTTTTCTTTTTTAGAAACTAATAGCCCTAGGATTTTACCAAGCAAATCGAGCTCAACTATCTAGTTTAGTTCAATTTTAGAGCTCTTTTTCTGAGATGAAAATGCAGAACATCAACGTTTGCATCCCTAATTGGTTTGTGTTGACACAAAGATTTTTGTTCTGTCTTTCTTATAGGCCTGAGGGAAAGTTTATCCAAGAAATTGTTGACTGGATATTTACTATATTGAAAGATAAACGTTCAATTGTTTATGAAGATGGTTTTGTTGGAATAGACTCTCGTGTTGAGGAAATGAATTTATTTCTAGATATGAATTCGAATGATGTCCGCTTCATTGGGATATGTGGGAAGAGTGGAATGGGTAAGACAACTCTTGCACGTTTTGTTTTTGACAAGATTTGTAATCAATTTGAAGCTTGCAGCTTTCTCGAAAATGTCAAAGAGGTTTGTAAAGCACATGGCTTAGAGACTTTACAAGAGCTACTCCTTTGTGATATAAGTAAAGGAGCATTAAGGGTAAGGGAAGTGAGTAGGGGAATCCAAGTGATCAGGAATATACTACGTGATAAAAAGGTGCTTATTGTTGTTGATGATGCGAGTGAAAAAAGACATTTAGAAGCATTAGCAGGGAAGAGTTGGTTTGGTCCAAGAAGTAGAATCATAGTAACTACTGAAGATGAATGTTTGTTGAAAAGCTATGAAATTCAGACTGTATATAAGGCTGATGGACTAAATAATGACGAAGCTCTAGGACTTTTTAGTCACAAAGCTCATTGTGAAATTGATTTTTTGGATTTGGGCAACGATTTTGTCACTTATGCTCAGGGCAGTCCTTTGGTTCTTAAAGTTTTGGGTTCCCATTTGTGTAAAAGAACAAAACAGGAATGGGAAATTGCTTGGAATCAACTAAAAGAAATTCTCAATGAAGATATTCCAGAGAAACTTCGAATAGCATATAATGGATTGGAGGAGTTGGAGAAAAAATTATTTTTGCATATTGCGTGTTTCTTCAAAGGGGAGGACCAGAATCGAGTAGCTGCTATACTAGAATCAGTTTGCTACTGGGATGATAATATAAGGAAGCTCATTGACAAATCTCTAATTACCATTGTGGGGGGGAAATTGTGCATGCATCATTTAATACAACAAATGGGTTGGAAAATTGTTTGTGGGGAATCACCGGATCTTGGAAAACGTAGTAGGTTGTGGGATTGTGCTGATGTCCTTTATGTATTAAAGAACAATATTGTAAGTGTATTATTATATAGACATAAATTTAGATAAGTATATATTTCTACCATTCATGCAAGTTTTTGCTGTATCTTGCCTTACACTAATTTTATTATTGTTGGTTACTAGGGAACAGATCGAATTAAAGGCATGGTGCTAAATTTGCCTCCAAATGAAGAACAAGAAGAATTGAATGCTGAACCATTCTCAAAGATGAATAAACTAAAATTGCTCAAAATTTGTAAGCTGCACCTTCCCTGTCTCAGTAATCTTTCCAATGAGTTACTTTTGTTGGAATGGCATGAATATCCTTTGAAATCATTGCCAAAGAGTTTCCAGCCTCCTGAACTTGTTGAGCTCATTATGCATCACAGCGGTATTAAGCAACTTCCAAGTGAATTTAGTGTATGGTTTTCACTTATGCAGTTTTATTGTTATTATTATTATTATTATTATTATTTTATTATGTACTGATTGCTTAATTTTCTATATTTATTGTTTTATCTCAGAACTTACACAAGCTAAAGCTCATCGACCTTAGTGACTCTCAAAACTTATGCCAGACTCCTAACTTCAATGGATTGCCAAATATTGAAAGGTTAATTTTTCAAGGTTGTACAGGATTGCATGCATTGCACCCATCTGTTGGAAGTCTTGAACGACTTGTTCTATTAAATCTAAAAGACTGTAAGCGTCTTGAGAACCTTCCACATGAGATCAACTTGAAATCTCTTAAAATTTTAATTCTATCTGGCTGTTCAAAACTCAAGAAGTTTCCAAAGATTGGGAGAAACATGACAAGCATGTTGGAGCTTTATTTGGACAGGACTGCCATAGAAGAACTACCATCATCAATCAAGCATCTAACCAGCTTGACTTTATTGAATCTTCAAGACTGTGAAAACCTTTCAAGTTTTCCAATTGTTATTTGTAGTTTGATCTCTATTGAAATTCTCATTCTATCAGGATGTAAGGGTCAACCACCAAAAGCAAGGTATTTGAGTGGGCTCATTCCCACTTTATTCTCAATCGGTACCACCCTCACTCTTCCCAACACCCATCTCACTGATCGACAACCTGAACCAGAGCCCATCAGTCTGGTGTTGCCTTTGTCATTCTCAGGATTAAGCTCTTTAGTATCTCTAGATCTAAGTGGCTGTAATCTGTTGGACGGAGCTCTCCCTGATGATCTTAGCTACTTGTCCTCACTAACATCTCTGAACTTGAGGAAAAATAATTTTACATGCTTACCTTGTAGCATTTCTCAGCTTTTAAATCTCAAACTTCTTTTCTTGGATCATTGTAGCAAGCTTCAATCATTGCCATATCTTCCGTTAAGTACACAATTTGTTTCGGCACAAGGATGTACTTCACTTGAAAATTATTCAAATCAAGTTATTGTTTGGACTTCGGGTGCAGCAAGATTCACTTTTATTAATTGCCATGGCTTGGCTGATGATGAAGGCAAAATTGCTGATGTTCCTTTGCTAAATATACACTTTCAATCATTGTGGCAAAGATACATGGAGGTCTCTCTCTCTCTCTCTCTCTCTCTCTCTCTCTCTTTTGCATGCACGCATTGAACATCTTTTTTACTTGTCTTTTAATATTTTGCAGGACCAAATTCTTCAAATTAAAGGCTTTTGCCTGGTTTTACCTCAAATTGAAATTCCAGAGTGGTTCAAGAAAAAGGAGTGCGGGCCATCTGTGCGAATCCCATTACCTCCTAATCTGTTCAATAATAGAAGTTGGAAAGGGATCGCTCTCTGTGTCATTTTTGTAGTCCCTCCAAATTTGATAGATGTTTCTCTTGGTCAGGATTCAAAATACTTTCATGAATTTATTTTTCATTTCGACATGGATGGCGTTTCTTTAAATTGTCCCCTAGTCGTTAAGGTTCCTAAGGAAACATTTGTTGGTTCATTTGGACTGTGGCTATACATATCACGGGCGAGGTTTACAGAACATTCTGACGAAGGGAGTTGCATTGGCTCTGTGATTAGACCCACAAGGTCGGAAATTGAGATTAAAATGTGTGGTGCACGTATTCTATATGGGCAAGATATGATAGAATTTGCACAAAACTCAAGGTATGAAAATTTTAGGAGTTGTGATGACCTCAGTCGAGGTCATGAAATATTCATAGAAGATTGTATGAGCAGTTCCCAAAGCTATGATCTCAAGCTAAAACAAAAGCTCAATTCACTGCTTTCAACATTGTATCAGGTCTCTTCTTCTATCTGAAGAAACTCCATTTTACCTAAATTTTATGGGTTTAGGCCCAATTACGTTATGTTAATTCCGCAATTTATCTACTTTTTTCTATATGTGTGACTTTCATTCACACGTGTTTATCCAACAAAATTGTCAACTCAGTGGTTGTGAAAAAAGTTGTTAAAATTTTTGTCTCTAAACTTATTATTTTTGTATATGTTTTCCTCTCTCACCATTCTATTGAACATTTGAGCGCCATACATTTATGTATTTTACAGGTAGATTGGGCAAAAAACCATTTGTATGATTATATCTTTCATCAGATTGCACGTCCACCATGCTGGTTCATTCATAAAAACCTTGGGCCCTCCATAGAAATGCCGTTACCTGCAGATGTAAACGATAATTCAACATGGTTGGGATTCACTATATGTGCTTTGTATCGTATTCAAATGCGAGCTGGTTTCAGTTACAAGCTGCATTCAACAATTTTTCTTCGCTATTCTAGTCTTTCAGCTAGTGATGAAGTTTCTTTTGCATCTTACACAACCTTTCTACTCTCTACAGACGTTTTTGATGAGTCACCACAAGATTCAGGACGACTTGTGGTATTTTACATACCACGTCGGGGTTTTCAGTTGAAGCAGTGTGATCACATTGGGGCTTCATTTGAAAGCAGTGACCCAGTTGTACAATTTGAAATGTGTGGAATTCGTCTTGTATATGAGCAAAATGTCCCAGAGTATGTGCAAACCCTTGTTGAGTGCATGTTAGGGAGTCCAGATGCCAATCATCAATCTTTTTCCATACATCTTTCAGATCAACTTGGAATGATGCAATACTGCAACCATGAAAAAGAAAATTGTTGCCCTTTCTTACCCGAAAGGTTAAATTTAACTGGACAAGTATTTTGTTACCAAACTTCAATGCAATAGATAAATAATTTACTAGTCAAATATAAAGATATGTTTTATGATACTTGCAGGAGGCTTGACCCCGACACCATGCGAATGCTTCTACCAAATAATGAAACTATACAAGAGGAATGTACTTCACGGGAAACATTTTCAAATCAAGTAATTGCTGCAAGCATTTCTAAAAATTCAAGTCGAGGCTCTATTAATTTAGGCATACCATTTGGGAATGGGCAATATGGAAGTAAGATGTCAGGCCACCTTGAATGTTGGTTTAAACCATATTTGCAGGTATCTCTCTCTTTCTCATTTGTATTTATATCTGTAATATCTAAAATCTCTCAGTAGCATCTTGGGGCTATCCCAAGGGATTCCTCCTTGTAATAACCATACACCTTAGGAAATCGTTAGATACTCGAAGAGGTTTGAATGCACTTGTTACTAAAATTAAAAAAAAAAAAAAAAAAATCCAAATTTTAAAGTGTAACATATATTGTTGTTGTCCTTCTGTTGAACCATATTAGCGACCATGTCATTATTTTTTTTTCATAATTTTTTTTAAATATATAAATATTAATGTATGCAATAACGCATTATACATTTACAACTTATAAAAACTAATTGTAATTTACCAATATGATAGGATCATCATTTTTTACTACCATGACTTTACACCTTCTTAAACCTAGATGTAACTTATAATAGAAAATGCATGTAATAGAATTGTGCCACCACATCCACCTATTTTCAACCCCTCCTTTCCCTTTTAAAACTTTTCTTCTCCCTATTCTAAAAAAAAATTAAAAAAAATAAATAAATAAAATAAAACCTCTTCTTCTCCCTATTAGTCCACTTTACCAATACATATCTTTGATCATTTCTTCCTAGTATTTTGACTATTCTTTCTCCCCATCTTACCAATAAATTCGGTATCATTCATTCCATATTTTTCCCACAAAAAACGGGAGTATTCTCTCTCTCTCTCTCTCTCTCTCTCTATATATATATATATAAACTTTGTTTAGATAGATTTTTGTTCTTTCTTATAACTCTAATTTAGGTTGATGATTAAATTTTTTTTTTGTGGAAGATTTGATAACGTCTCTATGGTTTCGTTGCAATGAAGGTGATCATTGTGTTTGGAGTTCTCAACCTCTCAAGGATGTTCAGGTAGAGAGGTTTAGAAGACTAGGATTCATGCCCTCATGGTTTTTCTTGGTGTTTTAGTGGTCGTCTTCCTTCTCACGAAATTAGGGTTGAAATAGGGTTTTTACAAGTAGGAAGGAGAGGGAATAGTAGGACAATATAAATTGACAATTATACCCCTCTTTTGTTCAATTTTAAAAAATAATATAAATTGACATTATAAGGGAAACATTGATACTTTAAATTTTTTTTAATAAAAGAGGAACCCTCCCCTATTCCTTTAAATCTCTCAAATTTGGCAATTTAAAATTGAGGGGTATTGTGGGGTATCTTGCCCTTCTATATCCCCTCAAACCCACTCTCTTTTTTCTTTTTTAGAGACCTAAACTCAAACAAGGTTAATTAAACACCTCCATCCTCTTTGCTCTAGTCCACTCTCCTTACCCCTTAGACAAACGTAGTGTAAATGCTTTTGACTAAGTATGACTAAACATAGTACATGGAATATTGGTTTAGTAATAGTAGATACAAAGATGAAGGGTTGTAAGACTTGATGATCAAAAGATACTAAAGAGTGAGAACTTTCGATATAATTATCAATAATTTTTAAAGATTGAGAGATTGAAGAGGATGAATCATAGAATAAGAGTAGGGTAGATGAAGTGGAGAAGTGCATTAAGAGTATTGTATGATTCTAAAATATCTATTAAGTTAAAATGAAAATTTTATAAGACATCTACAAGACATGCTACATTCAATGATGCTAGATTTTGGACTATTAAGGAAAAATACATTCATGAAATGAATGTAATTGAAATTAAAAATATTAAGATGGATAAATGGAAATATAAGAAAAGATAGGATTTCAAATGAGGAGATTTGCTTAAAGATTGGAGTGGCCCTATTGAAAAATATATGAGGGAAAGTTGCATACAGTGGTTTGATTATGTGCATGGGAAGCAATTAATGCATTAATAAATAAAAAAACTTAAGTCAAATGAACAAAAAAAAAGGTAGAGAAACTTGTGAAAATAAATTATCAATTAAGGAAGTAATAGAGGTGTGAATTTGGATGGAATATGATATAAGAAAATAATACATCATTCAGCCAAATAAATTATTTGGCTTAACTAGTTTATCTTTCGCTTCTCATTTAGCCAAGACACCAATCGATTTTTAGTGTAAGTGGAGATTGAGTTTCAAATCACTAATTCAACAATAAAAGACTTTTAAAAAATAAGAGATTTTACCAATTGAATTAACTGGAACCCATATTTAGCCAAATAATTTCTTTTTTGATAAATATGATAGTATTTTAAACCTATGACGTTTACTCTATGACGATTTCTCTTTATCATCTAGTTGAAACAACTATTGGTTTTGTTGTAGGTGGGGATTGAGCCCAATCTCTTATTTAGATATAAGAAATTTTATTAGTTGAGCTAAATGGAACTCATATTCAACCAAATATATATATATATATATATATTATAGATAAATAATATTTCAAACCTATGGCGTTCGTTTTATGATATGGTGATTGCTTTTTATTATTTGACCAAGACACCAATTGGCTTTTAGTGTAGGTGAAAATTGCACCATAAATTTCTTATTTGACAATAAAAGATTTTACCAATTGAGCTAATTTAAAGAACCCCACATTTAGCTAAATAATAAAACATTCAAATCAACACAAAAATAGTCTGTAGTGTACTTAGAAACCACAAATTTTCTGAGACCTTAGAAATCAAGAATTTCGAACTTGGCAAAGGTGAAATCAATTTCAAAGAATTTTCACTTTGAATGAACACAACTTCTATAAAGAAAAATCCTTGAATTCTATGTACTTTTATTTTATTTTTTTAAGAATCGGTTTTAGAATTATTTCAACTTATATGCATGGTGTTCACTTTGCTCTTATTATCAAGCTAAAACAAAAATCAATTTTTGAAGTAGGCGGGTTTTGACCTCTTAATCTTTTATTTAATGATAAGAAACTTCTCCAATTGAGCTAGAAGCCACATATATACTTCTCTTCAACTACAATGAGTTCTTTTAGTCACTTCAACAATGACTATTACGAAGTCTACTAATTCCTTTAGTTAATTCTGAATGATGTTAATTGTAACTGTACTATCACTTGTAAAAAATGAATTTAGATATTTATTTATAAATTATTGAAATCTACCGATCACATTTATTATGATATCTTTTAAATTTCTTTTTAACGTTGACGTGGAAGTACACATGGAATGAAAATAGTATTTTATTTTGACTGTTAGCCATGTCAGCATTTTTTATCTATCACTTAATGGCCGGGACCATTTTGACACAATACTAAAAGGTTAGGGACCAATTTGACACAATTAAAAGATTAGAAATCAAATTGAGATATGGCGTAAAAGATAGGAATTAGCTTTGTAATTTATCCTAATATCTTTTTGGCATTTTTCTTTCTATAAATAATAAATTTCAGCTTTGGACATGGATTTCAAACTAGCTTTCTTACTATCACACAAAACTTAGTCAATCTTGATTTACATTTCCGATATGTTTTCCAGAACCACAATAGGAGAAGGAGTACTTTCAATCGCTGTTCTCCTCAAAGTGAAATCCCAAAGTGGTTCACCAAAAATATTAATGGTTCCTCAGTGAGAATTCTCCTACATTCAAATTTCTATAACAACCCTGACTGGATAGGATTTGCAATTTCTGCTGTTTTCTCATCTCACATGAATCCGACAACCACTTGTTCAAGATTTTCTCATATGGCCATTTGTCATTTGAAGACCAACTTGGGTTGCATGAATCCATTACTTTATTGTGGCATTAGGGAAGAGCATGTATTAACTTTGTTACATCAACGTATATTCCTTTGGGAATCAATCATATCACATCTGTTACTCTCACCTAAATTTAGTGAATGCACTTGGGTTGAATTCTCATTTGCAAGTGATAGTCTGGACATGTTGGCGTTGAAGTGTGCAGTCGATCTTGTATACCGAGATAATTTGGAAGACTTTACACTTACAATGGCACCATGTATAACCTCGTGCGATGATCCTTTCACCTCGAACGAAAGATTGCCCTTTTATCATCGTGATAAATTCAGTGGCAGTGATGGCTTGTATGAGGACCAGACTAATGGAACTTCTGGCCAGTATTCTTATGGAGGTCAACACCCTCGCTATCAACTGTTTCAAACTGCTGCGTTGGTAAGATTTCTATACTGTTTGAGCAAATAACATTAACGTACAACGAAAACTTAATTTTATTCCGTTGAGATTGGGTTCTCACGTCAAATAGAATTATTTCAAATAGCATTATTTATGATTTATGTTAAATTTTTCGTGATTACCAAAAATGGAAATGATTGTTGCAACATTTGTATATATTACAAAGTTTTTCACATAAATTTTATAAATTGAGGTATTAATTTTTAAATAAAAAATGTTAAGATTATTATAAATTTTACTACAAATAATTTATAAACTCACATGACACAATGTGCATGATCAATGTCACAGTAATAATTTAAATAATAAATGTCAAATTTTTTATTTATAATTGATGTCACATCAATTTGAAAACTCTAACATTAATCCTTTTTAAATATAACGCAACAAAATAATTTTTGAAAAAATATTTATTAAAATTATGGATATAACACCAATAACATTTATTATCACCATAGTTTTTAAAGGTTTTGTTATACATTAGTAATGTTTTTTTGGGATATTACAAATTTTACTATTTAAATTTTACAAATGGATGTGTTAACTTTTAAATGCAATGCCAAAAAAATAATTAAAAAATTTATTAATACCTTTAACATTTATATGAACTATAGTTTTTGACAACTTCATTTGTATGAACTAGTTTGTACAAAACATTTCCACCAAAGAAAGCATTATAAAATATTATTTTCAACACTAAAGAAATTTGATCAGCTCTCTCTCTAATTGCACGTTGTATTTCTCTCTTGTAGGACTTTTTTCCGTCCACTCCGTATAATTGTTGTTTTCCTCCAAGTAAAATTCGATACTGGTTCAGTCATCAGAATCATGGATTCTCAGCGACAATGGACCTGCCCTCAAATTTGTACCACAATAGTAATTGGATGGGGCTTGTTCTATATGCTTCTTTCTCAATTCATGGGGATCCAAACTTCATCCTTAGCAATTTGAATTCAGGAAAATCTCACTCTCTATATTGTCAATGCCAAATGAGTATGGCCGATGTCGATGATCAGACAATTGCTTTCTCCACCAGTAAAGAAGAAATCACGTGGTTACTTGAGCTAGGTGAATTCATTTGGATATCCTACGTACCAAGGGAGCCATTTAAGAATATGTTGCAACACCGCAGTCGCATTGAGGTATCTTTTGTGAGTGATTGGTCAGGCGTGATAGTGCAGAACTGTGCGTTACAACTTTTGTACCAGCACGATCAAGTACAGTTTGAGCAAGAACTGAAACACTGCAACAACTTGATTTCTGAGAATCGCGAGCTCATTCGTAAACAACAAGAGGATCAAAAGAAAATAAATCAACAATACCATGTTGATGAAGGACTTCAAATTATTGACTTTGAAGTTAAATCATTTCCAAGACTAATTGATCAACCGGAGACTGATGAAACTGAGACTAAACTTGGCCAAGGTGACCTGCTGGTAAGTCATCAACTATGAGTATTTTCTTTGCCTCAAACATAATATATCATCTCCCTCGTTTTCTCCCACTCTCACTCATTAGACACAATATATTTCACCTGATTGTTAAGGATGAAATTGATGCTCATGCATGCTTCTTATTTTATTTAATTTTTTTAATTTAAATTTATTAAAATGACCAACATATCTATAAGATATTTCACCCAAAATATATTGAACCGACTGGTTTTTACCCCAAATTAACTATGTAGCTGGTTAAGAGATTAATTATCAATTAATTCAGATATGTGATCACAACTGCAAGATTGTAAAAACAATAGCAAGCAGCCAATTATAAAGCAACAAAGCAATAGACACTCGATTTGGTGACGAAGTGGAAAACCGATGGAAAATACTTTCAAGAGTAACCTACCCCCACTAAGGAAATCTATTGCATGAGGAGAAGGTACAAATTAAGTACAAAACCTCTTTCCCAAGATACTACCCAATAGTTTATACTTATTGCTATTACCCACAATAGCTTCAAAGCCTCTGAACTGCTTGTATATGAACATTGAACACTCTTTCATGAACGACCAATGAGTATATGACTAGTGCCTTTTACCAACTTCAAGGGGCCTTCTCAAAGATTTGATACTGAAGTGAATGTTATTTGGATGAAGGCTTTAAGGTTTCAAGCTCTTTGATCACTCGACAACATCCTATAATATATGTCAATATGCTCTCTATGCTCATAGGTTAGAAAGTGGAGGCTTTGACACCTGTTAAATTACCGTTTGTCCCAAAAGTTTAAGTTTTTGGGAGAATTGGTAGTTTAACATAGTATTAGTGCATAAGATCCTGAATTCGATCTTTGTCTCCTCAACTCTACCTCTCTTAGAGATATATTAGTCCATTAGCATAAGCCCAAGCCTAATTTTACTTTATGTGCAAGCCAAGTCTCTTACTTGTACTAGAAGTCTATTAATCTAGGGTTTAGTCTACTATATATACACATGTTATAATTCATTGTAATACTGGATTTGTACTACACTCTGATATATTATTGATATAGCCTTTTAGGATTTCCTTCATAGATGTAGGCTGTTCATCTATATTCGCATATTCAACATGATATATCAATGCTAATATTAAACATGGTATCAGAGCCACCTTCTTGTGGCCATGGTTTTCTGTCCCTATAGTGTGTTTGAGAGCAATCTTTGTCTTCCTCGATGTTTATTTGCTATGTTCATTTTCTTTGGCTTCCCATTGCTGCCGTCAAAACTCTCCGATATAGTCATGCCACCGTTAAAAGTCGCATTAACAGTGCAAGACTATTGCCTTCTTCAAACCACCGTTATAGAGTCAAACTTCATTGAAAGGATCTTCTCAACCTTATCAAATCTCAAGGTTTTATCAAGTATTCATCTTGAGTTTGAGATGGGGTGTTAGAGATATATTAGCCCATTAGCATTAGCCAAAGCCTAATTCTAGTTTGTGTGCAAGCCAAGTCTCCTACTTATACTAAAAGTCTATTAATCTAGGGTTTAGTTTACTATATATACACATGTTATGGTTTATTGTAATACATGATTTATACTATACTCTAATATATTATTAATGTAGCCCTAAGGTTTTCTTCGTAAATGTAGGCCGTTCATCTATACTAGCATATTCAACATAATGTATCAATGCTAATATTTAATGCCATATTTTATACAGAGACTTTATAATACTTGCCGAGCCTCGTTGTCTCCCAATGGACCAGTTTCAGAGGAAGCTATTGAGAAAGTTCGTGCTATGTTAGACAAAATCAAGCCTTCTGACGTAGGTCTCAAACAAGAAGCCCAATTGGTACGCAGTTGGTCAGGTCCTGCGAGTGAACGTAAGGGGGGCCATCAGTCACTGCCTACAATCAAATACTTGCATTTACATGAGTGTGAAAGCTTCGCTATAGGAATTTTCTGCATGCCACCTACCTCTATCATACCTCTTCATAATCATCCTGGAATGACTGTTTGGAGCAAGCTTGCTTATGGTACATTATATGTTAACTCATATGACTGGCTTGATATAGCTGGGGCTGTTGATACCTCACAAGCAAGACCTGCAAAACTGGTTAAAGATCTTGAGATGACAGCACCCTCTCCAACGATAATTCTTTATCCCACAACTGGAGGCAATATCCACTGTTTCAGAGCTGTAACTCCCTGTGCTATCATTGACATCCTGTCTCCACCTTACTCTTCAGAACATGGACGACACTGCAGTTTTTTCCGAAAGTCTCCAAGGAGGGATCTACCTAGTGATTTTGAGTTGGATGGAGTTACGGTCTCTGAAGTGACTTGGTTAGAAGAATTTCATCCTCCTGACAACTTTGTGATTCGGAGAGGGCAGTACAAGGGTCCTGATATTAGAACGTGATATTTCTTATTTGGTGTATCATGCAATTTCATTACCGATCTTGACTTTTATATTAAGAAACATTGAGGGAAATCCTGGTATATTAGTTGTCAATAGCCATGGCAGTAAGTCATGTTTTGGCTAAATGTTAGGCATTTGGTTTGTACATATTAATACACCAATGTAGTCTTCGTTTTCCTGACCTCAATTTTAACTAGTGGATTAATAGTTTCTGGAAGATGAAAGAACTTGTGTCCTCTGACATTCTACATAGAATTTGTTTGGTCAATGACAATAAGCTGATGAATCCCTTTGTTGTCCTTAGCTGGGCTACCATGAGCTAAATTTCTACCTAAAAAAAAAATGTTAAACTACCAATTCTCTCAAAAATTTGAACTTTTGGGACAATCAATAATTTCACATGGTATCAGAGCAGGAGATTTTGAATTCGATCATTGGCTTTACTCTACCTCCAATTTAAAATGTTAAATTCTCATTTGTTAGGCCCCCACTTATTAAGGGAAAGTTTAGGTCCACAAGTCAGGAAGAGTATTAGACTTATGGTTAAGTGATTAAATTTACTATTTCCTAACAGCTTAAACTTTTAGGACAATCAGTAGTTTAACAACGCCCAATCTGTGTTTCTTTGAAAAAATTGCCTCATTAGCCATATGAACTATGAAGTCGCGATACAAAGGGCCTTATATAGGCATTCTAATTAGAGTTTGAAAAACATAAGCACTGCTTCATTAAAAGATGTCGATCATTGAATCCCCATCCATCGACCGGTAGCTGAAGGTTTGTTGAAAATCCCATTTCAATCGATCAAGAAATGATTCAAAGGATGTCAAAAAAACTTGGAGATTTCAGTCGATTGAGAGACAATTGAATGGTAGTCGAAATCTGTACAAAATGTCTTCTTTGAGTTGCTTCTTCACACTTCAATCTTGAATGTCGAATGGCTCATTACAAACTCGTGATTTAAGCCTCTTTACTCTTGTTCTTTTGCTAATAATCGAGAAGTATCCTAAACTTCTTCGCTATAAAAGCTATGCCACTCTCTTCCTCATCCTCAGAATTGTCACTCTCTACTTCCTTAATAATCTTGAGCGCCATAAATTTACTTTTGGAGGTCTTGGGCAAGGTCAGGCAGGGTCCAACTAATTCATCTATTGTAAGTGCATCTAGATTATTGCTCTTCTCGATGGTAGTGCTTTTGGCCTAAAAACTCTCAAGGATCTAAGTATTTTAATTATTGTTTCGTGATTTTAGGCTCATAATACTTCTCACAAAGGTTGAGTTAGAGTTAACTATGTCGTTTAACTTGGCATAAAATTCGCCAAATCTCTCATCTTCCCTCATTATTAATTTTTTCAAATCTAGATGTAATATTGGAATTTTAGAGTTCTTTACTATCTAAGTCCCCTCATGTATGGTTTTTAAGATTGTCTGGGCTTCATTAGCAATTTCAAAAGTTGAGTTTCGCTTAAACTCCTCTTGACAGAACCATAAATATTGCATTAAGGCCTTGACTATTCAAATTGGTCGTAGCCAATTGCTATTTGTTCCATTTTTCAAATGTCTCGTCGGGTGTAGTCCAATCCGTCCTCTAAACAGACATACACCCATCTTCACTTAGGAATTTCAGGAACACTCTCATGCACACCTTTCAATAGGCATAATTGCTACTGTAAAAATATGTCAGAATAGTTAAGGACTGGCCACGATCCATTTGACAACGTGAGTCAAGTATCACGCTAAAATTTAATCTTTTAAGGGTATATCTATGCTTTGATTCTATTTGTTAGGTAATTTTCAACCTAATAGTTTATTATGCAGTGAATTATGTCAATTTAGTTTGATTATGCCAATTTAACCAATTATGCTTAAACCAATTAAACCCGATTAATCATATAACATATGGTATCACCAATTGTAAAAATAACAATTACAATGTTGCAGCAATATGGTGACAAGTGGAAACTATCCAAGGAAAAAACCACATTGAGGCCTTTAGCTATAACAAGAGAAGTTATTACAATCTAGGCCAAAATGGCCAAATACAACATATGGCTGATATATTTAGTAAATTAGCATTGTTTGTGAACTATGTAGCAAAATACCACCCTTTTGGAACTCAATTTTATGAAATTGAGTTTTGCATGGAACTTGAATTTACAGATATTGAGTTCCATGACTAATTTGCCACATGGCACTCGCTGATGTGACTTTTCTCAATAAAAAATTTCACATAGAACTCGATATTATATATCGAGTTCTTTGCAAATTTTTTTAAAAAGTAAAGTAGAACTTAATATTCATAAAATCGAGTTCTTTGCAAAAAAAGAAAAAAAAAAATAAGTGAAACTCGATATTTATAACTTTGAGTTCCACTTCAACTAAAGCCCAGAAAGAGAGCAATTTGTTCTCATGTTCTCACTATCTCTCTCCTTCACTTACTCTCCCTCTCTTTCACACTCCTGTCCCTTGCTGATCTCCTTCACTCTTACCATTGAAATCAAATTCATCTCTCTTTACCTCTCCTCTCACTGTAAACCCAAATCCCCCCCCCCGCCCAAACTCTCACTCAGTCCATAGCTCTCCTCTGTCTAGGAAAATCCCAAATTTGATCCATCTGATCTCCTTTCACATCTATCTTCTCGTCTCTTCATTTTGAGTAAATTGAAGTTGATTTGTCAAACTCATAAGGTACAATTCTTAACCTAATTACTGTATTTTCTTTGCTAGTGGGTTTGATTTTAAAATATTGATGCAAATATGAAGCTATAGCCTACTAAATAAAAGAAACCCTTGACATTGTATCATTGTACTAAGGTTGAAAAAAAAAAATTTCATTTAATTTGGATGTAAATTGTTAAAATTTGGATGTATATGGTTGAAAAATAATTTTTCATGTAAACACTTTTTATTTTAATTTGGATGTATATAACTCGACTTTATCTTGCAGTAGTTTAAATGTATATTGTTTATAGTGAAGTTAGTTCAGATGAAAAGCTTTCCACCTTTCAAAAAGACTTAAGAAGGCCATAAACTCTCCTTAAGCCGTTTTCTTTGACCTAGTCATAGTGACCCTCATCCCTCAATTGTAGCTTGAATGGAGAAAGAAATAAAATCCGAACCCATTTAATACCCAAAATCCACGAAGAACCCTTAAAAGCCAAAGCTCGGAACCCTAATCTATCCCAACAAATTGCACTAGATTCATAGGTCAATGATACCAACATTTCTTCTATTCTTACGGCTAAGGAGGCGGGCATTACCACACCCCCACCCTCTCCATGAGGACCTTATGCTGGAACTGTTGGGGCATTTGCAACACCTTAACAGTTTGAGCCTTTATTGATACTCCATTTTGCAACCCGCATTTAACCTCACATGGAGGGTAAATGGTACTTTCACCTTGAAAATATGCATATTGATTTTGGTAAGTAGATCCTTAATCTTATTTCATCAAAATGATCTTGATGTTGTAACGATCAAATCAATTGGTTATAAGCCCTAATTGGATCATCAGATTGAAAGTTATCATCAAATCAAGTTTTAATGGCCGAGATGCTTGAGTCCGATTATATGTGATTATGAACAATTGATTCCAATTTATTATAATTATAATCAATTTGAGATTAATATGTCATAATTTGATTGATTAGGACTACATTTTATGGTGAGGTTACATACACCTAATTAATGAGATAGATAAATATTAATTATTCAATGAATAATTTATGCAATTATCTTTTAATTAGGGTAAATTTGGAACTAATTAAGTCTGAAATTGGAGTGATTAGGGCCATTTAATGTTAATTGGGAGCTAATTTGGGACTTATTAATGTTAATTGTGCTGAAACCATTTTCTAACAAATGACCTTTACTCACCATTTCCTCAATATCTCTCAGAATATTTTGAATCTGTGAATGAGGTTAATTTTCCCAGAACATAGACATCTGGGGCTTCAATTTGAGCACAAGAAAGAGTCAATTCCGATCAGAAGTGAGTCAGATATGATATTTCGAAGTTGGCTCTACAGGCTGTTACAACAGTTACGGAAAAACCGAATTTTGGCTTGATCCTCACTCCCACCAATCCTCCATTTAATGCACTAGATTTCCCTAAAGGCTAAAATGAGGTCTAGGTTTATGATTCTTTGTCAACCCTCATTAAATCGCCTTCCATTCATATTTCCTCAACCATTACTATATAAACCCCTCCTCCTCTCCTCCATTTCAAAGCACACAAAAACCCCCTCTCTTCTCCTCTCTTGAGTTCTAGGAAATTGAGTAGTTTTATCATATCTTGGTCTTTTTCAGACTCAAGGTATTAAGTGAGACTCACTTTTCCTCTCCTAACTCTTCTTTTCCTCCACCCTTAGGACCTCCCTCAAGAGTCTCCTCCTCCACTATATGGATCTTGCATGAAGGTATAATCCATTTCCCTAATTGTTTTTTGTGTTGCCATGATGAGAATTTAAGATTAAAGCATGCTAATAATCATTTAAATTCCTTTGAATATGTTTGAATGTTTTTAACTGTTCTTACATATTCTTGGTTGTTCATCACATGTTCATGCATAACACTAGTTTCGATCTTAAATCCACAACAAAAACATCAAAAATATGTTTGTTTAATAATTCTTTTAAATTCTTGAATTTAGGATATCACCATCCACACACATTCACTAGAATTTATTTTTCAATCCAAATGAAATGCTTAATAAATTGAATTAGAGTTTATCACATGCACACACTTTAAATTCAACATGCAAATTGATTGATAATATATTTGATGATGTGATATGAATGTTGGCTACCATAGTCTAGAAGACTAGTTTTACCGGGTATGGTGGGTGCCTAACACCTTTCCACCTTGTAACATAACCTCCGAACTTAGATCAAGGGTTGATAGACCAATGTTCATCATTGTAATTTTCAATTTTTAAATTGTAACTAGGAAACAACTGTGTACTTTATCTTAGATTATATCTATGACCAAAGCCATGTAATTTTCCTTGATCAATGTAAATTAAATTGGAAATTAATAAAATGAGAAAATTTTCAATTCTAGTTTTCTTATTTATCCCGATAATTAAATAAGTGGCGACTCCATTGTAAAACCCTTAATCTAAAGGGGAAAATATAACTAATCGAATCTCCATTTTGAGAGACAATAACATGACTTCACCCATTTACGTGAGTTTGGCCTAACATCCTAAAAACGGGGGCTGGGGGTGCGGTCTCTCACAGCCTTAAAGGCTCAAATAAAAGGTGCTACACCTGATTTTATTTTTCTTTGCAAAACAAAAGCCTTTCACAGATGGATGAAAGAAGTTATGTAGTTAGTTGGTGGTCTGTCCATGATGTGGAAATCCAATGATAATGTTAAAGTTTTAGAGTACAATAAAAACCTCATCACCATTGAAATTTTTGATTTGGTGTGCTATCAGGCTTTAGTGGGATTCTATGGTCCCCCTTATGCCTCCAAGAAAGCCAAAACTTGGATGAACCTCACGACATTCCTAGAGTCTATGCAATGTCCATGGGTCTACATTGGTGCTTTCAACTATACTCTAAGTTAGGAGGACATTCTTGGTGGACGTATGGGATTCACCTCAACCACCAATCATCTCAAAGATCCTATGTTTGAGTTTAGAGCAATTGATTTGGAGTTTTCTAAAAATAAATTCACATGGGCCAAATACAATTTCAAAAGTGCTGTTGTCAAGAGAAGACTAGATGGAGACTAGCCTTTCCTAAGGCCTATATTTCACACCTCAAAGCCATCAGTTCAAACCACTCCCTACTCCTTTTGGATACCTATCCCAAGGACTCCTTTCGCCTACAGACCCTTCCGCTTCGAAGCAACATGGACCAGGGACCCAAGATGCTACTCTGTCATTGACAATGCGTAGAATGAAGATGTTAGAGGCTCATAATATTCCAAGTTGTGCAAAATGCAAGAGGGTACCTGTAAACCTCTTCGAAAATGGAACAAAGAGGTGTTTAGGCTCTGCCAAGTAAGAATTAATACCTTCATCCAAAAAATTTTAGAAGTCTAAAATGCCAAATCCTTTGTCTCCAATGGCAGTATTGAGGATGCACTCCAAGCTAAACTGAAGGAATGGCTCATACGCAACAAAAGGTTATGGCGACAAAAGTCTAGGGAGCTTTGGTTAAAGGCATGTGATAAAAATACTAGTTTCTTCCTCTTATCAACTATTATTTGAAGGCGCTAGGACAATATCAAAGTAGTCAGAGGCGATGATGGAAGCTGGGTATCTGACTCAAAACTTATCAGGCAGAACTTTCTAGAAAAATTCAAAGATCTCTTCACTATTGAAGATTTTAACTTCCTTGCCCACCTAGAAGACTTGATCACGACATTCATATCAGGTAAGGACAATGAAGCTCTTTGTTGTATTCCCACTCGTAAGGAAATAAAATCTACTTTATTCCTAATGCACGACCTCAAGATGCCTAGGCTAGACGGTTTCCTTGTGGCATTCTATAAAAGCTATTAGCCAATTGTAAGGGAAGATGTGATAAAAGCTGTAACATCCTTCTTCACCGATGGATCTATAACAAAGGAGATAAATAGCTCTCTAATCATCCTTATACCAAAGGTACCTAACCCCTTATCTTTCAAAAAGTATAGGCCCATCAATTTATGCAACATGATATATAAAATTATTTCCAAGATCTTAGTGTCCAGAATAAGGCCTCTCCTTCACAGATTCATCTCCCCATGCCAATCAGCTTTCATACTAGGATGTTGGATAGCAAAAAAATCAAGAGATTATTCAGGAGCTACTCCATAGTTTCAAAGTACGAAAAATTAAAGCAAGGCAAATGGCCATAAAGCTAGTCCTTAAAAGGCATATGATAGAGTGAAATGGAATTTCCTTCAGGCAGCCCTTGGAAAGTTGGGTTTTAACAATATTCTTGTTGGGTGAATTGTATCTTGTGTTTCCATTGTATCATTTAAGGTCCTAGTTAATGGTGGCAAATCTAACCAATTCAAGCCGAGTAGAGGCCCGAGATAAGGAGACCATTTGTCCTTCTATCTGTTTATTATCAAGCAAGAAGTCCTCTCCAAAATATTGGAGGAAGAGTTTACTCTCAAAAATATTGATGGAGTTAGAGGTAGCACCCATCACCCACGTGATGTATGTCGATGACATAGTTCTATTCTCCAAAGCCACAAGAAGCAATCCCACTACCATTATGAATTGCATCCAAAGGTATTGTAATTGGTTAGGATAAAGCCTCATCAAGTCAAAACCCAGAGTGTTATTTTCTAAGCAATCCCCCTCAGCACAATCACAAATCGGTCATATAGGCATTATAGAAGAAAAGTCTAAACAAGGATGCCATCTACCTGGGATCTCCTCTCTTTTTGACTAAAGCCCACTCCAAATATTTCAAATATCTCATAGATAGAGTTGAGACCAAGCTAATGGGATGGAGAAGCAAATGTCTCTCATTGGCAGAAAGGTGCACTCTAATCAGCTCTGTTGCACAAGCCATTCCAAATTATGCTATGTCCTCATTCAAGTATCCCCACCAACGTTTGTGATAAGCTAGACGCACTATCCTAAAGGTTTTGGTGGAAGCCAAAGAATTCAGAGGGCAAATTCTTAGCTCTTAATGCTTGGGACAATCTATGTCGGCCTAAGTGTAAAGGAGGTCTTGGTTTTCAAAAAGCCAAGGATATGAATAATACCCTCTTAGCCAAACTTTCTTGGATGGTTGCATCTAAGAGAGAGCCTCTGTATGGCTATTTTGAGAGCTAGATATAAAGTGAAAAGCGACTGACTTCGAAAAGACCCTCCAAGGGTTGCTTTTCTAGTTTGGAAAGCCATTAAAGGAGTTAAAGAGATCATTGTCAAAGGTGCCTACTACCTTATCGGAGATGGAGCTTCAATCAATGTTTGACTTGACCCATGGATCCAATAGATCCAAGACTTCACTGGAAAGAGAGCTGGATTCATCACATATTCGGACAATCATCTGCACAAGCCATCTTATCACTCCCCCTAGCCACTAGACAAAGAGACAATAAACTTATTTGGGTGGTCGATTTGAAAGGAGAGTTCTTAGCTAAATCGGCCTATTGGATTTCTAACTAGCAAAATACCCTGAGTATTTTGAGTGAGGCTCTTTGAAAAAAGCTCTAGAAAATCAATGTGCCTAAGAGGATCAAAATCCAAATGTGGAGAATTGCCACCAATGTACTTCCCATGAAATAGGCTTTGGCCCAAAGGCTGGAAATGGATAATCAAAGTTGTGTGCTCTGCGAGAATGACCTTGAAACAGCTGGCCATGTTTTCTTCCTTTGCCATGTTGCTAGAGCTATTTGGTTCTACACCTATTGGGAGATTAGAGTTCAAGAACACAATATCACAAATTGTTCAAACATTATTAAACTTGTCCTTGCCCTCCCTCTCCCCAACCCTTCTTCCTAGGATATAGACAAGGAGTAAATCTCTTTGATCATGGATTTTGTCCTGGACGAAATATGGCACTGGAGAAACCATATCACCTTCCAAGAAGGTTGGGTGGACATTCTCTCAACTAGTAATTGTATTTTGCACAGAGCTTCAGAGTTCTCCAAGCCGCTCTACCCAGATTCCTCTATGGCCCTACAGCCCCCGTAGCATCCTTGTCACCTCCCCTCCCCAACCATTGGTAGCTTTAGCTGTTAGCGATACATCCATAGCTTTAGTTGTTGTAGCTGGAGATCATCATGGCATTCCAATTAAATTATAAGGGAAGAAGAACTGCACCTGCCAACTCATTCAAGCCGAAGCTACTGCTATTCTCTGGGTAGTCAATCTAGCCTCCTCGGAGAGGTGGACAAATGTCATCTTTGAAGGCAACTCTAAGGATTGCTTTGACTCCTCTTTGTGGAAGGCTTTCAGCCAAATTGGTCCATCAGTGATATTGTTAGTGATGTCTTTAATCTTAGAGAGAATTTCCTTGTGTTTCTTTTGTTTGGGTTAGAAGAGCTTGCAACTCTACAGCCCTTGTAGCTGCAAAGTTCACTCTAAACACCTTCGTTTGTTGCTGTTTCAATAAGGAGAGTTTGTTAGCCGTTTTATCCGATGCTTCTAAGACAGACTTCCCTCTGTTCTTCTCTTTTTTGATTAATGACATTGAAGCTTATCACCAAAAAAAAAAAGTTAGTTCAGCATGTTGTAGTTTTAATTGGTAGCAGTGTATCTTATTGAAATGAGAAAATCAATTACCATGGATGAAATCATTGTTGTTTCCATTTGAATAAAGTTACTATGACACTAGGAGAAACAGAAAATTATGCAAAAAAATTACATTATATGGAACTTTTACTCCTGCTAGATTTTATTATATAATTGGAATTCAATAGATTCAACATCATAAATAATCAGTATTAAAAGTTTGAGAACCTAAAAATTTTATCCAAAAAATAAATAATAAAATCTAAGTACCCAAAAAATTCTTTGTGTAAAAGACAATGTGGAACAATCTTTCATAAAGGTCTATTGGAAGTTAGCACAACTTCTTAAATTATAAAATTTTCGCTTACATAATCACCTTTTGTCCGTCAAGTTCTGAATGAACTGAGCGAGAGTGGCAAATTTGGGGCTTTTTTGAATTTCAAGATGAGAGGATAGGTAGAGAGAGAGATGGATTTGATTTTCAAGTTGGAGAGAGTGAAAGAGAATTGGAGAGAAAGAGAGTGAAGCCAGATTATGTTTCTGGGTTTTAGACTTTTAGTTGCAATGGAACTTCATATCCTAATCATCGAGTTCCACTTTAATTTTTTTTTTTAAATTTCCAAAGAAGTCAATTTTACAGACACAAAATCAATTCCAAAAGGATGGTATTCTGCTACATAGTTCATGAACAATGTTAATTTGCTAAAAATTTCAGCAATTTGAGGTATTTGGCCATTTTGGCCTTACAATCTAAGTAAAACCCTTATTGAGACTCTACGACCTTTAGACAACTTACAACTGAAGCCTTACACTGCTTCAAATTCTCTAGACTTTTCAGCTACATGAATGTTATGTGGATGGCACACCCACGATCATGACCGGGACCTCCGATCGACTCTAATTAACTTCTAAAGATTTACTTCGCAACAATAACTCTGTGATCTTGTGTATTTCAATTTACTACTCGAACGCTTGAATCACCATGTTGAATTTCTCTCCATCTAAACATGGGAAATAAATATTTGGCTTGTATAATACCTTTCTTTAGGGTACAAAAACAGCCTCTCAAGCCTCTTAAAAATCGTGTAAAGGAGTCTCTTATATACTAGCAGTAACTGGGGTGCAAAATCCTGAGCACATGCTACATTCTAAGAATTAAAACACATCAGCAACAATTTTTGATCGATCAAGTGGCTATGAAACTTCTACCAAGCTTTGATCGAAAGGTAGTCTAACACAGAATGTTTTGTCTTTCACAAGTTGTGTCTTGCACAATTTGTCATGAATTTGATTCAATCTTCAAGGCACATTATAGATTTAATTTGATAGATCACAAACTCGTCGAATTTGCCAACACTAACAACATTAACCTTAACAATAATTATTACCATATAATTCAAATATGTGATCACAATAGCATGGTTATAAACCACAAATTGCAAGCACCAAATTATAAAGCAATAAAACAACAGACACCAAATTTGGTGATGAACTAGAAAAATGATGGATAACAGTCAAAAGGATAAACCACTACGAGTATATCCTACTCCAACTAAGGAAACACAGTATATGAAAAGAAGTTACAAATCTAGTACAAAACCTGTGTTCTAGACAATACCCATTATCTGAACTTGTTGCTAAGACCCATAACAACTTCAAAAACTCTGAATTTTTTGTATATGACCTCTTTCACGAATAACCCACAAACGAGAACCTTTGAACAACTCTAAGGAACCTCCTCAAAGATTTCATAACATAGTGAACTCCATTAGGATGAAGCCTCTATGTTTTCAAGATCTTTGATAACTTAACAAAACCATAGAAGACATGTCAATATGCTCTCTGTTCTCACAGGTTGGAAGGTAAAGGATTTGATCTTTAAATATATGTTGCTTTTAAAAATCTACTTCTAAATGCCTATGAAGTCTTGATATAAAGGGCCATAAATAGGCGTTCCAATTAGGGTTTGGAAAACACAAGCACCGACTTCATTATTTAAAATATGTTACTTACTAAATCCCCAATTTTCAATCAACTAAGTAGAAGTCGAAATTTTGTTAGGAACCCTATTTCAATAGATCATAAAGTGATCAAAAGTCTGTCAAAACTTGGGGGTTTTGATCAATCGAGAGACGATTGAATGGTAGTCAAAATCTGTACAAAGTGTCTTCTTTGAATTTCGTCACACTTCAATATTGAACATTGAGTGACTCATTACCGACTCATGATTTATTATATTGTCATGGAATTTGCAAATCTAATTCCTAAGACATGTATTAAATAAAAATAATTTTTTCGTGAACTCAGTAAATAATCCAAATGTTTTTATGAAGAAAATTACTACTAAATATGTAATCAATTTGCAACAAGCATGTCAATAGATTGTATTATGTAAGTAATTTGTTCTTTCCCCTAGAACCATATTTTTCATTCCATCTTTAAAGTCACTCATGTAGATTACACATAGATAATTTTTTGCTTCTTTATTGTATACCAATTAACTAGGGGTACAAAGTATATACATTAATATGATCATAAACAAAATTACACTAAACACTATACACAATTAAGTACAGCACAAGGCCCATGCAAATTTGGAACACCTGTAAATTTCATCACCCTCAACCCTCTAACATGATAGTTTCATTGAATTTTTCACCTGCTTATCTAACCGTCAGCAGTCATATCCAATAGGAATTACAGATTGGTCAAGAGCATCTTTTATTCCCAGTCCACGCTGGCAAGGATAGTCATATCCAGTTGGAATTGCGAATTGGTCAAGTGCATCTTTTATTCCCAGTCCACTCTGGCAAGGACCTTCGAGTTATGCACCTTGGCTTCTACATCGATCGAATGCATTAATCAGTCTGCTTGGATCAGTCTTGCCTTCAGAGACCCAGCAGCAGACGGTTCGAAACAGTCAGATTTATGGAACCTCATGGCAAGGTGAATCAGCTAATGCAGGATCTCAAGGGAAATTCGATGCGTTGCAGAGGAAGAATGTACTTCCTGAGAGACCTGGCCAACCTGAATGCCAATGTTATATGGAAACTGGTGACTGTAAGAATGTACTTCCTGAGAGACTAATTCCTGCTTCAGACTATGTCTCGAATCCCACGGATCGTTTTCCTCAGAGACCTGACAGACCTGAATGCTTATATTACATGAGAACTGGTTACTTTAAGTTTGTTGCATTATGTCAGTTTCATCATCCTAGAGAGAGACCAATTCCTGCTTCAGACTGTGTCTCGAATCCCACGGATCTTCCTTCGCAGAGAGAGAATGTATATCCTGAGAGACCTGACGAAGCTGAATGCGCATATTACATAAGAACTGGTTTATGTATGTTTGGTGCATATTGTCGGTTTCATCATCCTAGAGAGAGATTAATTCCTGCTTCAGAAACTGCCTCGAGTGAAAAGCATGATGACCCTGATGAGCCAAAACGACTTGTATCAAAGCTATAGTTTAGGCTAAACTGCAGATAGTTTAAGCTTAGTGCAGTTTAGTTGTTAATTAGTGGAGTTAGTTACTGATTATGTACACGTCAGTCACTGATTGATCTTCACAATATTTTGTTAGAATTGATTAAAACTCTACGGAGTCAATTATGTATCCATATATATACTGAGCTTGTAATCCCAGTCAATGAATCAATAATCATAATATTCAATTCACAAAAATATCTCCATCTTTTACTCTGTTTTCTACATATTGCTTTGGTTTACATTTCTCTTCATTGACTCTGTAAAGTTGTAATTTACAACTGTGTTTTTTGTTGGCTTTTATTCCGAGCCAAATTTGATTGTAATTGATTTCAATCTTGTATACCCTGTATTTGTTGTGGGATTTGTTGTAAGGGGTGTGTGATAGAGAGAGTGTATGAAGGCTCAAGCATTTGAAGAACTGAAGATTCTCGCGGGTATCTCGCGACCTAGCATCCCACGAAGTGACCCATGTGCCAGGCATATGCTGGAATGCGAAGAGTCAGGCCAGGTGGAGACAACTGTGTCTCGCGAGTATCTCGCGGGTAAGGCCTTCCCGCGAGACACCCGCGAGACTAGCTGTTCTGCCAGCCTGTACTTTTTGAGTCACACTTTTTGCACCTCTCCTATATATACCATCATTACCCACAATTGTTGAGGAATGCTTCAGAGAGAAAACCCTAGCCAAACACATTGGTAATCAGAGATTGTCTTCCCCATCTTTCTCTATACATTTGCTTGTGGTATTTCCTCAACCCTTCCCTCTCTATTATCCATATCTTTGAGAGGTTGATAGCCCAAACACTTACCACACCTTGTGAGTGCTGTGTGACTTTTTGGTGCTGCTGGGAAGCATTGGAAGAAGCCTTGAATGGCAGATGCAACATGGAGCTTGTTGCGGGATCCGGATAACTAGGACAAGACACGGTTTCGAGAAGCCTTGTTGGAGTAGGAGCTTGGAGGGCTTAGGTACAGCGGGTAGACTAGGCTTGGAGGGTCTTTTGCTAACCCATGTATCCCAATTGATTGTCTAGTGGATCGATTTCCGCTTGGAGGGCGGCGGAGAGGTTTTTCGCCGAGTTCTTCGGTTTCCTCTTCGAGAACACGTCTCGGTGTTTTCTGTGTTTGCATCCTTCTTCCCTACTCTTGTTTAATTCCATTATACTGCTGTGTTGCTTAGTTTATGGATTAGAGTAGCTTACTTGTTCATCCGCTCGCTTTTACACTATTCCGCACTTTGTATTAAAGTTGTGTAAAATCCATCGAGCCGTA
This sequence comes from Quercus gilva, assembly GCA_023621385.1. Taxonomy (NCBI): domain Eukaryota; kingdom Viridiplantae; phylum Streptophyta; class Magnoliopsida; order Fagales; family Fagaceae; genus Quercus; species Quercus gilva. Next base: position 26,931,728 of record CM042476.1, read on the forward strand.
ATTTTAATTTGGGGGTCTAAACAGCTCTTGTGTTTTCAACACATTTTCGAGCTTTCAGACTCCCATGGGTCTTCCTTTACGTCTGGGAGAGGCTTTGTGCATCCTCTATTCTTGCTATGGTTTCTGCAACTTCGGTCCAAGTTGCAAGTTCCAACACGTCATCGATATCAGCAAATATCTCTCTTTATCATCATCAGGAACTGCTGCATTAAGTTTGTCATCAGAAGAACTTGATGATGCAGGCAAAGGCCAGGCAACTTTCAATGTGGGAGAGTAGACAGATGCCTTCTGGTGATAACAACATTGACACAGATAAAAGAAGACACGAGTCATTTACTTTTTACGGTCTTTTGGGGTTAAGAGAGAGTTATCTGTAAATTCATTTCTCATTGCTGGAGATGTACCCAGCTCATGTCAAGTTAATTCTGTTCTGAAAATGCAAATCAGTTGACAGACTTGACTCTCCTGAATTTCATATTGCTGCATAGTACAAAATCTGCAAATATTGTCACATATGGTGACTGGTGAATTCCAATGTGAACATTTCAACCTGTCTTTCTGATTTTAATGTTTTATTTTTTTCCCAATACTTTGTGTAATTTTTTTTATTTTAAATTTTTGTAAACTTTTGATAGCCTCGATCTGGCTTTCCCCTGAAAAGAAGAACTCTAAAAAGTAAAATCTAAATGCATAAGCCATGAATCAAATAGCTGCACATGACACAACTTCACATTTACCAAACACATGTGGCGGCACCCAGCAGGACTGAATAAATTTCCCAATGATATGTGTACTACAAGTTCCGTCTTGTAAGTCTCTTCTAGCTACAAATGCACACCACTCAAGTCTACTTGGCGTGTAAGTGTAATTGATACAATCTTAAATAGAATGTTGGTTGCAAGAGGTGAAAATGCACTATACTCTCCAATTTTGCGTGTGTAAAATTCTTATAGGAATCATCTAAATAAAACTCACAGAATTTCATTGATCAAGAGAAGAGTTTTACAGTCAATTGAATTGAAATACATAGCCTAATCCTACTTACATACAGTTTGAACCAAGCAAAATAACTAACTTCCTAATCTGGCGCTAAAATCTGTTACTAGAACTACTGTCAAACAAACAAACAAACAAACTTTGGTGAAAATTTATTACTGGTTTTTATTTGGGCTTACCACTGTCATTACTTTTTTTTTCCTACTTTGCCACCTAGAATTTGTAGTGAAAATATTGAATCTTTAACTTTACTCATCAAAAATTTTTTGGGACACAGTAAACTAGGATTTGCAATTCCTCTCAACTTATAAAACCAATCATCACCAAATTTTAGGGGCATGTTTTTGGAATGATAATCAATGACCATATGTAATTTACACGGTCAAAAACAAATAAACACATGAGCTTCCATGTGAGACCTATTAGTTGCAAGAAGTCCCTCCAATGGTATAGAGAAAAAATCTTCACGAAATTTGATCTCCAAACAGCAAGGAAACTTTTTAACACCCGCTAATTATCACCCACTCAACCTCAAGTGGCGGAGCCAAGGGGGGTGAGAGGGGTCAATTCCCTTCCTCAAATTGAGTCTAAATTGAATTATAGGTACAAAAAAATAAATTACATTTTACATTTATATTATGTATAAAAATTAAATTAACATATAATTTTTATTTATTTTGTTATTAATATCAATTAATATTTTTAAAATTTATTTTACTTTAAAAAATGAGGCCGAGCAAAAGTTGGTTGAAGAGGTGGTTATTTTATTTCCTCTGCACTATGTCAAATAATTTGTATGAATTGTGCAGATAAGGCTTAGTTTCTTCGTGTTAAAAGCTAAAGGATTTGGTGATTTCGCTGCAGGCCTTTGAGAATGCTCGAGAAAGAGATCGGAGGACTTTGCTACGTGATATGCTATTTGATATTTTTTATAAGGTTCAAATGCCACGTTATGTGTTAGTGCCTACGGCCCCCCAAATATTTTAAGTAAAAGCATAGTCCGCTTTAATTTATTTAAGACCCGGCCCCACAAGAGAAAAGATCACCACCCCCCCCCCCCCCCCCCCCAACACACGTGACACATCAGTCAAATTTGCCTTTCAAATTCTCAACTTTTCAACTAAAAACAAAAGGTACTTTTGTAAATAAAAAGTTGTGTAATGGCATTATAGAATAGATGACTCCCATGAAAGTTAATTTTTTTTGCCAATGTCCGCCCTCGCACTTGATCTATGCCTTTCTAGTTCTACTCTACGGCGCTTCTCAAAAAAAAAAAAGTTCTACTCTACGGCACCTCATAGTTCTACTTCATTTTTTATTTTTTAATGAAGAGAAATGTTAACTAACATTCTAAGAGCATTAGTTTAGGAAAATGATGAAGTAATTAATTTTTCTAACAACTTTTTATATTTTTTATAAAAAATAGTGTTAAAACTTTCCTAATTTGGTTTATTAACAATTACTCTAAAGACAATCGTTAACATGACCCTTTAATAAAAATTGTTACACACATCTTGTTATACACACATTATTACATACTTATTTTTTAAACTGAAATCATTGGTTGAATACACAATTTTAAAACTAAAATTTTGTTCTTCAACTTAGACCATGTTTAGTAACTGTTTTTGTTTTCTATTTTCGTTTTTTTGTTTTCAAGGGAAAAAGAAAAAACAAAATTTTTCTATTTTTAAAATGAAAAACACGTTTGCTTAGTTGAAAGCAAAAATGCAATTTCCAAAAATGAAATTCAGGAAATTTGTTTGGTAGTTGTTTTTGAAAAAGTTGAATTTTGTTTTGTTTGGTTGATTTTTTTTATAAAAAATTATATCTATTCTAATTCAAAAACACGTTTGCTCTCTAGTATTTAAAATCCTTACACCTAGAGGAATTATAAAATCAAATGTTTTGTATATACCTATAAAATTGGAATCCTATAAACTAGGACAGTATTATATGCCTATAAAATAAACCAAATGTGCTCTGTTTTTTTGAATAACTCTTTATATTCAATTTTTAGGGTTTAATTCAAAATTTCTAATTTGGTACTAACTTATTACTAATCAAGTTTGTTATCATATTTTGTGCTCTGATTTATGGTCTTTACTGCTCTGTTTAACAGATGGCTCCAAAGAAAACCTTTGCTCAGCGTGGTGACAAGAGAAAATGCATGGATGAGACTCGATTTCGCTCCATCCAACATTTTGAGCGATACAACCAGCACTTTGTGAAAGCTCCAATCATTCAAGAGCAATTTGTGGATCTTGTTGATCTCAAGGACTATTTCATCCTAAGCTGTTTTTGGGAAAGAGGTTGGGAAAAGCTACTGAGTGATCTCCCAAAGGTTTGTGAACCACTGATTCGAGAATTTTATGCCAATGTCATCCTATGAGAGTATCTCATAGACTGTTGGGTTAGAGGCCATGAATTCACCATTGAAGTGGAGGACATTGATGAGGTTCTCGGATTTGGAGATGTAGAACATGACTTCACTCACTTCAAAGATAGAATGCTCTCCATAGAGAAGGTTCAATCCCATATTAGTGGTGTTAGAGAAGGAAGATGTCTCAACACAACTGCTTTCCCACCGGATTTACGATGCCTTACCTACATCATGGTGTTCAACCTATATCCGGTAAGGAAGATGACCACCATCAACATTGCAAGAGCCATCTTCCTCATGGAGCTTCGGGAGAATATCTATGTTGACATCAGTGCCCATCTATTCTCCATTCTTGCCAATGAAACAAGGACAACCTCAAGACCTAAGCTTATCCTCCCTAGTCTAATCATGAGGATCCTTCATGAAAAAGGTGTGGAGACTCCTCAAGACATCAGCCTCATGCCTACACCTCCTGCTATCAATGCTCTAACAATCACAAGGAGCAAAGTTCGTCTTCCGGGTGATGAGGAAGAGGTTGATCCTACACAAGAACAGCCTATGGACACCGAGACTGAAGGGGAAGGACAACCATCTTCTTCCCAAAGAGTTAGTGATAGAGGAAGAAGCAAAACCTCATCATCTTCAACAATGCCTCCAGATGCTTTTCGGATCATTCTTGAGAGGATTGACGGCTTGAGAGAAGTCCAAAATGAGCACTCCAACAGGCTGACCACCGTTCAAGACCAAATCAACTTGCTTGTAGCCAAGTTTGATAACTTGACCAACCAACCTTAGCCCTTTGGCCATTTCGATCAAAAAAGGGGAGTAGTATGGAGTAGCTCTTGAGGGGGAGCCTTACCTTGAGGGGGAGAACTTTTATAAGTTTTATAGCTTTTATGGTTAAGTTTTGTTTTAGTTTCTATTATGGGCTTTCATAGCACTTATATTAGTACATTGGTTTGGTTTTTAAGTACTCTATAACTTTAGTACTTGGTTTTAAAATATTTGGACATGGTATGTTATGAATGCTTGAATGTTTTAGCTATTTAAACTATGCTTTAACATGTACCTTTGCTTTGTAGCTTTTTTATACTTTTAGATTATGTATGCATTATCTTTAGTACTCTACACTTGTGCCCTTGTTGGATCTTGTATCCTTGATGCAACTACCTTAGTGTTTTTGTATCGGTTGAGTGTTGGATATGCAAATGATACTTTGCATTGATAGATAACATCTAATATTTAATAGATAATTAGATTACACATATATTACCCAATTAAAGTATTTTTTCAACAAATTTTTTTTTTTTTTTTTACAACAAAATACTTGAATATCCTTTGGAAGGGAATGGTTAGGAAAATAAATAGACAAATAACAAATTAAGAATCAGTGGCCATAAATAAAAATAAAAATTTGAATTTAAATACCATACTAAAGAAATTAGAGGCGGACCTAGGATTTCAAGCTAAGGAGGCTGAAGCATAAGAAGAAAAAAAAAATCCAAATAAGATCCACATAGTACTAACAAACTATTAACTAAGATGAATACAAAAAATCAATGTTTCTTAATATATTAAGATGCAATCATTTATCAACAAAGAAATTAATATTTTTTCTTAAAAGCATTAGTTGTTGCCAAAAAAAAAATTTTTATTTTCACAAACCAAAACTTACTTTTGCTACTTTAATATAGCATTTGAAATATCTTGTGTAGTAGTGTTTTTGGTATTTGGTGTTCTTCATATTAAATATTTAGCGTTTAGAATACCTAATGCTAGTACTTTAATACTTGGCTAATTAGGATTTTTTATTTTTTATTTTAAACTTTTGTTTTTTTTTAAGTTTTTAGTTGGGTAGTTGCTAGTTGGGTTAGGCTAATTGAAATGGAGGAGGTCTAAGGTTTTGGAAGAATGAGGTGCAACTCTAGAAATAAAAAGAATATGACCAATAAAAAAAAATTTTCTTTTTTTTCTTTGGGCCGCCCGCGCCGAGGGGGGGGGGGGGGGGAGACTTGGGCCCCTTGGGCCCATCCTTGAAAGAAATGTAATTATTTCATTCAAAATTTTAATTATATGTCATGCGTCTAGTTTTATGGCAAATACATTAACATGTTTAAATAATATTTTAACACGTGACATTGTTTGTTCAATCATACCAATTAAATGTAATTATTTCATTCAAAATTTTAATTATATGTCATGCGTCTAGTTTTATGACAAATACATTGACATTTACAAATAATATTTTGACAAATAGCATTGTTTGTCCAATTATACCAATTAAGTATAAGAAGTTGCCACGTGTCATTGTAGTATATTTTGAAAATGAATAACTATTATTGTAGCATATATCCATTTGGGATCCAAATGTTATAATATATTATTAATAGATTATAAATATGGGAACTTGTAATGGTAGCTCTTAATTTTCCTATTCTATAACCACTGTAACAATGAAAAAGTAACCAACTCTTTTATAGATATACCTCGAAAGAAGGGATAAAATAAAAGGAACACATCAAGCTCTCCATTGTTAATTGCTTCTCCTAATGAACCCCCACAAATGAAAAGAACAAATTTTCTAAAAATTTCAAAGGCAAAGGACAGATTTTCAATAATAATGATAAGAATAAAAGGGATAAAGGAAAATATTTTAAATGTGAAAAAATTGGTTATTATCAAGCTAATTGCTGTGATAATAAAATGAACAACAAACATAATTTTGGAGGCTTCAAAGATATAATTTGTGTAGATTTTGAATCACTTTTAGTCAATGTTGACTATGGAGTCTGGTGGGTAAATTCTTCCTTGTCACAACATGTGGCAATGATGAAAGAATTCTTTGTTCAAATATAAAAGTGGTGATCATAATGTTTGCATAGACAATAATACTTAATCTTAGTTCCCCACATTAAGATTTACCATGTTTTCCAAATGACACTTTTCTAGAACGAAAACGAACCTCAAATCCCTTTTCATCTTCATAAAATACTCATTCCATGTGTTAGGCATTGGAATCGTGAATATCATGAAAATTGGAGTAAAAACTTCTATCTACCTAATATACTTTTTGAACCCATCATGAGATGTAATCTCATTTCTGTCCCTTACGAAGATGAAAAGGGATTCGAGGTTCGCTTTTGTTCAAGAAAAGTGTCTTCTAGAAAACATGGTAAATCTTAATATGAGGGACTAAGATTGATAGATTATATCAACTAATTAGTGTTGTCTCCTTTGCTAACAATAATCCAATAGTTGATCCTCTTGCTTGCTCCAATGTATTTATTAATTCCTTTGCATATAATGATGCTTGTTTATGCGTTGATGATCCATACCTATATGGCATATGAGATTACGACACATTAATAAAAAAATGGAAAATGATGATTAGCATGAGATTAATTCCAATCATAACATTAATTTTACTACTTCAACCTTGCATATTTGGTAAAATGACTAGATTTTCTATTCCTTAGGGACAAATGTTTAATAAATTATTCGTTATTGTACACTCTCATGTTTTGGTTCATTAAATATCAAAACTCATGGACAAATTTCAATAAAAAAAATTAAAAAAAAAAAAAAAAAACTCTTGGACAAATATTTTTTACATTCATGATATGGACACATATTTTAAGCCCAAAAGATATGAAACTTTTCAAAAGTATAAAAAGGAAGTTAAAAATCAATTAGGAAAGAATATTAAGATACTAAGATAAGTGTGGGTTCCACTTAGCTTAACTGGTAAAGTCTTTGATGGTTGAATAAGAGATTTGGGGTTCAATCTCCACTTACATAAAAAACAAATTGATGTCTTGGTCTAATAAAAATGAGCACAATTATCAAAAGCAGACGCCATAAATTGAAACTCTATAAAAAAAAAATACTAAGACAAGTTCATGTAAGATAGTATGTATTAGAATTATTTATAACTATTTTTGAAGACAAACAGATAGTACATCAACTAACTATAAATTATACACCACATCAACATGGCATTGTTGTTGATGACATAATAGAGCTATGTTGGACATAGTAAGATTAAGAGAAATGCTAGTATTACAAAAAGTTTCACAACTTGCCACGTAGTGGAGAAATTTTAGTAGGTCTATGGGGGTTCATATCTTCACCACTTACAAATCGTCATGTGGTGAGTTATGACAAAAGTTATGAAACTTTTTGTGGCACTAGCATTTTTTTAAGATTAATGTTTAGTCATTCTTCACTAATTTTGAGGAAAAATTATTGTAACACAATATTCTTACTTAATCTAGTTCCTTCAAAAATTTATAATATAGCTCCAAGTGAATTATGAATTGGAAGAAAACCTAACAGACAAGATTAAAATTTTGGGGTTCTTTAGCTCATATACTAATGTAGGGACCGGGTTCGAGCACTATTCCTAGGGAATGAATGGACTCGAGCCCAGCTTGCCCAATACAATGAATTTATAAAGTGCGGGTTAAAGAACTAGGTCCTAGTGAGGATTGTGCGATTAAGCATGGTAATACATGGGACGATTGGCATGAGTACAAGCTAAGAGTATGAAGGTGAACTCCTCGGCCACTTTCTCGGATAGTGTTTTCTTATTCCCTCTTAGGTACTAGATTACAAAGATCATACAAGGGCTACCGTTCTTTTTTCTCTCTCTAAAACTGCTGTCCCACTTCTTTGGAGGACTTCTTACATTTTATACCCCCTTCTCGTTAATCTTGGCCCTCCATCTGTCGATCATGCAAGTCATCACTTGAGTGTCCGTCCCATCAGCCACCTTCCCATCTTTTCTGTGGGTGGTAGCAACTGAGGCGGCACTGTTCAAGGGTCACTTCTCCATTTAATGTGGCCAGAAATTTAGTTGTGGGCATTTAATGTGGAGGTGACAGTTCCTCTGGAGATTACTCCTCCACCATGCTTTCATGGCCAACCTGTTGTACTTGCCTCTGTCTTAGGTTGCTCGGGAAGGTTATCTCTGAAGGCCTTTTGCTCCCCTGTTCAACGATCCGTGCGGGCCGAGGATGTGAATGTCCTCGGTGATATTCCTGGCGAATGGAGCTTTCTTGACTCGTCCTCAGACACGTTTTTCTCCTCGACGTGGGCCTTGGGCTTTAGCACAGTGTGGATCGAGGTTGCCAAATTTTCTAGCCCCACAACCAATCTATCATATCTGAGGGATAAATTACATAATCATAAACACTCATTTAATTTGTACCGTCTTATTCTTTTTACTTTCTCAAGCCTTTAGAAAATTCCCCATTCTCCAACAAAAACGAAAAATAAAAACCAAGAATTTATCAAAATAAACTAAAGAGCAATGTTAGGACCACAAGCAATCACACCACTTTTGTTACAATTGATCACGTGGTGAGTTATAAGTGGTAAAAAAAAAATTGTGGGTCTATGTAAGTCCACGCTCACACCGCCACCATTCACACTTTGCCACTCACAACTTGAAATTGCTACGGCAAAATTTGTGTCAATGATCCTAGCATTAAACTAAGGGTTTTACTAATGTATACTCTAGCATTAAACTATGAGTTTTACTAATGTATACCCTTAAGGAATCCATTAATAAACTATTTTATAAAAAAAATGAAAAAGTGATTAACTTTTTTAACAACTTTTCAATTTTTCATAAAAACTTTCTAAAATAGATGATTAATGAACACTTAGGATTCGTTTGGTAGCAAAACTTAAAGATTGTTTTGTGTAATTAAATGCTTAAATTGTGGGCCCCACTTTCAAGTTTTGTGTTTCGCAAGGAAACTTTTGTTAAGATATTTAAATAACACTCCTTACTTAAAGAATGTATTTAGATAACTCTTTAAAGCAGTTTTTAGAACTCAAGTAGCAATATTCGATGGCATTGTAGTAAATATTGTGAAAAATGTGGGTCCCATCAAAACTGAATTGACATGACAACAGCTCCTCTCTCTCTCTCTCTCTCTCTCTCTCTCTCTCTCTCTCATTGACAATGCTCCTCTCTCTCCCTCTTTATGCTTTCTTGAATAAAATAAATTATAGTAAACTACGTATTTGGTCCTTTTCCTATACATCATATTCAATTTTATCTCTAACAGCCAATTGTGTTAATTTGATCCGTAACCTTTCGACACTGTGTCAATTTAGTCCCTATTGTTATCTTTTGGATGAAAATTGATGACATGTCTAATGGTCAAAATAAAAAATTAGCGTTCATTGATCTGACAATAAACTAAAATTTTATTTTGATTGTTTGCCATGTCAGCAATTTTCATCTAAAATATTACGGCATTGACTAAATTAACACAACGCTAAAAAGTTAGAGATCAAATTGACACAATTGAAAGGTTATGAACCAAATTGAAAAATGATGTAAAAGATATGGACCAAATATGTAGTTTACCTAATAAATTATTTTACATGACATGACAAGTTGACAAGTTTCTCTCTCTTCAATAAAATAAATTATTTTACACTATTTATGTGAGAGTAATACACACTTTTAATAAAAATAAATGAATACCCATACCAAACACCCAATTTGGTGTTTTTAATTTTAAAAGAATTTTACAAAAATATGCTACTAAACATAATTTTTTTTGCATTATAAGTACTTAAACGACATATTTTAGTACACTTTTTAGATCACAGTTTTTATATTATTTTGAAAATTGAAACTACAATACTCTTACCAAACACATATCACCCTTAAACTAATACGTGCTTGTACTTTTTTTTTTTATAAAGATTTTCAATTTATGGTGCTTATTCTTGATGATAATTCTTTAGTATTAGACCAAGATACCAACTAATTTTTGATATAGACGAAGATTCAATCACAAATATCTTATTCATCCATCAAATATTTTACTAACTGAGCTGCCTAAAGCATGTTCCTACTTTGCACAACTTTCTTTTCATTTGAGCATTCACATCAGTATATGCAAAAAAATTTCCATTTTGCACATCTAAAACCTACTTTTTTTATTTTATACACATATTTTTACAAAAACACTCACATCAATTTGTCTATTATACACATTTATTCAAATAAAACATTTATTTTTTTAACTCTATGAACAGTAACCGTGAGAGGAGAGAGAAAGGAAAAGAGAGTGAGATGAAGAAAGGAGAGAGAAAAAAAGAATTAAAAAATTATTTACACGATGAACAGTAACTATATATATATATACATGGTTACTGTTTATTTGTAAGACCATTGTGCATATTTAGACATTTTTATAAAGACTGATGTGAGAGATTTTTTATTAAAATATATAAAATTAAACACTTTTTGTATTTTAAAAGCCTATTAATGAGTTGATGTGGTTGTTCTATAAATTGTTAGACGAAGGTGGGGTATCCAATGTGAAATTGAACCCTGGTCGGTGCATTGGGAAGTGGGAATGAGGGGGGGGGGGGTGGAATTCGCATTCATTCTCCCCATTACACGAGCAGCGGAAAGACTCACCATACTACCAACTCTTCAAAACCACTTGTTGTTCTTATTTTGTAGTACAGGAGATGGGGTTTGGGTTGCTATGATGACGCTTTCGATCTAGTTTTACCATTTTGTGAAAGATTACACCATTTTATAGGAAGACTAGAACTTTCAATGAATGACAGAAGAAATTACATAATGATAAAGAGCTTACTTTAGAAAGTAAGAATTCTCTTCTATCTAAATAAAAAATTCAACAATGCCAATAGCATGTTCTACTAAAAGATGAGCTAAAATATTTCATTGCCTACATACATGATACATGTGAAAAGCTAACATTACGAAATTCTTGAGAAGTAGCCTCGATCCTAAAACAATAGTAGCAACTGAAGCAGGGGAAAGAGAAATGCAAGCTAGAGCACGATACATTACAAGAGAGTTGCCCTTCAAGATTAAATCATAAATTCCCACATCCTTAGCGAACTGTAGACCAACTTCAATAGCTTTAGCCTCAATCTCTAAAGGACCCAATGGAGCATCAATATTCTTACTCAAAGCAGCAATAACAAGTCCTTTGTTATCTCGAATAATTACACCACACCAGCTTCCTTCTGACTTGAAAAGTGAAAACCCTGCGCCGTCTACATTCACCTTATATTGTGGACTCAATGGAGGATTCCAATTCCCAACCAGGACCGAAGGAGGTATAGGAGTGCTTACATTTGCAGCTTGATACTCCAATAGATAATTCTTAGCCCACTGCACTAGTTCCCATTCGCCCGTCCCAGGGACGGACGCAGGATTTCAAGTTAGGGGGGGCCGGAGATAAGCGAAAAAAAAAAAAAAAAAATTCAAACGCACATCCATATAGTCACTGGCGAAGCCAGGAAATTTTCTTAGAAGGAGCAAGTTAGTCATGCCTACATTGTGTTAATAGGTTAAGCCTACATTGGCTCAAAATGCAAAAAACTCAAGTTAATTTGGCCCAAATTATGGCCAAAATTAAATTACTTTATTTCACAAACTAACTTTAAGTAAATTTGTGCCTACATTTTTTTCACTGTACTAAATTATTTGTACTTAGATTAATAGGTTTGAACTTACCTTTTTACATTTTAGAGCTTTTCTAAGGAGTTACATCTAATGTTTCAGCATTTAGGATAAAAAATTGATTAATAGGTATGAAATTTTGAAGATTTATACAATAATTTTTGTTAAAAAAAAGTGTGAGCAATGAAGTGCAAATTACTATTTAAGTGCAATTAGATCAAATCAAACAATTAAAAAATTATTTGTCCTCCTACTATTATCAAATATAAATAGATAATCTAATATTCTAATATAAACCACATTCACTACAAAAAAGATTGCTATTAGCGATGGCCAGAGTTTGTCGCAACAACATAAAAAGCCGTCGTAGATTAGTATTGCCGACGGTAAAAGGCCGTCGACGGCCGTCGAAAAAAGCCTTGTCGGTAATACTATATTACCGACAAGACCGTTGCTAACACTCATTTTCGACAGCACAACTCCGTCGTAAGTACTTGATAATTGTTGTCGTAGATTCAACTTCATACGAGGAAGTTAGACGACCAAATACCTTTTGTGATGACCTTTGGCCGTCGTTAATGCATATTTCGACGACAAAATGCCGTCGTAGTTATTTCATTTGTCATCGACAATACAACTTTATATGAGGAAGTCGTATGACCAAATACTTTTTACGACGAACTAAGGCTGTTGTTAATACCTTTTTTTGACAAATAAAAGCCATCGTAATTACTTGGTTTGTCGTCGACAATGTAACTTCATATGAGGAAGTCAAACGACCAAATACTTTCTACGACGAACTAAGGCCGTTGTTAATACCTTTTTTTTGACAAATAAAAGCCGTCATAATTACTTGGTTTGTCGTCGACAATGTAACTTCATATGAGAAAGTCAAACGACCAAATACTTTCTACAACGAACTAAGGCCGTTGTTAATGCCCTTGTTTTGACGAATAAAAGCTGTCATAAGTACTTCGTTTGTCGTCGAAAATAACTTTTGTGATGAAATATAGTCGTCGTTAATGTAGTTTTTTAACGACTAAAAGCCATCGTAAAATAATTGGTTTTTCGTCAACAATACATCATCAATGTGACCATTTACCTTTTTCAATGAATTTTGACCATTATTGAAACCTATTCACCACGTCAGTAATACATTATTTGCAACAAAATAACTCTATCAATAATTAAAGAGAAATCATTTCTAATATTTTAATTGCGAGGAAACATAAATCTCCCAAAAGTTTTTCAATTCAAATAACAAGCACAAATTCATAATTGTCCAAATCTAGAAAGTGCATAATGCAATAAAAAAAATATTAAAACGTCTATAAAATAGAATAAAACATATTAATTAAAACGTCTACATGAAAGTTATAATATTAATATCCTTCACCAAACTTGAAAACATAAATATTGGAAGATCAATCATCATCTGAGTCAGTATTCTCCTTTTGAAAGCCGTCAGAGTCATCTTCCTCCTCAGAGTCATCTTCCTCCTCAGAGTCATCTTCTGTATTTTCGTCCACATTTTGATTTCCTTCTCCAGCATTGGTCTGTAATATTTTGATTAAACTAAATAAGTATACAAAAAAATTATTACTATGCAAATTATATTTACAATACATAATAAAGATATTGAAACGTATTAATTTAACAACATCAACAACAATCCCCACAATGAATAACAATGGTATTATCAACATCAAAGAATACAGGATCCTTACTAACAAGAACCTTGTAGTTCTCTTGTGAATGAGAACTTCAAAGGATAAATTTGCCACCAATAATCACATTAATAACATTTTCATAACAAACACTACAAATCATGTACTTTGCATGGATAGGTAAAGATATTCTAATTTAAATAACATTTTTTAATCTAAATTTAGCGATCCAAATAATTGAAATCTATAATGAGCAACTTTACAACTTATTTCAACAACCTCAAGAAAATAACAAAAAATATTAATGTTGATTATACTGAAAAATATATAAATGTACCTGTGTGGTAGGTTCTTGCATAGAATTAAAGCCCATCATTTTCAAAGCATTTGCTATCATACGAGGCATTTCCTCTTTCAATTGATTGATTTCTCCCTGCAATTCCATTTTCTCAGCAGAACTTTTATCCTCTGCTTCTTTAAAACGAAGCTCAAAATCCTCCTTTTCTTTTAAGCGATCCGCTTGACATCGTTTACTACACTGGCTAGATGAACTTGGGCCATACACATCTCTAGGCTTAACACCGGCACCCATGCCAAGCACACGACCACGAGTAGGAGGTCCAGTCACTTCAAAGAATATTTGACTATCATTAACAATCTCACCCTGAGATGCAACCTCTGATTTCCTTGCATCCATTTTTTCCTAAAACAACATTTATTCCGTTATTAGATATATACAAACTTTAAATTCAAAAAGACATTTAAAAAAATAATAATAATAATAATAACAACATACATATAATTTTTGTGCTTTTTCACTGGCAAAAGTAACACCATCCTTTTTCATATGCATCGACCTAAAACATTCAATTGGACTTGGTTCACATCCATTCTTCTCCTCCTATGACCATTTTAAAAGGAAAATCATCAGATAAATGAATTCAATATACAAACTAACGTTATAGAAATTTAACATGGCAATTTTATCATACCAATTCTTTTCTGCGTTTAGCCATTGGTACAGAACCTGTAGTCGCAATGATAGCTTGATTTTCTTTGCGATTTCTTTTGTTTCTATCACTCTTTTCCTGGTTACATGAAAAAAATACACTAAATGAGTTAATTATTAAACATTTTCTTCTAAGAAAGATTTAAGAAAAAAATATATTTAAAAAAACTATTAATAAAGTTCATTTTATAATCACCTACCACTTGCGATTATTCCATTTGTTGCACATCTCTTTCCAAATAGTTGGAGTTACATCATCATGGGGATGCTTGTACCATTCATCTTGAGGAATTTCATTTTTTACACAGTGTTCTCTAAGGTGCCACATCCAATCAGGATAGCGTCGTTTAACATGCTCATCAAATACCTCCCTCTCAAGAACTAAGTCATCTGTCTCAAATTTTGCTTCTTTGTATAACTCATAAAGCATATTCAATTGTTCTTTAGGGTATTCTGAAAAAGTTGTCCATGGCCCAGTAATGTTTTGGTGGAACTTAATAGTAATCTCTTGGGGTATTTTCTTTTCTATGAATCTAATAAAATGAAAGAAACACAAAGCATGTAAAATATTACATATAAATGAAATGTAAGTACTAAAAAATAAATGATTAAAGTAACCAAAAAATAAGGAAAAAAGACCTTCTGTCATGTATCTCACACTTGCGGTTATGACCTGGATAAACACCCTTAGCCTTTCCCCTACCTCTTTTCTTTTGTACAGTAGATCCTACCAATAATGGAATAAGTAAAAATAAATAAATAAGCTGTAAGCATAAAATTGGTATATTAGCATATAAACTTTAGGAAAATATTAAGTATTACCTTCGCTGCCCCCATTAATCACACTATTAGAAGAAACAAGTGCTTCATTAGTTGGAGACTCAGATGATGAAGGTGCAACTTGTGATTGACTACCACTATCACCTTTATCTCTCGCTTGTTTTATAGCTCGCTTCTTACTTTTCTTTGCCATTTACCTGTAACGTAGTTAAAAAGAAAGCCATATCATTGAGAAGTTGTAATTATTTAAAAGGCGTTTGGATAGGAATTATAATTCCAACAGTAATCGAAAAATATTTTTTTTATTATTTTCAGTTTTTAGTTTTTAACAAATAAGCAGTATCCAAATACACCAAATTAACAAAAACATAATTAAAACCAAGGACCACATATTAGAAATATCAATATAAAACTAATTAACAAATTGCTAATTTAATTAAAACTAATTAATATGAAAAACTTAATTAAATATTAAAGATCCACTAATTTAATTAAATAATTATATACTAATAACATGCACAGCTTCAACAAATTGCTAAAGTTTAAAAAAAAAAAAAAAATTGCTAAGGATACTTTCACGGTACACTTTATATTATTATATATCTATAAGACAACTACTATTATTATACTACTATTAGTACAGGTTCACAGCTTCTATAAAACAAATATTTATATTATTAAAAAGTACTTTACAAGGTTCTAGTCTCCTTGCTGTATTACAGACAAATGAATAGTCAACGGTACACTAACCAATATTATATGATTATATATCCACAACAAACACTAACCATTCATTCAATATATTTTTTTAATCAAACAAAATTTTCAGCCATTCATTCATTGTCTCAGCACCCACCCTTCCATTGCCACTACATATATATCCAGTTGATTCATTTACCCAGAACACGCAGTATAACATAAAACTATACAAAAAACTAAAGTGCAGACAAAGAGAGTGAGATAGAGTGAGTGATACCAGTGGCTTAGCAAGATGATTGGATTCTGGCAAGTATGGAGAACAATGGTGTAGAGACTGGCAAAGATATTGACGGCGCAAGAGAGTAATAAGACAAAGTTGCGTTTTTTTTTTTTTTTTTAAATGTTTCTGTTTTTTGGTTTTTGTACTGGGAATTAGGGATTTATTGAGGAAGACAGATTTGAGCTTTTTTTGTTTTGTTTTGTAATTAGGGATATGTTTACCTAAAAGGAATTTCCTATATTTTTGGGTTTTTTAACTTTTTTTTTTTTGTTCAGAAGATGGGTTTGTTCCCATTGTTACACCAACTTTATTTTATTTTTTGATTTTTTTTTCAACAAATTTATAAGAGTCAATTATAAAATTTTAAAGTATAAATTATTATTATTTTTTTTTTGGATGATCTGAATTTTAAATTTTTTGCTGCCAAATTCTAAATTTTGAAAGGGCTGGGGGTAGGAGGGAGGGAATGGCGGTAAAGAAAATTTTAACATACGTTGCAATTTTATTCCATCTCAAATAGGAAGTTTCAAAAGTCAGGGAAATATAACCTCAATGTGTAGGTGGATTTTTTTGAACGAAAATATAACCTCAATATTTAAAAAATAAAAAATAAAAAATTTGAATTTTATTTGGCAAAACCACCCCAGGGAAAAAACATTTTTCACTTGAAATCTCATTAACCAAAATTTTTTTAATTAATATTAAAAATTTTGTATACTAACTTGCTCTCAATTTTCCAAATTTATCTTATTTTATAAATAAAATTTACTAATTTTTAATTTTTAATTAAATTTTTCTATAAAAAAAAATTAATTATAGAGTATTTAAAATATTCTTCCAATTAGATTTTGAATTTGAATTTAAAGCATTATGGACATGTGTTATTGTACCAACATATCAAGAAATTTTGATTAGTTACGCTCTTCTAATCCAACCAACCATTTGATTGAACTCATAATTCATCAAAACTAATATTTTATCCCACTATTTCAATCCAATGGTCAAATTTGACTTTTGACTTTGGCATTTTAAAACTTGAAACAGATAAAAGCATGAAAACCAAAAAAACCTTAAAACACTGGCCAATACTTAAAACCCACTTAAAACCTCCTTGATCAACCTAATTTTATCAAATCCAGTGGTCTTGGAACCAACTTTGAATTTAACCAAAGATTGACCAAGTTTAATAGACTTTAACGAAGTTTCATAAGATTTGATCACTATGTTCTCACAATCTAACCGTCTGATTGTCACTGTCATTTACAAAATCAAATATTTCACCACATTCTACCAATCCAACGGTCAAATTTTGGATCTCTATCTGGTTGCATGATGGACATGTGTTGTTGTACCCACCCACTATGAAACTTTGATGAACCCCATTGACACAATTTGATCATCCAAAATGGTTGAAATACGCCATTAACCCCATTGGTCACGTTCTCCTCATCCAACTGTTTGATTGAACTCAAAATTTGTCAAAGCCAATATTTTATTGTACTCTTTCAATTCAATAGTCAAATTTTAAATCTAGTTATGACACAAGATGGACGTGTGTCGTATCTGCCTATAATGAAACTTCAATAACTAAAAATATCTAATACTCTACTAATTAAGAGGGTTATACACTACATAAATATTACTAAGAATCAAGAAAATGATATGCAAAATACAACCAAAAACTTACAAAATGACCTCGAATGGATTTACATATGACTTTTGACTTTGCCATTTTAAAACTTGAAATTGATAAAATCATGAAAACTAAGAAAACCTTAAAACACTAACCAATACTCAAAACACACTGAAAACCTCTCTACTCAACATAATTTGATCCTATCAAGTGATTATAGACCTAACTTTGATGGTTGATCATGTTTGACCAAATATTGACCAAGTTTTGTAAACTTTGACTACTCATTTTTCACAATCTGTCCGTCTAACTGATGTCATACTTCACCAACACCAATATCTCACCACATTCTTCCAATCTAACGGTTGGATTTTGGATTTGAGTCTAGAGCATTATGGACATGTGTTTTTGTACCAACGCACCAAGAAATTCTGATTGGACATGTTCTCCTAATCCAACCGTTTGATTGAGCTCAAAATTCATCAAAACCAATATTTTATCCTACTTTTTCAATCCAATGGTTAAATTTTAAATCTGACTATGGCACAAGATGGATGCGTGTCATATCCGCCTATAATGAAACTTCAATCACTAAAAATATACACTGATAAAAACATGAAAACCAAGAAAATCTTAAATCGTTTTTAAAATGGTCCATGCTGTCAACCCACTGATGGAGTGCCCTACTTGCTGACGTGGTGCTGATATAACGCTGACGTGACTATTAAAATATGATTAAAAAATTATTTGGCATTTTTTAAATCAACCGTCAGTATTTTAATTAATAAAAAATTAAAACAAAAAAAATTTTAATTCCTCAATTTTAATTTTAATTTTAAAAAATAAAAAACAAACAAAAATTTTACTTTTTTAGTTTTAAAAGATTTTTTTATTAATCTAATTAAATTAATTAGAAAATTCAAAAAAAAAAAATTTACCATTAGACCATTTTAGTAGTAATAAGTGTATTTACTTTTTTTTTTTTTTTTTTTAAGTGTGTTAGTCAAAAGTGTATATACTTTAAAAATCATCAAACTATTTTTTTTTTTTTTTATCATTAGAACATTTTAAACCTATATAACTTATTAAAGGTTTTAAAGAAGTTATAAGTACATATTTCAATTAATATGTAATCTTTAAGCCTAAATAATAATAATAATAATAATAATAATAATAATAATAATAAGTATCAGTTCAATCATTTATAAAATATAATAAGATTAATAATATGAAAAAAAAAAAACTTGATGTTAATATTAGACTTATTAGTAATTTTTTTTAATTGAAAAAGTAGAATATTTTTATTAAAAAGAATAACCAAATACATGTAAAGGAGGGTCTAGGACTCTCATAGACTTAACAGCTAGCCTAGCCCGTGGACAAGATATTTATCATTAAAATATTCCACAAAAACCACTAGTGGGTTCGTTGGCTAGCCATTAACATTTGTTTGTGGCATTGGCTGATATTATTGGTGTCAAACACATAAAATGTTTTAATCATTGGCAAATTGGCATGTAGCTTAGATTCGATGGGCCTTGGATAGATATGAAAATCTACCAGAAAAAAATAAGTTGAGCACCTATGGTTGAGTTTGAGCATATCTGTACCTTTCGTCAAGTTATTACAAATTGCACAATTATTTAATTCGCTTCTTTGAACCGGACAAAGCATCCAACTATGAAGATGCGGGGACCGATTGGGCAGAAAAATGAGTACCTTTTTTTTTCTTTTTAATTTCAATCTTTATTGGAAGAAGGAAAGACTAACAAAGACAGTCACCTGCTATTCAAACCTCTAAGAGTGTTTCAGGCAAAAAGGAGTACTTTTTAAGTATTTTATTTTTTCTATTCATTAAATTCAAAGAGTATATATTCAATTGAGAAAATTCTTAAATATTCTAGGATTATTGAGAAATGATATTTGCTCATTTCACATTTATGATAGACCCTGCTATGAATTTGATGAGTAGATTCTACTGTAAATGTGAGATAAGAAAGTATCATTCTCCATACTCCTATAGTGCCTAAAAATTACTTATGGAATTAGTGTAATCTCAACTATATAATATAAATAGAATAAAAACGCCAGCAAAATAGAATAAAAAATATTAAAACGTCTCCTTGAAACCTATAATATCCTTCACCAAACTTGAAAACTTAAATATTGGAAGATCAATCATTATCTGAGTCAGTATTCTCCTTCTGAGAGCCATCTGAGTCATCTTCCTCCTCAAAGTCGTCTTCTGTGTTTTCATCCATGTTTTGATTTTCTCCTCCAGCATTGGTTTGCAATATTTTGATTAAACTAGATAAGTATACAAAAAAAATATTACTATGCATATTATATTTACAATACATAAGACATACTAATTTAAATAACATATTTTTAATCTAAATTTAGCGATCCTAATAATTGAAATCTATAATGAGCAACTTTACAACTTATTTCAACAACCTCAAGAAAATAGGAAAAAAAATATTAATGTTGATTACACTAAAAAATATATAAATATACCTGTGTAGTAGGTTCTTGCATAGAATTAAAGCCCATCTACTCTAGTTCATCTCATCATCTTCTTCATTTGCTTCGGCCACATGTGTATTGAATCTTTGAACCTCTTCTTTTTGATAAGGCTCTTCTTCATTTGCAGGCATGTCATAAAGATTTCTTGGCTTGGTCTCAATCACAATGCTCCATGCTAGATCTTTTATACAATTTACATAGTAAACTTGTATTGCTTGACACGCTAACACAAATGGCTCTTGTGTGTTTAGCTTACGTGTTCTATTAATACTAGTGATCCCATGACGATCTAGCTTATAACCAATTCCTTCTCGAGCTACATCATACCAATCACATTTAAACAAAACAACAGAATTCCCCTTTGTGTAACGGAGTTCAATGATGTCTGTTATCAATCCATAATAAGACATATTTTGATATTCCCCTCTCACCATAACACCACTATTTTGTGTTTTTTTACCATCATCGCGTTGTTTAGTACGGAACCTAAACCCATTGACATTGTAACAAGGGTAGTGTGTAGCTCGTTTATCTGGACCCCAAGCCAATGATCGCACATGCTCGTCAACTTGCTCGTTTCCATCATTATAAAGTTTTGTGATCTACAAAGATATATAAATAATGTAAGATTCATGCTTAAGTAATTAATTAAAAAAAAAAAAAAAGGATGAACCAATGTGATTGTACCCTTTCTTTGAACGAACAAATGAACTCATGTCTAGGCATCTTGTCAACATTGACACCCAAGTCTACAAGGATGTTCCTATGTTCTCTACATATAAGATATCATAATAGTCAATCTTCAAATACAAGAATATTAAAGAGTTGATGTACAAGAAGTAAGTCTTACTGAACAAGGGGCTCGATCTTATCACAATTCTGTAGGACATAAAGCGATGCTGCATAGTAATCAGTGTTGTTTAACTCTCGTACTACACTCTTCCAAGAAGGGCGTCCTCTCCTAGAGAATATAGGTAATCGAGGGGTATCATCACATGTTACTGGACATCGATCATCATTTCGCTCAGGTCGATTAAATATTGTTTCGATCCCAATTAGATACCGTGAGCAAAATGTTAGACATTCATCCGCCACATATCCTTCTGCAATCGACCCTTCTGGGTGTGCCTTGTTACGAACATAACCCTTAAGCTTACACAAATACCTATTGATGCATCAAATTAATATGGGCAATTAAAAAAAAAAAAAACTATATTGTAAATAATATCTCATTTTAGCTTTCACTTATCAAAAAAAAAAAAACTCATTTTACCTTTCAATGGGATACATCCATCGATATTGCACTGGACCGGCAACTTTAGCTTCCCAAGGTAGATGAATTGGCAAGTGTACCATTACATCAAAGAAAGCAGGTGGAAAAACTCTTTCTAACTTACAAAGAATTATAGGAATTTTGTGCTCCATATGCTCCAAGTCCTCCAACCGTAAAACTTTAGAGCATAATTCTTTTAAAAAATTGCTAAGCTCAATCAAAGCATCAGATACCTTTTTAGGTAATAATTCACGCACTACAAGAGGGAGTAATCTCTCCAAGAAGACATGACAGTCATGAGTTTTCATACCAAAAATCTTTTGTTCTCCTACATTCACACACCGAGACAAATTTGCAGAGTAACCATCCGGAACTTTTACATTTTGCAACCACTGAAACACAGCCTTTTTCTCATCTTTTGAGAGTGTATAACAAGCACGAGGAAAAGTAGTCTTCCCATCTTCAGGATGAAGTTCCTTTCGTATACCCATCATTTTTAGATCAAGCCTAGCATTTAAGGAATCTTTACTTTTCTTATCAATATCTAATACTGTCCCCATCACACTATCACATATATTTTTCTCAATGTGCATCACATCTAAATTATGACGCAACAACAATGTTCTCCAATATGGCAAATCAAAGAAAATACTATGCTTCTTCCAATTGTGCCACTTTCCACGGCCAGGTAACCTTTTCCTTTTAAAAGCCTTGCCTAGTGTTACTGGTGGCAGAGTACTAAGTTGATTCAGCACATCATCACCAGATAATCGTTTTGGTGCCCCTTTTCTCTCTCTCTTACCATCAAATTGTGCTTTTTGTGATCGCCATTTATGGTCAGGAGGAAGAAATCGACGATGACCCATATAGCACATTTTGCTACCATGCTTTAACCTACGATGAGAAGTCTCACTACCACAACAAGGGCATGCAAGATTCCCTTGTGTACTCCAACCCGAGGTATAAGCGTACGCAGGAAAGTCATTGATAGTCCACATTAATGCAACTCTCATTTGAAAGTTTTCCTGTGTTGAAGCATCATAGGTTTCAGCACCCTTTTCCCATAATTCTTTTAACTCATCAATTAATGGCCTTAAAAATACATCGATATCATTGCCAGGACCCTTTTGGCCTGGAATAAGTAGAGACATGAATAGGTAAGGCTCTTTCATACACATCCACGGGGGAATGTTGTAAGGGAATACGACAACAGGCCAACAACTATAACTAGCACTCATGTTTCCAAAAGGATTAAAGCCATCAGTAGCTAACCCAAGTCTTACATTGCGAGGATCTAAGGAAAACGACTCATGAGTTCGATCAAATGATTTCCAAGCCTCAGCGTCTGCAGGATGCCTTAGTACTTCATCATTAGAACGATTCTCATGGTGCCATCTCATGTCTGGAGCTGTTTTTGATGACATAAATAATCTTTGTAGCCTCGGCTTAAGAGGAAAATATCGCAATACCTTCCATGGGACTTTTTTAGCATCCCTTTTACCACCTTTACTATTCAACTTCCATCTTGAAATCTGACAAACTGAGCACTTATCTGCTTCTGAATGCTCCTTGTAATATAGCATGCAATCATTTTTGCATGCATCAATCTTTTCATAGTTTAGACCAAGATCACTCACAATCTTCTTTGCCCCATAGTGGGATATGGGCAATTTTTCACACATTGGAAATGCATCATTCAGTAGCTCTAGCAAAATTGTGAATGAGTTATTGCTCCATGAATTCTTGCACTTTATGTGCATTAATTTGACAATAAAAGACAAATTGGAATACTTTTTACATCCCAAATAAAGTGGTTGGTCTGCCTCTTTAACCAATCTATAAAACTCCTTTGCTTCTTCATTTGGATCTTGCGATTCACTCCCACTTGTTTCCTCAACATCTCTCATATGAGGATAAGCATCCCGTATCATATTATGGATATCATCAATATTTTGTTCATCATCACTACTATTATCCTCATCCTCATCACTACCTTCCTCGTCCTCATCACTATTTCCCTCTCCATGGAGATGCCATCTAGTATAATCACGCCTCATCCCTTTCCATAAGAGGTCTCTTGTAACCTCAACTCGTGTTCTTCTATATCTATTGTTACAATCATTACAAGGACATTTTATCTTCATATCTTCATCTTTGATACGTTGAAATGCATAATCAACAAACTCTATTACTCCATTTATATATTCCTCACATGACCTACTAGAAAGATTGATCCAAGATTTATCAACCGGCATTATATCTACACCCTTCAAAAATGACATAAATATTAACAATTATTCCTGTCTACATTGTGATAGATAAATTTATTATAAAAGTTAAAAACAAAAGCACTAAATTAATAACACCACCTCTGAATATATTCAAAACTAACTAACATGAAAAACTTAATTAAATTTTAGAGGTTCACTAATTTAATTAAATAATTATATACCTAACATGCACAAATAATAGTACTCGACAAAAGAGACTGCTAAAAAGAAACTAATGATTTCTTCATTATTAACTCACACAAAAAATCCATCTATTCAAAACATATATATATACCACCAGCCACCCTCAGTACACTTTTGAGATAAGGACAAAACAAGATAACTATTATCATCTTTTGAGATGATAAGTTCAAGTACGTAGGGATATGGCCCTATGGGAAAAACAACTATTATTATTTTTTTTTTCTTTTTCAGGATGGCATGTCAGAACTCAAAGCCTATTTGCAAAAGATTTTTTCTTTTTTATCAAGTCCCCTATTTCTGCATTATTATTGCAGATTTTTCTATGTTCAATAACTTGAATATTAATTTGGTACACTCACTAAAACACATATTTTTAATTTTTAAATAATATTATACATATTTTTATATATATTTTTACCTATATATATATATATATATAAACATCACCTGCCACCCTTAGTACACTTTTGGGACAAGGACAAAACTAGATGACCATTGTCATCTTTTGAGATAATAACTTCAAGTACGGTTAGGCACATGGCCTTATGAGAAAAACAACCATTAAAATTTTTTTTTTCCCTTCTTTTCTTTTTCATGATGGCATGTCAGAACTCAAAGACTATTTGCAAAAGTTTTTTTTCTTTTTTATCAAGTTCCTTGCTTCGGCATTATTATTGCAGATTTTTCTATGTTCAGTGATTTAAGGGTATCTGGTACATCTATTCAAATATATATTTTTAATTTTTAAATAATATTATACATATTTATATATATTTTTTTTATCTACACATATTTTTATACATATTTTCAAATAACAAAATATATATTTTTAAATACATATACCAAATACCCTTTTAATTTTTTTCTATAGCTTTGTGCGTTAAGCATGGACTGAAGCCACAAATTTTTCTTAATAAATTGCTAAAGTTTAGCCACAAAAAAAAAAAACTAAAATTACTTTTACTGGTACACATATATTATTATATACCCACCACACAAATACTATTATTATAATACTATTATTAAAGTTTCAACAAATATTTATATTATTAAAAAATGGTCAATAATACTGTTCATCAAGTCCCCTCTGCAGTTTCACAGACAAAAAATCATTCAAACGGTACACCACCCAATATTATATTACTATATATCCACCACACAAATACACAAGCACCAACCATTCATTCAAATATTTTTTTTTTCATACAAAAAGTTTCAGCCATTCTCATTCATTAGCTTTTTGGCCCAATCATCCACTATTGATATATATCTATTCCGTGGATAGAACGCAGAATAACTTAAAACTGTACAAATACTAAAGTGCAGACAGAGAGTGCGAGAGAGAGAGTGAGAGATACCAGTGGTTCAACGACGCAGTTGGATTCTTTTGAGTATGGAGAACGATAGTGTAGAGATAAGCAAAGACACTGACGGCACAAGAGAGTAACTGTAAAACAGAGTTGTGGTTTTTATTTTTTTTATTTTTCTATTTTTTGTACTGTGAATTAGGGATTTGTTGAGGAAGACAGATTTGGGCTTTTTTTTTTTTGTTTTTGTTTTGTAATTAGGGATATGTTTACCTGAAAGGAATTTCCTATATTTTTGGGCTTTTAAACATTTTTTTTTTTTTTTTTGTTGAAAAGATGGGTTTGTTCCATTGTTGTACCAACTTTATTTTATTTTTTGAATTTTTTTCGAAAAATTTATAAGTGTCAATTATAAAATTTTAAAGTATAAATTAAATTTTTTTTGGATGATCGGAATTTTAAATTTTTTGCTACCAAATTCTAAATTTTAAGAAGGGTGGGGGTTGGAGGGAGGGGGAGTGGTAAAGAAAAAAAAAATTGCTGCCAAATTATAAAGAATACATTCTTTTTTATAAAGCAAATTAAACATTTACGACAGTTAGCATGTTTGTCGTAAATACAATCTCAATTAGAAAAAAAAAAAAAAAAATTGCGATGGATAAATGCTGTCACAAATGTGAAAAGTAAGGGGGGAATTTTCCCTCCAAAATATTTTACCATTTTCGATGGCTTCATGTCTGTCGCTAATTTCCTTTTATGTATTTACGATGGAATCATGTTTATTGCAAATAATAACACCATAAAAAATATATTTTTTGTATTTTCAATGCACAAAATGCTGTCACAAGTGTTAATAGTGTCGACGGTGTTTCTTCTGTCGTCATAAATAATACCCTCTTTTATATTTACGATGGAAGATAGTTTGTCGCAAATACTAGCACCATAAAAAAAAAAAAAATTTGTATTTTCGATGTACTAAAGCCGTCATAAGTGTTAATAGTTCCGACGGTTTTTTGTTTAGTCGTCATAAATAATATCTTACTAGCGACAAACATTTTTATGCCGTCGTAAAAAGTAAGGCGGGAACATTTCCCTCCAAAAAAAATCACATTTTCGACAAAAATAATAAGTATTTTCGATAGACTCATTTTGCCGTCACAAATGTGTTGATATTTGACGAGTCATTGTCGACGGAAGAGACTTGCCGTCGAAAATGGTAGTTTTTACGATGGCTTTTTGTAATCGTCGAAAAAGTTTCATCGCAAATAGCAATCTTTTTTGTAGTGATTATTATAAATTTTATTATTATTATTATTATAAATAGATTTATACAATATATTTTTTTTAAGGTTTTCATGAGCTTTTAAAAACTCTTGGGCTGGCTAGCTGGGGGGGCCTGAGCTAAAAACCAAGGGGCCCAAACCTATTTTTTAAAAAATTTACATACTAAAACTTTTTTTTTTGGGACCCAGGGGGGGCCTGGGCCCCCTTAGCCCTGCACCTGGGTCCGTCCCTGGCCCGTCCTCTTCCCACATGTCTACATTTATTGCGATTATTCCATAAGCACCATGCTAAGGTCATTGCCAAACTGAGTTGTTCTTCATCGCAACTTTATATCATCAACATGCACCGCAAAAGATCAAAAAGCTATTGAAATGAACATCCAATTGCGTGCCAAAAAGTCCAGAACAGCCCCACATGCGGCAAGCTCTTTGACAAATTGCCTTACACTCCTCACACAGATCCTCATTAAGAAAATTTCTCCAATGCAAATTCTCCTTAGTAGGGAGAATGTTTTGGCAAGCCCTCCAAGCAAAATGCCGAACCTTATGGGGGACTGGAAGCTTCCATAATTGCTTCCAAAATTTTTGAAGATGACCATCCTTAGAGCTTAAGCCACCCACTAAAACATCAGATAACTCCATTGACACCTAATAAGCGCTTTGAACCGTGAATGAGCCACTTTGAGTCTCAGCCCAAATAAGTTTATCATCTGGCAACCTACTGCTGAGTGGAATAACTTTGATAACATCAACTTCGAAAGGGAGAAAAAGAGAATCCAACAACCCCGATTTCTAGCAGCACAAGTTGTGATCAATTAGGTCTAAAACCCAAAGGTTTGGAGATGAATCACCACGTGGAAATATTACCTTATGCATATTTGCACTAGGCAGCCACTTATCACTCCATACCTGGATCTTAGACCCATTACCCACCTGCCATCGAATATCCTCCTCCACCACCTATTGAGCTGCCATAATACTCCACCAAGTATAAGATAGGATTATTACCAAGTGATGCTTGAACAAACTCACAACTCGGAAAATATTTAGCTTTCAAAACTTGACACACCAAAGAATTTTGCCCCATCTGAAGCTGCCAACCTTGTTTAGCTAAAAGGGTTAAATTAAATTACTTAAGCAATTTAAAGCCTATTCCTCCACAAGATTTCGGCAAGCAGAGCTTCTCCCAACTCAACCACCCACAAACCAAATTCAACCACCACTGCAATTATACAAAAAAAAAAAAAAAAAAAAAAACCCAAAGATAGCTCACTGCAAAACCATAAAATCTCACCAAACAAAACCATGAAAGTCCCTACAAGAAAACCCAAATTCCCAGAAAATACGGAGAAGAAAAGGAGAGCCAAATAAACCCACTCCCGTCCTCACACGCTGTCAAGAGTGCACCCACGCGCCACCTATGGCCTTTGAATGGCTAAAAACAAAGACCAAACATCATCTCAAACCTTCCCCTACCATAGATTCAATTCCAGAGAGTGGTCGAAATAAAATGAGAGGTTGAGAGATCTAGGAAAGAAAATATAGTTTATAGAGCTCGAAGCTCTATGGCTAGAGCTTCGGCTCAATGAATTGGGTGAGAGAAAGAGAGAAGGGAGATTTGATTTTAGGTTCAGTGAGAGGTGGAGGAGAAGCTTCTTAGCTTCAGCCATGGAGCCTTGGTGAAAAGAAACCAGAGGATTTGGGAGAGAGTAAATGAGAGAAAGAGAGAAGACAGATATGAGAGAAAAGAAGAGAGCTGAGAGAGTGCAGAGCCATAGGAGAGAGACAATAAGATCATATTTTTTAAGTTTACATTTAAGCTACAGTAAATTCTAAATTTAAATACAGCCTCAATATTGTTAGAGCATTTGCATTAGAAATTTTACTCTATCCTATTTTACCATCTCAAAAAACTATTTTATCAATTATATAATATTATTTTACTATATATTCAGCATCCCAACTTTTATTTTCTTATTCTACTCATTAAAATAATATATCTACACAATAAAATATATTTTTATTTTTTTAATTTTTTCCACCACCTTCCCTCATCCTCTATCATCGCACCTCCACTGCCCAGTCACCACCATTGCGCCTCCACCATGCCCACCATGCTACCACTGCCCACCAAAATCCCATCGAAACAAAAACCCATATTAAAAAAAAAAAAAAAAAAACACAGAACCCAGACCTCGCCGACCAAGCTTGATACAGCAACCCACGGTCAAACACAACAGCCCAACCTCTCCAATTCAAACCTTTGTCAAACCCATTCAAGCCCATCAGAGCCATCGCTAGCAAACCTAGCCCGTCGATCCACGTTGATCCAAACCCACCATCAACCGATCCCAGCCCACCACCATGCCCAGATTAAACCACGAACCCAACCCATCTTCAATGCAAGCCTTGAACAAGAAAGAGAGATGTGAGATGAGAGAAAGAGTGAAGACTGAGAGAAATAGGGACTTTGCAAGGAGTGGGAGACAGAGAGACAGAGTGGGAGTGAGGGAGAGAGGACTGAAGGAGAAAGAGAACTAATGGAATAAAAAACTAATATTTAGCTTTAGAATTGTGTTATAATGCAATTTTAAAGGTAAAATTGCACTATAACACTATTGCAAATTTTTTTTGCAATAGTTGTATTGTAGAAGTCTGGATGAAGCCACTTTTTTGGGTGAAAATGGAAAAATGGACTTGGCATTAGCATTTACAATGCCCAGTGCGAATGCTCTTAGAGTTTTGGTGCTTGAGATGTAAAATAGCATTTTGGGAGCTTTCACAACCCACAATTCTAATGCTCTCAGGAGGGATTGGAGTGAAGGAAATAAAAATGGAGGGATTCATTTTCCTCCATGGCCCACCAAATTCTTTCATCCACCTTGTCGGTGGCCAAATCTAAAGCATCACACTGAGTTCAATCTCACCCATTCTTTTTAGACTCCTCCATTAGTGTTAATACTCTTTCTAATCATTGAATCACTGAGTTGCAAGGCTAACAACAATAGGTTTTGTGACTCACTCAGTCATGACTTACAAGGCCAACAAGCCTGATTTCAAAGAGCTTGATTTGGGCTCACCCATTTCATGGCTTGTGTTGTGATCGGTTGCTGTTAGCCAGAACATGACAGCACCATTGGGAGGAGAGATAGATTAAAAGAGCGAGAGAGACTGAATCTGAGAGTGATTTGAAAGGGCCAAAATTAAGCTTTTGCTGAGAGACATTTAGGTCATTTTAGGGGTTTTATGTAAGCTCCAATCATGTGACTTGTGCATGACAATAATTTCCATCCAACTTAACAAATAATAAATGGTGGGTGCAACGTGTTACGTAAGTAATAGTTTAGGAGGGTAAGTGTGAATTTCCATAGTTTAGGGTGGTAAGTGTAAATTGAGGTATAGTTTAGGGGTAAAATGTAATTTTCTCAAATTATTATTTTATGAGTAATATTAGGGATACTATTAATTTTAACATTTTTATAAACTATTTATATGACAAATTTTTACTAGGTCTCATTTGGACCCACCGCTAATATGATTTTTTTTTTACTTACTAGTAATTATTTACCATATCAACAATTTGTAAAATATATATATATATATATATATATATATAAAATAGTTTATGACTTTACCAATTTTTCAATGTTATTACATAAGGTGATAATAACTTAATTTTGCATATTGATATCATTAATATAAAATATACTTATATTTGTGTTAATTCATGTATTTTATATTTAATTTTGGAATAATGTTGAATAATTAATTTTTTGCTTAAAATAAATTTTCATGCTCAAATATGTCTTTTGTAAGAGAAAAGAATTATTTCTAGCAAGAAAGACACAAGTGGATTTGAATAAAGAAGGCTATGGACTAAATTTTTGCAAGGGCCATAATAAATTTATAGAAATTTAGGCCAATTAAATTTGTGTCCAATGAGTAAGGAATCACACTAAATCCAAGTTTGATTTGGATCAAGATTTTAGCATGCGCAAGCATTACTATTTGGGCATAATTTTCAACTTAGATATCGAATTGAGATGATTCAACTTGAGCTGAAAAGATAACTCAAAATTAGACAACTTTGCATTCTATGAAGAATCCAAATTCTTCGATTTAATGAGACAAAAAAAGTCAGTTAAGCGAAGCCTAAAAATCATGAATTTTTTCCAAACATGAATTCTACTTATAATAGGATTTCTTAGCCTATTCAGGTCATATTCAAAGGGTGGCAACCTTATAGGGAAAATAAGTTTTTTTTTTTTTTTTTTATATAATTTTTAGAGGGTTTTGTGTGTGTGTGTGTGTGTGTGTTAGCTTTGTAGAAGCCTTGTTAAGGTAAGAGGTGAAATACAACCTTCCATATGTTCTTAACAATACTTTGACTAGTTTAATGATTCAGTTTTTGTGTTTTTATTTGATTGATTTACCTATCTAGAAAAGTGTATTTTTTCCCTAGTATAATTCTTTGATATAAAGTAGACTCTAGACATGTTAAACACTTATGATTTCCTATGAATTAAAATACTAGTTTTGCCTTACCTAAAATCAATTAAATTCATAGAACCAATAGATGTGTTGTGTGGATCCCTAAATCTTGGTGTTTTAAAAAATTCTTATTTCTAAGTTTAATTTTTCCTTATCAACTCATCATAATTTCACTTTAATTAAATATTATTCGTTTTGCCTTTTTATTTATTATTATCTTGTGATTTGCTAATTGACTCTCTTTCCCTATGAATTCAATCTTAGAATCACCGAGTTATTACTTCGAGACAATCTTGCACTTGGGAGCAATATTGAAGTTGCTACATAAGGTTTAAAAACTAACATTTCACCCAATCACATGAAAGTAATTCAAACATTTATGGCAAAAATACATTTTTAGTTTCTATATTTTGGTCATATTTTTAATTTGAACCTCAAGTTTTTATAACTTCATTTGGTCCTTATATTTTTAAACTTGCTATCATTTTGGGCCATGCCATCATCTTACATACAAAAATACAATTTCAAAACACTAAAGGAAACTTACTTGAGAGCAAGAGGACCGAACTATCCCTTTTAGTGAATTGAGACCTAGAGGACCAAAACACTAAAGGAACCTTACTTATTATTGACTCTAAAGAGTTGGGACAGAGAAAAAAGATTTTGGTGAAAACTAGTTGTGCTTTGAATTGGTACGAGAAAGGAGTATTTATATAGGATGTTGGGGGTTTGGGATGAGTCTTTAGGCAATGTAGGGGGCAAAAGTCAACTTGAGTGGGGAGAAAGATGAGCAAAAAAAAAGGAAGAGATTTGGGTGATTTTGGTTTAAGTGTCAATTGGCATTGGTCCAAAACTTCCCTTATTCTTTCCTTTTCGGTTTGATTCTCTACTTTTCGGTTTGATTCTCTACGATTCCTTTTAATGATCTAATTTTCTACAAATTTTCACCGATTTTTCAAACTTTCTTCGACCTCAAGTTCAGCAAATTAATTCTAAATTTATTTAATTGAATTATGTTAGGTTTTAAGGTCTTAGGATTTTATGTATTTAGAACCTAATTTGTAATGTTGGCAAACCATGATCAAAACAATTTGTTTAGTCTTGTTTAGGCTTGCTCAAAGTTGGTTTAATTTTGTAAAGTTGGAATCGAGAGACTGCAGAAGCATTGGAGCTTCTCGGCCTGGCTCGATCGATCGAATGTAATTCTCGATCGATCGAAAATCGGCCCAGATGCGTTTTTCTGCAGAATTCCAACTCAGCCCTAACTCTTTAAACGTCTAGGTTTTTATGTTTTTGCCCTAGGTATATAAGGCAAACCCTAGCTACGTTTTTCAGGGTTGCACAAGTTGTGTTGTTGCTCATACATTGCGGTTTTGTGTAAATCTCTTGTGAGATCTAGATGAGCTTTCCTTTACACATAACTTAGGGTTTTCAAGATTAAGATTCTTCTACATCTTGATGATCAACTTGGTTGCTGCCCTTGGAACTTAAAGATTAACAAGTGAGGAGCTTGTACCTGATTGAAGGAAGACAAAAGAAAGAAGTAGTCCGTGGATTCGGAGCCTGCGCGTGGTCGTGTCAGGAAGTTACTACTGGTGGGTAGCATTAGGAAGTCAAGCGGGGTTGCTTGTAAGTCCTTTTGTAACAACTTCAATTCTTTCTTAGTGGATTCCGTTTTGCCTTGAGGATTGGTGGGTAAAATCCTCCCCAGGTTTTTTACCGGTTTGGTTTTCCTGGGTGATCATATCTTGTGTTATTTATTTTCCGCTGCTTTATATGCTTGATATGATTATTTGATTGTTTTAACCTAGAATTGCTTAATTTGACTAAGTAACAACTTGGCTAATTAACTAGGCTATGCAATCTGGTTGTGGTTTAAGGGGTCTAAATTTCTGACAAATTAAATAATTTTGCCAATTTTGTTAATAATCAATTAATGCTTTGTCTCTCAGAACAAATTAGGTGCATGTAACTCCACAAATAAATTAAATCCACAACCAATAGAGTTATGAAACATCATTAAACTTAATTTGGACTAAAAATAGACTAATTAATATTAAAAGTTTATAATCACATATGGTTGAGGGAGTTAATTCATGCAAGTGCATGTTAATCACTAAAATTGTTTACATGATATATTTCATTCCAATGGTCCGATTAGAGCTTATGACTGTCATTTTGATCATTATGACTTTAAGATTTATATCATGCAATGTAATTAAAAATCAAATGGTCAAATGTGATGTGATGTGATGTGATGTTATGATTATATGTAATAGGATGCAGGTGAGATTAAAAGAGTGTCTACATGAGCGTGCGCACATTTACCACTCAAGTTTATAGCATCATCCTTTGTATCAAGCATCATTGCTTGTAAGTTGAGATTTGTTAATCACTATCATCATCCTTCCAAAGGAATCATAACAAATGAAAATCTCAACATGTTTAAAATCAAGCACAATGTGAGCAACTGCACGCCCGACTTGACTCATTTCCTTTTTAGTCAAGCCAAACCCATGTAAATGGTTGGAGTTGTGTTGGTACCTCTTAAGAGTGGAGGTTCGACTAATTTTATTTTCCCTCCTAAATTAAAGGTTTTACAATGGATTTGTCATTTTTATTTATTTTTTTGAAAAATAAGAAAACCAAATCGAAAAGAATTGAAATTGTACATCTCTTTGATAAATAACTAGAAAATTACATGACTTTGGTCATAGATACAATCTTAGTAAAGTATGTGGCTTTGATTCCTAATTATAATCTAGAGATTCGAAAGTACTAAGATAAAATTTAATCCACTAACCGTTGATCTAAGTTCGAAGGCTAGGTTATAAGATAGGAAGGTGTTAGAGATCCACTTTGCCTTGTGAAACCAATATTGGAGACGATTTTGGTAGAAATAAATTTTGTTTGGTTTTGGGAAAATATGAATCTTGATTTGGGTCTATATGAAAATAGGTGCCTATTGGTTCTACCACCGATCTCCACCACAATCTTCACCACTGAGCTAAGAGATAGAGAGATGAGATAAAGACCCACCCACCGATTTGAGAGAGAGAGGATTTTTTTCAGAGAGAGAGAGAAAGAGTGTGTGTGTGTGGGGGGGGGGGGAGATTTGGTTTTCAACTGAGAGATTGAGAGAGTTTTGAGTTGAGAGAGAGAGAGAGGGAGACATAGGAAAATAATAATGATGATGGATTTCCAACTAATGTTGTTTTTGGTTGCCAAAAATGTTTAAGAAAAGTTGTGAAATTTACTACAAATTTTCTTCTCAATCTCTAAAATTGAAAAAGTAAATTTTTTGGGCAACCAAACAGGATATTTAGGGGAAGATCCTGTAGAACATGAATAGTCATGTTTTGGTGCATGTTCTTCCAAAAAAAAAAAAATAATAATAATGAAAAGAGAAAAAAATATTTTGTTTTATTTTACTAAAATCACAAAATTAGATTTTTTTAAAAACTGACATGGCTTTTTTAATATTTAAAATGTTGATATGACATTATTTAAATGCTAAATAAAAGTTATTATTATTATTTTAATGACCACCTAGGTATTTTGTGTTCTAGATATACACTATGTTTTGCTATATAGATTATTTTCTATTGATAAGATGTGTGCCAAGTAAAACTTATTTTTATTTTGAAAACTAAAAATAGTAAAATAAAATAAAAGTTAGAACCAAAATGAAAATAACATCAAAATAGAAAAATCAAAATACATTTACGCGGTCATTTTCCAAGAAAAAAAAAAGCATTTACGCCAAGAAAATTTGAAAACACTCTAAGAAGTCAGAACTAACGAGGTTAAGAGCATTCTCATTGAACCTCTCAAATGCTAAAAATCCTATTTTTTAGGATTTTTGAGATAAAAACACGCTCCATCAAACCGGCCAAATCTTAAATTTTTAAGATTCAAGCTACAGTGCGATCTTATATTTGAGACTGCACTGTAGCTACAATTGTAAAACAAAAATTATTTTTTATTCACCTTAGGCTCTCTCTCTCTTCTATCTTTCTCTTTCCCCTCTCCAGTTCTTTCTTCTCTCTTCTCTCTCTGTGCTTCGCCGATGTGGTTCGCCGATGAGTGTGCTCTGTAGATGATTGTGCTCCGCCGATGGTCATGGGTCGTGGTTTGATGTGCTCCGACGATTTTGTGGGTCTGGGTTTATGGGTCTGGGTTCATGGGTCTGCGTTTTGTGGAGCAAGTACTT
Source organism: Quercus gilva (assembly GCA_023621385.1). Classification (NCBI taxonomy): domain Eukaryota; kingdom Viridiplantae; phylum Streptophyta; class Magnoliopsida; order Fagales; family Fagaceae; genus Quercus; species Quercus gilva. Next base: position 26,967,212 of record CM042476.1, read on the forward strand.
CGAGGTTGGCAGCTTCTCATGTATCCGAAAGGAGACTCGCAAGCTTTGCCACGGTACATCTCAATCTACCTCCAAATCGCGAAATGGGACTGCTTCGCTAGCTATCGCCTCGTAATCGCGAATTTCCATGACGATTCGAAGACTATTCACTGTGATTCCTAGCATAGATGCGAGGCGGTGGGTTTTGGCTGGGGAGATCGGGGTGGTGGGTTTTGGTTAGGGTTGAGAATGAGGTGGGTGGGTGGTGACTGAGGTGGGTTGTTGTGGCTGAGGCGTGGGTCTTGGGTTTGATGGGTTTTGCTTGTCGTGGCTGTCGTGGGTCTTGGGTTTTGTTTGCCGCTCTATCCTCTGCCTCCCTCTCTTCCTCTCACGGTGAGGCTTCTCTCTCTCAAGTTTAGTTTAGTTTTTGTTGTTGTTGTTGTTGTTGTTTTTTTTTTTTTTTTTTTTTTTTTTTTTTTTTTTGGGGGGGGGGGGGGGGGGCTATGGGGTTGATTTTTGGATGGATGCTGATTGTGGTGGCAGTGGGTTGGCCATGGGTCTGGGTTTGCTGTTGAATGTTGATGGTGTATGGTGGCAGTGGCTGACAGTGGCTAGCCGTTGAGGAGAAAGTGGTGGAAAGAGATAGAAAGTGATAAAATAAAAATAATATTATTTAAATGAAGTTGTAAAAAAAATAGAATGTTTGATGTTAGGTGGATTGTAAAATAGTATGTTAAAACTGATAAAGTAGAATTTTGAAATGCTAAATACTAAAATATTTAACATTTTTGATGAGAATGTTCTAAGGGGCCGTTAGACTAAATAAGACATAGATGGTAGGTTAGTGTATGTCCAATTTACAACACGCGCTACGGAAGTTTCCAAGAAGGTTGGTTTCCTTGCTTTTATTTATTTTTTTAAATTTTTTTAGTAAACAGTTTCCTGCATCTTTCCACTAATTTTGCGGAGGGGCTCTTGGTTTTAAAAATTGAAACATCAAAACGGATAAAAAATCAGTAAAAAGACTGATTATTAATTTTATGATCTGATTGAGATCGGACAGATGGTAAAACTAATAATGTCATAATTAATATAATTTAAATATTTAAATAATTTTTATATGAATTTTAAATTTTAAAAACTTATTTTAAGAAAATATAAAAATATAGAATTTTTTTTTTTTTTTTTTGCATACAACTTTTTTTTTTCTTATCAGTAATTATTGACAAAAAAAAAAAAAAATCTATTATTAAGGTATCATATCTTTATTTTTATAAATAATAGTCTAATTTTAACCATTTACCTATTAAAAATAATTAAAAAAAACCCCAAAGTCAAGTGTTAGATAACTCACTGTCTTGCCATTTATTATGGCCAACTACTTTCCCACCATTTCACTCCCAGCCACACACGTATACCTTTCTTTAATAATTATTTTTTTTTTAATTTTTATTTCTCCTCATAAATCTAGCACCCCAGTTTACTATCAAGAACTTTCATTTTTTCAGTTCAGTGTTTTGACCTCTAAACCCTCCATCCATCTCTCTCTCTCTCTCCGGAAGTTAGATTTGCTTGCTTCTTGCAAATCCGTTTGAAGACATGACATTGTCTGTCATATATAGAATCTAAACTCAAACAAGCTATGTAGTAATTACCTACCAATGGCATCCACCAGCATTCAAACTGTCCCATCCTCTTTTACCTCTGCTTTTTCTAAACCCCAACCGAAATATGACGTTTTCCTCAATTTTAGAGGAGAAGACACCCGTTATAAGTTTACCGACCATCTATATCATGCTTTGGTTGATAGAAAGATTACCACCTTCAGGGATGATGAAGAACTTGAGATGGGAAAGCCCATTTCGCCGGAACTCTTGGAAGCAATCGAGAAATCGAGGATTGCGGTCATCATTTTCTCTGAAAATTATGCATCTTCCACATGGTGCTTGGAAGAACTTGCAAAGATTGTTGAATGCAGAGATAGAGGGATATTGACAGTGTTGCCTATTTTCTACCATGTGGAGCCTACTGATGTGAGACGTCAGACAAACACTTTTGAAGGGGCCTTTACTGAACATGAAAAATGTTTCAAGGAGAACCCAGAGAAGGTGCAGAAGTGGAGAGCTGCTTTAACAAGCGTGGCCAATCTCACTGGAAAGCCTTTAAAGGATGGGTAACGCTTATTGATTTGCTTCTGATGAGAATCTTTTTTGCTTGTTTTGACTGCATTACTTAATTACTTTGATGTAGATGTTAAAAGGTTAATATCTTTAATAGCATAAATTATATGTAGTTTTATAAACAGCACTACATACATACTATTGCAAAATTAAGAAAGAGGTTGTCACTAATATAAGTTTCAAGATTTAGTTTAGGTTGTCATCAAAAGTCTTGTAACTAAACAGTTGAACTACATTTAAAAATTCTCCCACTAACTTTGTTGTAACTATTGAATTATTGAAAAAAATAAAACAAAATTTTAAAGTTGTCACTAAAAATATATGTGTAGAGATCTGTAGTTCAACTAGTACTTCTTAATATTTGTAATGAAAATATCCATGTTCAAATCTCCTTATTCATTGAAACTATTGAATTATATATTTAAAAAAAATTTATATGTTTAGTTGGCAAACTAGGGAGGAATATATATATATATATATAGAGAGAGAGAGAGAGAGAGAGAGAGAGAGAGAGAGAGAGTAGTTTTAGTGGATCAGAAAAAAGAAATACAATGTGGTGTGTGTAGGAACAAAGAAACACACACACTATATGAATAGTGTATGAATAGTGTAATGTAAACCAATAATTGTTGTATATGCCCAATGACCAAAACTACTCATCAAAAAACATCAAACAACATTTCAAAGATTTTTTTGGTCATTTGATGTTTTTTTTTTCTTGAGGGAGGGGGCTTATCATCTTGGTAGTTTTATTTATATTTCAATCACATTGGATATTTTGATTATTTTGGAGGTTTAATTTCAAGGTCAATTTGGCCATTTTAGGTTCAATTTTCGATAAATTTGGATTTTGTAAGGATTTATTTACTTTTGGATATTTTAATCATTTTGGAGGTCCCAATGTTATTTTTGGTCATTTTATAATTTAATAGGTGTTTTGGTTATTTTGAAAATTTTAGAGGTATTTCGGTCATTTGATATTTTTTCCCTAGCATTTTTGTCATTTCAAAATTTTTCAAAGGTACTTTGTAGGGTTTCAAGGTTATTTGGTTATTTTTATAGATTTGGGATATATTTGGGAAACTTTCATCATTCTCAAGGTTTTGAGAGTATTTCACTAATTTTAAGGTTTTAGTTGAGATTTAGGAGATTATGAAAGTATTTGGTCATTTTGAAAGAGAGGATTTCAAATCCAACTTATAGGTTATTAAAGCATCCAAACAATAGATTTAAGAATCTAGAATTTAAAATCCTCTTATGTATAAGATATAAATATGGAATCTAGACATTGTAAATCCATTGATTTAAAATCCAAATCTAAATTCAAATTCAAGTATCCAAATGCAACCTTGTTAAATTCCTTCATTCACTTAAGAATAAATTGGGGCCCAATATGTGATGCTAATTGCTACCTCATGTGTACTTTGGGCAGCCATTCAAGCTGGTTTCAACAATTTTCATGGGCTTCTACTTAGGATTCTTGAAATGAAGATGGTTTTCGCTTCGTTCAATTAGTATGGATTGCATTCTTCTTTTTGTTTTGTTCTGAAAAGAAATAGTCAACAGATTGTGTACTAAATAAAAAGAACATGGCATTTGAGATTTTCTAGTTGTTGAAATTTTCAAATAGCCAAATCAGAATTTCAATTAAATTGCAGGTTTTTTTGTTTTTTTTGGTTGGTTTGTTTGTTTAAAAAATAAAAAGAACATCTATGTTGAATAGTACAGTTCTTGCTACTTCAAGTTTGCATGAAAAGCCAGGTTTTATCTTCTGAGAACTAATAATCTACTTGCATGACCTAGTATTAAACTACTGATTGTCCCAATAGCTTAAACTTTTAGGAAATGGTGAATTTAATTATTTAACCATAAATCTAACACTCTCCCTCACTTGTGGGCCTAAACTCCCTTTAATAAGTGGAGGCCCAACAAGTGGGAATTTAATATTTTAAATGGGAGGTAGAGTAAAGCCAGGGATCAAACTCAAAATCTCTTGCTCTAATACCATGTTAAACTACCGATTGTCCAAAAAGTTTAAGTTTTTAGGAAATGGTGAATTTAATCACTTAACCATAAATCTAACACCTAGGATTTCGACAAGCAAATTAAGCTTGACTGTGTAGATTAGTTCAATTTTGGAGCTCTCTTTTATGAGATGAACAAGCAAAACATCAATGCCTACGTGCTACATCTCCAATTAGTTTATTTTGACACAGATATTTGTAATATTTTTTTTATAGGGTGCATGAGGCAAACTTTATCCAAAGCTTTGTTGAATCGCTCCAAGAAAAGATATTGAAAGAGAAATGTCCAAATGATATTGAAGATGATCTTGTTGGAATAAGCTCTAAAGATGATCTTGTTGGAATAAGCTCTTGTGCTGAGAAAATGATTTTAGATTTAGATCTAGAGTCAACTGATGTTCGCTTTATTGGAATATGCGGGAAGGGTGGTATGGGCAAGACAACTCTTGCGCGAGCTGTTTTTGATAAGATTCTTAACAAATTTGAAGCTTGCAGTTTTCTTGAAAATGTTAGAGAGGAATCTAAAGCACATGGTTTAAAGACTTTACAAGAACGACTTCTTTGTGATATAGGAAAAGGGGGATTAAGGGTAAAGGATGTGCATAAGGGAATGCAAGTTATCAGCGATATACTGCATAATAAAAAGGTTCTTATTGTTGTTGATGATGTGAGTGAAAAAAGTCAATTAGAAACATTAGTAGGGAAGCGTGATTTATTTGGCGAAGGAAGTAGAATAATTGTAACTACCGAAGACAAAGATTTGTTGGCTAGTTATGAAATTAAAATTGTATATGAGGCTAGCGGACTAGATAAAGTCGAAGCTCTACAACTTTTTAGTCTGAATGCCTTCCACAAACCTCATTGTGAGAATGATTTCCTAGAATATTGCAACAATTTTGTCGAGTATGCTCAGGGAATTCCTTTGGTTCTTAAAGTTTTGGGTTCCTATTTGTGTACTAGAACAAAAAATGAATGGGAAAGTGCTCAGAATCAGCTAAGAGCAATGCCCCATGAAAAAACTACTAAGAAACTTAGAATTGCTTTTGATGGATTGGGAGCAGATGAGAAAAAATTATTTTTAGATATTGCATGTTTCTTCAAAAGGGAGGAGAAGAATCGCGTTGCTGATATACTAGAATCAGTTTACTTCCCAGACATTAATCTAAAAAATCTCATCGACAAATCTCTAATTACTCTTGTAGGGGAGGGGAAATTGTGGATGCATAATTTATTACAACAAATGGGTTGGGAAATTGTTAGTGAGGAATCAGAAGAAACTAGAGAACGTAGTAGGTTGTGGCATTGTGATGACGTCCTCGATGTATTAAAAAACAATACTGTAAGTTGTTTATTGTTTAGACATAAATTTAGAGAAGTATATAATTCTACAATATATTCATGTAAGTTTTTGCTTTATCTAGCGGTATGCTAATCTTACTATTCTTGTTTACCAGGGAACAAAACATATAGAAGGCATGCTATTAAGATTGCCTCCAGATGAAGAAGTAGAATTGAATGCTGAATCATTCTCAAAGATGAATAAACTAAGATTGCTCAAAATTTGTAAGGTGCGCCTTTCTTGCCTTAGTTATCTTTCTAATGAGTTACGTTTGTTGGAATGGCATGATTATCCTTTGGAATCATTGCCAAATAGTTTTCAGCCTGTCGAACTTGTTGAGCTCATTATGCATCGCAGTTGTCTTCAGCAACTTCCAAGTGAATTTAGTGTAAGATTTTCACTTTTGCTGTTTTTTCTTTTCTTTATTTTTTATTTTTATCAAGTTTAATTTCTTGAATGCTTAATTTTTTATCCCTGCTTATTTTTTCATCACAGAAGTTGGGAAAGCTAAAGCTCATTGACTTGAGTGACTCCCAAAACTTAACTCGAACTCCTGACTTCACTGGATTCTCAAATATTGAGAGGCTGAATTTCCAAGGTTGTACAAGATTGCATGAGTTGCACCCTTCTGTTGGAGGTCTTAAAAGACTTATTCTATTAAATCTAAAAGATTGTAAACGTCTTAAGAACCTTCCACATGAGCTCAATTTGGAATCTCTTAAAGTTTTAATCCTATCTGGCTGTTCAAGATTTAAAAAATTTCCAGGGTTTGGGATAAACATGACAAGCTTGTTGGAGCTTTATTTGGATGGGACTGCCATTGAAGAACTAACACCAACAATCAGGCGTCTAACTAGCCTGACCTTATTGAATCTTCAAGACTGCAAAAGCCTTAAGAGTTTTCCGAGTGACATTCATAGTTTGACATCTCTTGAAATTCTCACTCTATCAGGATGTAAGTGTCAGCCACCAATTGGTGCCACCCTCACTTTTTTGCGACTAATTTCATTTCTTTTTTTATCTTTCCTAGCATGGCGATACACCTATCTTAGAATTCCTATATGTGTTACAATTGCTTTGTCAACATATTGTTTCCACAATGCCCGGCATTCTGAACCAGAGCCCATCAACCTGTTGTTGTCTAATTCGTTCTCAAAATTAAGCACTTTGGTACTAAGTGACTGCAATATGTTGGCACTCCCTGATGACCCTCGCTACTTGTCATCAATAGAGTATTTGAATTTGAGCAAAAATAATTTTATATGCTTGCCCGATTACATTTCTCAACTTTCAAAGCTCAAAATTATTTTCTTGGATCATTGTAGCAAGCTTAAATCATTGCCATATGTTCCATTAAGTACAAGGTTAGTTTCAGTACAAGGATGTACTTCGCTTGATAATTATTCAAATCAAGTTGTTGTATGGACTTTGGGTGTAGCAAGATTCACTATTATTACTTGCCTTGGCTTGGCTGAGGATGAAGAGGGCACAATTGCTGAGGTTTCTTTGCTAGACATACGCCTACTATGGCAAAGATACGTGAAGGTATCTCTTTCTCTCTCACTTGTCACACAAACGCATGAGCATCTTTTTACAGTTGTTTTTAATATTTTACAGGATCAAATTCATCAAATGGAAGGCTTTTGCCATGTTTTACCTCAAATTGAAATTCCAGAGTGGTTCAAGCAGCAGAGGTTTTGGTCATTTCGACCAATCCCACTACCTTCAAATCTGTTCAGTAATAAAAATTGGAAAGGAATCGCACTATGTGTCATTTTTGTAGTCCCAGCACATTCGAACGACGTTTCTCCTGGAGAGGATACAAAATACTTTCATGAGTTTTATTGTCGTTTGGACATAAATGGAGATCTTATAGCTTTCAAGGTTCCTAAGGAAACATGTGTTGGTTCATTTGGACTTTGGCTATATATATCGCATGCGAGGTTTAGAAAACATTTAGACGAACGGAGTTGCATTACCCCTTTGATTGGAACCAACAGCCCGGATATTGAGATTAAAGTGTGTGGTGCACGTATTCTATATAAGCAAGATATGGGAGAATTTCTACAAAACTTAGGCCAAAAAATTTTTGGGAGCCCTAATGATCTCCGTGGAGAGCTCAAGCTTTCAAGATTTAATCAGGTCTGTTCCTCTATTAGTCTATATCACTAGATTCAAACTTGTTATCATATCTCTTCTTGTCTTTTTTTAGGGATTTTAATTAGGAGTAAATATAATATATATATATATATATATATAAGGACATGTCCCTAATTATAATAACTAGTGGCAGACCCACATGATGCGTGGAAATATTCAACTACTTTATAATGTGGTGTAATGTATGATTTATTCTCCAAAACGTACTAGAGATATTATTTCTAAAATTATTTTTCATCTCTCCATCTCTACAAATATATTATTCTATTATTTTTAGTTTTTTTTTAAAAAAACTAAGGTGCATTAATTTGATTGATATTATTATTATTATTTTTTTTTGTGATAAAAGATAGAAATACTGTTCTTTTTTCAAGTGATATATATTATTTAAACTTTTGTATAGTTTGTTATGGAGAGAGAGAGAGAGAGAGAGAGAGAGAGAGAGAGTAATCACCTTTATTTTGGAAGAGAATGTGAGACAAATAACAAAATTATATAAAAGAAGATGAGTAAAAGAATATTCAAAAGAAAATGTATATTTGTAAACACCAAATTATTCAAGTCATATTATGTATTAGAATAACATTTAATCATTTTGTAATTTCATAGGATAACCAAAAAAAAAAAAAGATAAAAAATTAAAATATAACCAAATCATATCAACCTGAAGTAGATTAAACATAAAAATTCATTAATCTAAATTAGAAGTATAATAAAGAATTAAAATCCATCAAGAGAAAATATATATATATATATAGAGAGAGAGAGAGAGAGAGAGAGAGTTCACATTTTTGTATGAGAAAATTATGTATTGAATGGAAGAGAAAATAACAAATATTTATTGTAAAAAAAATGGGGGAAAAGAAGAGTCAAAATATAGAATATAGAGTAGTGAGGAGATAAAAAGGTAAAAAGTAAGTAAATGTTGGAGAAAGTGTAATTGTAAAGCGGGAAATTAATAAAGAAAAAAATAATTAAAAAGGAAAGAGAAAATATTGTAAATAGGTTGATAATGTGGAACTGACGTTACTCAACAGGAGAGTAGCAACATGAAATGTCACGCTTCAACTTTTAGATATATATATATATATATATATATATAGATTCAAATATTTATTTATGATTGATTGAAACATACTAATTATAAGGAGTTGAATAAGAGATTTGGGGTTCAATCTCTGCCCACACTAAAAACTGATTAGTGTTTTGGTCTGATGATAAAGAACTATCATCAGCAGAGACGTTATAGGTTGAAATTCTCTAAAAAAAAAAATAAAAAATACTAATTATATTTATTACCATATCAATTTGCAAGCTTTATGCGGTAAATCTTAGCATTTCTTTATTTTTCTTTGCACAAGACTTCCACTAACACTTGTAGGTATAGTAAATCTTAGCATTTCCTTTTTTTTCTTTGCATGAGACTTTCACTCACACGTGTAGAGCCTACGCCAACTAGCAATTATGAAAATTTTTTATCTTTAAACTTACTATTTTTGTATGTGTTTTTTTCTTTCACCCATTGAACATTTGAAGGCTATATATTTATGTATTTTACAGGTAGATTGGACACGAAACCATCTGTCTGATTATATCTTTCCTCAGATTGCATCTTCACCACGCTGGTTTGCTTATCAAAATGGGCTTGCCATAAAAACGCAGTTGCCTGCAGATTTGCATGATTATTCAAGGTGGTTGGGTTTCACCATACATTCTTTGTATACAATTCAAATGAAAAATGATGGTTTCAATTACAAGCCGCAGGCCCGGCCAAGGCCTCACCCAAAAAAAAAAAAAAAAAAAAAAAACCCTCTTGGGAAAAAATGTCCCATTTCCAATTATTAAAAGTCTAAATTTTTATAAAATTATATATATTTTTAAAGTTTATGCATTTTTTTTATTAGTGATGTTAAGGATACTACAAATTTTACTATTGGCTTATAAATTGTCATGTTACTAATCACAAAAAAGTGATTTAAATATTCATTAGTTAGATTGATGAATTTCATCAATGAGAATCAATGTCACATGATATTGTGAACATTTTATAGTGCTTTAAGCATATTTTCCCTTCTCATTCCTATTAAGACTCTCAATGTACAAGACCAATAGAACCCTAACCTAATTGAAACTCTAAAATGTTTCAAAAAAATGTTGCAAATGTGTTAAATTATCAATTATAGATTAATCTCCCTTAATAGTTTGAGACTTTAATATTTGACAAAGTTACACACTAAATAATATCTATCTTCCTCTCTTAAAAACAAGATATAAAATTAAAAATTAGATTTTTTTAACTTTACTTAACTATGTATTGTTGTATATTCAAAATAAAGTATTATTTTAATTGTAATATATCTTTATTTATTTTTATTAATATTTATGTTTTAATTATGATATTTTATTCTCTATATGAAATTAACATTAGTTTAGTCGGTATTATTCATCAAATTATGTATTTAATGTATCAAATTAACCTTGATTTGATTAGTATTAAATAATTTTGTTTAATTAATATTTATATATTAAAAGCCTTGCATAAATTTTTTGCCTTAGGTTCCAAATAATGTTAGGGCGCCTCTGACAAGCGGGATTCAACAAGTATTTTGTTACCACACTTCGATGCAATAGATATGAAATTTGGTAGTTAAATCATAGATATGTTTTTTGATGCTTGCAGGAGGCCTACCCCCGTGACAAAGCTTCTACCAAGTAATGAAACTATACAAAGGGAGTGTACTTCACGAGAAATAACATTTTCAAATCAAGCAATAGCGGCAGGCACTTCAAAAAGTTCAAGACAAGGGTCTATTTACTTAGGCAAGATATCAAGCAGCCTTGAATGTTGGTTTAACCATGGACCATATTTGCAGGTTTCTCTCTCTGTCTCTCAATTGTAAAAGCTATGTAGCTCTCTAATTTTGCATTTAGCTCTTTTTATTTTTATTTTTTTTAATACTTATTTTCATTTAGTTTTTTTTACTGTTGCCCAAAAGTACATGTTAACTTATTTTTACAGTTCTTTCATTAATCTTTCATTAATTTCCTGAGTTTACAACACACCTTTCTCTCTTCTTCATATTTTTTAGCATACCCACAATTTTTGTATTAAAAACAAAAGAAAAAGAAGAATAATAATTAAGGACTAATAATAATAATCAACCAAATAAGGCCCCTAGAAGAGATAGAGAGACTTGAAAATGTTGAGGATTGTTAAATGAAACGCACTGTTTCACTATTACCAAAATAAAAGACCTGAGGTTCAATATATATATATATATATATATATAAAAGCAGAGACTTCATGTTGGAATGCACGAGGTCATGTCATATGGCGCTCTAATTTTGCATTTAGCCTTTTTTTACCTTTTTTTCATTAAGTTTTTTTTACTGTTATCCAAAAGTTCATATTAACGTATTTTTACCATTATCTTATTAATCTTTTATTAATTTCCTGAGCTTATGATACACATTTCTCTCTTAATGTTTTTTAGCATACCCATCATTTTAGTATTAAAAACAAAAGAAAAAATAATAATAATTAAGAACTAATAATAACAACTAACTAGATAAGGTTCTAGTGAGAGATGGAGAGAAGTGAAAATGTTGTAAATTATTAAATGAAAAGCACTATTTTACTATTATCAAAATAAAAGACCTAAGCTTGAAAAATCATTTTTAAGAGAGAGAAAGAAGAATATGAGGAGTTGTTACTTTTGTTATACTAGCCTCCCACCACCATCAAGCTATTGAAATGATTTAGGCTTGGGTAATTTGATTGAATAGTTTTTGTCTTGGGTATATAAGTAGAGAGAATATTAATTTGGTGCGAAATGTAAAGCCATATTCTACCATGGTTTTAAATCAACTATAAGTCACATTCATACGCACTTGCGCACACAATGTATTAATATCACAATATTGATGAGTAGTAGACATTGAGAAAGTTGGGCATACTTTTATTTCATAGTATGCAATGTGATCACAACACAAATTAGTTGATTTTCATGATCCTGTTACTCTATTTTTGGTTTCATGATTTGAAAAAAAAAAAATTAATCTTACTTTGAGAAGGCTACAAATGTGTAGTGAAATTACTAAACTAATTTTTAATATCTTAAAATGTATATGTTTTTTTACTTTAATTTTTTTTTTTTTTACTTTTTTTAATATTATATGTACAACATTCTTCAAAATTGCTTTATATTAAATATCACAAAATTATGTGTGCATCGCATGGGCAACTTACAAGTTGTGAAAAAAATTGAAAAATTTTGTATCCCTAAGAATTAATGATTCTGGATTAAATTAACTCGAGACTTTTATTAAATCATTTCTCTTTGGTGGGTTTAAGTGCACACATAAAAGCCTATGCTTAAATGAAATAACTACAATTTGGTCTTTTATGCTTACATTTTAAATATTATAGTTGTCAAAAAAAGAAAAATCTAAAGTCTATTGACTCTGATGCGGGAGGCTTAAAAAAAAAACTAGTTTAGTTTTTATTTTATTTTGTAATTCAACTGTCTTTTTATTGGTCAATATATATATATATATATATTCTCTAGATCTGGCAGTTTATTAAGTTATTATATTTTATTTCCCATGGTTATTATGATTTAGAAGTCTATATATATAACCAAAGTCTTGTACTCGTACTAGGAGTTTTATATTAATGAATGAAATTTCTATTGAAAATGCCTCATGGTCTGGTACTGACTCCAGCAAATTGTAGATGTAGGTTTCTAATATTTGGTGCTAACTCCAAGTAGGCCTAAATGTTGTCTTCTAGATTTTCTATTTTCTATTTTTTAGTTATTTATTTTTCATGTTGAATTAATTTGGCTTAAACTGAGAGCAAAATTCGACCCACTTGACCAAAACCATTGCTGCCAGCCAAGCCAAAACTCTGAAAAAAAAAAAAAAAAAAAAAAAAAAAAACCCACAAATATCTCCGCACCACTATGACCCACCCCTCATTGGCTACAGATCCCCACAACCATGGTTTTCAAGCTCAAACCAAACTAGTTGGTTTGATCGGATTAATTGAGAATTGACGATGCTATTTTTATATGTGAGAAAACCAGATATTTAAATAATCTAAAAAAAAACCTCCTGAACCAATGGTGGAATAAAAAAACTGTCAAAACCGTCTGCTGGTTCAATTTGGTCAAGGCTTTTTGGAAAAATAATTATGGTTCAATTTGGTCAATTTTTTTTTTTTGGGTCAAGGGTTTTTTAATAATTGAGAAATGGGGTCGTGAATTGTGAACCTGAGACCCCTTAATCAAGAACCATGTTTGGTATAGTAACCAACAGACCGGTCAGAGTTGTTGGGTTTTATAATGAAGAAAACAAAAAAGAAAAGCATTATTATATATATTTTAATTTTACGTGATTTTTAGTTTTTTTTTTTTTTAATGGAGTTTAATAGTGTTTTGATTTATTATATCACCTCTCTCTCAATATATTAAATATTAATAAATTTATTTTATTTGTAAAATCTACTTGTAATTTAAGTATTAAGGATTTATTTTTAAAGTGAATTTTAAAAAATTAAATCAAAGTAAAGGATTATTATAAAATTATTTAAAAAAAAATTAAATGAAGGATTATTATAAAAAAATTATGCTTATTTATGTTTAATTATTAACTAATAACGATATATTATCAAGAAAATTTATTGGAAAGTTTGTTTGTATTTTTTAAAGATATTTTAGTCATTTTTACTAAATATTTCCATATGTAATACATTTATTTTAATTTTAGTTGATTACTGAATTAATTGTGGCCTTTAATTTTAATTTAATACATTTAAAAAAATTCTACAAATTTAATACATTTCTATCGTTTAATTATTTCTGAATGACCCTTAAAAATTGATGTGTCCTAAATTATAAAATTAATATATATATATATATATATAAATTTACCTTGTTATAAACAATAAATTTCTGCATTGAACTTGGATTTAAACTAGAATGCGAGAAGCAACGTTTATGAGAGCCTCATTTACTGACATGTTTCTTGATACAAATTGACTCATAAATTCTAGCAGAACTTTTTCTTGGACAAATCGAGTGGTAAGAAATGTTACCTTCTTGCTGCAAGGGAACTGTCCATTGAATGGGGTTCAACTCCTGAGTATTGGAGATGGATTTCTCTACCTGAAGAATCCAGGTCTGTCCCTATTATATATTAGTACTCCTTTATTTATTTATTATTTTTAAATTTAGACTTTTTTTTTTTTTTTTTTTCATCTAGTTCTTAACTGTGTACATGTAAAAATCAAACAGGTTCCCAGAGGTAGCGGAACTTAATCGTGTGTGTTGGTTTGACATCCGCGGTAAGATGAGTACTTCCATTCTGTCTCCCAAAACACGCTATGCCGCTTACCTTGTGTACAAGTTGAGGAGCGGAGCCCATGGATTCGATGGCCCTCCTTTCAAGGCTTCAGTGGGAACTGTTGGAGGTGAAGTTTATGAACAAACTGTTCAATTGGGCCGGTTTGTCATGGAGCCAAACCAGCAAGACCAGATTATACCGCCGCCGCAGCAGCACACTTCACGTCCCAAGCGGAGAGAAGATGGATGGTTAGAGATTGAGTTGGGTCAATTTTTCAATGGGGGAGGAGAAGATGACGAACTGCAGATTAAACTTATGGAGGTAGAAGTTCTTAACGAGAAGACTGGCCTCGTTGTTGAAGGGATTGAGATCAGGCCAACAAAGGGTTAGTAAAATTTGTGCTTTTATTAGCACTAAGTGACATTGATGATACACTAAATTGCAATTCTATTAAACTTGATATTAGTCCCAAGCCAATCGGATGAGTATAAAATTTATAGTGGAATTACTATCTAGACCTCAAATCTGTTGCGGCAGATTTGAGGGTACTAGCTTGTATGATTTTTTTTAAATTGTAGCTTTAGAATCTGGCTTTCAGAATTTTGTGGCATGTGTTAGACATATAGGGTAATATCCTCGTAAATAGGCATGACATGTTGATGTGTTTTGGTGACTCAATTGAAGTTTGGAAGTAAGTTACACATTGTTGGATAAAGCAGTAAGAATGCATTGTACCACCTAACTTTGGGGATTTATTTCTCAAGTTAGGGTGAATGGATTGAGTTATAAATTTGTGGGAGCTCTATTTAGTATGTATAGAGTATGGATGAAGGTTCATGTACCTTAGTTCTACTGTTTAGTACACAAAGGAAAAATTATAAGCCCTGCAACTATAGTTTTTTATGATTAGTGCTCAGTTTTGCGTGTTTGGATGTTTTAAACTGGTAATTGCATGTTTGAGTGTTGGGTTGCATTTGGGATGGTTGTAGGAATTCACAGGGGCCTAGTTAGGGTGAAAAATTAATAGATATAGGAACTTGAGGGTGTAAGTAACGAAATTATGGATTAGAACACTCCATGAGTTGAATAGTGTGCTTAATAATGAAAGTGGCTGTTTTTTATTTAGGGGCAGGACCTAGGAAGCACGGATGCGGCGCTAGAGGAGCCGCACCCGCGTCCGACGCGGCCCGACGCGGCGATGCGGCAGGGACGCCGCTGACCGCGCGTTGGGCCGCATCCTGCCACGTGTTCTTTTTTTTTTTTTTTTCACGACTCGCGCCGACTCGCGCCGACAAGGCTCAGACTCAGGTAGATTCGCGCCGACTCGGGCCGTATCGGACATATCAAGCGAAACCGCCGAAACACACCGTGCCGGCGCCGAACAAGAAAATGAAAACAAACAAAAAAATGGATAAAAACTTGTGACTGACTGTCTCTTGAGCCAGCGAAGATGGAGAGGAAAGAGGTTAGATTGTAATACCGGTGGCCTTAACCCCTTGCTTCTTCTTTGCTTCTTCGTTTTCTTCTTCCTTTTTTTTCGCCAAAGCCCCTGCCTCTGTAACTCTGTTCTGTTTCTTTTTTTGAAAAGTTTTGTTTTTTCTTTTGTTTTTTTACCGTAAAACGATAGGACTTTGTTATCTTTATTTTGTTTTTTTTTTGTGCCTCTCTGACCAAACACGTGAGCCAGCCACAACTTTCCTTTTTTTTTTTTTTTTTGGGTAATGGGAAGAAGCTACTCCTATTTTAATATCTGCCACCTGTATCATTTAATTTGTTTTTGGGTTGGCCAAATACATGAGCCACTAAGCCACATTTATTTATTTATTTATGGGATGTTCCATCTATTTTGATACATCTGTCTATAATTCAAGTGTCAAAAATTTTAGTGTACTTATTATTATCTATCTATTTATTTTATTACTATTATTATTATATCAGTATTCTATTATTATTATTATATAAAAAAGTATGCTTAGTAATATATTAAAAATATAAATAAAAATATTTTTAATAATTTTTTAATTGCTGAGTCCCACCGCACCCGCACCCACCTTTTTCAAAAATTACCGAGTCCCGCACCCGCACTCGCACCCGAGTCCCGAAACGCACCCGTGCTTCATAGGGCAGGACAAGACCAGTAGGGGACTCCACTACAAGCAAAAGCATTTGCGTTGAGGTAAGGGATTGTGATATGAGGGTCTAGCAGCCCATATTTTTGTAAACATGTGTTTTAAAACAAAGCTTTTTGATAAACATGATTATGCTTATGTTTCATTGAAATTAAGTGTGTTTTTTCGTCAAACTATACATATGTTTTATAGTGAGATAATGAGTAAATCATGTGGATATGCAAGATGTTTATAACCTCTGTTTGTGACTAAAGATCAAGGAAATTATTATTATGGAAACAAATTTGTTTTAAGAAAAGAATGTTTTTAGAAAGAAAATGAATTTCAAACAAAATGATATACTATTGTGGATCAAGTCAGTGTAACATTGTACTCGGCATAGGCCGAGGAGTACCTGACAGAGTCAGATGAACTGTACCTTGATGTTTGTACTTGGGGGACGCATAACCAGATAATGGCTGGCCTTAATGGCCGGGTAGTTAAGTTTATGAAAATGATTTAAATGATTACGATCCTGTATATCTTTAATATATTTGACACTATGATAATTTTAGCTTTAGATTCATGAGTTTCACAATTTATGTGCGGTTATGATCTGCATAGGCATTTTCAGTATGGAAGTTATGATTTTCATGAATGGTGTATATGGAACCCCGGTTATATGTTGAATTGATGATGCTTTCCAAGCTAATGATCACAATTCATGTTTTACAGGAAATGTTTTCAAAATATGTTACCTTATGTTATAAGCATGTGATGTTAGGATTGAATTCAATGGTTTTGTTGTATAGCTGGATTCGAGATCAGCTAGGCCTCCAAGAATTGAGGAAAGGAAAACAGAGAGAGAGAAAAGGAAAAGATTGAATTGAGAATACGCTTGCTTGATTGATTACTCTACAACAGATTGGTCCCTTATACCTCACCTTACAGCTGTCAATGACCCACCATTCTCTAACTGTCTTGCACTGTCACTAACTAACCCGTATAGCCATGCCTCAATTGACTCTATACCCTACAATTCTGATATACAAGTCTCATATAGGCACTTCGGCACTTATACTACTAATACACTATCACAGCACTTAGGCACTTATACTACTAATACAACCATACCACATACCAACATACAGAACTATACAACATACAAAACTATGCCTAGCATGTGATCTATGTTGATGTTTCCAGAATGAGATTGATATATGCTTTACGTTTTCGAGAATGTTATACGTGTTTATGCATACTCTTGAAACTGTTTATAAGGAAGTCGTAACCACATGTTAACAATACTATTTTCTATATATCATGCAGGTTAGATTATGTTCATGTCACGCCTCCCTTACTGAGCAAGTGGTATGCTCACCCTTACATTTTCAGTGAGCAGGTATTTTCCTTTTGCAGCTCAAAGTCTCAGCAGTGGAGGAGTTTATGTAGGAGTCATGATGGAAATGTTATTGTATTTTAGGACACCGAGTACCTAGATAGTTATGATGTATGGTAGTGGGAGATGGAACAATTTTAACGATGGCTATGTAAAAATAAATTCTTTTGTGCTATGTATATTGAGGTTACCTAATCATTATGTTATTACATTTGATGGTACTCTAGATGCTCTGATTCGTCACTTCCTGTAGATGGGCAAATCGTTCATATCTTATAGATGATAAATAGAATCACTTGATAAGCATGAGTAAAAGACTAGTAACAGGAAAGAGCTCTACCTCTATTGTCGGATTCGTTAAATTACTCTTCTAGGAAAGAGCTCTACCTCTATCTCTCCGAAAACCCAATCTTGATCGACGACTCTAACAAAGGTATTTGCTATAACTATTTGATTGGCTTCAGTAAGTTATATATACTAGGGTCAATTCAATTTCAAACAGCTTTCCACTTTTAGAACTCTTAATTCTATTTCTGAATTCGTTGAATGAAAATAAGCATTAACGTGTGTGTGATATTTATAGACAGTTTGCCAGTTGCTACTCCTTGGGAACAGACACAACCAGCATATAATCATACATATTAACGCCAAGAGACAGACACGGAACTAGTAATGGGCCGAGGGGGCCAAGGCCCCCCACCCCGACCAGATTAAAAAAAAAAATAGTAATAGTATATACACATTTAATGAATAGTTTAACAATTAAGCCCAGAATAATTATTTTTGGTCCCCCTTCTCTCAATTAGTTATAAATTGGCCCATGAAAATGATAAAATCCAACTGGCCAACAACTATATTACAATATTTGTGTAACTGTGTTGGCTGTTTCTTACTCTTTCTTCTTAGATCCAAGCTATTTTTTTATGAGTGTTAAGATTGATTATTTGGATTTTTATGAATAAGATATGACTATTTTCGCTAAAAAGAAAAAGAAAAAAAATGTGCAAAGCAAATAGAAGAATGATAGATGAATACAAATTACAAACCAAGTTAATGTACTTGTAGTGAGTGAGAGTGGGGTGCATGGTTGGCCATTAGTCAGTGTGTGGGGTGGAATGGCAGGTGTGTTTGGCTATTAATTTTTAACTTAAAATATTATTATTATTATTATTATTATTTTAAACTTACCACTTACTAGTTGTTGTTGGTTGTTTATTAGTAAATTAGTTTAATTTTATGTGGGGTATTATGGAATTGAATAGTTGTGTTAATAAATTGGTGCTAATGTGTAGTGTATAGTCATTAGTATTACAAATTTTAATACATAAATTTTATAAATTCATGTATTATTAATTAAAAGAAAATTAGGATTGAAAGGGAGATTGTTGCAAAGTTTAGTACAAAATCAACTATAGATGATTTTTGTTATTTAAAAGAATATTGCATTCTATTTGTAAATGATTAAGTCAAAATGTATTAATAAACGGTTATTTTCTTTCTTTTCTCTTTTGTTGATATTTTCTTAACATTAAATATATGCTAATTTTTATTTTAAAGAATTTTTTTATTGAGCCCCCAACCCCCCCCCCAAAAAAAAAAAAAAAAAAAAGATCCTGGTTTGGTCCCTACCAAGAGTTAACCTTATACCAATGCTATAACAATTAAAACGGTTAAGTTATGATTTTTCATAACATTATTGTTGATAGTATTCCATGACAAAATTTGTTGTAAATCTATGAATTTATTTCATTGTATTTTGTGAGATTTAATTATAATGGGTTTAGTCTTAAGTTGGTGAATATTATTCAAGATAGTGAATTCGCGACTAGCTTTCGCGAGTAACTCGCGACTTGGCCAAATCGCGAAGTGACCCACAAAATGCTTTGAGAGTTAGATTTTTTGTGTGACTCTTCATATCCTTCACCCACACTATAAATACCCTCATTACCCATAAAATTGTAAAGAGGCTATCGGATAGAAAAAGTGGAGAGATTAAGGTTTTCAGTACACCAACCTTCTAGAGAGAACTACTCATCTTCAAGAAAGAAATTTTGAGAGAAATTCTTGTAGTCTCTTCTCCTTCTCTCTTCCATTGTCATAACTTGAGAGAATATTTTTACCCAAACACAACTCACACACAATCTAAGTGTTGAGGGGGGGTTTTGGAGCTTGAAAAGTATTGGGTCTTTGCCAAATTAAGCCAATAAGGCTTGGCGGTACAATCGAGTGGTATTGTGGGATTTGGAAAGCTAGTGAAGACAAGACTCCGAGAAGTCCATCGAAAGCTAGAGCTTGGAAGGCTCAAGTATTTTGGTAAATTAGGCTTGGGGGTTCTCTTTGGTTATCTTTGTACTCCAACTTATTCATTAGTGGATCTGTTAGGTTCTAAATATTTAGGATTAAATGATTAGGTTCTAATTTTATGTATGGCAAGAAACCGAGTATAATAACATGTTTAGTATAAGATATTTATGTCTTAGAATAGGTTTAGACATTACTCAAGTTTATTCAAGTTAAGATTTATGAACATTCAAGCTGCAAAACGAAGAATTCAAAAACTGCAAGACTTGACCGGTTTTTTATTTTAGGGACTAAAAGCAGTAAAAATAAAATCTAAAGACCAAAGTGGGAATCACTTGAAAATTTAGGGAAGAAAATGTGGTTTTTGCCACTCCGTTTATCACGTAGGATATTTCCATTAAGTGAGTAACGGTAGAGATCAAAATAGAACCGTTTTTTATTTTAGGGACTAAAAGCGATAAAAATAAAATCCATGAATTAAAGTGAGAATCGCCTGAAAATGTAAAGACGAAAATGTAGTTTTTGCCTTATATTTTTTTCGTGATAATAGTTGCAACTTCATAGACGTAAACATATTGACGAACCGCATAAATCTTCATGTCATATGATTGTTTCTTTGTACAATTTTTTTCTTCTCCTCTATTTTCACGTATCATTGATTCTATGCATTTGTTTAAATTACTAACATTAAAGACGTTTCCAGGAGAACCAAGGGAAGGTGAACAAGTGGAGAGCTACTTCAAAGAAAATGACCAAAATATCCGGAGAGCATTTAGAGAAAAGGTAACAGTTCTGATCTTTTAATGAGAATCTCTTTTTGCTTGTTCTGGCCGCAATTAATTTTTCTTTTCAGTTTTGATTGTACGTAATAACAATTAAAATATATACTGTTTGTACAAATCATTGTCATTATGTGTTAAATTATTTTACCCATAATAAATTTGTGCAATCGAGGAGAGAGACAGAGAGGAATAATGTTTGTGACAGGAGTGGAGCCACCATATGGGGTTCACCCCATCCAAATTTGTTTTCTTAATAAAATTATTAAAACTGTTATATTATTAGCTCTTTTTTTTTATTTTTTATTTATTTATTTTTTTTATGATTGTTTCAACTTATGGTGTTTATTTGATGTGGACTTTTTATCATCAGACTAAAATACTAATTATTTTTTTGGTATAAGTAAGGATTAAGCTACAAATCTCGTAAATTTTTACGAGCTTCTTTCAAAAGAAGAAATGCATTAAATATTTTTAAAATTTTTCTAAAATTCTAGATGTTCCATATTTTAAGAATGCAAATGTGATGTCATAAATAAGAATAAGAATATAAGTATATCGTAGATACAATATAAATGTATGAAGTCTTCCAACCTTTGTTGACTTTTTTTATCTCATCTTTTGTATTTAGTTTTCTACGTATGACTTCCATCTTTTGCCCATTTAGTCTTTCAATCTTTTCTAGCATTTCTTTTACTATGTCTTTCCTTATCATACCTTTTTCTTTGTTTTCATTTATTATATCTATAGCACTTCTTTCTTTTATGAGATTCTTTCCTTTATCTTCTATATGTGTTGCACTTTTTTTACTTGGGTTAGTTTTCCCATCAGCTCTTCTGTTAGCTACTATCAATGTCTGTGAGTCTATTTCTTTATCTTTAAATGCTATAGGTATAGCTCTGTCAGTTGCTTTTGAATTTTCTAAAAAGCTATCTTTCCTACTTTCTATCATATTTACTAATATGTCAGTACTTGCTGAATTAGGCTTTTAACTATTATGCCAATTATCTGCCATAATATTAGTTAAAGGTGATCTATGATGGGGTTCAAATTTTCTTTCTTTTTCTATTCTTGAATTTAAAGCTTTCATTCTTTCATAGAGGTCCAAAAAACTATCAGTTTTTCCTTCTACCACTTTGGTACATGTAGTCGATCTTTCAATAGTTTCTAAAGATTCTAATTTTTTATTAATTATGTTTAAAAAGCTGTTATTGTGTCTATTAGTCTGTCGGTTCATTTTATCTCCTGTTAATATACTCCAATTATTTGTATTATTATCATAATTATAATCATTAATTTTACTGTCAGAATCAGAATCTGTTTTATAATCCATATTATCATTTAACCAATTATTGTCTATATCTGTCATGCTATAACCTTCATCATAATCTATATCATCATAGTCCATGTTTGAAATTAGTGTGTGCCTAGCCTAATATGAATAATTTTCGAGCGAAATACATCCTCTTGCCAAAACAAATTTTATACTTAATGGAGGATGTGGCAATGATTTAAGCCGTTTACAATAATTTAAGAAAAGAATTTTGAGCTTTGAAAATTCAGAAATGCTATTGGGCAAGCATGTAAAATTATTTTTGCTCAAATTCAGATACTTTAGTGAAGGCAAGGGGCTATAATCAGGGAGTGCTCCATCCAACAAATTACAGTCACTTAGATCTAGAGATACCAAAGTGCTTAATCCTGAGAACGACTTTGGCAACGACAGGTTGACAAGCTCTGGTCCAAGATTTATAAGAGATTCCATGGTGTGCTTATCTGGAAGTTTCGTAAGAGGTACACAATATGCTAGATCGGGCAACTCAATCAAACTACAATCTGGAAGATACAGCGTCTGAAGATTTGGAAGGAATCCACTGCAGTTTTCCAAGTTCTGTGATAATTTTATCAAGGATGCTTATGCCATTCCAACAAACGTAACTCATTAGGAAGATTACTGATACAAGCATTCGAATCTCCTTTTTCATTTGAAGTCAAGTTTAGCACCATGCGTTCTATTTTTTTTGTTCCCTGGTAATTAAGAATAATTAAATTAGTACAAGTAAAGATATAGCAAAATTTACATGAACTATAGAATTATTTACTTCTCTAAATCTATGTCGATATAATAATTTACTTACTGGTTTGTTCATTAATACTTTAAGGGCATCATCACGAAACCATAACCTACTCTGTCTTCTAGGTCCCTTTGATTCCTCACTGATAATTTCCCAAGCCATTTGTTGTAGTAAATCATGAGGACTGTAGATGAAGAAAGAAAAAAAGAAAAAGAAAAAAATTAAATGTCAATTAGTAACAATTAATTAAAAAACAAAGAGATGATCATACGGCGGACATGTTGAACATGGAATTGCTACAATAAAAATCCGTCTTTAGGAAAATAGGTGATCATTAGCTGTTGTGTTATCTATTTTTCTTCAAAAGTAGTTGTTTGTGGTCGTTTTGGTGATTATGCTGGTATTACTAATTAAATTCTCTTACACAATTTCATTTTTTGATTACTAATATTCTATTTACACAGATCACAGTTTTAGCTAGTGTTCTTGGCCATATATACATTCATTTACTTGGATGCTTTTTCTTGACAATTCTACAATTAGCAATGCATTATTCTCACTGCAAAACTCAGAAGCATGGTATCTGCGTTCAATTGTTGAACTTTGACGATTTTCCCCTTAGGATTTTTTTTTTTTTTTGGAATGTTCCCTTTAGGAATTTTGATATAGTTTATATGTAGCAAGTAGTCAAATTTTCATGACTTCTCTTTTCCTTGGCTCCGCCCCTATTTAAGGGGTATTTTGGTTATTTTGGAAAATTGACTGTATTTGAGTCAATTTTTGCTTTAGGCTATTTTAGTCATTTTGAAGCTTTTAAGGGTATTTAGGTCATTTTTATGGTTTTATAATGTTCTATTCATTTTGTAGTGTCACCAAGGATTTCTAAAATTTGGTTAAATGTTATTTCAATTTCAAAGGCTTAAAGTCCTTGGTAGATTTCATGATCTTTTGAACTATCCAAATCTAAAAGCTCAAATCCTATTATCCAAACACATTCAAATTTTAATAAATCCCAAATTATAATTAAATAATTAGCAAAGCACAGCAGTAATATAGAAGCATAAACAATGATAAAATAGATGATAAAGAAGAAAACAGCAAAATAGATATATTCAAAATAAGTTAAAACAGAGTATGGAATATGAAAACTGAAACTGATAAAATCTTGCTTGAATAAAACTTCTGTCTTTGATTAAAACTGTCTTTGATACAAGTTTTGAAAATAAAGTACTGTCTGAAGAGTTACAAGATTACAAAGGAAAACTGTCTTTGAAACTGAAAGGTTACAAGCTTTGTCTGAGGGAAGAGTTACAAGATTACAAAAGAGAAAAGGATTACAAAAGTCTTTCTAAGGGAGAGGCTATCTTAGAGCTACTTTAAACTTGGAATTTGAACCTTAAAATTGGACCTAGAATTTGAACCTAAAACTTGGACCTATCTTCTGTCTTCGGAGTCTGTCTTTTTATAGATGAAATGAACCATGGTAAGTCTTCAAAAGTAACTTAAGTTAAATAAAGTGAACTCTAGTTAATCTGTCGGTAAACCATAAAAGTAACTTGAGTTAAATAAAGTGAACTCAAGTTAATCTGTCGGTAGGATCTTGTAGAATCTTGAACAGTAAAAGTTTTACTATTTATGAACAGTAGTCTGTCTAGGAATTTGTCAATTCGCATGCTTGTGAATAGTGATCTTTCAAAAGGGACTTTTAGTTTATCTGTGGAAATCATCTATCGAGGTAAATAATATTTTATCAAAATATCTGTCTGGATCTTTCTTGTCATTTTGTCATTTTGCCTTATTTGTCACATATCATAGGGGTCTTGAGAATCTTGGAATGCTTCTGGATGAGTCCTGTAGTTTGGGGAGGAGGATTCCATTACTGTGTCATCTTCATCATCTGAGATTTGTGATGCAGCTTCAAGCAATTTCTTTTTGAGCTGTCTTCTGTCGGAGACGGAGGCAAGTTGTCACTGAACCTGACTCTTTTCTAAAAGGAAATTAGGACTTTCTGTCTGGGAGGAAGAGGCCTTTTTCTGTAATTCCTGGCAAATATGATCAAAATTAAACTTATTCCACCATTTTAATTTAAACTTTCTAGTAAGCATTGGAAAAGGATATTGGGGATGCTTTTCTATCTTGTATTCCCATCTAATGATCCATGGGAGATCAGGAAACCTATAAAAGAACTGCAAAAGATGTGGGAAATCCTTAAGATGCGGTATGTCTGGTTCTTTCTTGAAAGTATCATAAGCCTTTAGGAGATCAGGAGGGAGAATCATAGCTTCAGGACCATAGGAATTCCACCAGTCAATGAACCATCTTGGAATCATCATGTCTTTCTTTCTGTACTTATCAAACTGGAAAAACCACGTATGCTTGTAAATATTATTTTGGAATAGAAGGAACCTATCCCAAGCTTCCATATAGTCATAATAATTATAAAACGACGGTTCAAAAAGTATGGAAAAGTTTCTAGTGACCCAGGGTTGGGCTTTCCACTGGGAAGGGGTGAGAATCTGTTTTATGACCACTTTAGAGTAGCCAAATCTATTTGGTTCTTGGGAACAAGGCATATGTGTTACCAATATTAAGTCTGTATCTACTAAAATAAGGTCGTAAAATGTCTGGGTCTTTAATGTTTCTGTCTTAGGGTGTTCCCATCCTGGGGGTATAAGCTGTCTGACTAAGGAGAGGGTGTCTTTTATGTGCTAGTATTCTAGTTCAATCCATAAAATAAAATTCCAGGAATCCTTTGGGAGTTCAATATTGTGATCTACTTTTGGGGTTTGGGCTTCCTGTGAGGTAGAGGCTTTATAGTTGGAGGGACAGGTTAAAGGGGGAAAAGAGGATGCGACTATGTTAAATGGTTTCTTTAAAGGAGGGGTTGAGGAGGTTGAAGGCAAGGCATAAGACTATTTAGTTGTTGGAGTGGGGCTTAGGGAGAGAGGTTGGAAGGGGTTTGGGCTACAAGGTATTGGGGGTCTTTCATGGGGTCTATTTGAAGAAAAAGTAGGTAAGGTGAAAGAGGGACAAGGGAGAAGTCTACTAGGGGGAGGAATCGGAGGAGCAGCATAAGACTGTCTGGTTCTGGGTTTAGGGGATTTGCTCTTATCTGTAGGGGAACTCATCTTCCCTGTAGAAATTCACAGGTTAAGAAATCAGGAATGGAATTAGTTTCTCCTTTAATATATTCAATATCAAAATAAAAGACACTTAAAATAGCCTGCCATCTAGCAAAACTTTGTTTGGAAACAAGATTTTGAACATCTTTTTGAAGATTTTGAACATCTTTTTGCAAAACTTCTTTAGCACTTTTACAACCAACACGGATTAAAAACTTTTGATTAAAAAGATCATTTTAAAATTTTGAAACACATAATATAATAGATAAAATTTCTTTTTTAATAGTGCTGTAATTCTCCTGAGTAGCCGAGCAGGAGCCAGAATGGAATCTAACAATTTGTTCTTTGGCATCATCTTTTGCTGTCTGTTTTAGAATTCCACCATAGCCTATATCAGAAGCATCTATCTCAACAATTTTGAAAGCATGGGGTGATGGAATAACAATGCAAGGGAGTTGTTTAACATATTTTTTAATCTGTCGAACTATCATAGTATGTTTATCTGTCCATGCAGGAGGATTCTTTTCTAACCGTTTATATAAGGGTCTACATATCTTTCTTAGTCCTTGAAAATAGTCTGACACATAATTTAAGCTACCAAGAAATCTTTATAACTGATTTTTATCTTTTATTTCGTCTGGAAATTTATCTACAAATTGAATGGCTCTGTCAATGGGGCTTAAGGTTCCCTTATAGATATTATGTCCTAAAAATCGGATTCTATCTTGGAATAAATTTATCATAGAGGCTGAGACAACTAATCCATTGTGTTTAATTACTTTGACAAATATATCTAAATGTTTCCAATGGTCATCAATTGATTTAGAGAAAATTAAAACATCATCTATATAGACAATTGAAAATTCTATAAAAGGTGTAAATATGTCATTCATTATGTTTTGAAACTCACTGGGTGCATTTTTTAATCCAAAGGGCATAACATTCCATTCAGAATGACCAAAAGGAACTGTAAAAGTAGTTTTGTATTTGTCTTTCTCATCAATTTGTATTTGCCAGAATCCACTTTTCATATCAAATTTAGAAAATATGGTTGCTTCATGAAGTCTGTCAAGTAGGTCTTTTTTATTGGGGATGGGGTATCTTATCCATTGTAATGCTGTATTTAAGGGTTTATAATTTATAACTAATCTTGGAACTCCTCGCTCCAATTCTGCCTGTTTATTGACATAAAAAGCAGCACAGCTCCAAGGAGACTTGCTTTTTCCTTTTCTGAAAGAAGAAGGCTTTTGGGGAACTAAGGGAGCCAAAGGTTCTCCTATAGTGTATGGGTTAATGGCCTTAGGAGGAGGGGCTACTAAGGCTGAACGACCTCCAGTTTGAGGAAATGAATGTTAGCAGCCAATTCTCAGTCTCTTCAGGTAAACTCTATGAATGGAACATAGATGGTTTGTCTGAACAGGAAATCATGAATAAACTCCAACATATGACCATGGTAGCCAACAACTACATCAGTGAAGGACATCCCCATACTGAGGTCATAGAACTCATGTCTTTATTTAATAAGTGAATTTATTCGGAATTAGTCCTATTATTTCTTCCTTCAAGGAGAGTTTTCTATGCCAATCACTGTGTTATTTCTATTTTCTTTATTTTTTTTCTTTGCTAATTATTTAATTATAATTTGGGATTTATTAAAATTTGAATGTGTTTGGATAATAGGATTTGAGCTTTTAGATTTGGATAGTTCAAAAGATCGTGAAATCTACCAAGGACTTTAAGCCTTTGAAATTGAAATAACATTTAACCAAATTTTAGAAATCCTTAGTCACACTACAAAATGAATAGAACACTATAAAACCATAAAAATGACCAAAATACCCTTAAAAGCTCCAAAATGACTAAAATAGCCTAAACCAAAAATTGACTCAAATACAGTCAATTTTTCAAAATAACCAAAACACCCCTTAAACAGGGGCGGAGCCAAGGAAAAGAGAAGTCATGAAAATTTGACTACTTGCTACATATAAATTATATCAAAAATCCTAAAGGGAACATTTCTGACAGTGAAATTGATGATTATAATTATGATAATAATACAAATAATTGGAGTATATTAACAGGAGATAAAATCAATCGACAAACTAATAGACACAATAACAGCTTTTTAAACATAATTAATAAAAAATTAGAATCTTTAAAAACTATTGAAAGATCCACTAAGGCTGAACTGTAGCTAGGTTAACCACGAGATGGTTTCTGGTAATTTGGTCTTGGGATGGTGGAGACTACATATCTGTTGGCTAGGGATGAGGCAGAAAGGGGGACTAATTGGTGACCAGGAGGGTTCTTTGCCTGACTGGTACTACTGGTGGTTTGCTGTTTAGGAAGGTTTGGGGGTTGGGGTTGTACGGGCCTTTTCCCGGACATCTTAGGTTGGACTCTGCAAAAATTCACGGGTTAGGAAGTCAGGGATACTGTTTTGAGTTCCTTCTATGAATTCAATGTCAAAGTCAAAAACTAAAAGGATGGCTTGCCATCGCGCAAAAATCTGTTTTGATGCAATGTTGTGAACATCTTTTTCTAAGACATGTTTTGCAGATTTACAATCAATCCTTACTAATTACTAGTCAACTCTTTGGCAAAGAGGATATCCATTCAATGGATAAAATGACTATCATGGGCACTGATTATGCAAAGTTTAGCCTTAAGGCTCAAACTTTCTTAAGAAGTGTTATTGCCAACTTGCCCACAGAAATACAAACCAACATTTTTGGTTGCAAGGCAATGTTCGAATCATTTGACCGATGGTTTGAATATTTCAAAATATTGGTCACCACCCACTTCCCCGTTTTTGGCGAAATAGACAGTGATGTCAATACTGCTGTTGACCATGCTCTGGCACAGTCTATATGGGAACAATATTTTGGAAGCAGTCACAGAGTTTTTCAAAAATGGCACCCTTTCCCTGGCCTCATAGTTAATTATGAAGATGGAACGGATGAAGAAGATAGAAATCCAAGTTGGCTTTCACAGATGTTTGAGTATGGTTTCATTAGGTTAATCAAACTAACTCACCATGGTCAAATTAGCCAGTTTCCACAAACCATACAACAAGTTGTCACAAAGATCAGAAGTCCATTTGTGTCCATTAGGTGTTGGAGCACTCTCCCACAATGGGATGGTAACAACTAGATGACTGTCATACCTTCCAGACACCTTGTACTCATTAATGGTTACACCTACCAAGGTTCGTGGTTTGAAGGAAACTCTTATCTATCCTACAGAGAACCTCATGACCCTGCAGAATGTTGGAGAAACTACTTCAACAATGAAATCCTCACCATTGCTGAAGAATTATGGTAAAATTATCACTTTATTGGTAGCACTGGAAGAATTTCAGTTTTCACCACCAGGCCATATTCCTCAGCAGCTATGGACCTCCAATGGGTTAACTACAATAATGATCCTAGGAGATTCATCACTAGGGAACCTGAATATGAAGCTCTGAATTGGTGTGGTGTCTATAACCAGTTCGCCACTTTTCATGAGCATGACTACCATCATAGTCCTCCTTCAGATTACTATGGTACTGACTAGTATCCATCCAACAGCAAGGATTGCAAGCCCAAAGGATGTTCCAACTAAGGGTTTCACTCCTCTAGATCAAAAAGCCATTGCTTACAAAACAAGATCATAGTCCAACCTGTCTAGATCGTCGAGAAATCTAGCAAGGAATTAATAGATCTTGCCCAGCAGTTACAAATTCAAGCAGAGAAGCTAGAGTCAGTAGAAAGAGTTTCTCTTGCCTCTTCAGAAGTCTCAGTCAACAGATATCCATTTGACCCATTCCAGGATTCACAAGATCCCTATAATGGCTACAATTTGGATGAAGATTAGATTCTCCAAATAGCACTAGTCACTATTTGTCAACAGATATCCATTTGACCCATTCCAGGATTCACAAGATCCCTATAATGGCTACAATTTGGATGAAGATTAGATTCTCCAAATAGCACTAGTCACTATTTGGAACAGTATTTAGACCCGACTACTATTCAAGATTCCTTTCATGAACAGTACCCGGACAATTCACTATTCCTCCAACAGTAGGGATGAATAGTGAATCAGAAAAGCAAGGGGACAAAGCACTATTCATGTATAGTGATCGTTACTGAAAGCTCGAAAATGTGTTGAAAACACACGAGCGGTTTAGACCCCCAAATTAAAATTACGGCTTGGTTGATTTTACACTAACTTAATGATAAGTGCGGAATAGTGTAAACACAAGCGTATGAGCACAACAACTACTCTAATCCATATTTAAAGCAACACAGCAGTAAAAATGAAATGAACAAGAGTAGAGAAGAAGGGTGCAAACACAGAAAACACCGAGACGTGTTCTCGAAGAGGAAACCGAAGAACTCGGCGAAAAACCTCTCCGCCGCCCTCCAAGTGGAAATCGATCCACTAGACAATCAGTTGGGATACATGGGTTAGGAAAAGACCCTCCAAGCCTAGTCTACCCGCTGTGCCTAAGCCCTCCAAGCTCCTACTCCAACAAGGCTTCTCGGAACCGTGTCTTGTCTAGCTCTCCGGATCTCGCAACAAGCTCCATGTTGCATTTGCCATCCTTGGCTTCTTCCAATGCTTCCCAATAGCTCCAAAACACTCTCTACACTCTGAATGTGTGTGGGTTGTGTTTGGGTATAAATCTCCTCTCAAGGTATGATAATAGGAGAGGGATGAAGAAGAGGCTATACTGATTTCTCACTAAGGAGGAGTAGCTCTCTCTCAAAAGATGGGTGGGTGAGTTGTAGAAAACCTATCTAGGGTTTTTCTCTCTGAATAGCCACACCAACATATGTGGGAAATAAGGGTATATATATAGAGTGGGTGAAGGGTAAGAAGGTCACTCATAAAAATCCTCCAGGCAGAAAGTTTCGCGACTGTCTCGCGGGAAGGCCTTACCAGCGAGACACTCGCGAAAATGACAGCCTGGCATGACTCTTCAGCTTCCAACACGTGCAGGGCACATGCACCATTTCGCGGGATGCTTAGTAGCGAGATACCCGCGAAAACCCTTCAGTCTTCAATTTCTTGAGTCTTCACACTCTCTCTCTCTCACACACAACCCTTACAATAAATCCCACAACAGATACAGGGTTTTAAATGATTGAACATAATTACAATCAAATTTGGCACGGAATAAAAGCCAACAAAAACACAGTTGTAAATTACAACTTTACAATCTCCCCCTTTGGCTATTCCGTGACAAAACCCTAAAACAGACTCTAGACTTAAACGTGAGTTTGGGAACAAAGGCAAAACTCACTCACACCTAATTCTAGATTCTGAAGTGCTCTTGAAACATATGAACAAGTAACTCCTGAAACACAACAACACAATAACATCATTGTATGCAGAAAAACTTGAAAAGCATATGGAGCAATAATAGCAAGATCAAGCTAAATGAAATAGAAACACTAAATCATGGCAAGATCAAACAAGTAATCACTATACAGAAGCAATTACTATGCTCATTCACACAGGGAATGAACATCCGGATTTGCAAGATGATAAGCTCATTTGAAGAGAGTCACTTGCAACTCCAACACTCAACCAATGCGAAATACACGAAGTATTTGCATCTAGGAACAATCCTACAAGGGCACAAGAGTGTTCATCACTCAACCAATGCATAGAACGTGTATGCATCTAGGAACAATCCTACATGGGCACAAGAGTGTTCATCACTCAACCAATGCATAGAACGTGTATGCATCTAGGAACAATCCTACATGGGCACAAGAGTGATGTACTTGAAGTAGAATGCATGACATTGAACAACAAGCAAACATGCATGAAGGTTGCATAGGCAAGGTATTGCAAATGCATGGCACAAACCACAAAGACCTACAAACAATGCATGAAACAAACCCTTAAAGCTTACAAAAGCAACATGGGTACAAAATATAAAGTACTTCCCTATCATATCACTCCCCCTATCATGAATCATAGGAGTTGTGATGAACTTGGAACATATATACCTGAAACCTGAAACACTTACACAAAACACATTAGACCCTCAAGGTAAAGCAAGTAATAAACGGACAAGTATAATGTAACAAGTAAATTGCGATCAAGTAATCAAGATGTGAAACATGTGAGCAACTTGATCAAACACCAAAACAGTCATATGGAAATGACTACAATGATCATAAAGCAAAGAAAGTGATCATCCGAACATGCAACCAATAAAACACAATAGCATAAGGATAAAAGCATGTCCAACACATAAACACGATGCAATGAGAGCAACAAAGCATATTAAAGCATCATAAAGTAACGAGAAAACAAGCATAAAGTAAATCAAGGTTTTCTCAAAAAGAATGTCTTCTCTCCCTTGGTATATGCATCTCCCCTATGGCTTTCTCCCCCTACGAATGTGCACAAAGTAGAATTTCTCCCCCTAAGAGTGTGCACATGAGTCATATAGAAATGACGATACTCTCCCCCTTTTTGTCACGAATAGACAATTAATCAAGAGGAAGGAGGGAAAGAAAAGAAGATATGAAGATGATGCATGAGGAGTGCAAAATGAATGAGAAAATGAAGCTCAAACATAATACAAACATTAAAAAAATGCTACAAAGCATAAAGAACATGACATGCTAAGGATGATGGAACATGATATGGACCTAGGCATGACATGGACACAAGAACATGTTATATGTGTTAAAATGTCTAAAAAGACTTAACTAGCATGAGTGAATGCAAAAACATGTCAAGTGTTAGAGTGTGTGCAGCAAATTGCATCTAGTGTGCATGTGTGATGCATGACTAATGCATTAATAAGGCACTCAAGGGGCAAAGTGTACAAAACACACCACCAATGATCAAAACATGATAAACATGAATAATCATGGTGATTCCCAAAGTTTGGAACTCATCGGAGTCCAAAACAGCGAGAAAATGCCATTTGGGCATTTTATCAAATACTTAGAGTGCACACACTACACATGTATGATAAACAATGCAAGAACATATGAAAATATTGCCTAAATACATGTTATTTTTGCCACAATGGGCCAACAACCAAACCAAATCATCATTTAAAACAAAGCTTAATCAAAAAGATTGACAAGAATTAAGTTTTCCAACTCCCATTTGAGAAAAACCCAACTATGAACATAAAATCCCTAAAAACGTAATCTAAGGCACAAAATCAATGAAAAGAGTTAAAGATTACCTTAGAGATATTTATAGAATGTAAAACACTTGAAATTAGTTGGGTTTAGATGTTGAAACCTTAAAACAGGGGTTCGGGAGAAGATGGGAGAAGTTTAAAACAAAAGACCCACGAAAAGCCCTTTAAAAAGCTGTTCTGGAAATTTTCGCGGGAAGCTGACTCGCTAAAGTACTCGCGAAATTTTCGCGAGTAAGGCTTACTCGCGAGATACTCGCGAAACACTCGCGAAACTCTCTGTCCAAAGCTGAAAAAGCTTTAAAATTAGGCCATTTAACTCCCAGTAGAGCCTATACATGAAATAGGTCACAAAAACACCCAGAAAACATGTTTTTCACACAAAAACACTTTAAAAACTTTGAAAGACATGGGAGATACAAATCACTTCCAAAATCAAACAAAAAGAACAAAAATCCTTTTTATTTGAACCGCATATGGTTAAGCACACACACATCACATTTGAGCATGTACAAACACACAAATGAAATAGGCATTCATTGAACATTAAACTTGTGTGTTGTGTGTGGGAATCAAGTGTGGAATAGTCCTCAGACCAAAGTGAAGCTTCAATGATCA
This sequence comes from Quercus gilva, assembly GCA_023621385.1. NCBI lineage: Eukaryota > Viridiplantae > Streptophyta > Magnoliopsida > Fagales > Fagaceae > Quercus > Quercus gilva. Next base: position 27,000,806 of record CM042476.1, read on the forward strand.
ATTCAAACGAGTCATACACAGCTGATACGAAATCAAGTGGACTATCTCCATTATAGACATGAGTATATATGACCTCCCACACATTGAGTACATAACTTAGAAGCTTTTCATTTGGCTTCTACATAAAGCATAACAATTGGTCCATTTTCTTTTGTATGGACAAAACATCTCATTTTGAGATAGGTGCTTGAAATTTATGATATTTCAACATTGTTGATTAGCCTTTGGCTTTTTGAGCACCATAAAATTTACATTAAAAGAGTCGCTTTCCCTTTTTCCTAGTCAAATACTAGTATGTGCGACAGGCTTTTGCAGCTCAATATCTCTTTTCATTTTGAGATTTACATTTAGTGAGCTCTTTTTGCAAAAACATAAAAATAAAGTGGGAAGAGATATAGACACAAGTCTATGCAAGTATCAAGACCAACAAGACTATTGACCAATCATTCATGACAAGCTTGAAGATCTATTTACAACAGTTACACATAGTTTTCAAGATTTCTTCCACATAGAAATAGGTGCATACATAACCAGCTAAGCTTGTAAATGCACTACGCCATTAGTACGAAGGTACTAGGCCAAACTCACATGAGATATGTGCTCAAACATATATGATCAAACTTTTTGAATTTTTCACTTTTTATGTGGTTTTGGATTTTTACACACACAAAACAAAGATATAAAAGTAAGATCAAAACAAAAGCAATGCATATAAATAAATGCACAAATGCACAAATGCATGAAGATGTGACATTTAATGCATGAAGGGTCCTACAAAGATCGAAAGAATTAGATCAAGGACCAAAAGAGCAAAATCTCAACCATAGGAACCCTTCCTCATCCAAACGGAATGATTGTTTGGAATGAGTGTCTCAAGAGAGGTGAGACGAGGGTTGGGAGAATGAGAACCGGAGATGCACATAGTCAAGGAGTTAAGAGCATTAAACACTTTCTTTAACAACATGCTATTTTCACTCAAATCCGGTTTATCATGCAAAGCACAACTTCCAAGAAGTTCAAGTTTCTCTTTTCTTTTAATTCTTTTAAGAGCATGAAACTTAGAGCAATGAGGTCTTAGATGACCAAAGGCACCACAATGGTGACAAACAATGTGTTTAGGTCCATTAGGTTTTTTGGGAATGGATCTAGCAACTTGAGTTTGTTCTCTCTTCAACTTAGAACATTGAGGCCTTATGTGACCAATCACACCGCAATGGTGGCAAGTTGGAACAAACTTAGATCCACTCAATTCCTTAGGATTGGACCTAAACAGAGGCTTTGACTTAATAGCCTTTCTCTCCACTTTTTGATTTCTTTTATGTGGAGGAATGTACACCGATTTGTCCTTTGGGTTAGAACACACACTAGGCACAATATCGGGTACCACAACATGATTGCAACATATATTTTCATCATTTTCAACAATAGGTTCAGCAATCAAACACTTGGCATGCATCTTAAGAGATTCATTTTCAGATTTAAGATCATCAACAAGTTTGTTAGACAAAACAAGTTTAGCATCCAAGTCCATATTCAAACATTCAAACTCTTTCAGCTTTTCAAGAGAAATTTCAGCAAGTTTTTTATATTTCTCAACCAATTTGTTGGATTCATTGAGCTTAGCAATCAAATCATCCTTTTCACAAAATAACTTGCTCAAATCCTTTTGAAATTTCTTAGCATTTTTCTTTAAGAGTTTGGTGTTAGGAATATCAACAACACCCAAAGATTCATGTAACATAGCATCACAATTATGAGGATTATCACTCATAGAGGCATTTTCACAAACACATGGCATGTTACATTTATCACCAACCAAATCATACAAAGAGGCATACATAGCACAATCCATGGCAAATAGACACAAGGGGTCAAGGATCACACTTAGGTATTTAAACCAAAACAAGTGTACCCGCTCTGATACCAATTGAAAGCTCGAAAATGTGTTGAAAACACACGAGCGGTTTAGACCCCCAAATTAAAATTACGGCTTGGTTGATTTTACACTAACTTAATGATAAGTGCGGAATAGTGTAAACACAAGCGTATGAGCACAACAACTACTCTAATCCATATTTAAAGCAACACAGCAGTAAAAATGAAATGAACAAGAGTAGAGAAGAAGGGTGCAAACACAGAAAACACCGAGACGTGTTCTCGAAGAGGAAACCGAAGAACTCGGCGAAAAACCTCTCCGCCGCCCTCCAAGCGGAAATCGATCCACTAGACAATCAGTTGGGATACATGGGTTAGCAAAAGACCCTCCAAGCCTAGTCTACCCGCTGTACCTAAGCCCTCCAAGCTCCTACTCCAACAAGGCTTCTCGGAACCGTATCTTGTCTAGCTCTCCGGATCTCGCAACAAGCTCCATGTTGCATTTGCCATCCTTGGCTTCTTCCAATGCTTCCCAATAGCTCCAAAACACTCTCTACACTCTGAATGTGTGTGGGTTGTGTTTGGGTATAAATCTCCTCTCAAGGTATGATAATAGGAGAGGGATGAAGAAGAGGCTATACTGATTTCTCACTAAGGAGGAGTAGCTCTCTCTCAAAAGATGGGTGGGTGAGTTGTAGAAAACCTATCTAGGGTTTTTCTCTCTGAATAGCCACACCAACATATGTGGGAAATAAGGGTATATATATAGAGTGGGTGAAGGGTAAGAAGGTCACTCATAAAAATCCTCCAGGCAGAAAGTTTCGCGACTGTCTCGCGGGAAGGCCTTACCAGCGAGACACTCGCGAAAATGACAGCCTGGCATGACTCTTCAGCTTCCAACACGTGCAGGGCACATGCACCATTTCGCGGGATGCTTAGTAGCGAGATACCCGCGAAAACCCTTCAGTCTTCAATTTCTTGAGTCTTCACACACTCTCTCTCTCACACACAACCCTTACAATAAATCCCACAACAGATACAGGGTTTTAAACGATTGAACATAATTACAATCAAATTTGGCACGGAATAAAAGCCAACAAAAACACAGTTGTAAATTACAACTTTACAGTTACTGTTCATTCTACAGTGCCCAACAGAAATCACGGATTTACTATTTGCTTTCAGCTGAAATGATTTTTCACCCAGGTTAAAGCAATTTACTTCTCCGGATTTTCAGTAGTCTTCAGTAGGATCCAATGCTCCCTTCCCCTATAAAAGGCGGCCTCTCCTCCAGTCTGAAGCAGGTCCATTTTTTAAAGAAAAATCACCTCCCTTCAGTGCAAGGTCCTATTTTTAGCTACCTCAGAAGTCTTTAGCTCAGTTCTAGCAAAACACTTCACAGCCCTCTTCCTTACAATCTTGTAATCAGATGGCTCTTACAGTTTGTATCCCTGTTTACAATTGTAACCACAACTGTAACCTGTACCCTTTACTTTCATGTAATCAGATGGCATCCCCCCATCACTTGTAACTTCCCCCCTTTTGGTATCAGAACCAAGTTTGGCCGATCGTAGTGTTGTAAGTTACATTTTATTTTTATTCAATCAAGTTGGCAGGTTCTACCGCCATAGTTATCCATTATTTTCCGCATTATTATCATTATTTTGAATCATATTCATGTTATCTCCTAACAGATTTATTTATTTTTTTTACATCTATTTTTTGATAACTCTTCCATTACCATATATTGCTTTCTACTTCTATTATCTCTTGTTTAGTACTATTCTTTTGTTGGAAGGCTGAGCCTCCTCCTATCTGTTTATCATTCTGTGATTATTTGTTCATGTTGATCAATTGTTTCCCAGTTATCTGTTTCTTCTTGTTCCTGTTTTTATCCGTCCAGTTTGTTGCAGATGTGTACTGTTGAGACACGTAAGACCAAGATCTGTGCCGTTGTCAACCCAGTAAGACCAGTAAGTCCCAGACTGAGTGTGTGTCCTGTACCAAACAATAAGTCCCGACGGTAGGGCGTGAGCGGAAGGGAGTTATCTCAGAGTAAGGATAGTGGTGTTAAGAGGTTGAGTTTGCACGAGATTAGGCGATAGTCTTGTTGTACCCCTGTTTCAGATCTAAGGATAGATCCAAAAGTTTAAGGTTAAAGATAATTAGGTTGTGATTGTTTAACTAAGCTTTTAATCCAGAACAATGAATAGGTTGTTTAGAAGTAACTCTTCCACCAGCATTAGATCTTCCAGTACATCCCTCCCAGAGATCCCTCAGAAGATGGAATTCTCAATTCAGAGTCTTATGAGTTATCTGATACAGATTTAAAACTAGGAGATTGGAACATCCCTAAGATTCCCACAAACTAGATCTATAGGACATCCTCACGGTTATCAAAAAAGGCTTTTAAGACAGATTACCATGTTAGAACCATAGAACAGGTTTATAGCATCAACAAGGAGTACGAAACGTGCTACTTGTTACCCTCGGTTGTCCTCCAAAGACACTTGAAAGAAAACCACAACTTTCTTCACATAGGTCTTGTCCAGGTCGGAGTTAAGCCCTTGTTTAGAGAAGGTTTAAATTGTTCAATTTTAATGGCCCTCGGAGACACTCGTCATATCAAGTTTAATAACAGTCTCCTAGGAACCATCCAAACCAACCTAAGTAGTGGACCAATTCATTTTGACTGTTTCCCTAATTTTTCAGTGGCCCTTAATTGCCCACATGTCATGAAAGCCCTCACTCTTAACATCAAGACCCATGGAACCCTTATGTTGCACGGTGTCCAACAAGTTGCCTTGATCTACAGAGTTTATTACAAGTGCATGAAGACAAACATGAATGTTCAAGCACTTGACAAGAGAAAGATGGGAGAAACCACTCTCATCCAAACCAAATATCTTAGATCCAAGATTTAGGTTCCCAAGACCCTGAAATGGACTGATGTCACTTTTCCTGACAATTGGACTCTAGAAAATGAAAATCATCATTTACAGATCCAACAACCATCTAGGAACCCATATCTAGATTTTGTTCAGCAACTAGCCGATGGAACGGTTAGATTAAGCTTTGACCAGTCTAGGCTTAGAACACCCCTAGGTTCACCCATAGGATATAGTGACTCAAGGTTTAGATCCCCAGTTGATCTACACCAACATATCCCGCAGTTCCCTATCCCTCTTAGAGATAAACCTGCATCCCAGTGTAGTTCATCCAGACCTCTAGTACCCTTTCCCAAATCTAGAAGAGATTTAGGACTAGAGCTCCAAGGTGTCCAGACAAGATCCCAGGTTAGCACACCCTGCTACACAGCCAAGCAAGATTCAGTTGTTGATGAGGAAGAAGACAACATTGAATGTGTGGAACCTCTCCATGACTACCACATAACTAAAGAAGATCTTAAGTTGTTACAGCAAGGTGGATTTATTTGGCCGTCCTATATTCCATGTGATTCATTTAAAGAGCCTTTGAATCAATGCAGCCGGATTGAGGCTTCTGTTACAATCAATTGCCCTGGCTTGGTGCAGAAGTGTGGTTTCCATCTTCTTTACAAACATGATGAGGTAGAGTTTATGGAAACAATAAGACAATGCATGGCCTTGTTCTCTAATGAACATGAGACAAGTCCCCAAATATCTAGTAGCTCCAATGAGGACCCTCAATCTGAACCTGTTGAACCAGCGGACTGGAAAGACAAGGGCAAGGGAGTTCTAGAGCAGATCGAAGACCCTGTCATCAAAGCTCAGAAGCTTATAGAATTCAAAAGAACCTTAGTTAAGGAAACCAGTAAACCCGAACCTAAGCTTCAAGAACCCAAAGTTGATTTGGAACAAATCTACAAAAGATTCACCAAATCCAAGAAGGAAGTAACAGTCAACGACCTTCAAAAGGAAATCGAGGAAACTGAGTCTGAGGTTAGAACCCTTAAGCAAGCGCTAACCATCCTTAGAGTTGATCACAATTTCCTTGATCAAAGAATAAAAAATTTGGAAATTACTTCTCATCAAGGCAATGAGGAAGGAACCTCATTTCAGAACCCTTCTAATGATGAAGAAAATGAAACAGTTAACCCCACTGCAGATATGGTTCAAAAACGAAGTTTATCAAAAAGAGGTTTGCATTTCTGCCTAAGGTTCTGATAGAAATCTGCTATGTAGTTGAGAGATCCTAAAAATCTTTGAAGCTGGGTTTTATCTAGGATTTCATCTGGAAACTTATCAGCAAACTGGATAGCTCTATCTATGGGTTTGATGACACCATGGTGGATATCAAAGCCTAAGAACCGAACTTTAGTTTGGAAAAGTTTGATTTTTGGGGCTGAAACAACAAGACCATTAGACTTAATGGTATTGTAGAATGCTTTCAGGTGTTTCCAATGTTGGATTAGGGATTCTAAAAAGATGGGTACATCATCAATGTACACAATGATATGACTGGAGAATGGATTAAAAATCTCATTCATGATGTTTTGGAATTCAGAAGGTGCATTTTTTAGACCAAAGGGCATTACATTCCATTCGTAATGGCCAAAGGGTGTGGTGAAGGCTGTCTTATACCTATCAGACTCTCTGATTTGTATCTACCAAAAACCACTCTTCATGTCAAACTTACTGAAAACCATGGCTTTGCTAAGCCGGTTAACTAGGTCCTTTTTGTTTGGAATTGGGTACCTTATCCATTCCAAGACTTTGTTAAGGGGCTTGTAATTGATAACTAATCTGGGAACACCTTTCTCGATCTCATCGTTTTTCTGAACATAAAAGGCTGAGCAGGACCAGGGGGACCTAGATTTCCTAATGATTCCTTTTCTAAGGAGATCCTCAATTTCAGCTTTATAGGTATCCATAAGTTCTTGATTCATTTGGATAGGTCGAGCTTTGGTTGGAATATCCTTTTCTTGAAAATCTTTGACATAAGGGAGAGCAACTTCATGCCTTTTCCTATGCCAAAAGGCTGTTGGTAGATCAGAACAGACTTCATGTCTAAGTTTTTCTTCAAACTTTCTGATTTCTTCGTGGATGGTTTTACAAGCTAGTTGTTCCTCAACTCTCTTGTATCTTAAATCATCCTGGAGGTAATTCAGATGGTGAGTTTTGCCTTGAATAAGGTTAAGGGTCTTGGAGACAGCAACTTCCTGGAGACTACTAATTTCTTTAGGCTCAGGGCTCCTAAGAAACTCAAACTTAACTGGTTGACCAAAAGGATGGGTAGTGATACCTTCACTATCCATGGTGAAAGGATACAACAGACACATAAAGGGATTTCCTAATATCACTCTATCTGTCATGTTTTTCACAAGGACAAATGTGGTTTTGAAACATGTGTTGTCTTGATACACATGAGCTTTTGAAATTTTGAATTCAATCTGCATTTTACCTCCACTTGCAGAAGTTAATCTTTCTCTGGTCTTTCTGAAGTACTTAGAGGGAATGATTCCTTCTTGAATGCAATTGAGATCAGCACCTAAATCCATTAAGGCTATGACCTCAAATTCAAAATCTTTGCTAATGACAATCCTGACTTTGGAGTGCCATTTTTGGAAGTTAATCCTATTGATGGTTACTAAGAACTTGTCATTGGATGGGGCAATGTCTTGTTCTTGAACCATATCTGCAGTGGGGTTAACTGTTTCATTTTCTTCATCATCAGAAGGGTTCTGAAATGAGGTTCCTTCCTCATTGCCTTGATGAGAAGTAATTTCCAAATTTTTTATTCTTTGATCAAGGAAGTTGTGATCAACTCTAAGGATGGTTAGCTCTTGCTTAAGGGTTCTAACCTCAGACTTAGTTTCCTTAATTTCCTTTTGAAGGTCTTTGACTGTTACTTCCTTCTTGGATTTGGTGAATCTTTTGTAGATTTGTTCCAAATCAACTTTGGGTTCCTGAAGCTTAGGTTCGGGTTTACTGGTTTCCTTAACTAAGGTTCTTTTGAATTCTGTAAGCTTCTGAGCTTTGATGACAGGGTCTTCGATCTGTTCTATGAGATCTAAGAGGAGCTCTTCTTGCTTAGAAAGAACATTGATAGTTTTGTTCCTGTAACAACTATCCATGCAAGGTATGGGTTCATCTGGGCCACTAGAGGTGCTAGAAGAAACTTTAGAGGGTTCAGAGGATGACTGGTAGATCTGACAAATCTCATTACTAAAGGACTCACTTTCTAAGTGGTCAAGTTCTAGGAGCTTAAAGATCTCATCTTTGCTGGTTTGGTCACTAACAAGGGTGTTGATAAGGGATTTGGCCTTAGCTTTACACTCTTTTCTGAAATGACATCTCTTTCCACAGTTGAAGTATTTTCCTGATGCTTTGGGTATGAACTTTCCTATGGATTTGGATTTACCTTTCTTGTAGAAGTCATCTTTGTTGTACTTCTGTCTTCTATAATACTTGGCTGAAGTTTTCTTCCTATGAAAATGCTCAGAGGATTCCTTGCCTCTCTATTTGGATTTTCTCTTGGGAAGGATGGACGGTAAGCCATACTATGTACAAAAGTTTCCTACTTCGTACTTGGCTTTTCCTTTGCTGGCTTTGCTCTGGATTTTGAGATCTCTGCACATCTTCATTCCTTCACTTCGAATGGTGCTAGAGATGTCTCCATAGGTTAGGTTATCATAATCTATGACACCTAAGGGGTTACACAGGGTTTTCTTAACCTTTTCTCCAAAAAGGGTAGGTAAACCATTAATGAACTTCTCCTTCCAAAATGGAGAGTTACAATCACTTCTGTGCATGACTCTGGTAGTAAACACATCTTCGTACCACCTAAAGTCACCAAGGGTTTTGCATCTAAGATTACTCAATTGATCGTAAATCCTAGATGTGATGTTGCTGGGTTTTCCTACGAAGTGTTTCATGATCGTATAGACCGGGGTGTTGACTCCGTTAGGGATACCTCTACCTAAGTTGGTGTCAAAGATAAGGAGTCCTTCCTCATCTTTTTGGACAGCATGCTTGATGTCTTCTTTAGATTCTTCTGTAAGGCAATTGTTCCACCACTGGAGGAGTTTACCTGTGAATCCTAAAGACATGAGTTCTATGACCTCAGTATGGGGATGTCCTTCACTGATGTAGTTGTTGGCTACCATGGTCATATGCTGGAGTTTATTCAGGATTTCCTGTTTAGACAAGCCATCTATGTTCCATTCATAGAGTTTACCTGAAGAGACTGAGAATTGGCTGCTAACATTCATTTCCTCAAACTAGAGGTCAGGGGGTGTAGTTCTGGGGTACCAATTCTTGGTTAGGCTAGTAGGGGTTACCTTTGGATTGGTAAGCCTTTTTACCTCTAAATTCCTAAACTGGTTTTCTAGGTGTTCTATCTCCTTTTCTTTGTCTAAGGAGGTTCTGCTAGAACTGCTAGAAGCTGTGTGGACGTCTAAAACAACTAATCTATTAGTTTCTAGACGGGGATCAACACTGGTTGAAGTGCTAACTGGGGAAGAGGCAACTGGTTCCTTCTTCACAAGTTCTTCAAGCTTTTGGTTGACTATTTCTAAGGTTGTTCTATCCTTAGTCTTCTGAGGTTAGAACCCTTAAGCAAGAGCTAACCATCCTTAGAGTTGATCACAATTTCCTTGATCAAAGAATAAAAAATTTGGCAATTACTTCTCATCAAGGCAATGAGGAAGGAACCTCATTTCAAAACCCTTCTGATGATGAAGAAAATGAAACAGTTAACCCCACTGCAGATCTGGTTCAAGAACAAGACCTTGCCCCATCCAATGACAAGTTCTTAGTAACCATCAGTAGGATTAACTTCCAGAAATCCAGTAATGTCCCTTTCTTTGAATACTTTGAGAACCACTTTGAGTGGCACAAGAAGTCTTGTGTTCTCACCAAAACCAATTGGACAAAACCCCCTAGAAGTCTTTTGTTCTCTCTCTCTCTCTCTCTCTCTTGATTTTTCATTCTTTCTTGCAACTTTACTTCAAGTTGATGGATTTTATTGTTTTTTAATATCTCTACTTTGGGTTGTTTTGGTGTTGTGTTTTTTGAGTTTCCCGTCACTAGTCCCATCTCTCCCTCATATAACGTTGATTTGATTTTTGTTTAAGTTAATCCTTAGTTTGGAAGTGAGAATTTGAGTTTATATCAAAACACAATCTACATGATTATATATTTCAATGTGTCTATCAATTTTTTGAGCAATATCAATTGTAATTATGTGTTAAGTTTTATTATCATGATAATCTCTTTAAGAGAATGAGAAATTTGAAAATTAAAAATGTTAGTTGTACCAAGAGAAATTAGGAAAATATAATGCATAATAACAATAGCTAGAAGAATATTGACTACTTTAAAAAATAATAATATTAATCAAAAATAACAAAATAATAAAACTATATTATTGTAAAAATAGAGAGATAGAGATTACTTTTAGAAATTGTTTAATTAAAAAAAAAAATTATATACAATAAAATTTTGAGAATAAATTATATATTATACTACATCTTAAAATAATTATATATTCTGCAACTAGAATGCATAAAACTGTAACACAAGATATTTGTAGGCAAAGTAACCCTAGGCTAAACTTATTCTAATTGAAAGCTCAAATAGTGCAAAACATTTTTGCTTGTTTAGACCCCCAATTCTTAAATACAGCTTGATTAATTTTATGTTTAACACACTTAATACAGAATATACGTGATTAGCAAATTAATCAATCGAAGCATTCAAAAATTGCATGGATGAACAAATAAGTACATGCTAAAATGAAAAGGACAGTGGGTAAAAGAATAGCAAACCTAAGATAACACGGAAATGTGTTATCGAAGAGGAAACCGAAGAATTCGGTGAAAAACCTCTTTGCAGCCCTCCAAGCTGAAATGATCCACTAGTGAATAAGTTGGAGTATAAGGATACTAAAAAGAACCTCCAAGCCTAATCTACCTAAAGTACTTAAGCCCTTCAAGCTCCAACTACCAATGGACTTCTCGGAGTCTTGTCTTCACTAGCTTCCCAGATCACGCAATACTACCCAATTGCACCGCCAAGCCTCACCAACTTATTTTGGTAAATACCCAATACTTCCCAATCTCCAAAACACTCTCTACACTCTGAATATGTGTGGGTTGTGTTTAGGTACAAATCTCCTCTCAAAATATAACAATGGGAGAGGAGAGGAGAAGAGACTACATGGATTTCTCTCTTGAGGATGAGTAGCTTTCTCTAACAGGTGGGTGTTATAGAAATCTCTCTCTAGAGTTTTCTTCAAAATAGCCTCCTTACAATGTTATGGGTAATGAGGATATATATAGTATGGGTGAAGGGAATAAGAGTCACACTTAAAATCCCAACTATTAATGCATCTCACGGGTCATTTGTGGGTTAACCAAGTCGCAAGTTACTCACAAGATATGTTGACTCTTGAACTTCCACATGTGCTCCTCACATGGCTTTTAGCGGGTGCTGAGTCCCAAGCTAGTCGAGAGCCAAATCACGAGATCAACTATCTTGAGCAATCTTCACCAACTTAATACTATACTTATTACAATTGAATCCCACAAAATACAATAAAATAAATTAATGAAATTACAACACTTTTTGTCAGGGAATAAAGCCAACATAAATGTTATGGGAAAGACCATAACTTAACACTAACTATAGTAGGAAAATTACTTGTTTCATGAGTATAGGCTTACAACAAACTTGAGCCCCAATATGTCTAGCATCCTTACTCAAACTCTAGAAGGGAAAATCTAAAGCAATTTGTGTTTGGAGAGACATGCTAAACAAACTAGTAGCAAGCAATTGTGAGAAAAATAGACAAGCTAGCCATAGGAAGAGGAAGAGATAGGTTGAAGTTGAAGATGTCAATGAAAGAGCTGACCAATTGTTGTTCCACCATTGCATATTGCTTCTTACTAAGTAATGCTTTTATTTGTTGTGCCTAGAGGCTTGTTAGAAAATTTGTAACCAATGAGATCGATACAAGAGATGAGGTTATAGACATATTTTGATTGAGAGAGATAGTAGTTGTCATTAGAAGAAAGTAGTTGAAAGTACCAATATGCTTCATGTTTCAAAGCACTAGTTGGGAAACAATTTGATTTCTCATTCCTACAAGATTAACTTCAGTAATAACTATGTTATTAACATATATTAATGTCGCGGAAGCCTAAAGAAAGCACATACGATGCTTTCTTGATGGAATAGAAACTAAACTATTAGCTTCTGGTAGTAAACCTTGAATCCACAAGAGATTTCCCTAAATCCACAAGGAGATAAACCGGAAGCCACCTGAGAAAGAATTTGACAAAACGTCTGTATTTTTTTTTTTTTTATAGTAATTTGATTTGCCTTTGACAGTTACAAAACATATAAATACTGAGAAAGTAAAACCCTAAGGCAATTAGGAAATGTCTGAAACCCTAATTCATGCTAATTATGAGATTAGATGGCAAAATACTGATTTTTACCAAAAATGGAAAAATTGAGTTGAATGCAAAATCATAAACTAATAACCTTAAGCGTAGTCCCAAAACAAGCAAAGCCTTATTTTGACTTTTGAGCAAAAAATTATTAAAGAAACAAAAATTATTATAAATGGCAAAATCATAGTTTTCGGGGGCTAAATAGAGAAACTCACCAAAATCAAGGGGTACCTCGTGGTGATGTGACAACTATTGCTCATAAGGCCGTTTTGCTTTAGCCTACCAAATTTCATGCGATTCTAACTCTGTCGCCAATGATTTCTACTAGTGCCTTTTTGCCTTGTACGATAATTTCAAGCATGCATGAGAGTCTAAAAAAGCTATGGCAGTCTGTTCTATGTCATATATAAATATATAATTGCAAGAAACTAACACCCTTACATGCCATTTGGAGTAGGATCTCATGTGTGTTTTGTCCTACACTTTTCCATGACAGAACTGAAGGTGACTTTATCTCTTATTCAATCCAAGTTTTGCTTCTCACTATCGTTGGCATACCAACACTCCCCTGCATTTAGGTTGGTTATTGTACCTGATCATGGAGTTACTCTCCATGTAAGGACATCTTGACATTTCTTGGCTTTGAGAAAGGCTTTGGTGGAAATAAGAAGATAAAAAGATAAGAGAGATGTAGACTATTTGTATTATCTTTATAAAGGGCACATTTGATGCACACATCTCGTGTCATTACTATGTAGCAATTGGAGAAGTTGTTATAGTTCCTTTGGTTACATTGTTTTTTACTGATCATAAATATTTGAAGCAATAATGAATAGCAATTGGGATGCTTGAATTTTAGAGGGAGAGAGTTCTAGAGCCATCCTCTCTACCTGATTTTGAGTAGATGATTACCTTTGTCCACAATAATACAGAGCTATAGACCATAGAGCATCTTTTCAACCAATTTAAGGTTGGGTAAGAACAATCTTGTATCCATGTAGAGCCTTGAATATAAAAAAGAAAAGGAATACAACTTCACATTGTTTGCAAAAGTTTGTTGTGACCAAATTTGGTGCAGCATGAATAAATTGGTGCATAGTGGGGGAACATACTAATATATTGTCCTAGTTCCAGTAGATAAATAAGCTATACAACTCCAATCTTAGAGCATTTAAGGAAAAACTTATGGCTTGTTTGGAATAAGGGGGGAGGGAGGGAAGTAGAGTAGAGTTGACTGAAAATAGGCTAATTTTGGGCCAATTCTACTCTACTCCCCCTCCCTCCCTCTCAATTCAAACGAACCCTAAATCCCTTTGTAGTTTCATAGAAATCCCCTACGAGGTTGACTGAATATTAATGTAGATGTTGCAGTATAAGGGACAATGAAGTTTTCCTAGATGCTGTGTGTGTAGAGACTCAGTTGAAACCTTAATTGACATCTGGACCAGCTCTCATGTCAGAGGATTGGCAAACAGGGATGAAGCACATACTAATTTGTTGGTGGCAAAAGAAGCATCCATGTTACTTAAACCTACCATCTATTTGAAAAACTCTCCTCATATAAGAGCTCTTTCTCTCTCTCTCTCATGAAAATGAGCCTTGCCTCCTTTGGTTTCTCCAAGGGTTTCTTCCATCTCAACTCTCCCTAACTTTTCAACCCTTCTTAAACCCTTTCTATTACCTTTGCATCTTTCTATGTTACTAAGTGATTGCAGTAGAAACTATGACTGAGGATGTTATTGAAAGCATAGGTAGTCTGAAGTTAACATCAGAAGAGGACGAAGATATACAGGTCTCTGATGAGGGAAGGATGGATGAGATTAATAGTTGTGCACTAAGTTTGATAGGGAAATTTTTAAAGTGCAAGCCCTTTAATAGGAAGGCAGCAAAACACACACTGCGACGAGCGTGGGGGCTCCACAAGGAGTTGCAAATTTCTGAGGTCGGCATCAATCTATTCCAATTCAAGTTTCAATCGGAGTACGAACTTGAACGGATATTGCGGGGAGGTCCATGGACATTCGATAATCAGCTCTTAATGCTCACTAGATGGAGGACGGGTATGAGTGCAAACAATATAGTTTTGGAGCACGCGTCACTGTGGGTCCAAATTTGGGGGGTGCCTTTTGATATGATGTCTCCAAATGTGGCGATAGAGATGGGGAATAAGATGGGAGTGGTAGAGGATATGGAGCGCAGACAGCGCATGGATGAACATAATTTTTTGTTGAGAGTTAAGGTTACCCTTCCTCTATCCAAACCATTGAGGAAAGGTGGTTTTCTACTGGGGTCAGATGGCAAGCGTTATATTAGGTATCAATGGACGGAGTAAATCCCCACCACGTCAGAGTAAAGATAGCCCACTGAGAGCCGCGTCAATGGGTAGAACTGATGATCTAGCCAAGGAGAGTAGTGAGGTACATGAAATGGCGATGGCAGTGACTAAGGAAAAAACCCTCATGGAAAGTCGAAAATCGCAAAATGGAAGCCACGGGATTGGAGAGATTGTTCCCAAGATTCAAGAACAAATCTTGGAGGACAATGCAGCCCAAAATTCAAACAGGGATACACTTGTGCCGAAATTACCGTCGAGTGGAGATTTGTATCCAAATTTAAATGTTGATTCAAACGTTGCACCAAATACTTTCAACTCAGTTATAGGCCACAAGGAGTCAAAGCCCAACAAGCCAAAAAGTACGTGGACTAGACTGATTAGATTGGATGTTGGGCCATCAAACTTAGCTAGTAACATTATTAAGTCCATGATAGGTAAGAGAGGAGTGGGAGATGTTCTGGCTGAGGACTGTAACAGAGAGACTGAAACTGTTTCGTACAAACACTCCAAGGTCGATGTTGAAGATGGCAAGTCTGCTTACTTATCGATAGGGGTGGAGGACCACCCTTGCTGAAAGCAATGAAAATACTAAGTTAGAATTGCTAAGGGCTTGGGAACCCTTGGAAAGTTCGTAGTTTTCACAAAATAGTGTAGGAATAAGCTTCGGAAATTTGTTTCCTCATGGAACCATTTTGTGGTAAAAAAATCGGGTTTGGGTAGCGGACTTGCTATGCTTTAGAAGGAAGATATTAGTTTGGATGTCTTTAAATTCTCGGAAAACCAAATCTTTGCATGGGTGACCGAGAATGATGGCTTTAGATGGTTATTAATTGGATTTTATGGCTGGCCAGAGACAAAAGATTGTTTCAAGTCATGGACCCTTCTCTCCCATATTTGTTCTTATGTTGATGGTGCTTGGATGTGTATTGGGGACTTTAACGAGATGTTGAGTTTGACGGAAAAGTTAAGTTGCAGACCGGCCTCGCCCCGACAGATTGATGCATTCCAAGAAGCTCTAGAACTATGTCACCTTGCTGACTTAGGATTTATTATATACCCTTACACTTGGAATAATAGAAGACCTGGGGCTACCAACACAAGGGAATGCTTGGACAGGGCTGTGGCTAATGAGGCATGGAAATTGAAATTTCCCGAAACCACTGTCACGCATATCATATCGCATGCCTCGGACCATTTACTGTTGATTCTCTAGAACCATGCAACTCCAAGACAGAAGGACAGAGGGAAATGTGGCTTCAAATTTGAAGAGGCGTGGCTATTGTGGGATGACTACGCTAAGGTGGTCCAAGATGCATGGGAAAACAGTGTTGGTGGTGAGACAGCTTTGGAATCGGTTAGGCTGAAAATCAAAGGGTGTAGCTCAGATTTGAGGGCTTGGGGGGCATCTAAAACTCACCCTGGCATGGAAGAGATTAAAGCTCTTCATAAGCGAATTGAATGGTTGACTTGTGCTCCACCAACTGTATAGCACCAAAGTGAGTTTATTCAAGCAAGCAAGGAGCTGGATGAATGGCTGAGGAAGCAAGAGGTATATTGGGCTCAACAGTCTTAGGTGAATTGGATCAAACATGGTGATAAAAATACAAGTTTTTTTCACTCAAAAGCATCTCAAAGAAGACAAAGGAATTTTATTAAGGGATTCTTGCACTCACAGGGAAGTTGGCGTGAGGAAATAGAAGAAGTGGTAGGAGTGGCTGTGGATTATTTTAATAATATGTTTTCCACCGGCTCTTGCAACCGGATTAAGGAATGTCTAGAAGCAATACAACAAAAGGTGACAATTGAAATGCAACAAACATTGTCCAGAGAATTTAGTGCAGATAAAATTAAAGCAGCTTTGTTCCAAATGGGACCTACAAAGGCTCCTGAACCAGATGGTATGAATGCCTTTTTTTACCAAAAGTTTTGGCATATTGTTGGTGATAATGTTGTGTCTGCTGCTCTTGAATTCCTTAATACTAGTTATATGCTTCCTAATTTAAATCATACATATATTGTTCTCATTCCAAAAATTAAAAATCCTGTTAAGGTTTCTAATTATAGGCCTATTAGCCTTTGTAATGTCATTTATAAAATTATTGCAAAGGTGCTAGCCAATAGGTTAAACCAAGTGTTGCCTCATATCATTTCTCCAACCTAGAGCACTTTTGTGCTAAGAAGATTAATTACAGACAATGTGCTTGTGGCCTATGAAGCTCTTCATACGATGCATAGTCGTAAAGAAGGAAAAACTGGGACACTTGCCATGAAGCTTGATATCAACAAAGCCTATGACAGGGTAGAATGAGACTTCTTAAAAAAGATAATGCTAAAGCTGGGTTTCCCTGGTGATTGGGTGAGTAAGGTAATGAGCTGTCATCACCTTCCTTTTCAGTCTTAATTAATGGAAAGACATATGGCATGATTCACCCCTCTAGAGAAATCCGTCAAGGAGACCCTCTATCACCTTATCTCTTTCTTTTATGTGCAGAAGGGTTTACTTCTCTTTTGCTGAAAGTAGAACTAGAAGGGAATATTCATGGTGTATCCGCCATTTGCAAGTGAGCTCCTCGTATTTCACACCTCTTATTTGCAAATGATTCCTTTTTATTTTGCCAAGCCATAAACAAGGAGAGACAGGCAGTATTGAAGATTTTGCAATTGTATGCAGAAGCCTCAGGTCAATGTATAAACGTGGATAAGTCTCTAGTCTTTTTTAGCAATAATATCTCTCCTCAACATAGAGATTTGGTCAGGGCATTGTTGGGGGTAAGTGAAGTGGACAGATTTGAATCAAACTTGGGTCTACTGACTATAGTGGGACGGAAAAAATACCATACCTTTTCTTTTCTAAAAGATCGAGTTTGGAAAAAGCTCTAAGGGTGGAAAGGGAAAACTTTATCACGAGCAAGTAAGGAAATATTGATCAAAGCAGTGGTTCAGTCTATACCAACCTATACTATGAGTGTTTTTCAATTGCCGGCTAAGTTGTGTGAAGAACTTCAAGCTCTATGTGCTCGGTTTTGGTGGGGGCAAATTGGAAATGAGAGGAAGATCCATTGGTTTAGTTGGGAAAAATTAACTAGACCAAAATTGGAAGGAGGAATGGGGTTCAAGGACTTGCGACAATTTAATTTGGCTATGCTTGCAAAACAAGGTTGGTGATTGTTGCAAGATCAAGAGTCTTTGCTCTTTAAGTGTCTTAAAGCAAGGTTTTTCCCTAGCTCTTTCACTTGGAAGAGTATTTTGGCAGCCAAGCCGATAATTCAACGGGGGTCTTGCTGGAGAGTAGGCAATGGAGCTTCAATCAGGGTCTTAAGGGATGTGTGGATTCCCAAGTAACCAGCCCACCAATAAGGTGCTACACCCAACTCACAATGTAGATGAAGACTTGATGGTTGATGGTTGTTGAGATCATTGACATGGATACAAGGTGGTGGGACAGAGAGCTTATTATGCAAAACTTTAATAGAGAAGATGCGGAAGCCATACTGTGTGTACCCCTTAGCGGAAGACATATCCCCGATTCTCTATTTTGGACTCCCAACAAATCTGGGGAACATACGGTGAGATCAGGGTATCAGGTGGCACCGCAATTGCAAAAGGAAGCAGAGTGGACAAAAAGTCCCAATGGGGTCGTGGGCAGTATCCTTTGGAAGACTCTGTGGAAGCTGAAAGTGCCGAACAAAATCAAAGTGTTTGGATGGCAGGCTTGTCGTAATATTCTGCCTACCCAAGTGAACCTAGCTCAGAGGAGGATTATCCATGATAACAGATGTGAAGCGTGCAAGATTGAAGCTGAAACGGGAATCCATGCTTTGTGGAACTGCAGAGTGGCTCGAGACATGTGGGTTGGATGCTCGATGCATTTGCAAAAATGTGCAGGGGACCAAGCTGATATGCTTCAACTAATGGAGGAGTTGATTGCCTAGCTATGCACTGATGAGCTTGAACAGTTTTTAGTCCAGGCCTAGTTCATTTAGAATCAACGAAATGCAATGATACAT
This sequence comes from Quercus gilva, assembly GCA_023621385.1. Classification (NCBI taxonomy): domain Eukaryota; kingdom Viridiplantae; phylum Streptophyta; class Magnoliopsida; order Fagales; family Fagaceae; genus Quercus; species Quercus gilva. The sequence continues at coordinate 27,019,401 of CM042476.1, forward strand.
GGGAAGCAAATGCAAGCACCTGAGGTCTTATCAAATGAGTGCAAGACTTTATAGAGGAGTTTAGGCGTGCTAACACCCAGCTTTCAGCAGCTTCAACAACTCCCAACCCAACGAGATGGAGACCACTGCCTTTAGCTCGGTTCAAGCTTAATTTTGATGCTTCGATATTCCAAGATATGGAAGGCACTGGTGTTGGAGCCATTATCCGCAACGATAGAGGGGAAGTCATGGCGTCTTTATCAGTAAAGGGTCCTTCAGTGGCATGCAGTGAAGAGGCAGAGGTCTTAGCTTGCTGTCGTGCGGTGGAATTTACGGTAGAGTGTGGCTTTACAGAATTGGTTATTAAAGGAGATAACCAATCTAACATGTTTGCGTTAAGCTTGAGGAAAGGCTAGTCATCTTGGTTGGGCCATATTCTCCAGGACGTGGTTTGCATGATAAATGGACTTCGATGGTCGCAGGTACTATTGGCAAGAAGGAGCGCTAATACTGTGGCCCATGCTCTAGCTAGATATGCCAAAGATATCCTAGATGACGTTGTATGGATTGAAGATTCCCCTCCCCCAGCTGTGGAGGCATTGTACTTTGATTCTAATTCTATCTAATGAATTTTGAGGATGTTTTCCTCTTAAAAAAAAAAATAATAATAAAATACTACCATCTATATTTGGGAAGTGACTTCCAACATGTCATTAATGCCTTGAATGAAATTGAAAAGGAAACTAGATTTTCGCTGGACTCTTCTTATTTTGCATGGGTTTCATGTTTTGTTCCCTGGCGAGATAATTTTTTTGGCCCATAATGTGACTTCTTGGGCTGCTTTGTGTCCTATCTCTGTTATGTCTAAATGGGTCATTTGCCAAAGTAGAAATGGTTTGGGGCCCTAGGCATTTTGGGATTAGGATGGTGCAATAGTTAACATTATGCAATTACCATTTTAGCGTGAAATGTAAAAGGTTTAGTGTAAAAAAGGTAAAAAGTTAATAAAGTTTTTGATTCAAGGATTCGCATCTCAACTCTTTAAAATGGTACTGCATAGTTATTGGCTATTGCATCGCACATGGAATCTGTAATCTCAGTAACTGAGAAAAGCAACCAAAAAAAAAATAAAAATAAAAATAAGAAAAAGAAGAAGAAAACAATACTCCAAGAAAGTCCTAAGAATTGTTTTTTGAACGTGTTGAACCAACAATGAAAAAGGCAAAGTAATTTAAAAATTTTTCTCTTAACACGTGTTGACTAGTGTTGACTACCAATATATTTTGCCATTTAGTCCAAGATTGGCTTGTTTATGGACCCCACAATTTTTGTTTTTTAAGGTCCATCAACTTACTCATTTCTTCATTTGTAATTATTAAAGCCAGGTTCACAACAGAGAATTTATAGTTGCTGCGTGTACGAGAGGAAATACTCCAGAGTGTGACACTTTTTTTTTTCTTTTGACTAGAAACAGTACTGTAGTTACGGAGTGGTGCAGCTGCCACACAAATTTGCTACACTCAAATTTAGGATTATTTATATGAATTTTGTAAATTAATTGATATTGTTTTTACTATTTTTAATAAGAATGTTTAGGGTTCAAATTCTCTTTTTTTTTTTTTTTTTTTGTTGTAATTATTGAGTGATTATGAAAAAAAAAAAAAACTATTTAGCTTGTTGAGAAGATAAAAATGAAAAAGAATAAAAAATGTTAAGAGGATATAAAACTAAAAGTGAGAGAAATAGAAAATGTTTTAGTTTTTTGTCATGAGTGTTTGGTAAGAAGACGTAAATTATAAATTCTATTTGATTGGTTAAAAAGAAAAAAGGCAAAAAATGGAATAGATAGTTTGTCTAATTTTACTATAATGCCCCTATTACATAAGAATTAATTTGTTAATAGTATAAGAAGTAATTGCTTCCATTATAATATTTAAAAAAAATAATGTCATCAATTAACTTAGTAAAATTGGCATTTTATAAAAGTTAAAATGGCACACTTACTATATCGTGCATAAAGTACTAATTATGCTCTTATTATATAGAGAATTGATTTATTATTATTTTTCACAGAATCAATAAAAATTTTATTTTTTAAAATGAATATTTAGATAGATACACAATTATCTTCTCAAAAAAAAGAAAAGAAAAAGAAAAAGAAAGATAGATACACAATTAATTATAATATATTTTTTTTTAAAGTATATTTAAATTTATTATGGACTTGTTATAATATATGTGTAATTTATTTATTTTTAAAGTGAAACACTCTTAGTTCTCAAAAACAAGAAAAAACCTCAAACAAATAAAGAGAATAAGGTTATAGCACCAAAAAATCCCAAAATTGATGCAGCTAATATGGGAAAATAAAATTTTCAAATAGGTTCTATTGTCTCTTGTAGGGCCCGAACTTGAGCACTATTCCTAGGAGATGGATAAACTCAAGCCCAACAAGCCCAATACAATAAATTTATAGAGAGTGGGTAGAAGAACTAAGCTTGATGAGTGTGACAACAGTTGTAGATGATTTAAAGGACGAATAGGTGAATCAAAGACAGAGTTGGGCAAACTATTCCATCCTTGGCACTAGTCCGAGAAGCTTCAACTTCTTATTTCTTGAGTAGTAGTAACAATGGTTACAGAGTCAGTTTAAATTGATACAGTGTTTTCTCTGGTAAAATCTCCAATCCCTTTTCTCAGTGCTCCTTCTTCCTTTTATACTAGCCTCCTCCTCCATCTCCACCATACACATGCAAGTCAGATTTGCTGTTGTTGCTCTTTGTCACATCAACCTCCTCTCAAAACTCCTAGGTAGTAGTTGTGAGTCTGAAAAACCACTGTTCAGGTATCATTTCCACATTAATGCGACAAAAGTGTTAGTTGTGGAGCATTTAATGTGAAGGTAGCAGTTTTTCTTGGAATTGCTCTACCGCCATGCTGCAGCGTGCTTACTTGCTGTACTTGCTTTTTCTTTGGAGTGCTCTGGGAGATTGTCTGTGCCAGTAGTTCACTTCTCTTCTACCTCGGCCTTGGCTAGCCGAGGACAGAATTGTCCTCAGCATGATTTTCTGGGTTGCTAGGAGCTCCACTGTTTTCTTCATGTGCGATTATGGGCCCCGGCATGGGCTTCAGGCCCAGTACAGAAGGTGGGTGTGTATCACCGGGCTTTATGACCCCACATCTCTAATGAAACCCATATAACTTTAGCGATTAGAACTTTGTTTCGTCCACCTAGCTGAGGCAAAGGCTGAAGTCAACAACAAGGCAAAATCGAGCGGCATGAGTCGAGGAAGACAACTCAAGTAAAGGACCATAGGTAGTGGTTGAGGCCTCGTTTGGTACGCTAACTCAAATACATGTTTTCAGTTTTTAAATAACATTACGCGTATTTTTACATACTTTTTTACCCACACATATTTCTAAAAAAATTGAAAACTGTTGTTTAAACATACGTACCAAATGGGCCCTGAGTTACGCGAGTACAATGATTATAAATCCGAAAAACAGGAGGTCTGTCACAGTTTTGAGTGGATGACAACTATGATTCAACTCACCTGACAATAACTTGACTTTATATTTAAGGGTTGATTTGTAATTTTGGATATCTCCCCTCGATATCACCTCCCTTTTTAACCTAATTCGGACTTATTAAAAATGGTGAGCCCGGGTGGAAAATATCCTTCACCTCCATTTTCCTTCCTCCACCTTTTCTCTCCAATAAAATGGGGAAAAAAAATGCCTATTTTCCCTTCCCTCTTTCCATCATTCCCATTGTCACCCCAAAAAACATTGCATTAGTTTTAGGTTACTCAATCACAGTCAAATTTCTAAATTAGTTTTTATTTTTTTTAGTTTTTGTTCCTTTTTTAATTTTAGTCATGAATTAAGCAAAACATATAAATTAAATGGGAATAATTTTTCTTATTTGGAAATGTCGTATCCCTCAAATAGTCCTCCCAGACAAGGTTGAGTTTGTCATTGATATTGATGTCTTAACTCCACCACCTCAAATGCTAATGTTGCTGCAAAGAAAATGTAGAGGGGACAATAAAATTGACAGAGATATTTTATTTATATTCATGGAACTTGATATTGAAATTCTTGTTGAAGAATAGGCGAAAACACCATTTTGGTCCTTACATTTTGGAGTCACAGTCAATTTGGTTTCTACATTTTGGGAGCAATCAATTTGGTTCCTGCTATTTTTAAGTCACAATCAATTTGATCCCTACTGTTAGATAACTAATGGAATCTGCTTAGGTAATAGATGGAATTCACATGTGACATCAATTAAATTAAACTATAAATAGTCCTTTCACATCAGCCCTTCCATATTAGATTCCATTACTATAATACTATTAATCCCATGTGACGCTCACATGACCCACTTATCATCAACACCCTTCTCACTGGTCAGACAACTCAGGCCGATTGAATTCAAAATCTCCAAAATGAAATTTCAAACCCTAACCTAAGATGAAATCCTTGACATAGATATTTTATTTATATTCATGGAACTTGATATTCAAATTCTTGTTGAAGAATATACGTGCTAAAACATCCCAAACATATGTTCAACTTTTAATTGAGAGATATAATAAAACCACAGTGAAATAAGGTGACAAAGTGATTGAGCATGTCAATAAATTGTCAATTATTGCAAAAGGGTTAGCTATACTAGGCAATTACTAATAGGATGCAAGTGTCTACTATTTTTCATAGCTTGCTTGTAGGGGTGTGCAGCCAACCTGCCAAAACTAATCTGACCTAGCCCAACCCGCTGGGTTGGGTCGATTTTTAAGGCTTGGTGGGTTGGGTTGGGTTACAAATATTTTTTTTTATTTTTTATTTTATAGCAAATCGGGTTGGATTCAGGTCATAAAATTCCAAATCTGCCAAACCCGACCTGACCCACCCATATATTTAAAATATATTATATAATTAATAATAATTTTTTTAAATAACCAGCTCTTCCTATCCTATATAAAAGCCAATTAGTTCACACAAACCCTAGAACCTTTTCTCTTAATGTGTCGCCTCCCACTCCCCTCTCCCACTTCACTTCCTTTTGAACCTAACCCTCTCTCCCTCTATTGAGCCACTGCCGTCCATCAGCTATCATCATTGCCTCGGTGGTGGTTCTATCTTTCCAGTGGTAGTTCTCTCTTCCGGTATTAGGTAAAATTTCTCAATGTTTTTCTCTCTCGCACTATTTCTCTCACTTCTCTCTCTCTCTCTCTCTCTCTCTCTCTCTCTCTCTCTCTCTCTCTCTCTCTCTCTCTTTGTTTATCTCTTTTACTGTGGTGGATCAGTATTTATTTTTTGCTTTGTTGATTTCTTAGTTTTCTTTTTATTGATTTTTAAATGATTTTGCATTGTCTCAACCACATGTATCTTTTTTACTCTGTTTAGGTGCAAGTACTTGGGTTTCTTTCTCTTGCTCTATTTCTCTTTTTCTGGCTTCTTTCTCTCTTTGTCTGCTTATCTCTCTTGCCGTGGTGGATCAATGTTTAGCTTTTGCTTCGTTGATTTTTTTGTTTTTTTTTTGGCTGATTTTTAAATTTTTTTGCTTTGTCTCAACTTACAGGTCTATTTCTTACTCTATAATATTTTCTCTTGCCGACTTGCTGTATCCCTTTCTCTCTATCTTGCTTTGCAAGTTTGTCTCTGTCTGGCCCTCTCCCTATTGTTTTTACTATTGTTATTTAGTCATTAGTATTGTTTGCCTTTAAGGAGTTACATTGATAATAATCTTTGAGTTTATTTAAATATATTTATATTTTTTTTTGCTCAATTTAATAATAATAGTAATACAAAAAATTGTCTAACCCATGGGTTCAACCCGTCCTATGTGGCTTGGGTTGGGTTGGGTTAAGTTGGACTTATGTGATGGGTCGGGTTGGGTTGAATTTTTTTTAACCCACCATGGTGGGTTGAGTCAAAAAATCTCTTTAACCCAAACTAACCTGACCCATGCACACTCCTACTTGCCTGATTCATAGGAGAGATTGTAGTGGTTGCTCTTAATCATTTTATGTCCTCTGTGACAATGGAAAATTCAACTCCTTTACGGATATAAGTCGAAAGAAGAAATGAAAGGAACACTTCAAGATTTCTAATGTTAATTGCTTTTACTAATAAAACCCCTAAAAATGAAAAATAAAAACTTTTCTAAAAATTTCAAAGGCAAAAGGAAATATTTTCAAGAATAGTGATAAGAATAAAAGGGGTAAGGGAAAATATTTTAAATGCGGAAAATTGATCATTATCAAGCTAATTATTGAGAAAATAAAATTAATAGCAAACCTAATTTTGGAGGCTCCAAAGACATAATTTGTGTAGAATTTGAATAATGTTGACCTCAAAGTTTGGTAGGTAGATTCTACCTTGCCACACCATGTGACAATGAAGTGAGAATTCTTTGCTGACATGAAAGAGGGTAAAGCCAGTCTATGTGTGTACTTGGTCCATGATGTTTATTGCATGCATTAGACAATGGAATTATTAAAATCATGAAACTTGAAAAAAGAGTCCTCCATATGCTCGGTATACTTTTTGCACCCACCATAAGACGCAATCTCATTTTTGACCTTTGCTAGGATGAGAAAGAATTTGAGGTTTTTTTTTTTTTTTCCTAGAAAAGTTTCAATTGGAAAATATTGTGTTGGGTAATTAGATAATGATAAGATATATTATTAGCTTAGCATTATAATAAATCTTATTTACTTATAGTAGATAAAGATTATGTTTCTTTTAAATTTAAATATTTAAATATTAGCTTTATCTTGTAAAGCTACCTATTTATATGGCTTGATGTTTTTTTTTTTTTTTTTGAGGGGGTATATGGCTTGATGTTGATTAATAAAATAAGCAAAAAAAATATTATTATTGAGTGAGTATTCACTTTAAAAGAGATCTTGGTTCTCTCTAAGTAATTAACAAACTCAATTGGGTTTGTACCACTCTTCAATTCATAATTGTTAACACTGCATATTACAACCCGTTTAGTCTTTTTACTTTTTCAGCCATCCCGATTTACCATCAAAAACAAAAATCAAAACCATGAATCTATTTCTCTAAACTTAAAATAACCTCTTTGTATAATTTATTTTCATTGCTTCTTTCTTGCTATATAATGTTAATTTCTCTGATTTGTTGACTTGGAGAGTGGATATGCAAGACTTATGAGAATTATTAGAAGCAAGGTGTGGAGAATGAAACCGGAAAAAAGAGGAAAAGAGAGGTCCAACAGTCTCTCTAAAACTAAAAAAAAAAAAAAAAAAAAAAAAAATCTCACGAACAGTAGCATAGCAAATGATTTTTTTTCATTAAAAAATTTCAGCACTTAAGATTTTGTCACTTCTTTCTCTTTCTTCTTTGATTTGTTTTTGGGTCTTACACTCTCTCTCTTTGTTTCTTCTCACAAAACAATTCTTGCTCTCATAAAACTGATTTAATTTAAACAACAAATCTAAAATCAAAACAACAAAAAGAACAACAGCAAATCAAGAACAGAAAAAAAAAAAATTAGAACAACAATAAAAGATCAAGAAAAAAAAAAATAGAAGCCGGTCTAACAAATCTAAAATCAGAAACAACAACTAATCAAGAACAAAGAAAAAAAAATAGAAGCCAATGTGACCCCTGGTTGCACGCACTCCGTAATAAGGAGGAGGAGCAGCGGTGGCGGTGTGGTGGAGCAAAGGCGATTTCTCCTTTCTCTCCATGCGTGTTTGTGTGTGTTTGAAGATAATGACACCAAAAGGCAAGCAAGATTATTTGAGACGTATGAGCTACAGAATGTTCTGGAATCAAGTAGAAAAAGAAAAAAAAAAGTAGAAAATGAGAGAGCTGGAGAAAGAAAGAGAGGGGGAGGTTTTGGAATCAAGTGGAAAGTAGAGAGAAAAAAAAAAAAAAAAAAAAAAGGAGAGGATGGAGATATATGGGTATATGTGTGCAGTGGACAAAAAAAAGAGGAAAAAAAAGAAAAAAAAAAAAAAAGGAAACATATGGATGAAAGAAAGGAAATATGACCACAATATTTGTACAATATTTTCACAATAAATCTTATGTAACATATTGTTATTAGCTAATATTGGTGAGTAAAAATATAATTTAAGTGGTGGGTTCAAATTAGAATTAGTAAGAGCATCCACAGCAGCTGTGACATAATTTATGCCATTTTGCCACACCAAATGCCTACTTTATTATTTTATCACATCATTTTACAACATTCCATTTATCAGATATTTTATCATTTAATTCTATACATTAAAATAATATTTACTATACATTAAAATAATATTTATAACTAATCAAACACAATCAACAGACACCACACTGCTGCCAACAATCAACAACCACCACACTGCTGCCAACAACCAACAGCCACCACCACATCCTTCACAACCCAAAACATAATTCAAAACAAACCCATAGCCCACCAACACCAAATCGAAAGCCCCACCACCACCACCACCACCTTAACCACAAACCCCGACAAACCCACTGCCTCCACACCCTCCCCCACACCCACTTCCAAACCCAAAACCTTTATAATCCAAGTCAACGTAGACTCCAAACCCACCATCTTCATCGCCGTCATCGTCATCGCCGACCCACACAACAGACCCACATCGACATCACCGACCCACACCGACATTACTCCCAACCGAACCCAGCTAATAAGCTCAAAGGAAAGATACCCACTTCGGTTATACTAAATGCATACCTCGAGTCTTTAAATCTTTCATTGAATGCGCTTGATGGTGAAATACCCACTTCGTTTGGGGACTTGATTTCGCTGAAGAACATGTCTTTAGCATCCAACTCGTTGTTAGGTTCGATCCGAGACTCGATCATCAGTGTCGGCGTCGGCATGGAAGAGCAGTGAGGGTTGGAGTTTGAGAGGAGAGGATTGGGGTGAGAGAGAGAGCAGAGGATTGGGGTTTGAGGGTGAGAATGACGGAGAGATGAGAGAGAAAGAGGAATAAAAAATAAATAAATCCATATGCTACACCCATTCGTATCGTGGCAAATTTGTGACTCTATTGTAGTATGTTGCAAAAAATATGAGATATGACACATCTGATAAATGAGGTCAAATGGTGTTTGGTTTGCCAAATATACTAAATATTTAGCATTTGGCACATCTGCTGTGGGTGCTCTAACAACTTTTCATATAAGATTTTGTTATGATTCTTGTAAAAGTATTGTAAAAAATGTTGTGAATGTAGCAGTTTTTGTTGAAAAACATAACTAGTAAGAATGAAAAGAGAAAAAAAATAAAAATTAAAAAAGAATAGATAATGAATAAAGAAATAATATTTAAATAAGATAAAAAAAAAAAGATAAAAAATTTATTAAAAGGTACGTTTGAAGCTATATTTGAATGCATCCGTTACAAAAATTTGGCTAATCTAGAGATCCTGTAAGGCACAAAGATCTGAAACAAAGTTGGGCGCGCATCCCAAGGTCCACCGCTTTACAAGTTATGCAGCGCACGCATACATATCGGTTTTGTCTTGTTCTCGCTCTTTCAAAGCCAACGAAGTTGCCAGGAAGGTCCGTTTCCTTGCTTTTCTTTTTTTTAATAAAAAGTTTCCTTTCTTCTTTCCACTAATTACGGACGGCATGATTTTTTTGTCTTAGAATCTTTATTTACAGGAAGTTTGGCTAGTGGGTGTCCAATGTCTTCTACTAGCGTCCCATAGTCTCTTTGCTTTCTGTCGTTGCTATAGTTTTCTTGCTTCTTGCAAACTCCGTTTGAATACATGACATTGTCTGTCTTAGAATCTCAACTCTAACTCGCTTAGCATTAAGTATGTACCAATGGCTTCCTCCACCACTCAAACCGTCCAATCATATTTTTCTTCCCCTTGTTCTAAACCCCAACCGGAAAATGACGTTTTTCTCAGTTTTAGAAGTGAAGACACTCGTGATAATTTTACGGACCATCTATATCGTGCTTTGAAAGTTAAAAAGATTATCACCTTTAAGGATGATACAGAACTTGAGCTAGGAAATCCCATTTCACCGAATCTCTCTGAAGCAATCGAGAAATCAAGAATAGCAGTCGTCATTTTGTCTGAAAATTATTCATCTTCCCCATGGTGCCTGAACGAACTTGTAAAGATCATTGAATGCAAGGAGAGAGGGTTGAGAGTGTTGCCCGTTTTCTACCATGTGGAACCTGAGATTGTGCGGCATCAGAAGAAGACTTTTGCTGTGGCCTTTGCTGAACATGAAAACCGTTTCCAGAAGGAGCAGGTGGAGATATGGAGAAAAGCTTTAAGAGACGTGGCCAAGCTCTCTGGAAAGACATTAACTAATGGGTATCACTTGTTGATATTCTTATGTTGAGCATTTTTTCTGCTTGTTCTTACTGCAATACTTAATTAATTTAAATGTAGTTGTTAAAAAGGTTGACGTTTTCATAATCAAAACAGCATAAAAGGATTACAGTACTGTGATATGGTGTGTGAGTTCTGAGTAAAGAAAAGAGTGTGGTTTTTTTTTTTTTTTTTTTTTTTTTTTTTTTTTTTTTTTTTTCTGGGCCATGAGAGTTGAGACACATATATTATGAGAAAAATTAAGGTCTTGGGTGCTACAACTATGAAGAATTGTATCTAGAGAGACTTAAGATCTCAGTTGAGTAAACTTGAAAATGATTTTTAACTTGTTTATATAGGAGTGAATTTATTTGGAGTATATCCATGGTTTTCCCCTTAATAGAGAACAGTATTTTAGCCTTGTAGGTAAATGTTTGTGTTATTGTGAATGATTGATCTATTTTCTTATTTTGACTTGGTAATGTTGATTACAATATCTTTTTGGCCAGGTAACGTTGGTTATAAATAATAATACGCATCAAACACTCCAAAATTATACATTCAAAATACATAATTGTATACTCAGACGCAAAAGATCCAATATAAAGTCAAGATCCTCTCTAAGATATGTAGCCCTAGAAGCAAAATTTAGGTCTAACATTCCCAGGGCCTACAAACCCCAATAGCCCAAACCCCAATAAAAGTAACTAATGCCTCAATTTTGTTTCCCTTTGACTAGGTGCATGAAGTATTTTGGTACCAGTTAATAAGGTAGCATCGTTTTTGAGAATATTGCCATATATATATATATATATATATGTGTGTGTGTGTGTGTTTATATTTATTTATATATTTTATATATTTATAAACATATACTTTAAAATTCACATATTTTATAAGCTCAAATAGCGCCTAAGCACATTAACCCATATATTACCATGAATAACATGTTTTATAATATTTTAAAATTTTTTTAACATCATTTAATTATATTTTACTGAATTAGTGGAAACATCAATACTAGCTTAAACATCTGAAAAATCATTGTTTCAGGCCAGTACATCCCTATATTTGATGTGGTATATTTTTGAGGAGTACCAGTACTAGTTTAACTTAGGTACAGAGTAATTCATTGTAACTTAACTTGATTAATTCCTTCTCTTTCATCAATAAGAATCACTTCTGTTTACTCTATAAGCTCTTAGAGAGAAAGAGAACAAAAGTTAATAGCTCTCTCTTTTTCAAAAAGCCAAATCAGAATTTCAATTAAATTTAAGAAGTTTTCTAAAAAATAAAAAATGAAAATCCATATTCGACAGTATAGTCCCTACTGCTTCAAGTTTACATCAAAATGCATGTTTTCGTTTTTAGAAACTAATAGCCCTAGGATTTTACCAAGCAAATTGAGCTCAACTATCTAGTTTAGTTCAATTTTAGAGCTCTTTTTCTGAGATGAAAATGCAGAACATCAACGTTTGCATCCCTAATTGGTTTGTGTTGATACAAAGATTTTTGTTACGTCTTTCTTATAGGCCTGAGGGAGAGTTTATCCAAAAAATTGTTGACTGGATATTTACTGAATTGAAAGGTAAACGTTCAATTGTTTATGAAGATGGTTTTGTTGGAATAGCCTCTCAACAAGAAGATGGTTTTGTTGGAATAGCCTCTCGTGTTAAGAAAATGAATTCATTTCTAGATATGAATTCAAATGATGTCCGCTTTATTGGGATATGTGGGAAGAGTGGAATGGGCAAGAAAACTCTTGCACGTTTTGTTTTTGACGAGATTTGTAATCAATTTGAAGCTTGCAGCTTTCTCGAAAATGTCAAAGAGGTTTCTAAAGCACACGGCTTAGAGACTTTACAAGAGCAACTCCTTTGTGATATAAGTAAAGGAGCATTAAGGGTAAGGGATGTGAGTAGGGGAATCCAAGTGATTAGGAATGTACTACGTGATAAAAAGGTGCTTATTGTTGTTGATGATGCGAGTGAAAAAAGACATTTACTAGCATTAGCAGGGAAGAGTTGGTTTGGTCCAAGAAGTAGAATCATAGTAACTACTGAAGATGAATGTTTGTTGAAAAGCTATGAAATTCAGACTGTATATAAGGTTGATGGACTAAATAATGACGAAGCTCAACTACTTTTTAGTCACAAAGCTCATTGTGAAATTGATTTTTTGGATTTGGGCTACAATTTTGTCACTTATGCTCAGGGCAGTCCTTTGGTTCTTAAAGTTTTGGGTTCCCATTTGTGTAAAAGAACAAAAGAGGAATGGGAAACTGCTTGGAATCGACTAAAAGAAATTCTTAATGAAGATATTCCGGAGAAACTTCGAATAGCATATAATGGATTGGAGGAGTTGGAGAAAAAATTATTTTTGCATATTGCGTGTTTCTTCAAAGGGGAGGACCAAAATCGAGTAGCTGCTATACTAGAATCAGTTTGCTACTGGGACGATAGTATAAGGAAGCTCATTGACAAATCTCTAATTACCATTGTAGGGGGGAAATTGTGCATGCATCATTTAATACAACAAATGGGTTGGAAAATTGTTTGTGGGGAATCAATGGATCTTGGAAGACGCAGTAGGTTGTGGGATTGTACTGATGTCCTTTATGTATTAAAGAACAATATTGTAAGTGTATTATTATATAGACATAAATTTAGAGAAGTATATATTTCTACCATTCATGCAAGTTTTTGCTGTATCTTGCCTTACACTAATTTTATTATTCTTGGTTACTAGGGAACAGATCTAATTGAAGGCATGGTGCTAAATTTGTCTCCAAATGAAGAACAAGAAGAATTGAATGTTGAACCATTCTCAAAGATGAATAAACTAAAATTGCTCAAAATTTGTAAGCTACACCTTCCCTGTCTCAGTAATCTTTCCAATGAGTTACTTTTGTTGGAATGGCATGAATATCCTTTGAAATCATTGCCAAAGAGTTTCCAGCCTCTTGAACTTGTTGAGCTCATTATGCATCGCAGCGGTATTGAGCAACTTCCAAGTGAATTTAGTGTATGATTTTCACTTATGCAGTTTATTATTATTATTATTATTATTATTATTATTATTATTATTATTATTATTATGTACTGATTACTTAATTTTCTATATTTACTTATTGTTTTATGTCAGAACTTACACAAGCTAAAGCTCATCGACCTTAGTAACTCTCAAAACTTATGTCAGATTCCTGACTTCAATGGATTGCCAAGTATTGAAAGGTTAATTTTTCAAGGTTGTACAGGATTGCATGCGTTGCACCCATCTGTTGGAAGTCTTAAACGACTTATTCTATTAAATCTAAAAGACTGTAAGTGTCTTGAGAACCTTCCGCATGAGATCAACTTGAAATCTCTTAAAATTTTAATTCTATCTGGCTGTTCAAAACTCAAGAAGTTTCCAAAGATTGGGAGAAACATGACAAGCATGTTGGAGCTTTATTTGGACAGGACTGCCATAGAAGAACTACCATCATCAATCAAGCATCTAACCAGCTTGACTTTATTGAATCTTCAAGACTGTGAAAACCTTTCAAGTTTTCCAAGTGTTATTTGTAGTTTGATCTCTCTTAAAATTCTCATTCTATCAGGATGTAAAGGTCAACCACCAAAAGCAAGGTATTTGAGTGGGCTCATTCCCACTTTATCCTCAGTCGGTACCACCCTTACTCTTGCCTACACCTATCTCACTGATCAACAACCTGAACTAGAGCCCATCAGTCTGTTGTTGCCTTTGTCATTCTCAGGATTATGCTCTTTAGTATCTCTAGATCTAAGTGGCTGTAATCTGTTGGACGGAGCTCTCCCTGATGATCTTAGCTACTTGTCCTCACTAACATCTCTAAACTTGAGGAACAATAATTTTACATGCTTACCTTGTAGCCTTTCTCAGCTTTTAAATCTCGAACTTCTTTTCTTGGATCATTGTAGCAAGCTTCAATCATTGCCATATCTTCCACTAAGTACACAATTTGTTTCGGCACAAGGATGTACTTCACTTGAAAATTATTCAAATCAAGTTATTGTTTGGACTTCGGGTGCAGCAAGATTCACTTTTATTAATTGCCATGGCTTGGCTGATGATGAAGGCAAAATTGCTGATGTTCCTTTGCTAAATATACACTTTCAATCATTGTGGCAAAGATACATAGAGGTCTCTCTCTCTCTCTCTCTTGCATGCACGCATTGAACATCTTTTTTACTTGTCTTTTAATATTTTGCAGGACCAAATTCTTCAAATTAAAGGTTTTTGCCTGGTTTTACCTCAAATTGAAATTCCAGAGTGGTTCAAGAAAAAGGAGTGCGGGCCATCTGTGGAAGTCCCATTACCTCCTAATCTGTTCAATAATAGAAGTTGGAAAGGGATCGCTCTTTGTGTCATTTTTGTAGTCCCTCCAAATTTTATAAATGTTTCTCCTGGTCAGGATTCAAAATACTTTCATGAATTTATTTGTCATTTTGACATAGATGGCATTTCTTTAAATTGTCCCCTAGTCCTTAAGGTTCCTAAGGAAACATTTGTTGGTTCATTTGGACTTTGGCTATACATATCACATGCGAGGTTTACAGGACATTCTGACGAAGGGAGTTGCATTGGCTCTGTGATTAGACGCACAAAGTTGGATATTTAGATTAAAATGTGTGGTGCTCGTATTCTATATGAGCAAGATATGATAGAATTTGTACAAAACTCAAGGCCTGAAAATTTCAGGAGCTGTAATGACCTCAGTCGAGGTCATGAAAAATTCTTTGAAGATCATATGAGCAGTTCCCAAGGCTCTGATACCAAGCTAAAACAAAAGCTCAATTCACTGCTTTCAACATTGTATCAGGTCTCTTCTTATATCTCATGAAACTCCATTTTAGCTAAAAATTTATTATAGGTTTAGGCCCAATTATGTTATATTAATTCCTCAATTTATCTACTTTTTCTGTTTGTGACTTTCATTCACATGTATTTATCCAACATGTCAATTCAGTGGTTGTAAAAAGATGTTAAAATTCTTGTCTCTAAACTTATTATTTTTGTATTTGTTTTTCTCTCTCACCATTCTATTGAACATTTAAGCACCATAGATTTATGTATTTTACAGGTAGATTGGGCACAAAACCATTTGTATGATTATATCTTTCATCAGATTGCACATCCACCACCATGGTTCAATTGTAACAAACTTGGGCCCTCCGTAGAAATGCAGTTGCCTACAGATGTGCATGATAATTCAACGTGGTTGGGATTCACTGTATATGCATTTTATTGTATTCAAATGCGAGCTGGTTTCCGTTACAAGCTGGATTCAACAATTTTTCTTCGCTATTTTAGTCTTTCAGCTAGTGATGAAGTTTCTTTTGCACCTTACATGGCCTTTCCCTTCTCTAGAGACGTTTTTGATGAGTCATCACAAGATTTACATCAACTCGTGGTATTTTACATACCACGCCGGGTTTTTCAGATGAATCGGTGTAATCATATTAGGGCTTTATTTAAAAGTGGTGACCCAGCTGTGCAATTTGAAATGTGTGGAATCCGTCTCGTATATGAGAAAAATGTTGCAAAGTTTGTGCAAACTCTTGTTGAGTACATGTTAGGGAGTCCAGATGCCAATCACCAATCTTTTTCCGTACATCTTTCACATCAACTTCGAATGTTGAAAGACTGCAACCATGCAAAAGATTATCGTTGCTCTTTCTTACCAGAAAAGTTAAAATTAACTGGACAATTATTTGTTAACACACTTAAATGCAATAGATATGAAATTTGTTTTCAAATTAAACATATGTTTTTTGATACTTGCAGGAGGCCTAATAAAGCCATGCGAATGCTTCTACCAAATAAAGAAACTACACAACAGGAGTGTACTTCGCGGGAAACATTTTCAAATCAAGTAATTGCTGCAGGCACTTCGAAAAATTCAAGTCCAGGCTCTATTAATTTTGGCATATCATTTGGAAATGGGCAATGTGGAAGTAAGATGTCAGCTGACAGCCTTGAATGTTGGTTTAAACCACGTTTGCAGGTCTGTCTCTCTCTCTCTCTCATCTGTCTTTATATATCTATATCTATATAATATTTAAAATTTCTTGCTAGCATTTAGAGACTACTCCAAGGGATTCTTTTTTGTAATAGCCATACACCTGAGGAAATAGTTAGATATTCGAAGAGATTTTTTTTTGAGAGAAAGTTTCAACCTATGGTGTTTTTGGTATAGGCAGAGATTGAACCCCAGATCTCTTATTCAATCATCAAAGTCTTTACCAGTTAAACTAACTGGAACCCACGATACTCGAAGAGATTTGAATACCCTTGTTTCTAAATATAAATATAAATACAAAAGTTGAAGTATGACATTTATTGTTACTACGTTTCTATTAAGTCACATCAGTAGTTATGTTATCATTTTCTTTCCATCATTAAAAAAAAAAAGATTAATTATGCAATAATGAATTATGCCTTAAAACATCCTAAAAACTAATTATAATTTACTAATCATGATAGGATCATCATTTTTTACTACCACGAGTGTACACATTCTTAAACCTAAGTGTAATTTATAATAGAAAATACATGTACTAGAATTGTGCCATATCATCCACTTATTTTTAATTCATTCTTTCTCTTTTAAAACTTTTCTTCTCCCTATTCTAAAATAAATAAATAAAAACCCCTCTTCTTCTCCTTATTAGTCCACACATAATGTTACATTTTCTCCAACTCTTCCCCTCCCTCTTTGCATTTTTTTTTTTTTATATCTTCCCACACTCTCTACTTTACTGTAACATTTCTTTTATCCTTTTCTCTTTATATTTTGACTCTTCTTTCTTCCAATCTTATTTTGTATAAATTTGTTGTCATTTCTCCAATTCATTCCATATTTTTCCCACAAAAATAGTGAGTACTCTCTTTTTCTCTCTATTTTTTTAAACTTTCTTTTGGTGAATTTATGCTCTTTCTTATAACTCTAATTTAGGTTGATGGTATTTTATTTTATTTTTGAAGATTGATAATGTCTTTATGGTTTTAGTAACATGTTCAATGCAATGAAGGTGATCTTTCTGTTTGGAATGCTCAACCTCTCAAGGTTGTTCAATTAGAGAGGGTTGGAAGACTAGGATGCATTCTCTCAAGGTTTTTCTTGGTGTTTTAGTGGTCGTTTTCCTTCTCACAAAATTAGGGTTGAAATAGGGTTTTATACAAGTAGGAAGGAGAGAGAATGGTAAGACATCATATAAATAGTCAATTATCTCTCTTCAGTTCAATTTAAAGAAACAAATATAAATTGACATTATAAGAGAAACATTGATACTTTTGATTTTTTTTTTTTTTTTTTAATAAAAGGGGAATCATTCCTTCTACTTCTAAATTTCCCAAATTTGGGGATTTAGAAGTGAGGGGTAGGGCAAAGATATCTTTCCCTTCCAAATCCCCTCAAACCCATTCTTTCTATTTAAAAATTAAAAAAATAAAATCAAACGTTTTTTTATAATTTTATAATTTTGTTTTTGTTTTGAGAAATCTAAAATCAAAACAAGGTTTATTAAACACCTCTATCCTCTTCACTCTAGTCCACTCTCCTTATCTCTTAAACAAACCCAATGTTAATGCTTTTGACTAAGTATGACTAAACATAGTACATGGAATATTGGTTTAGTCTTAGTAGATACAAAGATGAAGGGTTGTAAGACTTGATGATCAAAAGATACTAAAGAGTAAGAACTTTGATATAATTGTATCAATAATTTATAATGATAGAGAGATTGAAGAGGATAAATCATTGGATAAGAGTAAGGTAAATGAAGTAGAGAAGTGCATTCAGAGTATTGTGTGATTCTAAAATATCTATTAAGTTAAAGATAAAATTTTATAAGACATCTATAAAATGTGTTATATTCAATGATATTGGATGTTGGTTTGTTAAGAAGAAAAGCTTTCATGCAATGAATGTAATCGAAATTAAAAATATTAATGATGAATAAATGGAAATATGAGAAAAGATAGGATTTCAAATGAGGAGAGTTGCTTAAACATAAGGGTGGCCCCCTCTTGATAAATAGATGAGGGAAAATTGCTTGAAATGGTTTGATTATGTGCAAAGGGAAGTTATTAATGCACTAGTGAAAAACAACTTAAGTCAAATAAACAAAAAGAAGGTAGAAAGAGACCTAAAATAAAGAAGTGGTGAAAAAAAAATGTCAATTAAGGCAGTAATAGATATATGAATTTGGATGGAATATGATATCAGGAAATAATACATGTGATTGATCTTGACTAGTTTGTTGAGGATCCTTATAGGATATGCCCAATTCTATCATTCAACCAAATAAATCTTTTTTGATAGATACGATAATATTTCAAACAAATACACCAATTAATTTTTGGTGTAGGTAGGAATTGAGTTTTAGATCTTATATTCAACAATAAAAGATTTTACCAGCTGAGTTAACTGGAACCCATATTTAGTCAAATAATTTTTTTTGATAGATACAATAATATTTTAAATCTATGGCATTTGCTCTATTATGATTGCTCTTAATCATCTGGCTAAGACACCAATTATTTTCTGTTATAGGTGGGGATTGAACTCCAATCTCTTATTTGAATATAAGAGACTTTATCAATTGAACTTAATTGGAACTCACATTCAACCAAAAATGTCCATTTAATAGATATATAGGATTTCAAACCTATGGTATCCTCTCCATGATGATTGCTCTTTATCATCTCACTAAAATATCAATTGGTTTTTGGTGTAGGTGAGAATTGCATCCTGGATCTTTTATTTAATGATAAGAGATTTTACAAATTTAGCTAACCAGAACCCCACATTCAACCAAATAATTAAACATACATATCAAAACAAAAATAGTCTATAGTGCACTCAGAAACTACAAATTTTTTGAGACCTTAAGAAATTAAGAATTAGAACTTAGCAGGGTGAAATCAATTCCATAGAATTTTCACTTTGAATGAACGCAACTTCCATAAAAATAATCCTTGAATTATATGTACCTCTCTCTCTCTCTCTCTCTCTCTCTCTCTTTCAATTTTTTTAGAATCGGTTTTATACTTTGTTTGTTTCGAAGTTAATGTTTTCTAAAAAATGAGTCATTTTATAAAACATATTTTCTATAAAAAAAAAAAAAATCTAATTTTTTACGTTTGGTAGTTAGTGGCAGAGCCTTATGCATGGTTGGGGGGTTATGGCCCCGCAGTCCTAAAGAAAGCATTGATCAATTAATCTAGTAAACATTTCCAAAAAAAAAGAAAAAAAAAAAAAGAAGAGAGAGTTTAGAGTTGATATATAATTTCAATAGAATGAAATAATTACGCAGTAAATTTTGTGAGTAAATAGTAGAGCCCCTAATTTTTAGCTCAATCTCAAATCCTTTTAATGCTTACAAATCATTCATTAATGATAAAATATGCAATTTGGTTGAAATTTTCTATTCTCAAGCAAAAAAATGGAAAAAAAAAAATCATATGAGACTTCAATTGTAATATTATGATTTTGATTTGTCAAACATGGATGAAGTTTTGCAAACAATTATATATTAAAAAGGAAATTGTGAATAATTTTGCTGTAAAAATAACAATTGATGAAGTTTATTATGTGATGTATTATTTTTGAGCATAACTTTGATGGAAGATACTATATTAGTTTTTTTTTTTTCTCTATATATTTGTATATTGTATAGCCAATTATACAACTTTTCTATACTCATTATGTGGATTTTTTAGGTAGTGTATATATGTGATTTTAGTTTACCTTGACACAATAGTTGCCCCCCCACTCCCCTCCAATCTTAAAATTCTTGACTCCGCCACTATTGGTAGCAACCTTAATACGTTAGAAAACAATCTCTTAAAAATAAGCCATACTTTTTAGTTGATCAAAGATAGTTTTCTTTTAACTCATTGTTTTTATGTTATCAAAAAATGGAGAACGTGGAAAACTATCATCACACAAGGTTTTCTATTAAAACTATTTGTTTCTTTAGACCCCTAAAAACAGATTGTTTAACTTAATTTATTAAGTAAGTTACACTTAGGTTTATTATTAAAATCTAGGTTAAACAGTAATAAATCATATCATGCACAGCGAAAAAGAAAATAACGCAGATATGATCACCTAGAAAAATCAATGAGATGAACCATCTTAAGGTAAAAAACCTAGGGAGAATTTGACCTAACTATCCTCAAGGCAAACGAATCCACTAATAGAGAATTAAAGTTTTTACAGTAAGATTTAACTCTAAATCTATTGCCACCTCCACTAGTAACTTACTGACACGATCACGTGTAAGCTCTGAATCCACGGACTCTTATCTCTTTGGATTTGTAACACACAAACTACCATGCATATGACTTTAAGATCCTACTCAAAGGTTTTGATCACCAATTGTTGATCTTGTTGCAGAAACTAGATTCTACCAGCACTTGATTGTAAATCTCTTTCCGGTAGACACTTGTGGAGTTAGAAAGTTATAGAACCTCTCAGATCTCACGGGAGTAACTCATAAATCTTCCAAAAGTCTTGAAGACGTAGTTAGGGTTTTCCTTTTATACTTAGGAGTGTTGGACTGAAACCCTAAATGTTTTCATAGGTTTGGGCCTGATTTAAAATTTTATAGAAAATGCTTTACTGCAACTAGATTCCACCAGCACTTGATTGTAAATCTCTTTCCAGTAGACACTTGTGGAGTTAGAAAGTTATAGAACCTCTCAAATCTTACAGGAGTAAATTATAAGTCTTCCAATAGTCTTGAAAATGTAGTTAGGGTTTTCCTTTTATACTTAGGAGTGTTAGACTGAAACCCTAAACGTTTTCACAAGTTTGGGCCTGATTTAAAATTCTATAGAAAATGCTTTACTGTGATTTTTTATCGATTGAGCCTATTCTTCGATCGGTCGAGCTTCAGTGAAATTCAATTCTTTTTCCTACAGCTTGAATGTTCTTGAGACTTGACTTGTACCACCTAGAACAATGTCTAACACCTATTCTAGATATGTTTTTGTTCTCGATTTGCCAACATAAACAAAATAGGATTCTAAACATTATATTCTAAATCTTCAGAACCTAACAATCTCCTCCTTTGGCAATCCATGATAAAACACACATACACATGAATTGCTCAACTCAAGAACTAGCCCAACATTACAAAGTGTTGCCCTAATACAATTCTATCACAATCTACTAACTATTAGTTGCTAGAATAGATAGCAGTTGAGAAAGAATTAACATGTAAATTTCTGAAACATTGAAAATAAACCATAAATGCATGTGTGGAAAATACAGTATAAATCTAAAAACTAAAAACTGAACTTGAATTCACAAAACATCAAAGGTAGATAGATATATCAAATGAATAATCATCAATAAACCATCATAGTCAATCATAAACCATTAAGGTTTGTGAAACAAGAACAAAAGAGGAAACTATACATAAAAAAATATATCAAATCAGCATAAACTACTCCCCTTAAGTACAAAAACTCTTAAACTCTCCCTTTAAGTACAAGAGCAACACATCTAAACTTACTCCTCCTTTTTGTTACGAATTGCCAAAGGCAACCATCAAGATCCCGAGGGTGGAGGAGGTGGAAATGCACTCCTATACTCAGCAAAATCAGCTTTCAAGGTAGCAAATGCACTTCATCATTGCACATCTAAACCTACTCCTCATAAGTACAAAAACTCTCAAACTCTCCCCCTAAGTACAAGAGCAGCACATTTAAACTTACTCCTCCTTTTTGTTACGTATTGTCAAAGGCAACCATCAAGTACCTAAGGGTGGAGGAGGTGGAAATACACTCTTATGCTTAGCAAAATTAGTTCTTAAGGCAACAAATGCACTTCATCTAAATCAACTCTCAAATGCATTTCATCATGGCATGTAGTGAGAGAGGAGGGGTAATTGTAGGATCAGCAATCTCAGCGTTAGTAGTAGGATCCACAACAGCAGTAGGATCCACATGAATCTCCTCAATAGTAGGGTCCACAGCAGTAGGTAGATCACCAATAGTAGGAGCAGCAATAGAAGCTTCCACTCTAGGTCGCTTTAATGTACGAATACTTGGTTTAGCATTCTTCCTTTGAACAAATCGCTATCTAAGAAAAGTGGCTCCTATAGGGGCAGTAATACAGACTAACTCTAGAGAATGAAAGTTTTCAAACTCTAGATGGTTCAACACCCTATATATAATGATTGGAAAGAACAGCTTATGTGCTCTAGATGTACTCCTAAAGACCTTAACAATGGTGTGAATGAAAAGAGTGGGAAAACATATAGGACCATCAGTAAGTAAAGCATACAAAAAGACATTTATTTATAGGAATGATGTGATTATGAGAGATAGAAAAGATGTTATGACATGCTATCCTAAAGAAAAGATAATTAAGCTCAGCAAAATCACATGAGTTTATTCTTGGTTTAGATCCCCATGTAACTGATATTCCATAAAGAAGAGACATCACATCATCTATAGGAGGAGATTAGTGTATGAAAAGGTAGCATTATGAACAAGAGGTACATGAAGAACCTCAGATACTATTTTCTTAATTATCTTAAACTCCTTACCTCAAATCCAAGTAGACAAAATATGACTACCTAAATAATTAGACTCAATAGAGAGATTCAAATAGAATTTTCTAATCAAAGCAGCATGGGAAGGATTAGACACCTCACACAAAGACAACCAATTCCTAGGCTCTAAATTCTTACGAATAAAAGTATCTAATTTATCTAGAATGACTTTTCTTTCTCCCCAAATAGACCAATATTTGGTTAAGTTTTCAAACTATCTTCATTTTGGTTGTAGGAAACCTAACCCTATCAAAATGAACAAGAGTAGAGGATGATGCAGAGGTTTTCTTTGCTTTCCTTTTAAACTTTTTGCCAACCTTAAGAGCCATATTTAAGATCTAAAGAAAGAGGAAAAACCAATACAGAAAGAAAAACCAATGGCAAATTGCATTAGAGAGAGATAAAGCACAATTTAGAAAGAATGTTCAAAATCTATATGATGCATGATCTAATGCATAAAACAGTCCAATTATTTCACAATTTTGAAAATTGATCCCAAAATTAAGGTTTTATGAAAAATTCTCAATTTTGAAACCCTAATGTTTTTCAAAAGCACACAATTTGAGTAATTGAACATCACAAATAGTATAAAACAAGTTATAAATACTCAATTAAACAATATCAGAGGTCAATTTCATCCAATTTTACCAAATTGAACAAAATCCTCAAATTCCTCAAGAATGCCTAAACCATAATTTCAAAATTTTGCACAAATCACGAAAATTTTGAAATTAAAATAGAGGAAACATGTTTATATGATGCATGAACAAAAACCGATTCAACAAATTTGATCAAAACACCTAGAATCACCAAAAACCCCAAAATTTCTTTAGTTCAAAAATTTTGAAAATTTTGATGAAAATGCATGAATGCATGTTATGTAAACAAAAAGGAAGGGTAAAAGAGTCTTACCAAATGTGAAGGAAGAAAAACCTTGAAGTTTTGACTCAGAAAAGAACAAAAAAAAATTTGACTGAAGAAGAATCGAGAGGAATTGAAGGAAGGAGACAAAGTTTTGAAAAACGTGTGATTTGATTCCTTTTTATTTAAAAAAAAAAAAAACTACTTTCAATCGATTAGGAGGAATCGAACCGTGAGTTGAAGAATTTTTAAAAACAGATTCAACTAATTGAGAGGAATCAAAGCAAGAATCGAATCAGATAGAGAGTTTTGGCCTAAAAACTTCACTTTTTGATCGGTCGAGAGACAGATCTATCGATTGAGACTTGAAATACCAGAATATTTTGAAAACTTGAAATTTTCTACAGAAACACTTTTCAAAACAAGATTTCATGATATGAAATGCATGTGAATGATTCCAAAAGTTTTCAAAAACCACATTCTCTTCAACCAAATCAATTTTTATCAAGATTAAAAAATTTTCTCAAAAATTTCAACTCAAACACTAAAAAGAGCATTAAACATCACAAAAAGCATAATCTTGGATGGCCACATTAATTAACACATTATCACGTGTATAATGTTTAACAAAGATTTGCATGTGATGTGTGCAACTAATAAGTGTATGAGATTCATAAAAGGTGATATGTAAATAGTAATTAAACAAATTTTCTACATCATCAATCACATTAGTTTAAAAGTGATTATCACCTAAAGAGTTATATCATATAACTCTCATATTTCTTAGAAAACACGCTTGCAATCATGTAAAAGCATTTTATTTTTCTTTTTGCTTTTATTTTTCTTTTGATTTTCTTATTCTTTTTGAAATCAACACCTTGTTTAATTTTGCTGTATAAGTGTTGCACCTTACTAAGTACAGCTTTTATGAATTGCACACAGATGTTCATAATTGACGAGTAATAGTGGTAAAATGGTTATTTATGCATTTCTTCTATGATTTTTTAGTCCTTATAATAAAAAGAATGTGACATCAAAATCAAGAGAACGTGTTTAAAGATTTTAAGCAACTCATACAATTAAGCACTACATAACACAAATTAGCAAAGTGTAGAAAAATAGCTCATCAAAGCTAAACAAGGTACACAGTCAAGAAATGCAAATTTCATAGGCCAATCGCAATAACACACTTGGTGATGTGTAATACAATTTCTTTTTTAATTTAAAAAAAAAAAAAAACCTTTAAAACATCATAACAATCCTAAGATGAAATGCATGAATGCAATGCAAAGAAAATCCTATTCGAAAAAAATTTTTGGTCACAAAGAATTGAGAGTTTAAGCAAAAGGACTAAGGATATCCTTGAAGGCTAAAGATATGTGATACCAATTACTTGACGAAGAGACTCAAACTTCCTCTTATCAAGAGGTTTGATAAAGATGTCAGCATTCTAATATTCAGTAGGTATATACTCAAGAGCAACAATTTTCCTTTCAACAAAATTCTTAATAAAGTGATATCTAATCTCTATATGTTTAGTCCTAGAATTTTGTACCAGATTCTTAGAGATGTCAATAGTACTAGAGTTATCACAATACACAACCATAGTTTCCTGTGATAGACCATAATCACCAAAAAGCCTTCTTATCCAAAGAAGTTATCAGCAACAACTTCTAGCTGCAATATATTTTGCTTCTGCAGTTGACAGAGAAACAAAATTTTGCTTCTTACTCATCCAAGCAACTAAGTTAGTTCCAACATAGAAACACCCACAGTAGTGCTCTTCCTATCATCGACATTTCTAGCCTAATCAGCATGAGAATATCCGGCAAGGGAGACATTAGATTATTTGCTATAGAACAAACCAAAATCTCTAGTCCCACTCACATATTTCATTATTCTTTTAGCAGCAGTTAAATGTGACATTTTAGGATTAGCTTGAAATCTAGCACACACACACACACACTAACACTAAAAGATATATCAAAACGACTAGCAATTAAATACAATAAAAAACCAATCATACTTCTATGTAAGGTAATGTCAATAAGCTCATCTGATGGATCAATCCCCAATTTTGTGTTGGTGGCCATTGATGTTCTAGCATGAGCAGCATTCTTAAGTCCAAATCTCTTGACAAGATTTCTTGCATACTTAGCTTGATTAATGTAGATTCCTTTATCGATTTGCTTCACTTGCAATCCTAAAAAGTAGGTAAGTTCACCCATTATGCTCATCTCAAATATTTTCTTCATTTCATCTGCAAAAGATTTAGCAAGAATGTCATTAGTAGAGCCAAAAACTATATCATCCACATAGACTTGAGCCATAACTAAATTCTTATCCCTTCGAATGAAAAGAGTACTATCAGCATTTCCTCTTTTAAAAGCACTCTCTATAAGATAAGAAATTAGTTTGTCATACCAAGCTCGAGGAGCTTGAATAAGACCATACAGTGTTCTCTTCAGTTTGTAGACATCGTTAGGTTTATGAGGATCCATAAAACCTTTAGGTTGCTTTGCATATACTTCTTCTTGCAGCATTCCATTCAAAAATGCATTTTTCACATCCATCTAATAGAGTTTGAAATTCAAGTGACATGCAATGGCCAAAAGTATTTTAATAGACTCAAGTTTAGCAACAGGTGCAAAAGTCTCATCAAAGTCTACTCCTTCTACTTGAGTGTATCCTTGAGTAACAAGTCTAGATTTATTTCTTATGACAGTTCTATGTTTATCAACCTTGTTCTTGAAGATCCATTTGGTACCAATCACATTAACTTCCTTTGGTCTAAGAACCAATTCCCACACATCATTTCGAATGTTCTTTGTGCATTGAATTTATCCAATCAGCATCTTTTAGAGCTTTATCTACCTTCTTGGGTTTTACTTGAGATAAATAACATGAATGTGTAATAACATTCAAGGCCATTGACCTCAGACATATCTTGTCATTTAGGCTTCCCAAGATGTTGGTGGCAGGGTGATTCAGCTTAACCCTTGCAGATGGACCATTCACCAGAGAAGTTGATGAGCTTTGTTTCTCTTGAGGAGTACTTGTCTCACCTAGTTCTGGTATCCTTTCATGAACTGGTGTTGTTGGTTCAGACACAGCATCATTCAAAATTTGTAGTTCTTGATCATCAGGTCTACTAACATACTCCTTAGGTAGAGCATCTTCAACTCCTGTGGGTTTGTTCTGGATACTTTGGATCACTTCAGAATGATTTTCAGCACATTGTTCATCATTAATCACAGCATTTGCAGATTCCATTACTGTATTGGTTCTAAGATTGTACACACTGTATGCTCTGCTTGATGTAGAGTATTCTAGAAAGTTCCCCTTATCACTTTTTGCATCAAACTTTTCAAGATTCTCATGATCTCGAAAGATGTAGCACTCATTACCAAATATTCTGAAGTATTTCACAATTGGCTTTTTCCCTCTCCAAAATTCACATGGAGTCTTCTTAGTATTGGGTTGAAAATACACTCTATTTAGTGTGTGACATGTAATGTTCACAACTTCTCCCTAGAATGACTTTACCATGTTTTTGTTATTCAGCATGACTCTAGCCATTTCTTGAATCACTTTGTTCTTTCTTTCCACAACTTCATCCTGCTGAGGTGTCTTGGGTGCTGAAAACTCTTAGTTCCTTGGTCATTGCAGAAGGATCCAAGCTTGGAGTTTTCAAACTCTCTTCCATGATCACTGCTAATGCGAGCAATCATAGCATTCTTCTCAATTTGCAGCTTCTTGCAAAGATGTATCATCTTGTATGGAGCTTCAAATTTATCTCTCAAAAGAATCACCCAAGTGTATCAAGTGAAGTCATTTACATCTGCTAGAATGTACTTCATTCTTCCTAGACTTTGAACCCTGGCGGGATCCATTAGATTAATATGCAGCAACTCTAACGGTCTGAATGTCTGAACTTCACTTATTGATGGATGTTTGGATTTCATTTGTTTACTAATTTGACATGATCCACATATGCTTTTCTCGATCTTCTCAAATTTTGGTAAACCTAGAACAAATTCATACTTAGAGATTTTCTCAATTTGTTTGTGACTTGCATGTTCTAACCGTTGATGCCACAAGTCCACCTGATTAATTTTTACACTATAGCACTTGTGACTGATGCTTGGAGTTATGTCATAGCAATTATTAGCGGTCCTTATTCCAACACAAATGCAATCACCTCCATCATCAAGTATTTCACATTCATACTTGGTAAATAACACATTCAATCCATTATCACAAATCCGACTGATACTCAGCAAATTAGCCTTTAATCCATCTACATACTAGACATCTTCAAACACCGGCAATCCTGGGATGTCTACAGTCCCAATGCCTCGGATGAATGATTTGATTCCATCTCCAAATGTGACAGTTCCAATCTTTCCTTCAAAAGCAATCTTGAACAATGCTTTGTTACTTGTCATGTGTCTGGAACAACCACTATCCAAATACCACAAACAAGTGTCACGTACTTTTAAGGCAGTTAAAGCAATATAACAAACATAATTATTGTAGCATGTAGTTAGACCAAAAAATTTAAGAATAGGGTTGGCACATTTCGAAAACCACCTAGTCCAAGATGAAAAAGATTCAACTTTCAATCTAATTGAATGTAATTTTCAATCTAATTGTCAAGGATCAACTCAAGGTAAACTACCTAATTAAGAGCTGACCTGCTATAATACCACTTGTTTGTTTGTTTAGACCCCTAAAAAACAGATTGTTTAACCTAATTAATTAACCAAGCTGACACTTAGATTTATTATTAAGATTTAGGTTAAACAGTAATAAATCATATCATTCATAACGGAAAATAAAATAACTCAGATATGATCACCTAGGAAAACCAATGAGACGAACCATTTCAAGGAAAAAAACTTGGTAAGGATTTGACCTAACTATTCTTAAGGTAAACAAATCCAATAGAGAATTGAAGTTTTTACAATAAGGTTTAACTCTAAATCTATTACTATCTCCAGTAGTAACTTAATAATACGATCACGTGCAAGCTCCGAATCCACAGACTCTTCTCTCTTGGATTTGCAGTACACAAGCTCCCAAGCTTATGACTTTGAGATCCCACTCAAAGGTTTTGATCACCAGTTGTTGATCTTGTTTTAGCAATTAGATTCCACCAGCACTTGATTGTAGATCTCATTCCGGTAAACACTTGTGGAGTTAGAAGGTTACAGAATAGAACCTCTCAGATTTCATAGGAGTAACTCACAAGTCATCCGAGAATCTTGAAAATGTAGTTAGGGTTTTCCTTTTATACTTAGGAGTGTTGGAGTGAAACTCTAAATGTTTTCATAGGATTGGGCCTAATTTAAAATTCTGCAAAAACTGTTTTACTGCGATTTTCGATTGGTCTAGCCTATTCTTCAATCAGTCGAGCTTCACTGAAATTCAGTTCTTTTTCCTGTAGTTTGAATGTTCTTGAGACTTGACTTGTACCACTTTGAGCAATGTCTAACACCTATTCTAGACATGTTTTTATTCTGGGTTGCCAATATAAACAAAATAGGACTTTAAACATTTAATAATTATTTCAACTTATATGGTGTCCACTCTATGAAGATTGCTTTTATCATCATTTTTTTTTTTGGTAGGCGAGTTTTGAACCTCTAATCTCTACTTGTAACCCATGTATATACTTCTCTTCAACTACAACGTGTTCTTTTAGCCACTTCAGCAATGACTATTACAAAGTCTACTAATTCGTTTCAGTTATTTATGAATTACGTGAATTACTATATTATCCCTCAAAAAAATAAATTTAAATAATTATTTATTATATCATTAAAATGTAACAATCTAAGCTCTATATAATAATATCTTTAACATTTTTCATTCTATAAACAATAGATTTCAGCTTTGAACATGGATTTTAAACTAAGTTACGACAAGCAATTGTTTTGAGCCTCATTTATACTTACTATGATACCATCACACAAAACTTAGTCAATCTTGATTAACATTTCCGATATGTTTTCCAGAACCACCACAAGCACAGGAGTGATTTCAATTGCTGTTCTCCTCAAAGTGAAATCCCAAATTGTTTCCCCTACCAGATTAATAGATCCTCTGTGAAAATCTTCCTACCTTCAAATTTGTATAACAAACCTGACTGGAAAGGCTTTGCATTTTCTACTGTTTTCTCATTTAACAAGAATATGATGACTGCCGATCATATGAAACAAGGTTCAGGATTTTCTCTCATTTGTCATTTGAAGACCGACTTGGGTTGCATGAATCCACTACTTTATCATGGCATCAGGGAAGAGGACGTATTAACTTCGTTACATCAACGTGCATTCCTTTGGGAATCTTTCATATCACATCGGTTACTCTCACCTGAATGGAGTGAATGCACTTGGGTTGAATTCTCATTCGTAAGTGATGGTTTGGATGTGTTGGCGCTGAAGTGTGCGGCCGATCTTGTGTACCAGCATAATTTGGAAGACTTTACACTTACAACGGCACCATGCATAACCTCATACAATGATTCTTTCCCATCGATTGAAAGATTGTCCTCTCATCATCGTGATAAATTCAGTGGCAGTGACAGCTTGTACGAGGACCAGACTAGTGGAACTTCTGGCCAGTATTCTTATGGGGGCCAACACCCTCGCTATCAACTGTATCAAACTGCTGCATTGGTAAGATTTCTATACTGTTTGAGCAGATAACATTTAACGTAAAACAAAAACTTAATTTTATTCCATTGAGATTGGGTTCCCACTTCAAATAGCATTACTTTATGATCTATATTAAATTTGTATGACCAAGCACCATATATTCGCTGAGATATGAAAAACAAAAATGGAAAGGATTGTTGTAACATCTTTATGTATTACAAATTTTCTCACATAAATTTTAGGGTAAAACACAAAACTGACTCTCTAAGTTTCTTTAGATTTCATTTCAGTCCTCTAACTTTGTGTTTTTTCATTTCAGTTCTCTAACTTTCAAGTTTATTCAATTAAGGCATTTCCATTAATTTTTGTTATATGTTGTCGTTAATTTTTCAATTTTATAAATTTTTCTTCAAATTTTTAAATTAAAAAAAATTCAATTAATGATTGAAAAATATTTTCCAGATTTTTTTTTTCAAAAAATTTTAACAAAAGTTAACGGAAAGGCTTTAATTGAATAAATTTGAAACTTAGAGAACTGAAATGAACGAACGCAAGGTTAGAGGACTGAAATGAAATCTAAAGAAAGTTAGAGGGTCAGTTTTGCATTTTAGCCTAAATTTTATAAATTGATGTATTAATTTTTAAAGAAAAAATGTTAAGATAAATATAAATTTTACTACGAATAATTTATAAACTAATGTGACACAATGTGCATGATCAATGTCACCTTAATATATATAGATAATAAATGCATGATCAATGTCACCTTAATAATTTAAATAATAAATGTTGAATTTCTTATTTATAATTGATGTCACATTAATTTGAAAATTCTAGTATTAATCAATATAACACAAAAAATAATTTTAAAAAACATATTTATTAAAGTTATTGATATAACACCAATAAAATTTATTATCACCATAGTTTTTAAAGGTTTTGTTATACATTAGTAATACTTTTTGGAATACTACAAAGTTTACTATTTAAACTTTACAAACTATGTGTTAACTTTTCAATACAATAC
The DNA here is from genome assembly GCA_023621385.1 of Quercus gilva. Taxonomy (NCBI): domain Eukaryota; kingdom Viridiplantae; phylum Streptophyta; class Magnoliopsida; order Fagales; family Fagaceae; genus Quercus; species Quercus gilva. Next base: position 27,050,854 of record CM042476.1, read on the forward strand.
CAAAAAAATAATTAAAAAAATTTATTAACACATTTAACATTTATATGAACTATATAGTTTTTGCCAAGTGCATTTTTATGAACTAGTTTGTCATTCCACCAAACAGAGCATTATAACTTCCTCAAAAATTTCTCTCCAAAAAAAAAAAAAAACATTATAAAATATTATTTTCAACACTAAAGAAATTTGATCAGCTCTCTCTCTAATTGCACGATGTATTTCTCTTTTGCAGGACTTTTTTCCGTCCACTCCGTATAATTGTTGTTTTCCTCCAAGTAAAATTCAAGACTGGTTTAGTCATCAGATTCATGGATGCTCAGCGACAATGGACCTGCCCTCAAATTTGTATCACAATAGTAATTGGATGGGGCTCGTTCTATATGCTTCTTTCTCAATTCAGGGGGATATAAACTTCATCCTTAGCAATTTGAATTCAGGAAAATCTCACTCTTTATATTGTCAATGCCAAATGAGTATGGCTAATGTCGATGATCAGACAATTGCTTTCTCCACCAGTAAAGAAGAAATCACGTGGCTACTTGAGCTAGGTGAATTCATTTGGATATCCTACGTACCAGGGGAGCCATTTAAGAATATGTTGCAACATTGCAGCCACATTGAGGCATCATTTGTGAGTGATTGGTCAGGCGTGACAGTGCAGAACTGTGCGTTACAACTTTTGTACCAGCACGATCAAGTACAATTTGAGCAAGAACTGAAACACTGCAACAACGTGATTCGTGAGAATCGCGAGCTCGTTCGTAAACAACAAGAGGATCGAAAGAAAAGAAAACAATACCATGTTGATGAAGGACTTCAAAGAAAAATATTTTCTAATATTGGCTCTGAAGTTAAATTATTTCCAAGACTTATTGATCAACCGGAGACTGAAGAAACTAAGACTGAACTTGGCCAAAGTGACCTGCTGGTAAGTTATCAACTATGAGTATTTTCTTTGCCTCAAACATAATATATCATCTCCCTCCCTCCCTCTCTCTCATTCTCACTCTTTAGACAAAATATATTTCACCTGATTTTTAAGAATATATGAAATTGATGCTCACACATGCTTCTAATTTGTTTTTTTATTTATTAATTGACCAGCACAAGATAGTTCACCCAAAAAAATATTGAAAGGACTGGTTTTTTAGCCCAAATTAATTATGTAGCAGTTTAATAGATTAATTAGTTGCAGACTCATGCGATGTGTGAGAAACAATAATTACTTTGTAAATGTAGTATGATGTATAATTTGTTCTCCCTAAAAATTAAAAAAATTCTAAAATTATTTTTCATCTATCCATCTTTACATGTATATCATTTTAATATTTTAGGCCTGTTTGATTAATATTATTGCTTTTTGAGATGTCCATATTTTTCTAAATTATATTATGGTACGTTATATATATATATATATATAACTAAACTCTTTAAAGGAGATTATCATTATAATTAAAATTCGTCAAAAAACTACGCCTCATATAACTCAAATAGCTGATAGATACTTTTTTTTTTTTTGCATAACTGATAGATACATTTAAATACATAGCAAGATTGAATTTTGATATAAATTCTAATATTCACTTTCAAAACAACTAAGTATTACGTCGAACAAAAGCTATGAGAGAGAGAGAGAGAGAGAGAGAGAGAGAGAGAGAGAGAGAGAGAGAGAGAGAGAGAGAGAGAGAGAGAGAGAGAGAGAGAGAGAGAGAGAGAGAGAGAGAGAGAGAGAGAAGTCTTCTAATGGAGAACTCAAAAGAACATCACAAAATCGTATTAACCCAGAATAGTGTTAAAAAAAAATTCAATATTTCATCAACTTAAAGTAAATTTGCAAGAAGAAATAGATAATCAAGAGAGAGAATAATCACCTTTTCTGAGAGAGACCCGAATTAGATAAATTCATAGAAAATAATATGAGAAGAAGAATAGTCAAAATGCAAGATATAGTCACACCAAATTATCCAAGTCATGCTATGTAATTGAATAACGTACTGTTTTTATATACTATATCTTTATAATGCAATATGATAGTATTAACAATCAAAGAAAAAAAAAAAAAAAAAGATAACTTAAAAATACAGAACCAAAAAGTTTGAGACGTGAAAACAATTTAATCCTATTATTTTTTTGTAAGGGTATGCATCAACTTAAAGTAGAGTTCTGTAGAACACAAAAATTCATCAATCTAAAGTAAAGATTCAAAACATAAAAAATTGCACACAAAAAAGGAAAAAAAAAAATGAGAGAGAGAGAGAGAGTAATAACCCTATGGGAAAATATTTATAGAATGAAAGAGAACAACAAATTTATAGTAAGAGGATACGGATAAGAATAGTCAAAATAAAAGGAAGATGAAGGGATAAAGGAAGATTAATATTAATGTTGATAGTAGTAGAGAGACGAAAAGGTAAAAATGAAGAGGAAAGGTTAGAGAAATCTAACAGTAAGGTACAAAATTAATCATAAAAAAAAGAAAAAGAAAAAAAGAAATGGTTGGAAATAAGTGGATGATATAGCCGCTGATATGGCTTAACAGAAGTATAGCAACAATTGAATAATATTATATTCTTATATATTATTTTTATAATGCAGTATGATAGTATTTAACAATTAAAAAAAAAAGAAAAAAAAAAAAACCAAATTGCATCAACTTAAAGTAGAGTTGTATAGAACACAAAAATTCATCAACGTAAAGTAGAGATACAAAAAATAAAAAAAAAATCCACAAAAAAAAAAAAAAAAACATGAGAGAGAGAGAGGGAGAGAGGGAGTAATAACCTTTTCTTGTATGAGAAAATATGTGTAGTGTAAAGTTGTAATTTATAACTATGTTTTATGCTTGCTTTATTACATGACAAAAAGTGAGGTAATTGCTTTAATTTTGTTCATTGTATTCTGTGGGGTTTTATTGTATTGGGTTTAGTATTAAGTTGGTGAAGACTCAAACTTAATTGAAGAATTAGTACATTTCACTAGTAGCTCGCGAGAAGTTCGCGAGAAGGGTTCTCGCAAAAAAAGCATGTGAGAAGCACATGACTGGAAGCTAAAGAGTCGTGCCAGACTGTTATTTTCGCGAGTGTCTTGAGAGTAAGGCCTTCCCACGAGGTAGTCGCGAAACATTCTGCCTGGAGGTTTTTTAAAAAGTGACTTTCTTACCCTTCACCCATATTATATATACCCTCATTACCCATAAATGTAGAGAATGTCAATTCAAAGAGAAAAACCCTAGATATATTTTCTACAACACACACACCCATTTTTTTGAAAGAGAGTTACTCATCCTTAGTGAGAAATTATTGTAGCCTCTTCTCCACCCCTCTCCCATTGTCATACCTTAAGAGGAGATTTGTACCCAAATACAATCCACACCTATTCAGAGTGTAAAGAATGTTTTGGAGCTTGGGAAGTTTTGGGGATTTGCCAAAAGAAGTTGGTGAGGCTTGGTGGATGCAATTGGGCGTATTACGGGATTCGAAGAGCTAAACAAGACACGATTCCGAAAAGCCTTGTTGGAGTAGGAGCTTGGAGAGCTTAGGTACATTGGATAGATTAGGCTTGGAGGGTCTCTTGCTAACCCATGTATCCCAACTGATTGTCTAGTGGATCGATTATCGCTTGGAGGGCGGCGGAGAGGTTTTACGCCGAGTTCTTCGGTTTCCTCTTCGATAACACATCAACATGTTATTTTGTGTTTGCATTTTTCTTCCCTACTCTTTTACATTCCATTTTATTACTGTGACGTTAAGTTTATGGATTAGAGTAGCTTGTTTGTTTATTTGCTCGCATTTACACTATTCCGCACTTAGTATTAAGTTAGTGTAAAATCTATCGAACCGTAACTTTAATTTAGGGGTCTAAACAGCTCTTGTGTTTTCAACACATTTTCAAGCTTTCATATAGAATGAGAGAGAATAACAAATTTATAATAAAATAATAGAGATAAGAAGGGTCAAAATAAAAAAGAAGATGAAGGGATAAAGGAAGAGTGATATTAAGGTTGATAGTAGTGGGGAGATAAAGTAAATAATTTGAATACAAATAAATAACAATACTAATCTATCTAGGATGCATTATTATGTCACTAAACTAAATTCAAATAATTTATCCAGCACCCAGGTTATAACATTCTCCAGCTATTGTAGCATTATAAACATTAATGTTACTCTTGCTATTGTATATGGGATAAATATGACCCCTTCCCTTGTTCCCCCCTACGCATATGAGATGTTTTAAGAAGTGAAATGTTACTCTTGCTATTGTATATGGGATAAATATGACCCCTTCCCTTGTTTGCCCCTACGTATATGAGATGTTTTAAGAAGTGAACATCTTCTATAGTAGTGGGGTCCAGGGAAAGAATAGGAAATGTGATTTCACTATATTTTTGACCATTTTGAAAATCAATGCTTGCTTACACCATATCCTTCTCCTCCAATCGGAGGAAACTCGACCTCAAATTTTTAAGTGTAAAAGCTAAGAATTTGGATATTTGATACTTGCGCCAATTCATCAACTATTTTTGGGAGCACAAGAACATAAATGCATTGCTTCCCACATCCTTGAACTCATCAAGAAAGACAAAGTCAATGTGTGGGATTGAGGTGGACTTATAATCACAAGAAGATTCCTTTGATTTATCTTTTCTACTTCATTGATCCTTTAATCTTCAAAGGCAATTTTTGTAGCAAGTGCAGTTGGCTTCAATGCCTTTGGTGGGTTTTGGATCTCTTGCATATGATTTATGGGCTCCTGGATCTTTGACACTTTAGTGGGAGACTCCATAGGTGCTTCATTGATTGGTATTAGAAATTGATCTTGTAGGGCGCATATGAACTCCACCCAATTGATAATCTCGTTGCTTCTAGGTTTGAAACCATTCTCATGCCTCCCCTTCCAAGTAAGGAGTGGCAATGAAAACCATGTGGTGTGGTGAGGTGTTGTGGAGAACAAAGAATTCATTGACATTGAGAATCCCCCCAAAAGGGGTCTTCGTCGTTGAATCTTGGTAATTCCATGGATTGTTGCTCTGATACCAAATATTGAGAACCAGAAAAATAAAAGATAACTAAATCGATTCGAGGTGACTAACCTCTCGAACTTGAGAGGGGGAATAGACTTTTTGGGTTAATTTTTAGCTTATTTCTATTAATGCATTCAATGTACATAAATAACTAAGGATGAGATAACCACATCAACAAATCCTATCCTAAAATATAGGATTGATTTGAAAACAAAGAAATAACAATATTAATTAATATCTATGATGCATTATTTTATTACTAAACTAAATTCAAATAATTTATATAGCATTTGGGTTATAACAAAAGCTGCACTGCCTCCTTTGTATTTTTCTTTGACATAGTGAAAATTATTGTAGCTCCATAGACGTAGGCACATTGCCAAACTACATAAATCTTTGTGTTGTGTGATTGTTTATTTGTGCAATTTTTATAATCTCTATTTTTGCATCTCATTGTTTCTATACAGTAGTTTAAATTCCTAACATGAAAAATGTTTCTAGGAGAACCTAGAGAAGGTGGACAAATGGAGAGTTACTTCAAAGGAAGTGACCAAAATCTCTGAAGAGCACTTAGAGAAAGGGTAACACTTCTAATCTTCTTTTAATGAGAATATTTTTTTTTGCTTATTCTGACTACAATAATTAATTTTAATTTTTCTTTTCAGTTTTGATTGTATTACAATTAAAATATATATATTTGGTGGGTTTCTAGTTAACTTAACTGGTAAAGTTTCTGATAGTTGAATAAGAGATCTGTAATTCAATCTCTACCTATACCAAAAACCGATTAGTATTTTGTACACATCATTGTTACTATGTGTTAAATTATTTAACCCATAATATATTGCAGTCGACGAGCGAGAGAGAGGGGGTAAAACTGTTATATTATTAGCTTTGCTTTCCTTAAAATTTTATGAGCTTCTTAAAAAAAAAAAAAAAAAAATGTGTTAACGTTTTTAAAATTTTTTAATATTCAAGAGGTTCCATATTTTAAGAATGCAAGTGTGATATCATAAATAATAATAAGAAAAAAAAAATATAAGTATATTGTAGATACAATGTAATTGTATATTTGCATTCATTTTTTTAAGGGAAAAAGTTAAGTGTTTAAAATTCTTAGTTTTATATGATAATTTTCTATTGAGCTTTATAATTTTTTTTTTCGAAAAAAATTATATCTAATTAAAATTCAAAATGCTAAAAAGCAATTTATATATAAAAAAAAGAACATCAAATTAATAAGTTCAAAAGAGAGGTTGAACAAAAATCTATCAATTTCTTAGAAAACATGATATTTTTCACTAACATATATGCAAAAAAAATTATATCTAAGTAAAATTCAAAATTCTAAAAATTAATTTATAAAAAAAAGAAGAACATCAAATTAATAAGTTCAAAAGAGAGGTTGAACAAATATCTATTAATTTCTTAGAAAACATAATATTTTTCACTAAAAAATATACAAAAAAATTATATCTAATCAAAATTCAAAATGCTAAAAATTTTTTTTTTTTTAAAAGAACATCAAATTAACAAGTTCAAAAGAGAGGTTGAACAAAAATCTATTAATTTCTTAGAAAACATGATATTTTTCACTAAAAAATATACGAAAAAAATTATATCTAATCAAAATTCAAAATGCTAAAAATTAATTAAAAAAAAAACATCAAATTAATAAGTTCAAAAGAGGTTGAACATAACTCTATTAATTTCATAGAAAACATGATACATATATATGTGTGTGTGTGTGTGTGTGTGTGTGTGTGTGTGTATTCGTCCCTAGTTTGTGGTCAGAAAAAGAAATATATCTAATGTGTGTTGCAACAAAGAAAACATAAAATTTTTTAATTGTAAGGCATGTAATGAGCAAAATTACATATTTAGCCCTATTTTTAACAGATGTGGATTATGGAACTCTAACTGAGCTAACCTTAAATAAGTAAAGTGTCAAATTTCAAGTTACAGTAGACAACTTAAATATTTACCAAACTATTGGTGGGTAATTTGTAATTTGCCCTTTATATATATATATATATATATGAGATGGGTTCAAGTTACACCTAGTGTAACTTCACAAGAGTTACACCTTTTTTGAACCATTGATTGCTATTAGATCTAAGGGTAAAAAAAAACTTATAGTAATGTCATTATTACTTCCTAAAAATTAGTGATTTAGACATTAACTCTTCTTATTAAAAGGAAAAAAAAAAAAAAAAAAAAAAAAAAAAAAAAAAAAAAAAAAACTATAACATTAACTCTCCACTGTCCTCCACGTCTTCATCTTCTTCCTCTCATCCTCTCACACATCTTTCTTCTTGCACTATGTAATTTTAGGCCGTCACCATTATTACTCAGACTATACCCAGTTAGTCAGTCAAAAGAGCATTTTAGTGAATAAACTGACAAAATCAGAACCTTTTTTCTAGCATTTGTCCCTGTTTCCCTTTCAACCGTTCGTGTTCAAACATCATTCTAAAGGAAGTCAAGGTGCACTTTCGTAATTATCCCCCAATCCCAAGCCCATTTCCACAGTTTTAACCCTCATTCTATTTAAGCAGTCATACCTCCCACTCTCTCTCAGCCTAGTCTCCTTCAATAGTTCAAAAATTGTGCTCCTAATTTCTTCTCTTTCAATCCACGTTTCTTAGTTACAAATCTTCCATCTTTGATCTTATAGATCATACCAATTATGAGATTTTAGGTACGTAATGGGATAAGTTCTTTATTTTCCAGATTATAAAGAAAAAAAGGTTCTTTGATTTTTGTTGGGAAGAAAAGACCATGTAAGGTTGAAATTTATCAACCATCTTGTTGGCTTTATTCCGTGCGAATTTGCTTGTAATTTAAGCACTTAGTAACCTTGTATTTAAGTGGGATTATTGTAAGGGTAGTGTGTGAGAAGATGTGAAGAAAAGCTCAAGTATGTGCAAAGAGGCAGAGTTTCACGGCTAGGACTTGCGGGTGGCTCGCGGCTGCAAGCCACCAAATGCTGGCACGTGAGATGCACACAAGGGAGCTGAAGGGTCGCGCCAGCTGTCGCACTACAGGACAAAAGTCCCAGGCTGGCCAGGTCGTTACGTCGCAACTTGAATTCGCGACTTGGACAAGCCGCGAGGTCAAGCCGCCAACCAGCCCTGTTTGGCAAAAACTGTCTCTTTGTATTCCGAACACACACCACTATATATAGACCCTTATACCCACTAAATTGAGAGAGCTTCCAGAGAGAATTTTGTGAGAGAAACCTTAGAGAAAAACAAGATTGCCTCATCCCCAATCTTTACCTTAGAAACTCTACAAATTCCTCTACTCTCTTCTTCTCCATTGTCATACCCTTGAGAGGTTATTTAACCAAATCCTTATCTCACCACACCCACGTCTGTGAGAAGGCTCATTTGGTACTAAGGGAAGCAGTTTGGAAGGAGCCAATATACATTGGTTGATGCTATGGTCTAGTATCGGAATCCGGGAAGCTAAAGAAGAAATAGGTTCGGTGTAACCTCGTTGGAGCAAGAAGCTTGGAGGGCTTAGGTACTTGGGTAGATTAGGCTTAGAGGGTCTTCTGTTGTTCATGTATCCCAACTACATTCTTTAGTGGATTATTTGACCACTTAGAGGGCGGCGGAGAGGTTTTATGCCGAGGACTTTGGTTTCCTCTTCGATAACACATCGTGTGTTGTCCATGTGTTTGCATCTTCCTTCCCTTTATCTTTGCCTTATATTTACTGCTATGGATGTGTTTATATTTGACTTAGATTGTTTATCAATTCTGTTATAAGCTTGTTATCATGTTCCGCACATTAATTGTTTGATATAAAGCTTGAATTGGTAATTTTGTAATTGAGGGTCTAAACGTTCAAAGGTGTTTTAGACACATATTGAACTTTCAGACCGAGTGAGTAATATATTACTCCCTAGAAATCAATGGTGATGGCCTAAAAGTAGTTAATGCTATAAATTATTTTTTTTCCTTTAATAAGAAGAGTTAATGCCTAAATCACTAATTTTTAGGAAGTAATAATGACATTACTATGAGTGTTTTTTGACCCTTAGATCTAATAGTAATCAATGGTCCAAAAAATGTGTAACTCTTGTGAAGTTACACCAGGTATAACTTGAACCCATCTATACATATATATATATATATATATAGATGAGTTTAAGTTATACCTGATTGGTTCAAGTTATATATTACTCTCCACCTTTTTTAAACTATTGGATTTAAGTAGATCCAACGGTTAAAAAAAGACTATAATTATTACAAATGTTCTTATTAAAATCTAATTAATTACTCTCTTTTATTACTTTCTAAACTCAAAAAAAGTTTGACTTCTGACACTCTCTCTCTCATTTAAGTTTCTCTCTCTCTTTCTCCTCCACCGCCTCCATAGGTTGCCAGCAGGGGGAAGAAAAAAAAAAAAAAAAAAAAAACCAAATATTAGCATTAGAGATAGGTATGAAATGCAATAAATAAAGGATAATTAATGAGATCTTAATCAGAATATTAGCATTAAAAAGTGTCTTTTTTGACTGTTAGATTTACTTAAATCTAATGGTTTAGAAAAACATATATATCTTTCACTTATACGTAATTGCTTAAATATATGAGAAACCAATACTTGATTTTTCCTCTCCCTCCACTCTTTTCTCACACATATACATGCTTATAGGCTCATACATATGCATTCAATATATAAAAATAAGTGTGTAGTCATTTTATGCAGTGACTGTATGAGAATATGTTAATCTGATCCTTGTGATCTTCCACCAGGGAAATATTGGAGGAGGGATATATAGAAGAGCAAGATATGGACCGAGGAGGCTATAGATTGGTGTTACCTGAAGATGGATACGAATGGAGAAAATACGGCCAAAAGTTCATAAAAAATATTGGTAAAATAAGGTAAGAGAATCATCTCTTTATGAATGATTTCGTCTTATTTTTTAATGAACTATTTTGTAAATACATTATAAATACAAAGAAGTGCTAGCTGGTATATGCAGAGATTAAAATGAACAAGTAGGGACTCAACTTCATTTCCAATATTTTCTAAACTATATATTGATCTATGAGCACCAAGAACCTTGTGTTTCTAACAAAAAAAAATCCAAAGTTCAAATCCCTCTCTCTCCCTCAATTTTCAAAATTTATATATGTACATATATAGATCTATGACCTATGCTAATGCATGTCATTACATGCCTTTCAATAATTTATATATGCTCAGAAGTTATTTCAAGTGCCAAAGGAGCAGTTGTTCTGCAAAAAAGAGAGCTGAATGGTCAACCTCAGAACCCAACAATCTTAAAGTAGCATATAAGGGGGTGCACAACCATGCCTTACCAGCATCAGAATCTGGCTCCTCCCAGCTAGGGACTTCATCGAATGCCAACCAATATGACTTGTTGACACAAGTCTTTGGAGATCGATCAACTACTCATTAATTATCATGACAATTGAAGTACTAGTTCTGCTTATTACTGTACTTTCTTAGACCTTTTTCTCTTCCCTTGGAGAAAGCCTTGCCAGTTAAGAACAATGAAGGTTAAATTTATTTTATTTTCATTCACTGGAACATGGGTTTTCTTCAATCAGTCTGTAAATATTTTATATATACATATCCTAAAAAAAGTATCCTCCTTTTTCCAATCTTTTTAGCATTCAAGTTTTTACATATTAATCATGTCACAACTTGATTTGGTGCCATTCAATTCATACTCCATATCATAAGATTATGAGTTTGGATGGAACCACAAATTTCATTTTATTTATTTTGAGGGTAACCATAGTAAATTTTGTCTTGTTAATCACTTGTCTGTCCTAAATGAATAAAATGAAGATAAATGGTCTCAGATCCTTTCTTCTTCTTGTTTGTAATATATGTTAGAAATAGCCACATTACAAAAATACATTTGAAAAAGGATAATATGTTTTATTATCTTCTAGATCTTCTACAACAAAATACAGTTTGTCCAATTGTTCATTCTTAACTTTATTAATACTCCAAATCCAAATATATATGTTTTGATTTATATTACTTAAAAGAATTAAAAGGTTTCAAAAAATAATCTTGTTCAATTCTATTTCATTATGTTTTTCTACTTTTCTTTTAGATCTAACAAAGTTGATTGAAAATTCTTTTGGTTGAATTTTATTTCACCAATATTTTGTTTCATTCATGAAATCATATATTTATTTTCCTTAAGTAGGTGAGTTGACAAATTAATGAATTTTTTTTTGGACTTTTATAATTGTTATATATTTCTAAAATTTTATATAAAATAAAGGTGAAATAAAGAAGGATCATTCAGACATATGTATGTATGTATGTATGTATGTATATATATAAATTATGTGATCTTGGAGGGACCATTTATATACTTTTTTTTTAGAAGTCTTTATATATTTTGTTAAAAAAAATGTATGTTTAACCTAAAGAGAATTTGAAATTTGTTAGGGAGGCCATGACCTATTGGTCTCCAAACCATAACCTACGTCTTAGGTCTACCCCTAATTAAGACTTGTATTTAATCGAGTTTGCAGTGGGTTCAAAAACTTTTTTACTCCAATTCTAAGCATGTTTTGACGATTATGTTATTATTTGAAAGAATAATGTAGGGATAAGAGCCCAAAATTATATATTGGGCCTTGGCCGAGGATATTGGATGGTCCGAGGACGGATAAACAGTAGTGATGGTGTTAAGCTCAGAATCCCATGGGTAAGATGCAAGTAGAAAGGCTGGGGAAGGTGGTCTGAGGACGAGTATCTCCTTGAATGAACAAAGAACAGATCAAAGGTATACCCTGTCGATCAGAATGGCCCTTCAGGAGGTCCCACTGATAGGGACGCGTAGTGTAAACGTACAAAGAGGGATGTAGGCTTAGAGATATCTAAGGAAAAACTGCTGCCAACGCATTGAATGCTCTGCAGTTAACTTTCTGGCCGCATTTATGTGGAGAAGACCTCTGAACAGCAATGCCTAGGCTATTCCAACTCACAAAAGGCTAGAGAGGGTGTCCGATGGGACAAGCACTCAAGTTGTAGCTTGGATGGTCAACAAATGGAGGGCCAAGATCAATCAAGGGGGGATATATAACATAAGGAACCCCTGAGAAAAAAGGGGATCAGAAAACTAAGAGAAAAAGACTGTAGCATCAAGAATTGATCCTGTAATCCAACCTGAGGGAAATATAAGAACTGATCTCCTCGGACTTTGCCGAGGACAACTTTCTTTGGCATAAACGTGTTTATTCTTAGTCTCTTGCCATCTGAATGTACTTTGGTATTTGTCTGATTCATTAAAACTCAATTTTTCCAACTCATTATCTACAAATTTATTGTTTTGGGCTTTTTGGGCCTGAGTCCACCAACCTTTGGGCTAAGGACCCAAACCAGGTCCTTACAAATAAAATTAAAGGTTTTACAAAAGATTTATCTTGATCAATTATATTTATTATATTAATTAATGTTGTTCTATTTTCTTGAAAGGAACAAATTTGAAAAGTAGATCAAGAAACTTATAAATAATGCTTGAAATAATGGTTTGAACGAATGAACTCACATTAGGTTTGTAAGAATATAATTCTTTTTTAAGCAACTTAAAAAAATACTAATTTTATGACTAACATATTATTGGCAGTTGGGCTCGGGGCGTGACAGTTACACTACAGGTGGTGAGCAAGAACTGAAACACTGCAACAACTTGATTTTTGAGAATTGCAAGCTCATTTGAAAACAACAAGACGATCAAAAGAAAAGAAATGAACAATACCATGTTGAACAATTTTTATAAGAAAACAATGAACAGTTTTAATTAATGCAGAAAACAAATTTTATGAATACAGTAAGCAAATTTGAATATATAGTAAACATGATGTGCAAAGAGCAAATTTTAATAATGTAGAAACAGATTTTATCAATACAGAAAAACAGATTTGATTATTGTAAAATTTAAACATGAAAAAGCATTTAGATTTGACTTATAAATTTAGAAAACACAATTTTAGGAGGTGTTTTATGAGGAAACAGTGAACAATATCTAAATATGGTGTGCTACAACTCGCCAAGAAAAAAAGTTGCCAAAGCAACTTTCACATCATCAGCCAAACATTTAGATATACATAAAAAATGTTTCACATTCCTCTTAGAAACACTGCAAGTCAAGAACTTACATATCCAGATGTGGTAAAACATAAGTTCTTCTTTATATCCGAGTGGTCCACCCTTTCTGCAATACTTATCAATCATTTGACCATACGGTAATTAGATTGATAAAGTAACAATATGTAGCTTTAACTTCTTTCGGCGTGCCCATGGCTAAAAATGGAGTGAGATTTTTCTTTTACATGTTGTTCTAATTTCTCATTATAACCCCCAATATTTTAACAAATTTGACCATAACACTTCCGAGAAGTTAGAAATTGATGAGTGTGTTAAAAATGAATGAACAAGGGGTATGAGTGGCCTAAAAATTCATATTTTGAAATTAAAATTTCTATATTTAACAATACTTCTATTTAAAGAAATAAAAAAATATGTTTGTGCGTTCAAATGAAAAAAAAACTACTTATTTTTAAGTTTATGTTTATTTGTTGATAATAATAAAAAAAATATATAAGGAACTCGATTTTACCAAACTCGAGTTCCATATTACAAGGAACTCGAGCTTGGCAAGCTTGAGTACCATAGAAGGGGGAAAAAAAAGAGCATTTAAGCTTGAGGTTTGTATTTACAAGGAACTCGAGCTTGATAAGCTCGAGTATTGTGTTGCATGGAACTCGAGTTTAGTAAGCTCGAGTTCCATGTGGCATTTTTTCAATAAAAAAATCCACGTCAGCATAAGTTTATTTATTATTATTATTTTTTTATTTTATGAAACTCAAGTTTTTAAAACTCGATTTACAAAGCAAACTTGAGTTTCATGAACTCAAGTTTCAAAAAGTGGCATTTTCCTACTTATTTTGCAAATAGTGGTATGTTGCTAATAATTTTCGCGAAAAATGGTAAATGGCCGATTTGGCTGAGTTCCATGAGTAATTTGCCAAATGGCACTCAATGATGTGGCTTTTCTCAATAAAAAATTTCACATAGAACTCAATATTCCAAAAATTGAGTTCTATATAATGTAGAACTTGATATTATTAATATCGAGTTCTTTGCAAAAATTTTTAAAAAGTAAAGTAGAACTTAATATTCATAAAATCGAGTTCTTTGAAAAAAAAAATTAAAAATAAAGTGAAACTCGATATTTATAACTTTGAGTTCCACTTCAACTAAAGCCCAAAAAGAGAGCAATTTGTTCTCACGTTCTCACTATCTCTCTCCTTCACTTACTCTCCCTCTCTTTCACACTCCTGTCCCTTGCTGACCTCCTTCACTCTCATTGTTGAAATCAAATCCATCTCTCTTTACCTCTCCTCTCACCGTAAACCCAAACCCCCCCCCCCCACCCCCACTCTCACTCAGTCCATAGCTCTCCTCCGACTAGGAAAATTCCAAATTTGATCCATCTGATCTCTTCTCACATCTATCTTCTCGTCTCTTCGTGTTGAGTAAATTGAAGTTGATTTGTCAAACTCATAAGGTACAATTCTTAACCTAATTATTGTATTTTCTTTGCTAGTGGGTGTGCTTACCAAGTGGGTTTGATTGATTTTAAAACATTGATGCAAATATGAAGCTATAGCCTACTAAATAAAAGAAACCCTTGACATTGTGTTATTGTACCATGGTCAAAAAAATAAATTTTCATTTAATTTGGATGTATATGGTTAAAAAATAATTTTTCATGTAAACAATTTTTATTTTAATTTGGATGTATATAACTCGACTTTATCTTGCAGTAGTTTAGATGTATATTGTTTATAGTGAAGTTAGTTCAGGTGAAGAGCTTTCCACCTTTCAAAAAGACTTAAGAAGGCCATAAACTCTCCTTAACCCGTTTTCTTCGACCTAGTCACTGTGACCCTCATCCCTCAATTGTGGCTTGAATGGGGAAAGAAATAAAATCTGAACCCATTTAATACCCAAAATCCACGGAGAACCCCTAAAAGCCAAAGCTCGAAACCCTAATCCATCCCAGCATATTGCACTAGATTCACAGGTCAGTGATACCAACATTTCTTCTGTTCTTACGGCTAAGGAGGTAGGCCTTACCATGCCCCCACCCTCTCCATGAGGACCTTATGCTGGAACTGTTAGGGCATTTGCAACACCTTGACAGTTCAAGCCTTAAAGGCTCAAATAAAAGGTGCTACACCTGATTTTATTTTTCTTTGCAAAACAAAAGCCTTTCACAGGTGGATGAATGAAGTCATGGAGTTAGCTGGTGGTCTGTCCATGATGTGGAAATCCAATGATAATGTTAAAGTTTTAGAGTACAATAAAAACCTCATCACCATCAAAATCTTTGATTTGGTGTGCTATTAGGCTCTAGTGGGATTCTATGGTCCCCCTTATGCCTCCAAGAAAGCCAAAGCTTGGATGAACCTCACGACATTCCCAGAGTCTGTGCAATGTCCATGGGTTTACATTGGTCCTTTCAACTATACTCTAAGCCAGGAGGACATTCTTGGTGGAAGTATGAAATTCCCCTTAACCACCAATCATCTCAAAGATCTTATGTTTAAGTTTAGAGCAATTGATTTGGGGTTTTCTAAAATAAATTCACATTAGCCAAATACAAGTTCAATAGTGCTGCCATCAAGAGAAGACTAGATAGAGGCATAACAAGCATAGCATGGAGACTAGCCTTTCCTAAGGCCTACATTTTACACCTCAGAGCCATCAGTTCAAACCACTCCCCACTCCTCTTGGATAACTATCCCAAGGACTCCTTCGCCCACAGACCCTTCCACTTCGAAGCAACATGGACAAGGTACCCAAGATGCCACTCTGTCATTGAAAATGCGTAGAACGAAGATGTTAGAGGCTCATAATATTCCAAGTTATGCAAAATGCAAGAGGGTACTTGCAAAGCTCTTCGAAAATGGACCAAAGAGGTGTTCGGACTCTGCCAAGTAAGAATCAATACCCTCATCCAAAAAATTGTAGAAGTCCAAAATGCCGAACCTTTTGTCTCCAATGGCAGTATTGAGGCTGCGCTCCAAGCTAAATTAAAGGAATGGCTCATACGCAGCGAAGGGTTATGGCGACAAAAGTCTAGGGAGCTTTGGTTAAAGGCATGTGATAAAAATACTAGTTTCTTCCACTTATCAACTATCATTTGAAGGTGCTAGGACAATATCGAAGTAGTCAGAGGGGATGATGGAAGCTGGGTATCCGACTCAAAACTTATCAGGCAGAACTTTTTGGAAAAATTCAAAGATCTCTTCACTATTGAAGATGTTAACTTCTCTACCCACCTAGAAGACTTGATCTTGACATTCATATCGAATAAGGACAATGAAGCTCTTTGTTGTATTCCCACTCGTGAGGAAATAAAATCTACTTTGTTCTTAATGCACGACCTCAAGATGCCTAGGCCAGACGGTTTCCCTGTGGCATTCTATAAAAGCTATTGGCCAGTTATAGGGGAAGATGTGATAAAAGCTGTAACATCCTTCTTCACCAATAGATCTATAACAAAGGAGATAAATAGCTCTCTAATCAACCTCATACAAAAGGTACCTAACCCCTTATCTTTCAAAAAGTATAGGCCCATCAATTTATGCAACATGATATATAAAATTATTTCCAAGATCTTAGTGTCCAGAATAAGGCCTCTCCTTCACAAATTCATCTCCCCATGCCAATCAGCTTTCATACTAGGATGTTGGATAACAAAAAATCAAGAGATTGTTCAAGTTCTACTCCATAGTTTCGAAGTACAAAAAATTAAATCAAGGCAAATGGGCATAAAGCTAGTACTTAAAAAGGCATATGATAGAGTGAATTGGAATTTCCTTCAGGCAGCCCTTGGAAAGTTGGGTTTTAACAATATTCTTGTTGGATGAATTGTATCTTGTGTTTCCACTGTATCGTTTGAGGTCCTAATCAATGGTGGCAAATCTAACCAATTCAAGCCAAGTAGAGGCCTAAGATAAGGAGACCATCTGTCCTCCTATCTATTTATTATCAGGCAAGAAGTCCTCTCCAAAATATTGGAGGAAGAGTTTACTCTAAAAAATATTGATGGAGTTAGAGCTAGCATTGGAGCTCCACCCATCACCCACGTGATATATGCCGGTGACATAGTTCTATTCTCCAAAGCCATAAGAAGCAATCCCACTACCATTATGAATTGCATCCAAAAGTACTGTAATTGGTTAGGACAAAGCCTCAACAAGTCAAAATCCGGAGTGTTATTCTCTAAGCAATCCCCCTTAGCACAATCACAGATCGGTCATGTAGGCATTACAGACGAAAAGCCTCAAGAAGAATGCCATCTACCTGGGATCTCCTCTCTTTTTGACTAAAGCCTGCTCCAAAGATTTCAAATATCTCATAGACAGAGTTGAGACCAAGCTAATGGGATGGAGAAGCAAATGTCTCTCATAGGCAGAAAGGTCCACTCTAATCAGCTCTGTTGCAAAAGCCATTCCAAATTATGCTATGTCCTCGTTCAGGTATCCCCACCAACGTATATGATAAGCTAGACGCACTATCCTAAAGGTTTTGGTGGAAGCCAAAGAAATCAGAGCGCAAATTCTCTGCTCTTACTGCTTGGGACAATCTATGTCGACCTAAGTGTAAGGGAGGTCTTGGTTTTCAAACTGCCAAGTATATAAATAATGCCCTCTTAGCCAAATTTTCTTGGATGGTTGCATCTAAGAGAGAGCCTCTGTATGGCTATTTTGAGAGCTAGATATAAAGTGAGAAGCGACTGACTTCGAAAAGACCCTCCAAGGGTTGCTTTTCTAGTTTGGAAAGCCATTGAAGGAGTTAGAGATCATTGCCAAAGGTGCCTACTACCTTATCGGAGATGGAGCTTCAATTAATGTTTGACTTGACCCGTGGGTCCAATAGATCCAAGACTTCATTCCAAAGCTGGCATAAGCTGTCTTTGCTAAAACTCACTTGATGGTCTTTATGTTTAGGGATAATTACACTTTACTCATCTGTGGTTTGCTTCTAATTTGATTTGCCTACCCGTGGTTTCATTTTTGACACTTTACCCACCTGTGATTCCCTCCGTTACTGCTCTGTAACCCACCTCTGTTAAAAAAGAAGGGTAAATAAGTCTTTTTACACCCATTTTATATCTCTCTCCTCCCAAAACAAGAAAACCAAAAAAACAAAAGAAAAACAAGATTAAAATATGGTATTAGTTTCTCACCATTCACAAACATGAAGAACATACACAAACATGAAGAACGTATACCCAGAAAACTAATACAAATCAAACCAAGCAATACCATCAAAGTAAAAACCACAGATCTATCACAATACAACCCTAAAATATAGCACAACATTTGATCCCACGTTTTATACCAGATTGGCTTCAAAATTAAGCCCACAAAAAAGAGTCACAAACTGCCAGCAACATATTGAAAATTAACATGCAAAGAGAGAAAAATCATAGTTTCAACTTCTCTGTTGGAAGAAAAAGAAAGAAAAAAAAAATAGAGGAAGAACAAATGAATTCAAACCCAGGCATATATTTGAAACCCCAATTTCAAATCCAGACATATATTTCAAGACTTCTCAAATCCAGAAAATTAAACTCAAATTAACCACTCCACAGATCTTAATCCCAAAACCCACAGCGAGCTACTACCCACGGCCCCACGAACCCAGGTCCACCCACAGCACCATGATTCCACGCTAATGTCCACCGTGACAACCCAAAATCTTAGATCGACCACCACTAAAACCCAAATCGTAACCTACACCTCACACTTCTCAAAACCCAGACCCAAATCAGTCATGCTTCTCCTCCACAAATCAAAACCCAAACCCATAGATTGGCTTCGCCGGCGACAGATCGAAGATGTTGGAGGTGGGTATGGCTTTGCCGATGTGAGGGAGATTTTTGCCTTGGTGGATCGGGTACATGCAGAGTTCGAAGTGGGTGAACGTGAGAGAAGAGAAGAAAAGGGAGAAAACTCACTGGACTGGCATCGGAGTGTGGGTGGACGTCGGACCTTCGACAAAGTGTGGGGTGGAGCTGCGTCTCTCTGTCATCGGTGTGTGGGGGTGGAGCTAAGGTGAGCTTGAGGATGAGTTTCGGGGTGTGTGAATAGTGTGTGAGAGAAGTGTGTGAGGAGTGACCAATCTGAAAATCTATTGAAGGTAAAATGGAAAGGGAAATTCATTTATGGCATGGGAACTGGGAAGCTTATTTTACAGTCAAACTGATTTTATTTTCAGTTTGACTATATTTTCACGTGGTACCAAACAAAAACCCAAGTGTAAAACATTTTCAGATTTTAGTTTACATGCGAAACAAACGTAACTTTAATGATGATTCTCGGACTAATCAATCAAATGGGTGCCATTGTAGCATTTAAGATCTCAGGTGGGTGAGCAAGCATGAGAAAGTGCGTGGGAGAGGAGTGTTTGATCTGATTTCTTGTTTGATTTTTTTATGAAACTTGTTAGAGTAACGGAAAAATTAGAGGTGGGTTACGTAGCAATAACTGAGGGAATCACAGGTGAGTAAAGTGTCAAAAATGAAACCACGAGTAGGCAAATCAAATTAGAGGCAAACCACAGGTGGGTAAAGTGTAATTATCCCTTATGTTTATAGATAACTCAACTCATCACTGGAAAGAGAGCCAATCATCTGCATAAGCCATCTTATCACTCCCCCTAGCCACCAGACAAAGAGATAATAAACTTATTTGGGTGGTTGATTCGAAAGGGGAGTTCTTAGCTAAATTGGCCTATTGGATTTCTAAATAGAAAAATACCCTGAGTATTTTGAGTGAGGCTCTTTGGAAAAAACTCTAGAAAATCAATGTGCCTGAAAGGATCAAAATGCAAATGTGGAGAATTGCCACCAATGTACTTCCCATGAAATAGGCTTTGGCCTAAAGGCTAGAAATGGATAATCAAAGTTGTGTGCTCTGCGAGAATGACCTTGAAACAGCCTGCCCTGTTTTCTTCCTTTGCCATGTCATTAGAGCTATTTGGTTCTCCACCTATTGAGAGATTAGAGTTCAAGAACAAAATATCACAAATTGTTCAGACATTATTAAACTTGTCCTTTCCCCCCTCCCCCCAACCCTTCTTCCTAGGATATAGACAAGGAGTAAATCTCTTCGATCATGGATTTTGTCCTAGATGAAATATGGCACTTGAGAAACCATATCACCTTCCAAGAAGGTTAGGTGGACATTCTCTCAACTAGTAATCATATTCTGCACAGAGATTTAGAGTTCTCCAAGCTGCTCTACCCATATTTCTTTATGGCCCTACAGCCCCCCTAGCATCCTAGTCACACCCCCCCCCCCCCCCAAATCGGGTTCTATCAAGCTTAATGTTGATGCAGCTATCAGCGATACATCCATAGCTTTAGTTGTCGTAGCTAGAGATCATCATGGCGTTCCAATTAAATTATGGGTGAAGAAGCACTGCACCTGCCAACTCATTTAAGCCGAAGCTACTGCTGTTCTTTGGGTAGTCAATCTAGCCTCCTCAGAGAGGTGGATATAAGGTTGAATTTTATCAACCATCTTGTTGGCTTTATTCCGTGCCAATTTACTTGTAATTTAGCATTTAGTAACCCTATATTTACGTGGGATTCATGTAAAAGTAGTGTGTGAGAGAGTGTAAAGAAATGCTCAACATTGTGCAAAGAAGCAAGGACTCGCGGCTGACTCATGACTTGAAAGCCACCAACTACAACACACGTGAGAAGCATGCGGGGAGGTGAAGGGTCACGCCAACTGTCACACTACAGGACAAAAGTCCTAAGCTAGCCAGGCCGTTAACTTGTAGCTTGAACTCACGACTTAGACCAGTCGCGAGGCCAAGCTGCCAACTTGCCCTGTTTAGGAAAAACTGTCTCTTCGTTTTCCAAACACACACCACTATATATAGACCCTTATACCCACGAAATGTAGAGAGCTTTCAAAGAGAATTTTGTGAGAGAAACCCTAGAGAAAAAGTAAGATTGATTCATCCACAATCTTCACCTAAGAGACTCTTCAAATTCCTCTACTCTCTTCCTCTCTATTGATACATCCTTGAGAGGTTCTTGACCAAATCCTTTTCTCATCACACCCACGTCTGTGAGAAGGTCTTTTAGTGCTAAGGGAAGCAATTTGGAAGGGACCAATGGTTCTTGGTTGATGCTATGGGCTATAGCGGAATCTGGTAAGCTAGAGAAGAAAAAGGTTCGACACAACCTCGTTGGAGCAAGAAGCTTGGAGGGCTTAGGTACCTAGGTAGATTAGACTTGGATGGTCTATTGTTGTTCATGTATCCCAACTACATTTTCTAGTGGATTATTGACCGCTTGGAAGGCGGCGGAGAGGTTTTACGCCGAAGGCTTTAGTTTCCTCTTCGATAACACATCGCGTGTTGTCCTTGTGTTTGCATCTCTCTTCCCTTTATCTTTGCCTTTTATTTTCTGTTGTGGATGTGATTATAATTGGCTTAGATTGTTTATCAATTCTATGTTTGGCTTATATTTATGTTCCGCACATTAATTGTTTGATAATAAGCTTGAATTGGTAATTTGTAATTGGGGGTCAAAACGTTCATAGTGTTTTCAACGCTATTCGAACTTTCAGTGGACAAATTTCATCTTTGAAGACAACTCTAAGGATTGCTTTGACTCCCTCTTTGTGGAAGGCTTTCAGCCAAATTGGTCCATCAGTAATATTGTTAGTGATGTCTTTAATCTTAGACAGTCTTTCCTTGTGTTTCTTTTGTTTGGGTTAGAAGAGCTTGCAACTCTACAACCCATGTAGCTGCAAAGTTCACTCTGAACACCTCCATTTCTTGTTGTTTCAATAAGGAGAGTTTGACAGTGGTTTAATCTGATGCTTCTAAGATAGACTTCCCCCCTGTTCTTCTCTTCTTTGATTAATGACATTGAAACTTATCAAAAAGAAAAAGAAAAAAAGAAGCTAGTTCAGTATGTTGTAGTTTTAATTGGTAGCAGTGTATCTTATTGAAATGAGAATATCAATTACCATGGATGAAATCACTACTGTTTCCATTTGAATAAAGTTACTACGACACTAGGAGAAACAGAAAATTATGCAAACAAATTATGTTATATGGAACTTTTACTCCTGCTAGATTTTATTATATAATTGGAATTCAATAGATTCAACATCATAAATAATCAGTATTGAAAGTTTGAGAACCTAAAAATATTACCCAAAAAATAAATAATAAAATCAAAGTAGCCAAAAAAATTCCTTGTGTAAAAGACAATGTGGGACAATCTTTCGTAAAGGTCTATTGGAAGTTAGCACAACTTCTTAAATTATAAAATTTTAACTTACACAATCACCTTTGTCCGTCAAGTTCTAAATGAACTGAGCAAGAGTGGCAAATTTGGGGCTTTTTTGAATTTCACATTGAGAGGATAGGTAGAGAGAGAGATGGATTTGATTTTCAAGTTAGGGTGAGTGAAAGAGATTTGAAGAGAGAGAGAGAGAGAGAGTGAGTGAGTGAGGCCAGATTATGTTTTTGGGTTTTAGACTTTTGGTTGCAATGGAACTCGATATCCTAATCATCAAGTTCCACTTTAATATTTTTTAATTTCCAAAGAAGTTGATTTTACAGTCACAAAATCAATTCCAAAAGGATGGTATTCTACTACATAGTTCGCGAACAATGTTAATTTGCTGAAAATTTCGGCAATTTGAGGTATTTGGCCATTTTGGCCTTAAGTAAAACCCTTATTGAGACTCCACGACCTTTAGACAACTTACAACCAAAGCCTTTACACTTCTTCAAATTCTCTGGACTTTTCAGCTACATGAATGTTATGTGGATGACACACCCACGATCATGACCAGAACCTCCGATCGACTCTAATAAACTTCTAAAGATTTACTTCACTACAATAACTCCGTGATCTTGTGTATTTCAATTCACTACTCAAACGCTTCAATCACCATGTTGAATTTCTCTCCATCTAAACACGGGAAGTAAATATTTGGCTTGCATAATACCTTTCTTTAGGGTACAAAAACAGCCTCTCAAGCCTCTTAAAAATCGTGTAAAGGAGTCTCTTATATACTAGCAATAACTGGGATACAAAATCCTGAGCACATGCTACATTCTAAGAATTAAAACACATCAGCAACAATTTTTGATCGATCAAGTGGCTGTGAAACTTCTACCAAGCCTTGATCGAAAGGTAGTCTAACACAGAATGTTTTGTCTTTCGTAAGTTGTGTCTTGCACAATTTGTCATGAATTTGATTCAATCTTCAAGGGCACATTATAGACTTAATTTGATAGATTACAAACTCGTCGAATTTGCCAACAATAACAACATTAACCTTAACAATAATTATTACCATATAATTCAAATATGTAAGCACAATAGCATGGTTATAAACCACAAATTGCAAGCACCAAATTATAAAGCAATAAAACAACAGACACCAAATTTGGTGATGAGCTAGAAAAATGAGGATAACAGTCAAAAGGATAAACCACAACAAGGATAACCTACTCCAACTAAGGATACACAATATATGAAAAGAAGTTACAAATCTAGTACAAAACCTTTGTTCCAGACAATACCCATTATCTGAACTTGTGGCTATGACCCATAACAACTTCAAAAACTCCGAATTTTTTGTATATGACCTCTTTCACGAATAACGAGAACCTTTGAACAACTCTAAGGAACCTCCTCAAAGATTTCATAACATAGTGAACTCCATTGGGATGAAGCCTCCATGTTTTCAAGATCTTTGATAACTTAACAAAACCATAGAATACATGTCAATATGCTCTCTGTTCTCACAGGTTGGAAGGTGAAGGATTTGATCTTCAAATATGTGTTGCTTTTAAAAATCTGCTTCTACATGCCTATGAAGTCTTGATATAAAGGGCCATTAATAGGCATTCCAATTAGGGTTTGGAAAACACGAGCATCGACTTCATTAAAACATGTTACTTACTAAATCCCCAATTTTCAGTCAACTAAGTAGCAGTCGAAATTTTGTCAAAAACCCTATTTCAATTGATCATAAAGTGATCAAAAGTCTGTCAAAACTTGGGGGTTTTGATCAATCGAGAGATGATTGAATGGTAGTTGAAATCTGTACAAAGTGTCTTCTTTGAATTTTGTCACACTTTAATATTAAACATTGAGTGACTCATTACTGATTCATGATTTATTACATTGTCATGGAATTTGCAAATCTAATTCCTAAGACATGTATTAAATAAAAATAATTTTTTCCGTGAGCTCAGTAAATAATCCAAATGTTTTTATGAAGAAAATTACTACTAAATATTTAATCAATTTGCAACGAGCATGTCAATAGATTGTATTATGTAAGTAATTTGTTCCTTCCCCTAGAATCATATTTTTCATTCCATCTTTAAAGTCACTCATGTAGATTACACATAAATAATTTTTTGCTTCTTTATTATATACCAATTAATTAGGGGTACAAAGTATATACATTAACATGATCATAAACAAAATTACACTATACACAATTAAGTACAGCACAAGGCCCATGCAAATTTGGAAACACCTGTAAATTTCATCACCCTCAACCCTCTAATATGATGGTCTCATTGAATTTTTCACCTGCTTATCTAATCTTCCAGTCTCCAACTACGCCTGGTCAGCAGTCATATCCAGGAGGAATTACAGATTGGTCAAGAGCATCTTTTATTCCCAGTCCACGCTGGCAAGGACAGTCATATGCAGTTGGAATTGCGAATTGGTCAAGTGCATCTTTTATTCCCAGTCCACTCTGGCAAGGACCTTCGAGTTATGCACCTTGGCTTCTACATCGGTCGAATGCATTAATCGGTCTGCTTGGATCAGTCTTGCCTTCAGAGACCCAGCAGCAGACGGTTCGAAACAGTCAGATTTATGGAACCTCATGGCAAGGTGAATCAGCTAATGCGGGATCCCAAGGGAAATTCGATGCTTTGCAGAGGAAGAATGTACTTCCTAAGAGACCTGGCCAACCTGAATGCCAATTTTATACGGAAACTGGTGACTGTAAGAATGTACTTCCTGCGAGACTAATTCCTGCTTCAGACTATGTCTCGAATCCCACGGATCTTCCTTCGCAGAGAGAGAATGTATATCCTGAGAGACCTGACGAAGCTGAATGCATATATTACATGAGAACTGGTTTCTGTGGGTATGGTGCAAAATGTCGGTTTCATCATCCTAGAGAGAGATTAATTGCTGCTTCAGAAACTGCCTCGAGTGAAAAGCATGATGACCCTGATGAGCCAAAACGACTTGTATCAAAGCTATAGTTTGGGCTAAACTGCAGATAGTTTAAGCTTAGTGCAGTTTAGTTGTTAATTAGTGGAGTTAGTATCAGAGTGATAACAAAGATAATCACAATGAAGCAAGAGCAGAGCATGATACAGTGGAGCTTAATCAGAGTAAAGAACAATGTACTGCATAAACGACATCAGTTCTGTGTTTGAGTATTGTGCATAAACGACATGTAGCTTAGTCTCTGTTTTAGATTGTATAAGTGTTCACACATGGGAGAGTTAGTTTTCTGTGTATATTCACTCGTGGGAGTTAGTTATTCTTCCGTTAGCTTCAGTTATTTAGTTAGAACAGTTTTCTAGCTTAGATCAATCTATATATAGCTTTGTACTCTCATTTTTGGTAATATTGAAAAATATACGGAAATTCTTCATTTCTCTGATAGTTAGTTACTGATTATGTACACGTCTTTCACTGATTGATCTTCTCAATAATTTGTTAGAATTGATTAGAACTCTACGAAGTCAATTATGTATCCATATATGTACTGAGCTTGTAATCCCAATCAATGAATCAAGAATCATAATATTCAATTCACAAAAATATCTCCGTCTTTTACTCTGTTTTCTGCATATTGCTTTGGTTTACATTTCTCTTCATTGACTCCCATAATATCCATATATTGCTTTGTGCATCTTCTATTCTTGCTATGGTTTCTGCAAATTTGGTCCAAGTTGTAAGTTTGACCACCCCATCGATATCAGCAAATACAATTTCTCTTCATCATCATCAGGAACTGCTGCATTTAGTTTGTCATCAGAAGAACTTGATGATGATGCAGGCAAACGCCGGGCAACTTTCACTGTGGGAGAGTAGACAGATGCCTTCTGGTGATGATAACATTGACACGGATAAATGAAGACACGAGTCATTTACTTTTTTCGGTCTTTTGGGGTTAAGAAAGAGGTATCTGTTAATTCATTTCTCATTGCTGGAGATGTACCCAGTTCATGTCAAGTTAATTCTGTTCTGAAAATGCAAATCAATTGACAGACTTGAATCTCCTGAATTTCATATTGCAGCATAGTATAAAAACTGCAAATATTGTCACATATGGTGATTGGTGAATTCCAATGTGAACATTTCAGCCTATCTTTCTGATTTTAATGTTTTATTTTTTTCCCCAATACTTTGTGTAATTTTTTTTATTTTAAATTTTAAATTTTTGTTAACTTTTGATAGCCTCGATCTGGCTTTCCCCTGAAAAGAAGAACTCTAAAAAGTAAATTCTAAATGCATAAGCCATGAATCAAATAGCCGCACATGACACAACAACTTCATATATACCTAAAACATGTAACCACCCAACAGGACTGAATAAATTTCCCAATGATATGTGTACTACAAGTTCCATCTTGTAAGTCTCTTGTGGCTACAAATGCACACCGCTCAAGCCTACTTGGCGTGTAAGTGTAATTGATACAATCTTAAATAGAATGTTGGTTGCTAAAATGAAGTAAAAATGCAATATTCTCTCCAATTTTGCGAGTGTGTAAAATTCTTAGAGGAATCATCTAAATAAAACTCACAGAATTTCATTGATCAAGAGAAGAGTTTTACAGTCAATTGAATTGAAATACATAGCCTAGTCCTACTTACATACAGTTTGAACCAAGCAAAATAACAAACTTCCTAATCTGGCGCTAAAATCTGTTACTAGAACCATCTAAGCTTTACACGTGGCATCCACAAATAACAAACTCTCTAACTGCCTAACTTCGTGGAACTAACTCCTCAAAGTTATGGAAGAATAGCTCATGATAAGGAACTTCTTCAATTACTTTTAGAAGATCTGTGCTAGCCCAGGTAGGCTCTGATGCTATCCTTGTTGCTTGGCTCATGCACCTTTGCTCATCAGGTGCTGCACTTGCTGCTGCTTGACTCATGCACCTTTGCTCACCAACTCTGCTATGATGCTCTGCACTGCCATCTATAGTTTTAACGGAGTGGGATTTTATTTCAACCCTATCTTCCAAAAATCCTAATTCTCTGATTTTAAAGACCAAATTGTGATATAATTTTCAGCTGCCTGTCACTGAGTAATTTTTTAACCGAAATCATGCATTTAATACGTTGGAAAGCTTACAAGGAGTAGACTTTTGGCATGTTTAACATATTTTAGAAATGACTAACATAGTTAAAAAGAAAAAAAAAAAGAAAAAAAAAGAGAGAGAGTAATGCTTCGCCTATAATATTTTCATAACAATTTCACAATAGAACTTAGGTGGAAATTTATTACTGATTTTTATTTGGACTTACTATTAACATTACTTTTTTTCCTACTTTGCCACCTAGAATTTGCAGTGAAAATGTTGTATCTTTAACTTCAATCATCAAAAAAATTTTGGGACACAGTAAACTAGGATTTGCAATTCCTCTCAATTTATACAACCAATCATCACCAAATTTTAGGGGCATATTTTTGGAATGATAATCTATGACCATATGTAATTTACACGGTCAAAAACAAATAAATGCATGAGCTTCCATGGGAGACCTATTAGTTGCTAGAAGTCCCTCCAATGTTATAGAGAAAATCTTCACGAAATTTGATCCCCAAACAGCAAGGAAACTTCTTAACATCCACTTATCACCCACTCAACCACAAGTGGCGGAGCCCCTTTGGGGGGGGGGGGGGGGGGGGGGGGGATGGGGTGTCAATTCCCTTCCTCAAAATGAGTCTAAATTGAATTATAGGTACAAAAAATTAAATTAAAATTTACATTTATATTATGTATAAAAATTATATTAACATATAATTTTTATTTATTTTGTTATTTTACTTTCAAAAATGAGGCCGAGCAAAAGTTGCTTGAAGAGGTGGTTATTTTATTTCCCCTGCACTATGTCAAATAATTTGTATGAATTGTGCAGATAAGGCTTAGTTTTTTTCGTGTTAAAAACTAAAGGATTTGGTGATTTCGCTGTAGGCCATTAAGAATGCTCGAGAAAGAGATCGGAGGACTTTGCTACGTGATATGCTATTTGATATTTTTTATAAGGTTCAAATGCCACGTTATGTGTAAGGGCCTATGGCCCCCCAAATATTTTTAAAAACCTCTTCTAACAGTAAGTAAAACTATATTCCGCTTCAATTTATTTAAGACCCGGCCCCCACAAGGGTAAAGACACCAACCACCCCCACCCCCACACACCCCCCCCCCCCCACCCCCCCCCCCCCAACTCTTTCTCTCCCACCTCCTACACGTCAGTCAAATTTGCCTTCAAATTCCCAACTTTTCGCCTAAAAACAAAAGGTATTTTTGTAAATAAAAAGTTATGTAATGGTATATAGAATAGATAACTCCCAAGTAAGTTTTTTTTTTTTTTGCCAAAGTCCACCCTCCCACTTGATATATGCCTCTCTATAGTTCTACTCTACGGCACTTCATAGTTCTACTTCATTTTTATTTTTTAATAAGGAAAATGTTAACCAATATTCTAAGGGTATTGGTTCAAGAACAATTTTTAAAACATTTTATTAGAAAATGATGAAGCAATTAATTTTTCTGACAACTTTTTATATTTCCCATGAAAATGATGTTAAAACTTTTTTTAATTGGTTTATTAACAACTGTCCTAAAGACAGCCGTTAACATGACGCTTTAATAAAAATTGTTACACACATCCTGTTATACACACATTATTACACACTTATTTTTAAACTGAAATCTTAGGTTGAATACAAAATTTCAAAACTAAAATTGTGTTCTTCAACTTACTATTTTAATTCAAAAAATGTGTGTAATATTATGTGTAATAGATTTGTGTGACAAACACTAACTTTTTTTTTTTATATATTTTTTTCTATCTCAATTCTCAATTCTCTTGCCATTCCTTCTCTTTCAGAGTACATTCTATGTTACAAAATTCTTTTTTCTTTTTTCTTTTTTTCTTTTTCTTCTTCTTTTTCAATGCTATTTCAGTTCATTTATCTTATGATTTAAGAATTTATTTTTGACTATAGTTGTCTAATCTAGTAGAAATTAAATTCTATTTATTTTATGGTTTCTTATAGTGATTTTATTATATTTAATTCCTATGAATGTAATGGACTATGATTTTTCATAAGAATTAGAGAAACACTGGATAAAAATAACCTTAAGATACTCAATCGAGTGTTTAGCTTGTTAATATTTTTAAGTGTTGATAAAAATTACACTGATAAATTTTTTTGATAATGTTAGGACATATGTGTTTCATATGTTAGGAACATATGCTATTATTTTATGTAATTGGCTAATCTTTTGACAAAACGCACTCTACTTGTATTTGGGTAGATCTAGAATGTGTTTGATACTTCAAGAAACTTTGTTTCAAGTTCAAGTGTTAAAGTCATGCAAGTCTGTCCAAGATTCACGTGTGAAAAGTGTTGTTCATTAAAGCTCGACAGCTAGCATCTATCGAGCCTTAAAGAGCTGTTCTAGCCCATGGCTCGACAGTAGCTCGACAGATGGGGTATCTATCGAGGTTTATGAAACTCAAAATTTCTGGTCTGTTTTTCATCCAATCTGTTATTGTATGTTTGGGCTTTCTTTTCTCACAACCCTAGACATATAAAAGATTATTTTAAGGGAAGTCAAAGATGACACAAGTTGCACAAGTGTTGAGCAAAGTTTTGTTCAAGCAAATTGTGACCGAAGACAGAATTTGCCCTAGTTCATCTTTCTTGTGAAGAAGCTGTTGTGTTTGTACACCGTAGGGTTTTGTGACCAAGGAGCTTCTTGATCTTCATCGTCTGAATGAACTGAAGAACTTTGCAGCCAACAACTTTCTCTAGTTGGTGATTAAAGTTGCGTACTGGAATCTGCACAATTGGTTAGTCACGTATTGGGTGCCGTGCATTACAAGGAGAGATTGTCACTACAGAACAAGTCCAATTTGGTATTGGGAAAAGGGTTCAACTATAGGTTGGTATAAGGTACTGGGATTCCTTTACTTGTAACCGCTTGTTGTGATAATAGTAAATTCTCAGGAGTGGTGACCTTAAAATCACCCGGTAGGGTTTTTGCCGTGTAAGTTTTCCCTGTTCGTAAACAAATTACTGTGACAATTTAATTTCCGCTGCATACTTAGTTTAATTGGTGATTTGTTTGTGCTACCACGCGTTTGCATGTTAATTTGATTAATTAACAAACTTGGCTAATTAATCAATTAGCATACTCTGATTAGGTTTTAATCTTTGTTGTGTGATCCATTAACTCCTGTTTGTCATGGATAGAGGACGGTCTCTTATTATACCTCATTTATTTTATGGCACTGACTATGCATACTAGAAAGTACGTATGAGAGCTTTTTTATAGTTTTTAGATGAGAAAGTGTGGCAAGCTTTAGAGATTGGCTGGACTAAGCCAATAGAAGCGCCAGCTGATTGGGATGATGCTAAGATCAAGGCAGCAAACTTTAATAGCAGGGCATTAAATGCTCTATTCAGTGCAGTCATGAATGAGGAGTTTAAGAAGATATCCTCTACTGAAACTGCTAAGGAAGCATGGACCATTCTCCAAACAACTTATGAAGGAACCAAGGCTGTCAAGGACTCGAAGCTTCAAAGGCTCACTACTAGCTTTGAAGAGATCAAGATGGAGGAGGATGAGTCGTTCGATGAGTTCAATGCCAAGCTCAAGGACATAGTGAACTTAGTTTTCAATCTTGGGGAAACCATTCCTGAACACAAGATTGTGAGAAAGGTGCTTAGATCTCTACCCGAGAGATTCCATGCCAAGATCACCGCATTTGAGGAATCAAAGGACATCGACAAAATTCCTTTAATTGAGCTGGTTGGAAATCTACAGACCTATGAGTTAGGTTTGACAAGGATCGAGAAATCGAGCAAGAGCAAGAGCATGGCACTGAAGGCTAGGAGCAGTGACACGGATGAGTCTTCAGATGATGAAGATTCCAAGATGAAGTCCTACATCACTAGGCAATTCAAGAAGTTCATGAAGAATGCTAATGCAAAGGGCTTTGACAAGGACCGTAGGCAATCTAGTTCCTCTCAATTCAAAAGCTAAGACAAGGGGAAGAAGGATGCTAGGGATGGTGGTCAGTACATTGTTCCCTCAGGACCAAAGTGCTTTGGGTGTCAAGGCTTCGGTCACATGAAACAAGAGTGCCCCACATATCTCAAGACTATTGGGAAAAGTAAGGAACTTGCTACTACATTGAGCAACACTGAGCCTGAGGATGATTTCGACAATGAGGATGACGGAATTCTGAATGCCTTCACTGACACTGTTAATCCTACTAAGGGGATTGTTGAAGATGTGGATGAAGAAGAGGACTTGGTGAGTCTAAATTTGAGAAGATGGATGAACAAAACGACATCCATACAGCCTATGCAAAGTTATACAAGGTCTCAGAAAAGCATGAGAAGTTGTATAGGTTGACCACCAAGAAGCTTAGTGATGTGAAGCTTGAGCGAGAAGAAATCTCTACAAAGTTTGATGAAGCCAATTAGACTATTGGAGCAATGAGGTTCAAAAATAATTTCTTGGTTGAGAAGACCAAGAAACTTAAGGCAGAACTGTTCCAAGTCAGAGCTCAGCTGGAAAAGACTTCAAGTGCTAAGCTCGATGAGATGCTCAGTCTTTAGAAATCGGCTTCCGACCGAACTGGTTTAGGGTATGATTTCTCCTCTTGTAGTATTGCTTTTACTAGTACTACTATTTTTGTTCCTCCTGCTAATAATGTTGAAACAGAGAACAATGAAGTTAAAAATGAATTAGCTAGTGAAAACATAGATAAGGGTAAGTCTATCGCAAGAGCACCCCCTAAACTTGCTAAAAATGAGACTAAAAACCTTAGCACTAAGAAGGCTAACTCTCAAAAGCCTAAATAAAAGAAGCGGTATTTCTGTCATCACTGTGGAGCAGCTGATCATACTCGACCTAATTGTTATAAGTGGTTAGCCACTCAACAGAGCAACGGCATGATTGCATTGGGAAACCAGAATCAATTTCCATCCTTTTTTACTCCCCTTAGAGATCTTCTCAAAGCCCTCATGTTCATTTCAAACTTAAAAGATTTCAATTCTTCCCCCTCACCTCCGGTTCAAGGGCTCACTCAAAGGAAAGGTTCTTCCAAAGGTTTATTCTAGGAGATGTGGGAGTTATAGGATGTAACTCGAAGGTGATAGTCCCCATCAAACAGTTATGATTGTGTGTGAGTTAAAGTGATTTTCTCATATCTCAAATCGTCATAACACGTATACACTTATGCAATCTTGCAATTTTTTTCACACACAACACACAATATTCTTTGCTACTTTTGATACATGTACAGGTACAATGTGATTTGGCCATCACAAGGTTTACATGTGTTAATGTATGCTCACTAAACTATCTTAACTTGTTTTTGGAACATAAAATTGGTTAGACTTGTTTAGTGTGTATGTGTGTTTTGGGATCTATGTGCTTAACAATTTTTATTAAGAGATGTTTTTGAGAGATCAAAATTTTGTTTGGATCCTTGGTTGAGTTGCATGTTTGATTGCATTCATATATGTGTTTTTCTCTTCTTGAAAAACTATTTTTAAGCAATCTCGACAGCTCCTCGGCACCTCTCGATACCTGGCTTATCTATTGAGCTCTCCAGTTGCTTTTTATTGCAATCTTGACACCTCTCAATACATAGGTGGATCAATTGAGAAACTTTATGTCCCCTCGATAGCTCCTTGACAGCTACCTCGATCTATCGAGCTTCTTTTGCCTTGGACACTTGCTCGATAGCTACTTCTACTGAACTCTTTAAAGCTCGACAGATCCTCGACACCTCTCAATCTGTCGAGAATTATTGAGGTGCTATATAAGGAGTGCTCGCGATCTCAGACTCATTTTGCTCAATATCTCTAGCCTTTTCACCTCCCACAACATCTC
The DNA here is from genome assembly GCA_023621385.1 of Quercus gilva. NCBI lineage: Eukaryota > Viridiplantae > Streptophyta > Magnoliopsida > Fagales > Fagaceae > Quercus > Quercus gilva. The sequence continues at coordinate 27,084,148 of CM042476.1, forward strand.
TCTTTTACCTTAAACCTCTTCCTCAAGGATTCTTTGACCTTAATCAAGTTTTCTTCACTTGGTAAGTGTCTAAATCCCTCATATTCATGCATTTCATGTTTTTTTTACCTAAGTTTTTGGGATTTTTGAAAATTTTAGGGTTTTTCAAAATCAAAGAGGTTTTTGCAAAATTTTTGGGATGGGTTTTGACGATTTGATCTTAAAAACTTCATACATTGCATCTCATGAGCATTACAACTATATCTTTATGCATTTAGATGTGTGTTATATATGCTCTCTGCTTGTGTGTTGGTAGGTTTGGATTGGGCTAAGCCCATGATGTTTTATTTATTTATTTATTTTTTTTATTGCATGTCACATGTTCATGCATTCCTATGCATACGTTCTTTCTTTTCAATATATTTTGATATATTTGAACTGCTTGGGACTTTTCTGATTGTCTCTTTCTCCCTCTCTCTCTTTTATTTGTGTTAGTCTGCTTCTATGGCACCCAAACGCAAATCTACTTCGTCCCGAAACCCTCTTCGTTTTGTGGCATCCATTTCTGCTGATCCTACTCCCTTTCACGTCCGGTTTTGTGATGAGAAGGCCAAATTGGACTTCTTTGAGAACTTTTCTCGACGAGGCATTCATTCTGAATGCCAAGTCATCTTGTCGAACTTCTCCAACACTGACCTTCTCACTGTCATTCACAGTAGGGAATGGGAGTCACTATGTGATGTCCCGGTCACATGTCCATCCGTGCTGATCTAGGAGTTTTACTCCAACATGCATGGATTTGATCTTTCAGTACCTCTCTTCATTACTCACGTTTGAGGTACGCGCATTGTTGTCACACCAGAAATTGTCTCCGATGTGCTCCATGTCCCTAGGGTAGAGCATCCTGACTACCCTAACTGTGATCGTCTTAAGACATTGTCTAAAGACGAGCTTATTCCTAGTTTCTGTGAGCGCCCTTCTGATTGGGGTGAGCGTTAGTTCATTTACTGTTTGGGCTTTGCTAAAGGACCTCGGTTTTTTAACATGTATATGACTTTTGTTCTTCATCCCCTATCTCATTATAACTCTATCACAGAGTCCCATACTCGGTTTTTGCTTTCCCTTCTTGAGCTTCTTAGTATAGATTTTCCCTCTCATTTCATTCTTTCTATCATAGATGTACATAGGGATTCGGCGACTTGTGATAAGCTCATCTTCCCTTTGGCTATCACGAGGATTTTACACCATTTTTCTGTTCCATTTTCGATGTCCAACCACTTCTTTGTCATGGGTGCTATAGATGCCGCTACTATTAAACGGAGCGAGGAACAGTTTCTGTCAAGGCGGTCCGGGTCAGCAACTCCTCCCACTCCTTCGGCTCCATCCATATCCGCTCTTTCTTCTTCTACGAGCGGTGTGACTCTCAAGGAAATCATGGCGCAGCTTCAGCGCATGGATGCTCGCCTTGACACTCTCAGTGATGAGTTGTGTTAGGTGAACAACCGTGTGGGCCATATTGCTCAACGCTAGGTGGTCATGGGTGGCTTCGTTGCTTCTCCTCCACCTACTCCAAAGAATTCTAAGGATGAGGATGAGGATGATGATGATGATGCTACTGCTTTCGATGATGATGATGATGGAGATGCTAGCTCTTCCAGTGCTGATGAGATGTCTTCTTGACACTCTTACCCTTTGTCACTTATGACAAAAAGGGGGAGTAGTTTTGGTTATGAGAGTAGTCATTTTTAGGGGGAGAGTTAGTATAGGAGATTTTTGTTAGGGGGAGTGTTGACATGAGGAATGTAGGGAGGATTTTATGTATCTTTTCTTTTCTTTCTATTTTAGATACATTTATATCTTGTACATGGGTCTTGTGACCATTTTGACATACATTGTACTTATATTCTTTATATATTGATGTATGTTTTTCACCTACCCTTACATGTGTTGTTTCTTTTCTCTCTTTATGCATATGTTTCTTATTACTTTATGCAATCTATTATTTCTGTTTCACACAAAGATGCCTTGATGAGTTTTGTTTAAAGTGTTTCAGAAATACAGGTTGTCAAAGTTTACTTGCCATAAACTCTCTTCTTGCAAATTTTTTCAAGAGTTTGTTTTATGATAGATTTTATTGTATTCAACAAGTGAATATAAGTTGAGTGATTTGTGACTTCTCTCATATGTTCATTTGTTTGTTGTGGTTTTGTCACGGATTGCCAAAGGTGGAGATTATTAGGACATATGTGTTTCACATGTTAGGAACATATGTTACTATTTTATATAATTGGCTAATCTTTTGATAAAACGCATTTTACTTGTATTTTGGTAGATCTAGGACGTGTTTGATACTTCAAGAAACTTTGTTTCAAGTTCAAGTGTTAAAGCCATGCAAGCCTGTCCAAGATTCAAGTGTGAAAAGTGATGTTCATTAAAGCTCGACAGCTAGCATTTTTCGAGCCTTGAAGAGCTGTTCCAGCCCATGGCTCGACAACAGCTCGACAGATAGGGTATCTGTTGAGGTTTATGAAACTTAGAATTTTTGGTCTGTTTTTCATCAAAGTCGTGATTATATGTTTGGGCTTTCTTTTTTTACAATCCTAGACATATAAAAGGATTATTTTAAGGGCCGTCAAAGATGACACAAGTTGCATAAGTGTTGAGCAAAGTTTTGTTCAAGCAAATTGTGACCGGAAACAAAATTTGTCCTAATTCATCTTTCTTGTGAAGAAGTTGTTGTGTTTGTACACCGTATGATTTTGTGACTAAGGAGCTTCTTGATCTTTATCGTTTAGATGAACTGAAGAACTTTGCAGCCAACAACCTTCTCTAGTTGGTGATTGAAGTTGTGTACTAGGATCCACGCAATTGGTTAGTAACGTACTAGGAGCTGTGCATTACAAGGAGAGATTGTCACTACAAAATAAGTCCAATTAGGTATTGGGGTAAAAGTTCAACTGTAGGTTGGTATAAGGTATTGGGATTCCTTTACTTGTAACCGCTTGTTATGATAATAGTGAATTCTTAGGAGTGGTGACCTTAAAATCACCCGGTGTGGTTTTTGCCGTGTAGGTTTTCCCCAGTCGTAAACAAATCACCGTGTCAATTTAATTTCCACTACATGCTTAGTTTAATTGGTGATTTGTTTGTGCTACCACGCGTTTGTATGTTAATTTGATTAATTAACAAACTTGACTAATTAATCAATTAATTTATCACAAGGGGTCAACACGTTTTTGGCTTATCAGATAACAATAATCTTGTAGTATTACATATGTGTTATGACTTGCTTTGGATTTAATATTTAAAAAAAAAAAAAAAAGGTGTAATAAATTATCATTTTTGGTCCCTACATTTTATACTTTTTCCATTTTTGGTCTCTAAATTTTGTTTTTACCACTTTTTGTCCCTAAACCAATTAACGGTTGACATTTTGGTCCTTTCCGTCACCCAACTAACAGCAAAAGCTAACGTGGCTGATGGTGGAATAAAAAAAATAATATAATCATATACATTAATTAATTAAATTAAAAAAAATATTAAAAAAAATAAATTATCATTTATTAATTTTAACTAAATAAAAAAACAGAATTAAAACCCAAAAATCACTAAAATTAAGATCTAAAAAGTATCTTTAACAAAGTTAAAAAACAAAATATTTGAAAATTTTTCTTTTTCATTAGAATATTCGAAAAAACATGTTTTTTCCCCAATCTTTGGTTGGAAACGTGTTCAGACTATCTCTTTCTTCCAATTCTATTTCCAATTACAATTCCTAACTAAAACCAAACAAATCCTTATAAACCAATTTCTCTTCTCCACTTATCAAAAAAAAAAAAAAATTCTCTTGTATTTTCTCTGAGCTATTCCACAATCCCCATCAAATCTCTCCAAACCTCTATCTCTACCTCTCAATCTCGCTCTCTCGACAAGGGTGATGACAACCTTAAGCTTCTCCATGACAAGACCGTTCTCGAGTCGATGCTGGAGCTTGACTCCTAGGCTTGACCACGACTTTGCTGAGTGCAAGCCGAGACCGAGTTGAAGTGAGGCAACCGTCTGGGGATCAGACAAATCTCCAGCAAGTTTGATGGGTTTGAGTTCAATCAGTGGTGGTGGGTTGTTTTTCTCTTAATCTTTGACTTTCTCTTTATCTAAACCTGACTTTCTCTCTCTCTCTCTCTCTTGATTGTTTGATAAGTGTTGTGGTGGTGGGTTTGATCGGTGGAGGTGGTGGCTGGATTTTTCTGTGTTTGGGCAGAAAGAAAATTTTTGGGTTTGGGTTTGGGAGGAAAGAAAATTTCTGGGTTTGTGTTTAAGTTTGTTGGTTGGGTTTGTGTTTATGTTTATTGGCTGGGTTTGATCGGTGGAGGTGGTGGCTAGATTTTTCTGTGTTTGGGTAGAGAGAAAATTTCTGGGTTTGGGTTTGAGTGGAAAGAAAATTATGTGTTTAAGTTTGTTGGCTGGGTTTGTGTTTATGTTTGTTTGTTAAATGTGACTTATTTTAGTGTTTATTTTGAAAGAAAATCTTGATTTTCTGGGGAAAATGTTGATGATTGTTCAAGAAAAATTTATGAGTTTGGTTGGGTTTGTTGTTATTATGAGTCGATGGCTGGGTTTATGTGCGTGTGTTGTTTTATAAGAAAATTTATGGTTTTGGGTGGAAAGAAAATGCTATGATGCATCGGCTTTTTAGATGTGAATTTTTTTAGTGTTTGGTTTGAAAGAAATTTTCTGGGAAAGATGTTGAATGCCTAGATATTTTTTGTGTTCTTGAGTTCTTTGATCTGGGTTTGAGTTCTTGTGATCTTCATGTTCTTCCCAAATGAGTTTTTTTTTTTTTTTTTTTTTAATTTATTTTAATATTTGTTTTTAATTTAATTAATTAATGTGTGTGATTATATAATTTTTTTTATTCCACCGTTAACCACGTCAGCTTTTGTTGTTAGTTGGGTGACGAAAAGGACCTAAATGTCAGGCGTTAATTGGTTTAGGGACTAAAAGTGATAAAAACAAAATGTATGGACCAAAATGGGAAAAATGCAAAATATAAGGATTAAAAGTGCATTTACCAAAAAAAAAAAAAAAAAACTAAAGCGTAAAGACATGTATGTATATATGTATGTCATGGTTTAGGTATTTCTTGAATTACAAATTAATATGATAGTTTTACCTCAGCTCCTGCAAACAAAAATTCGTGACTATGTCCTTGCAAATGCACTTTTGATCCATTCAGTTCTTTCATTCTTTCATACTTGTATAGTATATAGGTAATGAAATCAAGTTCATCTCAAAGTAAACAGTTAAAAATCAACATACTTTATGATGTGGATCTACTGTTATTCATGAAATCCTTTTATCATCAATGTTATACTGAAAAATAGGTAGTCATGGTGTAGCTTCTAAATTTTGATCATACACAGTGACATATTCCAAGAGGCTGTAATTGCCACGATACTCAGCTTAAACAGGACATGCCTCTTTCTATATAAAATTTTAGATTATTATTGGCAGTTGTGTTAATTATGTGTTGGACTTACTTGGACCCCTTCCACAAAAAGAAGAGTGGATAAGAAACAATCTCTTTTTATAAGTGTTAGGAAAATTAAGGGCTCATTAAACAAAGGTTTTTAATTTTTTTGAAAATACGTGTGGGTGAAAAAAATAAGTGAAAATATGTGTAATGTTATTTAATTAATGTAAGCGTTTAGAAAATAATCAGCTTTCTAGACTCCTGGGGAATTGCATCCTCCATTGATCAGTTTAGTTCATCTTAGACTAATAGTGAGACTAAGATAATTGTACTCCTTTCTTGTCTATTTTATACTTTTATTGGACAAGAGATAAGATACAAGTTGTAACTTGCTATCCTTTTGCCTGGTAGGCCAAATTTGCTTCTAGGTGATGACACATTATCTGTTTACTTTGAATGTTATTTTGCATTATGAATTCCATAATTGTATAGTTTTTACATTTATATACTCATACATATCATTTCTTTGTGCATTTTATTCTGTGTTTACATGAATCTCTAATTGTGTTACCTTTCCAGTTTTTGTTCCATTTTTTTTTTTTTTTTGCTGAACAGTTTTTGTTCCATTTGTATATACTTCTTGGTAGCATCCACATGGGTGGTGCTAAACTTTTTAGCTTTTAGCATGTAAAAAAGTCATTTTATATATTTTAAAATACAATTTCACTCTCCGTATCAATGTTCTTATTTTCACAACAAAGTTAAACACTATTTATTTATTTATTATTTTTTTCTCTCTTATTCTCTGTCTCTCTCTTCCTCTCTGTCTCTTCTCCAGTTCTCCCTATCTTGAAGCCACCAAACCCATGGCCCCAAATCAATTACCACCACCATCATAGCCACCACCACAGCACCATCAAACCATAACCACCATCACGGCAGCCTCAAGGTCAACCAAAAAACCAACAACCAACAGGAAACAAAAAAAACACAACCAGCAGAAAAAACCCAAAAACAAAAATCATAGAGCTACAAGCCACACCAACCCATCCCAACCGACCCATGAACCACGAACACCACCACCACGAACACCACCACCAACACCGACCCACAAACCCCACCACCAACAGTGCTACACCGACCTATACCAACCGCCACAAGCTGACCCACCAAATCCATAGCAACCCATGGCCTGATCAAGAGTCCACCCCCACCGCAACAACCCACAACCCAATCGGAACCCATCCCAACCACCACAAACTGACCCACCACACCCACAACAACCCACCACCACCGCGACCAAAACCCATCAATAAAAGTCCAAGTGTGACCCACACAGCCTAACCCACAACTTGACCCACCATTTTCAAGACCCAATGCGTGATCCACCTTGAAGAGATCCACAGCGTGACCCACGAAGACACGGCGTGAGTCTGATCTGAGATGAGAGAGAGTCAATCTGGTTTGATCTTGAGAAAGGGGAGGAACGGGAGAGAAAGAGAGGAGCTCTGGACTGAAATTGAGAGAGGGAAGTAACGAGAGAGAGAGAGAGCGATGAGCCGAAAGAAAAAAGAATAAAAAAGAGCAACAACGGGAAAAAAGAATAAAAAAAATATTAGATGCAAGTAGGCAGTAGCAATTTGCTACAATAAACTGGTACTCGTACGTGGGGGTTTTTTTTTTTTTTTTGCTGAATTAGTACGTGGGGTTCAACTATGCCAATGAGGCCTATCTCAATTTGTACTTTCTTCTTATATAAGAATGGGTAGAGAATGTGGCTGTGGGTTCAAAACGGATTCATATCCCGTGGGTATTGCACGGGGTGTAATACCTTAAATCTCAGCCGTCTGTATAATACAAGGCCCATTAATTTGACACATTAGAACTCCAGCCTAGCAATCCGTGTCTCCAACCTTTTCTTTTCATTTCAGCTACCTATATTCCTCTTCAGTAAAACTCTCTCTCCCACCTCAACTGGGTTTCTCTTTCTCTCCCTAACGTTCCATTCTCTCAACCCGACTTTGCTTCCGCCACTCTCTCAGCCTCCACGCTTGCTCTGTGCGTCTCCCTCAAGTCCTCAACCCCTTCATCACCGTTACCAGCATACCCAACTCAGACCCATCAGCAAAAACAAAGAAAAAATAGCAACTCACCATTTGAAACCAAATCCCCAAACACTCACACACCTCGTAGAGCACTTTTTAGACCTAGATGAGAGAGAGAGCAAAATGCCCACATTGGATTTCTTGCCGTCGCTTTTAAGTGGCCGACCGTACCATCCATGTCAGTTTTTGCCATTAAGTCCACCACTGCTCACCGTAAACTATAAACAAGTAACTTCCTCTCATTTCTTATTTCTTTTTGCTTTCTTTCATGATTCTTGTTGATTTATTGTGGAACGTTTTGAGATTTTGATAATGGGTACAAAACCCAGTGAAGTGTGGGTGTAGGTGTGTCGATGGCTGAGGACCGGCGGGTGACCGGTGGCCTTACTTCCTTTATCTTCGCTAGATTTGTGAGTTTGGACTGGTGGATGCTGACAGTGGTGGGTGTTTGGCGTTATTAGGGTCACGGTATTATTTTTGTGTCTTGCTCTATCATGGGTCTAAAGGGAAGGAAAAAAAGGTGTTGTCCTGCTAATGAGTAGTTGGCTGTTTTGAAATTAGACTATGGATAGTCCCTTTAAAGATTTTTAGTGGACGACTTAAAATCTTAATTATGTGAAACAAAGATGTAGTATAAGGGGTTAATTTCAGCGTGCTTGACATCCTTGGGTTTGTGGTTTGAAGATCTGAACTTTTTTTTTTTTTTGGGAGATTAAAGATAGAAATCTAAGCTTATTCTTAATAGTTCTAGTATAGGAGTTATTATCTATCATGATTTTTTAAGTTCAGCTGTGAGGCTTGTTCTCATAAGGAATTATTGCTATTATAATGCCTATGTTGTGGTAGAACATGAAGTTTTAGTAGGTTGGATTGGTAGAACTCTGCTTGTTGCGAAGAGGAGTACATGAATTCTTTAGTCCTGCAACTTTGGAGCAAGTAGCTTGAATTATTGAGACCCTAGATGTCAATGGCACAAATTGTTGACATAAAAGTGCCATTTGTTGCACACAAACAAAAATCCATCCGAAATTTAGGTTGTACTATTATAATTTCCAAGCCAATGTATAAAGTTGTGTTGGTACTTGTGTTTTTACTGGAAATTATACTTGTCATGGGCATAGTATTATAAAAATTACATTGCATCATGCATAACACAGGAATAATATTGGTCTTAGATTACAAATCATTATAGGTTATCATAAAATTTTTTAAACGCTTTGTTGCTGATTGAGTTTTAAAAATAAAATAAAAAATTAATTTGGTTATTGATGGAGTTGTGGAGATTATAATATTTTGATAAAGGGTATGAAACTCACTTGAGTGTTTCCATAATTGAGTCAAGTAAACTTAAACTTTATCATATGCTCTTATTTATTGCTTTTTCTAAGATTATGACTTTTTTCTTTCAGGATTCTACCACATTAAAGGATAATACAAGACTTTGAAGTATCTTGGATAGTTTGCAGAGCATATTGGAAAACTTTTTAATAGCTTTATGAACTCCTTAGAGCAATTTTTTAGATAGCTTTATGTACAGCTTGTAGCACTTACAGTTTTGTAGTTCGCTTATGACTTATGAACCTACTCCAACTTGGTTTTTATATATGTATGTTTTGAGTAGCTACAAGTTAAACATTGATATATTCTTAACATAATAAAATTTTCTTTTACTAAAGTCGTACTTTGATGTATCATTTGATGTTTTTTTTCTTAATTAATTGTAAAGCTTCGAGTTTAACAATTATGATATTTTATTACAATAACAATGTGATGCAAGAAAGGAGACGTAAAAAAGAAAAGAGTTTGCTCCAAGAATGAACAAATTCTATTGAAATGTACATTTTTATCACAATACTAAATAACAAGAGTTTTATTGCAATGTACACAACTATAGGCTAAGATTTGCTCTTACTCAAAAGGTAGTGTCACATGTTGTACAAAAACCAAAAGAAAAATTAACACTTAGTAGAAGAGAGTAATCTAATTGTGTTGCAAAGTAATTTTATAGGCAGGAATCTATTAAATCTTAAATCAAAAACTTTAGCTGAAAGAGACAACTGTGATCCTTTGAAGCAAATAATGGTTCAATTTTTCCCTCGTCAAAAGCTTGGGTATGTGAAGTTAAGGACTGGACAATCGTGAAGCCATCCCAGCATGCCCTCCAAAGATGCGCCAATTTTAGAATAGGTCATCATCAATAGCACCAACACCATGTTTTGACTCAACAACATTAGCGGAATCAACTCCAATCCTCTTATCATTACTTGCTTCCTCATCATAGTGTCCAAGCTCACTACCACTGATCATAAGGCCTAAAACTGAAATGCAAATAGCATGCCCATGGTTAAATATATTACACTCCCATGTTCATCAACTGTCAAAAATTTAAGATAATATGGTAACAAAGAGAACTTCAACGAGAAAATCATATGAGAAACATGACCTTAGTTGTGGAATGGGGCCCTACTAAAGGAAAAGTATCATAAACACAATCAAAATAACCACAAGAAAATCCAATCTATTGACTTCAAAAAAATATAAAAATATGTAATTTATTACCTAAAATTTGGGCTAACTTATAAAGTATGATTAGTAACAATTCAAGACAGCAAAAAAATTCATCACAAGTTCATCTGTAAAGAGGCCAAACATATTGTCCTACCAAAATAATACATTGCTGCATAGTGCATTGCAAATCCAAATTTGGGAAATAACAAGCACTTTAGAAAAAATTAGGACAAAAAAGAAAAATGTCATAAGGATTTTTAGAATACCTCATGACTAAGCAATAGAATTTCTAGTTAATGTCAAAGAAAACAAAATCCTGAAATTGCTTAAGTGGTACAAATAAGGTAGTAACAAAATACTCAAAGGCAACAACAACAACAAAGAAGCAAGGCAATAACAAAATCAAAGCAAAGGGGAAAAAACAAGAAGAAGATTAATACACATTACTTTACCCTTTATAGATCCAGATTTTTAGATTTGTACTCACCTGCTGCATTTTTTTTACACTAATATAAGCACACTCATGAAACACAAATTTCACCCACACTCAACAACTCGTGTGCACCATGACATGTTTTTACACAATAAAGCACATAAATAGAAACCCATTTTGAAATCAACCCAAATCTAAAAACTCCCATCCAACCACCATTCATTGGTTTCAAATCCAAATAAAAGCTATAACCATAATACATATTTACACCAAGGACACACACAAGCTCACCATCAAACAGAAACTCAATGACAACATATTCAGCCATACCCAAAGCATAGTAATGAGCTGTGATGGTTTTCAATTGAGTTGTGGAAGTACTACAAGTTATAAAAAAAAAAACATGTAACCAAATTGGCTACAAATTAAATCCAGCAAGTCTAAGATTAAAGAACCAATTTCATTATAGAAATTATAATTAACAAATTTCATGGTTATTGATCTACATTTGTAGCAGTTTCTGGGGTTGCCAGGACAATTGAAAATCTGAAAAAGTAAATTTTGTATAAATACGGATTTGATCATTTGTGCTACCCATTTAGTTTCTTCTATATCTAAGGAGTGACACTCAATATGGATCATTCAGCACAATAAAATCATCTGTTTAACAACACGTCTACAAAAAGTCTTTAAAGTCAATATTGTGTAATTACCTCCAAATGGAAATATATGCTATCAAAATTTTTCTATGAAAGCCTTTCAGTGTATTGAATATTCATGTTTTGGTCAAATAGCTCAAGGTTCAAACTTTCTTCATTAGGAGCCTCATAATAAGCCTATTGAATACAAATTACAAGGATTTAAGCATTTTTAAACAATTGACAAAAATGCAAACAATGTAAGACTTGATTTCAATTCATAAGCTAAAAACCAAAACGTAAAAAATAAGAGAAAATAGAATCAAATTCAGCAGAAATAAATTAATCAACAAAATTGGGACACCATTATTTACTTTCCTTCCTTTCCTAGCAACCAAACAGAGATTATAAAAAACAAATTAATTAAAAAAAAAAAAGAGATAAAGGGAAAACCTACCAGACCAGTCAGCCTCTTCCTCTCTCTTTGCTGCCATGGCTCATCACAACCACCACTCACCACCACCTCCAATGGTGGCTTCTTCAGACCAAACTCTCTTTCTCTGTCTCTCAATCTCACTTCCCTCCCCAGATCAAACCCCAAAAGTATCAACTTCTCTCTACACCCGATTCTCTTCAAATTGCAACCCTTGCTCTCACACTCTCTCTCATCTGGGTCTAAAAGGTGCTCTGCGAGACGTGTGAGTGTTTAGGGATTTGGTTTCAGATGGTGAGTTGCTATTCTTTCTTTGTTTTTGCTGATGGGTCTGAGTTGGGTATGCTGGTAACGGTGATGAAAGGGTTGAGGACTTGAGGGAGACGCACAGAGCAAGCGTGGAGGCTGAGAGAGTGGCGGAAGCAAAGTCGGGTTGAGAGAATGGAACGTTAGGGAGAGAAAGAGAAACCCAGTTGAGGTGGGAGAGAAAGAATTTTACTGAAAAGGAATATAGGTAGCTGAAATGTAAAGAAAAGGTAGGAGACACGGATTGCCAGGCTGGAGTTCTAACGTGTCAAATTAATGGGCCTTGGATTATACAGACGGCTGAGATTTGAGGTATTGCACCTCGTGCAATACCCTAGGTATTGCACGGGATATGAATCCGTTCAAAACCTACTTGTTATTTCCATAAGAATGGGTAAGGTCGTGGGTTTAAAACCCACCAAGTGCATGTGAAACTCACCAATCATCAAAATAAAAAATAAATAAAGTAATCTACTGGCTACTTTTCCGACTTATGAAAATAAAAAGAAAAAAGAAAAGAAAAAGAGAACTGGAGGTGATCTTATGTCTCATTTTATCGGAGTAGGGTCTCATGTTTGTGTTGACCAACTCTTTGCCATGACAGAACTGAAGGTGATCTTATGTCTCATTTTATTCGAGTTTTGTTTCTCAATCCAGCATACCAACACTGCATTTAGGTTGGTTATTGTACTTGAACATGGAGTTACTCTCTCTTTGTGTAAGGACAGCTTGACATTTCCTAGCTTTAAGAAATGATTTGGTGGAAATAAGAAAAAAAAAAAAAGATGAGAGAGATGAGACTAGCTGTACCATCTACAACCTTTATGTAAGGGTACCTTTGATGCACATGTGACATGTGTTATTACAATATATATGTAGCAATTGGAGAAGTTGTTCTAGTTCCTTTGGTTCTATCGTTTTTTTACTGATTACAAATATTTGGAGCAATGATAAACAGTGTTGATGCCCACTTTGGCAAGGAGGCCCTATAATAGGAAGAAGCCCAACAAAATGGGAGGGAATAAAGAAGAAGAATTAGCAAATTGATGAGAAAACCATTAAGCCTAAATGGCAGGAATAATGGACCATAGGCCTGCAAAATAGTAAAAGGGCCTTGAAGAAAGCGAGCGGGCCCAAAGGAGCTCGAAGAAAGAAGTAGTAAACCCATGGGCATTATGAGAAATGGAAAGCAAGCAAGAATGGGTTAAAGGAGCCCAAAGGAAGGAACTAAGTAAATGAGGTTGGTGGAAAAGCCTATAAACCCTAAAAGTAAAGGATATGGTAATTTAGGCCGAGGAAGCCCAACAGACTTAGCAAAAACCCATGGGAATGAAGGATTGGAATTGGCCGAGGATGCCCAAAGGAATAAAATGGGCGAAGGAAGCCCCAAAGGGATGAAATCGGCCAAGGAAGCCCAAAATAGCATGAGTACAAGCCCAACGATGGTATTGGGGTACTGGAACTGAGCAAAAGGAAAGTGTACAGCAAGCCCAAAAGAGCCCCAACAAGCACAAGTCAAATAATATCATGGCAGAAGCAACAGGACAACATGGCAGAAGTGTCAACCGACCCACAAAGAGGGTAAAGGTTGGATTGAAGAAGGAAAGGCCCATGCCCAAGAAAGACACAGCCCAGGGAGGAAGCAAGACATAAAGAATGAAAGCCCAGCGACTCATCCATGCCATAAGAGGTCAAGAATGAGTAGCAAAACGTGCAGAAAAGCCCTTAGGTCATGGCAAATGCATGAACAAGAGACAAGCCATGGACACATATGGAAGTAGAGCACGCACAAGGCTCAGGCACCACCAACTTGTACCCAACCAATACAAGAGTGGTGGGCCATGGCTCAGAGGTAAAAGAGGATATGGTTTGGTGGTGGGGAAAAGGGAAAGCCTATTCTGGGGTTCATGCTTAAGCTTTTTTGGGAAAAATGTCATGCTGGGATGACATATCACCCTAAAGAGGGAAAGATGAGCTGGAATCACTAGGTGCATGCCATAAGGGATAGTAAAAGAGAATGCCCACCCTTATCCAGATAGGAATGCCACGGAGAGCAAGAAAAAAAAAAAAACTCTTTTTTTTGGGAATGGAATGCGGCACGGCTAGCACAAGTAAGTGGTGATGGCTGGGTAGCCGACAAACCAATGAGTGGTATGGAAAGGACACCTATACTAGGACAAAAGAGGTTAAGGGGTAAAACAGTAAAAACCCATCACGGTAGGCAGTATAAAAAGGGCTTCAGCTATGCACAGTATAGGCAACAGAACTGGGGAAAGGAGAAGAAAAACACAAGAGATTACACAAGATCAAAACAAGTAAGGAAAGAAGTGAAAGATAAGAGAAAAAACAAGAAACTTAGAAAGGAAAAAAGAATCAGAAAGAAAAAAACAGAGAGTGAGCAAGAGTGCGATAGCGGGCATGTACCAATAGGTTATTCCTTTCTCTCCCTCTAAAAAGCCTGCACTCTAGTGAGGATTAAGGAATTTGAGGAAAAGCCATCTAGGCCCATTCTCTCAAAGCGGGCAATTTCTGTGGCAGGATAGTGAGATTGCCCGCATTGAAGAGTGGTTCCCTTCTTGGACTTGACTTTGTTAAGAAATCAAGCATGGCAGACTAACTATTCTTCCTTTTATTTTATTGATCAAACATTAATATTATTTCTTTTTCTTTTCATCATTGTTATTAACTCATTTCTGTTGCATTTATATCACTTCATTATTTTCTCCTTTACTAAGATCATGATTTAGCTTTTCCGTTTTCTGGCTGACAGTAAGCATATTCTTCTTACTATTATAATATTGCACCTACCTGCCATAACTTTTTTTTTGTAGCAGTTTCCTTCACCGTGGGCACGTGTCCAAGGTCCTAGTAAAGGGGTTCTAGCTTGTGCACAAGCTGGCTTAGGGTGTGTTGTAGCCAAGCCAGTCCTGACTCTCCTACCTAGAACTATTGGGCCGTAACGCAATAGGAGATAACCTAGGCTACATTTGCAAAAAGACAAGGAAGGTAGACAAAGGCCCACCACATTTAAATTGGCGACTCCATTGGGGAGTTAGGAAAAAGACAGGGAAGGTAGACAAAAGCCCTCGCAAGCTATGCCTCGAGATAAAAAAACAACGCGAAACATGAGTAACATGCCCTTACAGGCAGAGTCAAGTCTAACAACGCCCTACCAACACCAGTCCAACTAGGCGGAAGGTGTCAATGAAGCAGGGGCTGAATCTCAACAACAATAAAGGGTCCCCACTAACAATGCCAACGTTTTTATCAAGGTGTTGCAATCATTGTAACATTCGCAACAGCAGATGATGGAAGAAATCCACCAAATGAAGCCGGACAAGATGAAGGAAAAAGGGAACTAGCACGACCTAGAGCATGTAGCAAACAAAAAGGAGACCCCAGTGCAGAATACGGAATAATGTTTCATCACTATGGCCGAAGTTGTAGCGCTCCTAGAGCAAGAAAGGGCCAAAGTGCCTAAGGAAAGATTTTACGCACAAAGACCTTATCCACTGAGAATACTCAGTAAGCCATACCCCGAGAGGTATGAGCCATGAACTTTTGTGCAATACGATGGTAAAAAGGGAAGTGTTTTCAAACATATGAGCAAGTTCATTGATACCGTCGGCCCTTACGTGGCTAATGAGGACTTGTGTCCAAATCACTGTGTGACCATGCGTACACTTGGTACACCGGTTTGAAACCAGGGTCAATCCCAACTTGGGATGACATGGTGGACGTATTTTGTACTAACTACTTTCATGGAGAAGAGACAGTAACGCTTGTGACTTTACAAGCAATTAAGCAAAGAAGTGGCAATTATTTGATGGAATACATCAAAAGCTTCAGAGACATAACACTTGATTGCTATGACCATTGCAAAGAAAAGACGTTAGTGGAAATGTGTATGGGTAACATGATCAGGGAGTACAGAGCTATTCTGGAGAATCTAGAAATCTCCTACTTTGCACAATTGTTGCAGAAAGCCAAAAAGACTACCCAATTGGTAAGACCGAGCTCTAACAGGAGAAACACTCCACAAGCCATGACAGTATCCACCGATGAAAGAAAAAGGAAATTTGATGGAAGGGAATATAAGAGCCCTCCACCGCTACCATGTACCCCAAAGGAGCTAGACGTGCTCCTAGATAAATGAATCGCAAATGGAGTCTTTATGCCTAACCAAGTTTCTAAAGAACCCACCAAAGAAGAGCGGAGAGACCCGCGTTTCTACCGCTTGCACAATTTTGTGCAATATCCTACCGTAGAATGCTGGACGCTCCACAAACTGGTGCGTCAAAGAATCAAAGAAGGAACTCTAGAGTTATCCCAACTAGAAGTCCAAAGAAACCCATTCCCGAACCACAAAGGGAAGGGAGTAGCAGCAGTTGTCATTTGCGTAAATCCAGGGGAAGACAAGGTGGAAAGGCCAACCCTGCCTGCAGTAGCAATTACCACCTTGCAAAAAAGTTTTAGGTTTAAGAACTTGTTTGATTAGTTAGGGCTCCTAGCAAACGAGCAGAGGATTGCCACAGAGGCTTTGGTGAGCATTGCCTTAGGGGCAGGAATAGAGTACTTGATAGCAAAAGCCACAAATGACAAGGCCCTCCTACAGGAGGCAAATGAGATCACTTTTAGTGATGAAGATATGGAAGTAGGGTATTCAGATCATAAGAGGCCTCTCTACTTGGCGGCATCCATAAATCAAATCCCCATTAAAAGAGCCTTTGTGGATACGGGGGCTTTCGTAAACCTAATCCCGCTGAGTACATAGCAAGCAACAGGAATTTCAGAAAGAAAGATATAGGGATGCCCAATGGAAGTAATAGGATTTAGGGGAAGAGGTGAGTATACCGCAGAACACATCCAGTTGTGGTTGAAAGTAAGGCCAATAGCCTCTTTGGCCCCCTTCCACGTTGTAAAAACAGAGGTCTCATACCACATACTATTGGGAAGACCGTGGTTGCATAAGCACCGATTGGTCCCATCAACAGTAGGATGTTATGAATAGTGGCAAACCCGTCGCCCTTCGAACAAGCAGAGGCTCATCTGGTAGAAACTATGTTTTATGATAAGAGGGTACCATCTGGGGAAAGCTTAGTGTCATAGTCACAAGGCACCTTTGTCCCTAGGTGGGAAGACATTCAAGATGACCGAGAGCCCGATCTAAGGAGACTATTAATGCAGAAAAAGAAATGGAAAGAAGCGCTCAGTTTGGAATTGGATGATGCACCACAATACATAAGGGTTTAGACCCCTAATGCACAGGGCCTGCATGCGATACACAAGAAAGCCCCAGACAAGCATCGTAACATAAAAGTTTGGTGTGCTGTATGGCTCAAGAAATTTCGGAAGAAGAAAGTAATACGGAGAAAGAGGAAGAAATTATTGCAGAAAAGGATACACAGGTAGTAGCAGAAGAAGGATTGGAAGGAGTTGACCTAGGAACTGATCCACGGGAGTCAAAACCCATCTTAAGCAGTTCAAAACTATCAGAGGAAGAAAAGTCAGAATTAGTACTGTTGCTGAAAGAATTCAAGGATGTCTTCACATGGGATTACAATAAGATGCCCGGGTTGGACTTCGGACTGGTGGTGTATACACTCAACGTAGATCCCGAGGCTAATCCGGTGTCTCATCCTACTAGGGTGTTCCACACCGAAATAGAAGAGTAGATTGTAAAGGAGGTGCAAAAGCTGCTGGCTGCTGGTTTTATCAAGTCCATCTAGCACCCACGATGGTTGTCCAATATTGTACCAGTAAGGAAGAAGAATGGGCAGATAAGGTGCTGTGTAGACTTTAGAAATCTCAACAAGCCTGCCTAAAAGACGAATTTTCATTGCCAAACATGGACCTGTTGATAGACTCTTCAGTAGGAAGCGTCATGTTCTTCTTCATGGATGGATTCAGTGGATACAATCAGATTCAAATGGCATTGAAGGACGCGGACAAGACTACTTTCAGGACTCCTATAGGCAATTTCTACTATACTGTGATGTCTTTCGGGTTGAAGAATGCGAGCGTAACTTACCAATGTACCATGACGGCCATATTCCATGACATGATGCACCGTGAGTTGGAAGACTATTTGGACAACATAGTTGTGAAGTCAAAAAGGAGAGAAGATCATGTCAAAGTATTGAGAAAGGTGTTTGAAAGATGCCAGACCTTCAAGCTAAGAATGAATCCCCTCAAATGTGCCTTTGGAGTATCTTCTGTGAAATTTTTAGGATTCTTGGTCCACAACAGAGGAATAGATTTGGATCCAGCCAAAGCCACAGCCATAGCAACCGTAAAGCCACCTGCCACAGTGAAGGAATTGAAGAGTTTTCTGTTGAAAGTCTTATACATTCGAAGATTCATACCAGGTTTAGCGTCAATCACTTCGGCCTTCATAAAGT
This sequence comes from Quercus gilva, assembly GCA_023621385.1. Classification (NCBI taxonomy): domain Eukaryota; kingdom Viridiplantae; phylum Streptophyta; class Magnoliopsida; order Fagales; family Fagaceae; genus Quercus; species Quercus gilva. Next base: position 27,102,424 of record CM042476.1, read on the forward strand.
TACTTAAAAATGGGCAAAGCTTTAAATGGGCAGAGGCACAGCAGATAACCTTTAGAAGGTTACAGCAGATTATGATGAACCTTCCTACGATACAAGCTCCGATCCGCAAAAGGCTACTGCAGCTCTGCTTAGCCACCAGCTCGCATGCCATAGGCGCGTTAATCGCCTAAGAAGATGGAAGCGGTGTTGAGGAACCAATCTACTACATAAGCCACGCTCTAAAAGATGTGGAGACTCGCTATCCCAGGGCAGAAAGAACGTGCCTGGCAATAGTATATGCATCACAAAGGTTACGTCATTACTTCCTAGCCTAGCCTACGAGGTATGATTGATGACGAAGTCCCACCCAATCAAGGCTTTGTTGCGGCAGCCAATCCTCTCTGGAAGGATATCCCAGTGGTTGTTACAGTTGTCATAGTATGATTTAAAGGCGAAAATGCCCAAAGCAGTAAAGAGTCAGGCTATAGCAAACTTATTGGCACAATTCCCAAGATAAGAGGAATTCCTACTAGATGACAAAGTTCCAGGGGAGGTAGCCATAGTAGAAGTAATCAAAGAGCAATGGATAATGAAGTTTGATGGATCTTTGACTGCCCAATCAAGAGGCGCGGGAATAGTCCTATATCATGAAAAGGACGAAGCCATGGTGCTCTCGTTCAAGTTGGAATTTCCTTCAAACAATACCGCATTACCTTACTGGGCTAGCTACGGCCCTCGAAATGGGGGTCAAACATTTAAAGCTGCTAGGTGACTCTGACTTAGTGGTTTGCTAGGCCAAAGGAAGTTTATCTTTGAAGGAACCTAGCTTAGACCTATACGGGACAATAGCCAGAAGATGGAGGAAAAATTCTCAACATTTAAGATAAAGCACACTCTGAGGAGCGAGAATCGGTACGCAGACGCATTGGCCACATTAGGATCACAAATAGCGTTTGAAGGAAGCAACACCAGGGTAGAAGTTAGCAAGTGAAAGGAGCCCATCATTGAAACCCTAAAAGAGAGATTCCAAGAAGAAGGATGTGAAGAGGATTGGAGGATTCCTATAAAGGAAGCCTTGATGAAGGAAGAAGATATGGTAGAATTGAAAGCGTTGAAAGACTATGCCCTGGTGAAAGGAGAATTGTACTGCAGGATGCTGGGAGGAATCTTGTCAAGATGTGTAGGGCAAGAGGAGGATTAAAGAAAATTGAGGGAAGTACATGACAGAACCTGTGAGTTTTGTGGAGAAGTCAGTCTTTACCGTAGACTCTAGAGGGCAGGTTTCTATTGGCCAAGTTGGGGTAAGGACGCCGGCTAAGTCCATACCAGATGCGAGACCTGTCAGCTCACAGTAGACAGGGAAGAAAGTATGTTGTCTTCACCAGCGAAGATTGGAGAAACTCGTTTGTGCAATACTTGGCAGAGGGTATCCTGCCGCAGAAACATAGTGAAAGATATAAGCTTAAAAGGTTGGCAGTACGCTACTTCTTGCATGAAGGAGTCCTTTTCAAGAAAGGATATGATGGAGACCCGTAACGATGTTTGGGTCTTGAAGAAGTGAGGAAAATGATAAAGGAGGTACACGCAGGAGAATGCGAGGAGCACCAAGAAAAGAAAAAGTTGTACAGGTGCTTGCTACAAATGGGTTATTACTGGCCCACTATGAAAAGAGACACAACAGAATTTGTGAAGAAGTGCCACAGTTGCCAAGTACAAGCCAACTTAATCCACATTTACCCACAAAACTTGCATAGCATGGTCACCCCGTGGCCCTTCCACACTTAGGGACTTGATTTGGTGGGATCGGTTAATCCACCATCATGTGGGTACATATGGATCCTAGTAGCTACGGAGTACTTTACCAGGTGGGCGGAAGCAATACCACTCTGTAAAGCCACAGGAGGGGTAGTGGCAAATTTTATCAAAGAAAACATAATCGTCAAGTTCGGAGTACCTCACAAAATCATCAGTGACAATGGCACGCCCTTTGTCAACAGTGAGGTAAGAAAGATGCTAGAGTTCTACCAAATTAAACACCACGGGTCATCACCCTATTACCCTCAAGGGAATGGGCAGGCAGAGGCGACGAATAAGACTCTCATAAAGATTATTAGTAAGATGAACTAGGAATATACTGGGGTGGGCGACGCACTTGGCAGATGCCCTTTGGGCCTAACGAAACTCACCAAAGTCGGCCATAGGGTTTTCACCCTTCTCTTTAGTCTACGGAACGGAGGTGATGAGCCTAGCTGAAGTAATGACTCCCTCTTTAAGAGTCATGCAAGCACAGAAGAAAGAAAATGATAAGGAAATTTTCATGGCAGAAAAGTGTGAAGACCTAGAGGGACTAGATGACAAAAGAGAGAAGGCTCAAGAACATAGCTGCAGGTACAGACAAAAAATAATTGAAGCTTATGGTAGGATGACTAGAGAGAGAGTGTTTTCAGAAGGACAACTTTTACTGAAAGCAGGAGACCACGTAAGGTGAGGTATGGCAGGACCATCTAAGTTTTCACCAAAATGGGAGGGACCCCTTGTGATAAGGGAAGCACACGTAAGTGGGTATTATTGTTTAGCCCAGATGGATGGCAAAGATCTAATGGACCCCATCAATGGTAAATGGTTAAAACAATATTATGCTTAAGAGAGAGACATCCTGTAGTTGTCCCCTTTTCCTATTTAGTTAGTTCTTTTTTTTTTTTTTTTTTTCCTCCAAGTGACCATGTCACAAGAAAATATTGTAGCATGCTTCTATTTAGAAAGTAATGAAAAACTACGAAGTATTAGCAAAAGAAAGCACGTTGTATCATAGTCATGGCAATACTTATAGCAAAAGTAGTAGCAAATGTAGTATTATAGATTACAAACCCAAACTATAGAAGTCATGTCAGACTTGCCAAATAAGTACTAGAGAAAATAAAAAGTGTGCTAGATAGGGGGATAAGGGAAATGAAACAAAAAGGGGAACAACACAATCTCATTGAAGTTCGGAAATGAGGGGTCTGATCTCCAAAGCGACTAGGGCCAGCAACACCAAAAAAAAGGCGCTCGCGACGTGCCTCCAGGTCTGCCACCTCTTTCTTCAAAGCCTCAATGCACGTATCTATATCATCCATAGTAGGTTGAACCTTCTTCATGAAGAAGGATCGAGTAATCTCTCGCAGATGGTCTAGCATGAACTCCACAGCAAAGCCCACTCTAATCAACTCCTGAACTATGGCCCTCCACTGCAAAATCCTCTTGGTAGAAATGGTATCAATGAAGTCACTCCCCAACAACTTCAAGAAATACTCCCTCGCAAAACGGCCGAGAAGAAACCCCCGCATGAAGTCTCCACGGTTGATATAAACTGCCTCCAAATGGAAAACGCACTCCCCAAGAACCCGAAAGCTGTGAAAATCAACATAAGGACCTAGCACCCCAAAAGTTCGCAAGATCTAGATCATTAACCTCGAGTTGATCAAAGTGGATGAAGAAAGCAGCAGCCTCACTCGCGGGATCGGGAACTGTGGTAGAGCTACTGCCTACCTGAAACTAAGAGGGTGGAGCCACACCAATAAGAATCGAACCTGAAGGGAAAGATAAAGTACGACATAAGGGATGGGTGAACTGAAGGAAACGAACTCATAACAAAGATAAGAAAAGAGATGGGAGAAAGAAAAAAATATCAGGACCCGTAGAAGTGGGGGCTGTAGGTGTGGCAAAAATAGGGGCTGTAGGTATGCAAAAAATGGGAGTTGCAGGTGTGCTAGGAATGGGGGCTGTAGGCATCACAGTGTCTGCTGCAGTCTCGGGCTCCTCAATAATATCTGTAGTTAAAAGAATGAGCAAGCAGAATGATCAAAGATTGCATCAGGAAGTCATATAAAAAAAATAAAAATAAAAGATGACAACAATAAAGGATAGGAGAGAAGACTTAACAGGGGCAAGAGATACATACCCATAGCCTCGATCTTGTGCTCACCAATATCCTCTCGGTTTGGGCACCTCCTTAACAGGACCAGGCTTAACTGAAGGGATAAAGGTCTTGGCAGGAGCTCCCTGTGTTGTAGCAGAAGTAGAGGCCATGGCCTCGGCCACTACGTCTACCCCATCAAAGAAGCCCTCTATAGGTGTGCCCATGGCAGCGGAGATCTCCTCAGTCATAGGGTGATACACAGAAAGGGGCTCGGGGTCAGCCTGAAAACACAAAGAAAAAGAGAGGGGGGAAGAAGAGGAGAGTGCAGGATAAGTGGTGACGTGTGTATATATATATATAAATATATAAATATATATATATATATATAATGGGGAGAAATAGGGCACATAGTGACACATGACAATGAGAATACATGCAAAAGGGAAGGACATACCTCCAGCTCGAGCTCGTCAAGCAAGATGGGGCAGGTGGCAGAAGTGTCCTCCTTGTGTTTAGATTGCCAAAAAAAAAAAAAAAAAAACAAAACAAAAAAGAAGAAGAAGGAAATCAGTAAGCATGCATATAGGGTTAGCTGCAGGAAGGCCTTACAAATAAGAAAAAAAAAATAAAGAAGAAGCACAATTAGAGATAACATACTCTTCTCTCAGTGGTGGCAGATGAAGGAGGTGGAGATGTCTTCCTCTTATTGCCTCGGGTCTTACTAGAAGGATGGTCGTGGAGCAGCGGGCCTAGACTTACCTGCAGTGGGGCGCCTACTAGAATGGGTATAAGTAGAAGGGGGAGGAGAACCCTCCAAGACTATGTTACCTATGGGAGGAAGGCCACCCTCAAAGGGAACAATATTAGAACAAGTCTCAGAGGAGTCATCACCTTTCCTGGCAGGCTTAGGCTTGGCGGATCGAGACATGGAACCCTTCTTCATAGGCACAAGAAGGTTCACCACCTTCACTTTCTTCTCCCAACCCATGGGTTACTCACTAGCATACAAGTACCATCCCTTCTCCTCTGCTTGCCACTCAAATATAGCAGACTAGCTCTGTTTCCTAGCATACGCCACCACAGACTTAGTGAGAAGAAGTAACTGAGGGTTGGCAGAAATAATTGCATGGAGACCATCGGGAGGAATGAGAGAAAACCCATGGCTACCCAACAATTCCGGCTTAAACAAAGTCAACACGGCCTGCCAGTACCCATGCATGACCCCAGTGCAAATACCCTCTCTCTATGAACCTAGAATGGTGACTGCTGTAAAACGCCTGCTCCAAAATTCAAAAGCACTGTGTCGCAGGAATGGCTGAACAGAAGTAGCAAACTCCGTGATAGCAGAAAAATCATCAGGAATATCCTGATCTAACCCAAACTACCTCCTCACTTTATTGGCAGAATAATGCATAAACTAGCCCCCTCATCGGCAAGATAAGGCAACCACCTAGCATTAGTGGCTACCAAGTATGTAATCCCCCTCTCTTCAAAAGCAGTCAACGGGGTGGTGATCCTAGCAGCATCAACAAAAGAACCCATAACCGAATCAGCACATGTATAACCAAAACCTAAACTTCTATATGACCTTCGACAAAAACCAACTCCTTTATCAAAGAACTCCATAGTAGGATGACTAAACGACTTCAACCCAACCCAGTAGTAAGCTGACAAAAAATTAGACACAAAACGACCACAAAAATCAGTAATGACCTTCAGACATGAATGGTACTTCTCCTTGGCAAAATGGACAGACCTACACTTCGCCAAATGCTTAACATAACTCTCTCATAGCAGATGCTGTAAGATAGTGTTATGGGCAGAAGTGGTGACTATATGGCAGGAACCTGCCTGTTTCTCATCACTCTGTAAAATGTCTAACTGCACATATAGATGACCCAGAAACATGAGGGCCAATGGCAAACTCACCCCGGTAGATATATTTATATCTAATTAGAAATAAAGAGGCTTTACAGCATAATGGAGATGAGAGCCAAAGATAAATTTATAGAGCCATAACGTAATGAAGGCCATGCGGCGGACCACATCAGAAGCCTTGGAAAAAACCCCAACCTAATGTGACAACTTTGCATTGCTGCTCATTCCTTTCTTCAACTCGGCCTCCTCCTTCGGAGAGAGTTCCATAGCACTTGGGTCAACATCACTAAGAATGGGCAACAATAGTTGGTTTGCCACTTCTTCCAAGGTCATGGTGATCTCGCCGCAAGAAAGAAAAAAGGTATGAGTATCAGTACACCACCAATGGACCAAGTGGTGGAGATTAAACAAGTCCCTATAGTTGGACAAGCAATGCGACTAGACAATGGCCTTCAACACTCCAGCCTGCTGTAACGCTGCCATGAAACTCGTGTCGGACAACTCTTCATCTACCCATTCCTTCCAACCCAAAAATGTACTTGACCCAAATTTGAAGAGAATGGGCATGGGGAGCGAAGCACCTTGGCGTATGATGAGATCGGGGATCGAGGAAGCTAAAGGAGCCCAAGACACCTCCGTGTTGTGACTGCAAATGGAGAGCTGTACACGACCCGGCAACGGAGGCAAATACTCGCTGAACACCTTTGGAAAGTGAGCATGGGTGTCATACCAAGAATTGATAAGAGGAGTGCATTCATTGTCTGGGTCACAACCTCCTTCTTCTTCATCAGAGCACTCCGATTCAGACAAAGGAGCATCTTCACCTATAGTTTTGGTGGCAGGATCATCGGAAGCAATTTCCTTTCCATTACAGCGAGATGAACCCTCACCTTTCGTCGGTGTCATGGTGGGATAATTGATTGGAGTGGATGGGTGAAGGTGTTTGAGGGAGAAGACGCAGTGAAGAAAAAGGAAAATAAAAAGGCGTTTTGCATCAGTGACGTGAAGGGAGTAAGTGTAAGTACTAATGTCATTAATGTTGACACAAAAGGATGCAATGGGTCATCCATCAGATAAGGCATGGTATTAATGAAGTGGAAGCAATATTTTAGATTAACTGCTAAACTAGGAAATTCAAAGAGACAACATTGTTCACAGCAAGAAAGAAAATAAATCGGGGCTAGCTGTCTGAAAAAGCTCACGAAAAAAAAAAGAAAAAAAAAAAGGTCTTTTTTATTTGCATATGAACCGCAGGAGCACTTCATATGCTTAAGGGGTTGAATGTTGATGCCCACTTTGGCAAGGAGGCCCAATAATAAGAAGCCCAACAATATGGGAGGGAATAAAGAAGAAGAATTAGCAAATTGATGGGAAAACCATTAAGCCCGAATGGCAGGAATAATGGACCATAGGCCTGTAAAATAGCAAAAGGGCCTTGAAGAAAGCAAACGGGCCCAAAAAAGCCCGAAAAAAGTAGTAAACCCATGGGCATTATGAGAAATGGAAAGCAAGCAAGAATGGGCCGAGGAGCCCAAAGGAAGGAACTAAGTAAATGAGGTTGGTGGAAAAGCCTATAAACTCTGAAAGTAAAGGATATGGTAATTTGGGCAGGGGAAGCCCAAAAGACTTAGCAAAAGCTCATGGGAATGAAGGATTGGAATGGGCCGAAGATGCCTAAAGGAATAAAATGGGCCAGGGAAGCCCCAAAGAGATGAAATGGGCCAAGGAAGCCCAAAACAACGTGAGTACAAGCCCAATGATGGTACTGGGCTACTGGATTTGAGTAGAAGGAAAGTGTACAGCTGGCCCAAAAGAGGCCTAGCAAGCACAAGTCAAATAATAACATGGCAGAAGCAATGGGGTGGCATGGTAGAAGTGTCAACCGACTCACAAAGAGGGTAAGGGTTGGATTGGAGACGGAAAGGCCCATGCCCAAGCAAGACCCTGCCTAGGGAGGAAGCAAGACATAAAGAATGAAAGCCCAGCGACTCATCCACGCCACAAGAGGTCAAGAATGAGTAGCAGAACGTGTAGACAAGCCCTCAAGTCATGGCAAACGCATGAACAGCAAACAAGCCATGGACACACATGGAAGTGGAGCACGCACAAGGCTCAGGCACCACCAACTTATACCCAGCCAATACAGGAGTGGTGGGCCATGACTCAGAGGTAAGAGAAGGTATGGTCTATTGGTGGACAGAAGGGGAAAGCCTATTCTAGGGTTCCTGCTCAAGCTCTTTTGGGGAAAATGTCCTGCTGGTATGACAAACCACCCAAAAGAGGGAAAGATGAGCTAAAATCACTAGGTGCATGCCATAGGGGATAGTAAGAGAGAATTCCCACCCTTATCCGGATGGGAATGCCACAGAGAGCAAGAAAACAAAATAAAACACTTTTGTTTGGGAATGGAATGAGGCACGACCAGCACAGGTAAGTGGTGATGGCTGGGCAACCGATAGACTAGTGACTGGTCTGGGAAGGACACCTATAGCAAGACAAAAGCGGTTAAGGGGTAAAATAGTAAAAACCCGTCACGGCAGGTAGTATAAAAAGGGCCTTAGCTATGCACAGTAGAGGAAACAGAACGAAGGAAAGGGGAAGAAAAACACAAGAAATAAAATAAGAGCAAAACAAGTAAGGAAATGAGTGAAAGATAAAAGGAAAAATAAGAAACTTAGAAAGGAAAAAGGAATCAGAAAGAAAAAAACAGAGAGTGAGCAAGAGTTTGATAGTGGGCATATACCAATAGGTTGTTCCCTTCTCTCCCTCTAAAAAGCCTGCTCTCTAGTGAGGATTAAGGAATTTGAGGAAAAGCCATCTAGGCCCATTCTCTCAAAGAGGGCAATTTCTATGGCAAGATGTCTTAGTGAAATTGCCAGCAATGAAAATTGGTTCCCTTCCTAGACTTGACTCTGTTGAGAAATCAAGCACGGCGGACTAACTATTCTTCATTTTATTTTATTGATCAAGCATTAATATTATTTCTTTTTCTTTTCATCATTGTTATTAACTCATTTCCGTTGCATTTATATCACTGCATTATTTTCTCCTTTACTAAGATCATGATTTAGCTTTTCCGTTTTCTGGCTGACAATAAGCATATTCTTCTTATTATTGTCATATTGCACCTGCCTGCCATAACGTTTTTTTGTAGTAGTTTCCTCCGTTGTGGGCACGTGGCCAAGGTCCTAGCAAAGGGGTTCTAGCTTGTGCACAAGCTGACTTGGGGTGTGTTGCAGTCAAGCTAGTCCTGACTCTCCTACCCATAACTATTGGGCCATAACGCAGCAGGAGACAGTCCAGCCTACAGTTGCAAAAAAGCCCCACCACAAACATCAATTGGAATACTTGAATTTTAGAAATAGGAGTCATGGCCTAATCCTGTAATACTAAGCAATTGCTAGTAACTCTATCTCTTCTGATCCACTTGTCATTATTGTTGGAAGAATTTCTGTGTGGACAAGAAGCATCTTTGGTATGTCGTCACAACTAATTGAAGATTGGGTAATAACATTTCTATGTTCATGTAAAGCCTCGAGTATAGAAAGGAAAGAGGTGTACAACTTCACATTGTTACGGTAGTTTGTTATTGTGATCAAATTTGGTGCAACATGAATGAAATGGAGCATAATGAGGAAGATACTGATCCACTGTCCTTGGCCAGTAGGTAAGTGAAGTATACAACTCCAATCTTAGAGCATAAGAGGAAAAACATAATCCCTCTATAGTTCCTTGGCAACCCCCTAAGTACCCAAGTTTGGCTGAAAATTAATGTAAATGTTGCAGTAAAGGACAATGTAGTTTTCTTAGCTATTGTGTGTAGAGACTCACTTAGGACCTTAATTAACATCTAGACCGGCTCTCATGTTAGAGGATTGGCAAATTGGGATGAAGCATAAACTATTTTGTTGGCAAGCAAAAGAGGCATCCAGGTATGTACGTACCTGTGACTTCCAAAATATCATTAATGCCTTGGATGAAAATTGCAAAGGAAGCTAGACTTTTGCTGTTTTGTATGGGTATCATGTGTTTTTTTCTTTTTTTGCTGAATGTATGGGTATCATGTTTTTGGTCCATAACGTGGCTACTTTGGTATCTCTGCTTTCTCTGAATTGGTCTTTTGTCAAAGTAGAGATAATCTGGGCCTCTAGGCATTTTGTAATCTCATTTACTCAGAAAAATAGGAGATACAATAAATCAAGATAGGCCAAATTTTTTTTTTCTCCAAACGTGTTGACTAACAATTAAAAAGGCAAAATAATTTCTTTTTCTCTAAACAAGTGCTCCTTAGGTAATAAATAAAAGGTTGGATGGCTCAAGATATTTTGTTAATATATTATTTTAAGAAAATTTTATATTATTTTTATAAATAAATAAAAATTTGTCAAAATAGTTAATTTTTTTTTTATAATTTTTTTAAAAAATAATCCACAAATAATTTTTTTTCTTTTTAAATCAACCTTTTGCCATTTAGTTCAAGATTCGCTTGCTTGTTGACCCACATACTTTTAGGTCTGCGGTCCACTAACTCAGTGATTTCTTCTGTAATAATGCCCGGGCCCATAAAAGAGAATTTAATCATTTATAGTTGTTGCGTGTTGGAGAGCCACTCCTTTTTACCGTGTAGACCGGTGCGGAATTTTTGCTTTTTGTCTCCAGATATCAGAGAACAGTGGTGGAATAAAAAAAACGGAAGTGTCGTATCAATATCTAGTGCTACACACAAATTCAGGATTATTTGCAGTCGAATTGACCATTTTTGGATTTTCAATATAGATGATTGGTTTCAAATTTCAAGGGAAAATGGGCAGACTAGCAATGAGAGAGGCAATAATGTAGTAAGTTAGGCAATGTTACAATGTATTAAGAAAAATAACATCTCGAGTTTCTAAAACTCGAGATCCATATTAAAACTCGAGTCCCAAACACTTGGACTGAAAATGCAACATGGATCTCGAGTTTTAGAAACTCGAGTTTTATGCAAAAAAAAATTTCGTTTGATCACTCCTATAGTGGCGTTTTTAAGTCCTATGGTGATGTTTTAAAACCCTATAGTGGCGTTTTTCTGCAAAATTTTTTTTATAAGTGTTCAATACCAGGTTTAGGGAGCCCTATAGTGGCGTTTTTAAGCCCTATAGCGGTGTTTTCCTGCAAAATTTTTTATAACTTGATTTTTAAGCCCTATAGCGGCGTTTTTAAGCCCTATAGCGGCGTTTTTGGAACTCGAGTCTTTAAAACTCGATTTCCACGTGGATTTTTTTCCATATCACACCCATCCATTTACAAATCGAGACTTAAAAACTCAATTTTTATCTTTGATATTTATTGTTAAATGGAAAAAAAATTCCAAATTTCAATATAGGTTATACGTTTCTCTCATTATTATTATCAAATTATTATTTTTTAATAAAAAAAGTCTATTTAGCTAAGATGATGAAAAAGTTTAAGAATGAAAAATGTTGAAAAATAAAAGAAAAATAATAAATTTTCAACGTGGGTGTTTGGTACATAAGATTGGAAAAATATATATAAATTTTATTTGTTTGGTTAATTAAAAAAAAAAACTGATATGATGAAAAATAGTTAGTCAAAATTTACTATAATACACTTGTTATATAAGTTTTTTTTTTTTTTTTTTTTTTTTTTAATATATAGGAACAAGTGGTTATATAAGAAGTAATTGTTTCCATTATAATATAATAAATAATAATATTATCAATTAATTTAGTAAAAATGAGGTGGAGTAGCCCATAAAATTACCAAAAATACCCAAGTGGCAATATGCCACACACATGAGCCCCATTTTTTTTATTAAAAAAAAAAAGTAAAAATGGTATCTTTTAAAAGTTAAAACATCACCCTTATTGTATAAAGCATAAATTTGGCATAAAGTACTAATCAATGCCAAATTTTTGGCGTTTGGCACACTAAATACCAAAAAACCTCTCATATCAAATGTTCTAAATGCTAAAAGTTTTAGCATTGATGAATAGTGCAATTCTAATGATAAAACTGTATAAAGAGAAATGCTAAACTTTTTAATATATTTTTTTTCTACTTTTTTTCTCTCCTTTCTCACCTGTTGCTTCACTCTCTCAGACTCACTTCTTCTCTCATTCACTCCTCCCCCACCTAGTCCGATGACTCAGACATCTACTTTCATAGCCAAGCTGAAGATGGTTGGTGGAGCATTTTCTGGGTTGATATCCTTGAAAATCTCAAACTTTCTGGGCCTTCAAACACTGCCATTTGAGTCACACCTTCGGGGCTCCAATGCTTCACTCCAACGATGATTCTCAACAGAAAAAGACTTGCCATTAAGGCTTTAGCTCCCCTTTGATCTTGCCACCACCGGCCTTAGCCAGCGGTCAATCTCGCTTAATTGTATCTCACCCAGTTGCTATTGATCTTGCCCAGTCTCTTCTCCCCACACCATTGTTGATCTCTCCAAATCTCTCTCTCTCTCTCTCTCTCTCTCTCTCTCTCTTGGTGATTGTGGTGTTTTTTTGGGTTGTTTGCAGTGGGCTAATATTGGTGGGTTGAGGTGGTTGTGGGCTGATTTTGGTGTTGGGCTTTGTGGAGCCTAGTTGTGTTTTATCCGGATTATAACCCAACCCGAAATAATGTTGTTATGGTTTTTAATAGGAGATTTTTTTAGGCTTAATCCATGGAGTGCAGGCTTGGGCCGATAGGCCCATTGTGAATCCTGTGCGCAGGATGTAAAAACTATTGTTTTGGAGATTAGAGTTTTATGTTGTTTTGGAGAGAGAAAACTGTACCACCACACTATGTATTTTTCTTTGAGAATAGTGAAATCCCTACAACTTCGTGGATGTAGGCAAATTGCCGAACCACGTAAATACTGTCTTGTGTGTGATTATTTTTCTTTGGCGTATAATTTTCTCTATTGTTGCTTCTCACGAATGGAAATTTCATACATATTTCCATCATTTGGTTGTTGTGTTTACAATGGCCGATGGATTGATTTTGGCTTGTGGTTATAGTGGTCTGTGAGAGACCGCGCCCCCGGCCCCCTTTTTTATAGGAATGTTGGGCCAAACCCACATGAATGGGTGGAGTCGTGATATTGCCTCTCAAAATGGAGGTTCGACTAGTTATATCTTCCCCTTTAGATTAAAGGTTTTACAATGGAGTCGCCACTTATTTAATTATTGGAATAAATAAGAAAACCAAAATTGAAAAATTCCTCATTTTATTAATTTGAAATTGAATTTACATTGATCATAGGAAAATTACATTGCTTTGGTCCTAGATACAATTTAAGATAAAGTACATGGCTTTGTTTCCTAGTTACAATCTAAAAATCTAAAATTACATGGATAAGCACTTGATCTACTAACCCTTGATCTAAGTTCAGAGGCTATGTTACAAAGTGGGAAGGTGTTAGGCACCCACCTTGCCCGGTGAAACCGGTCTTCTAGACTATGGTGGCCAACATTCATATCATATCATCCAATATGTCAATTAATTTACATGTTAAATTCAATGTGTGTGCATGTGATAAACCCTAATTCAATTTATTAAGCATTGCATTTGGATTGAAAAATAAATTCTAGCGAATGTGTGTGTATGGTGATATCCTAGATTCAAGGATTTAAAAGAATTACGAAATAAACATGTTTTTCATATTTTTGATGTGGATTTAAGATCAAAACTAGTGTTTATGCATGAACATGTGATGAACAACCAAGAACATGTGAAGAACACATAAGAACATTTAAGAACATTCAAACATATTCAAGGGAATTTAAGTGATTACTATCATGCTTTAATCTTAAACTTTCATCATGGAAATATAAAAAACTAGTTAGGGAAAGAGATTCTACCTTCATGCAAGATCCATATGGTGGAGGAGGAGACTCTTGGTAGAGGTCCTAGGGAGGAGGACAAACGAAGAACTAGGAGAGGGAGAGTGAGTCTCACTCAATACCTTGAGTCTTAGGAAGACCAAGATATGACAAGACTACTCTACTTCACTAGAACTCAAGAGAGGGGGTTTTTTGTGTCCTTTGGAATGAAGTAGAGAGGGGTTTATATAGTAGTGGTGGAGGAAATATGAATGGAAGGCTATTTAATGAGGGTTGACAAAGAATCATGAACCTAGACCTCATTTTAGCCTTGGGGAAAATCTGGTGCATTAAATGGAAAGATTGGTAGGAGTGAGGAACAAGCCAAAATTCGGTTTTCTCGTAGCTGCTGTAACAGCTTATAGAGCCAACTTCAAAAAATCATATCTGACTCAATTCGGATTGAAATTGCCTCGTTCTTGTGCTCAAATTGAAGCCCCGGATGTCTAGTTTCTGGGAAAATTAACCTCATTCACAGATTCAAAATATTCTAAGAGATATTGATGAAATGGTGAGCAGAGGTCATTTGTTAGAAAATGGTTTCAGCACAATTAACATTAATAGGTCCCAAATTAGCTCCCAATTAATATTAAATGGCTCCAATCACTCCCATTTCAGACTTAATTGGTTCCAAATTTACTCTAATTAAAAGATAATTGCACAAATTACTCATTGAATAATTAATGTTTAACTATCTAATTAATTAGGTGTATGCATCCTCACCATAAAATATAGTCCTAACCAATCAAATTATGACACATCATTGATCTCAAATTGATTATAATTATAACCAATTGGAATCAATTGTTCATAATCACATATAGTCAGACTCAATTTGTGATAGTGCATCTCGGCCATTAAAACTTGATTTGATGATAACTTTCAATTTGATGGTCTGATTAGGGCTTATGACCAGTCGATTTGGTCGTTACAACATCAAGATCATTTTGACGAAATAAGATTAAGAATCTAATGACAAGAATCAAGATGCATATTTTCAAGTTAAAATTACCCTTTTACCCTCCCGGTGAGGTTAAATGCAGGTTGCAAAATGGGGGTGTCAACAGAATGCCCCTCATTGACAAAGCTTGAAAAGCGAATGTCAATGTATGAAAGAGACACCTAACTTTGCAATCAGTATTTAACCGTGGTGAATGTATGTTGCATGCAGATAAGAATGTAGACCATCATGTAATGGATCAAAATGTGGACCGAATCTTAGGGGAGATTGCCTACGTACCTCTTGGTGAGAGGATCAGGTCCAAACGTAGTTCATACATGCAGCTTTTTTTGGTTTTTTTTTTTGTTTTGTATTTTTTTCTTTTTGGTTTCTTTTTTTTTTTGTTTTTTTTTTTGAGAAAAGAAATGAGTACAAGACATGCTTACTAGTGGTCACGACAAAATGAGGATTTCAGTCATGATCTTGAATTTTGGACATGCTTCCCAGAGGTCCGATGGATTTGAGGTTTTGGACATGCTTCCCAAAGGTCCGATGGATTGAAGTTTGGACGTGCTTCCTAGAGGTCTGTGGATTGAATTTGGACGTGCTTCCCAGAGGTCCGATGGATTGGAATTTGGACGTGCTTCCCAGAGGTCCGATGGATTGAAGTTTGGACGTGCTTCCCAGAGGTCCAGTGGATTTGAATTTGGACGTGCTTCCCAAAGGTCCGATGGATTGAAGTTTGGACGTGCTTCCCAGAGGTCCAAGGATTTGAATTTTGGACGTGCTTCCTAGAGGTCCGTGGATTTGAATTTGGACGTGCTTCCCAGAGGTCCAATGGAATTGAAGTTTGGACGTGCTTCCCAAAGGTCCAATGGATTTGAAATTTGGACGTGCTTCCCAGAGGTCCGATGGAGTTGGATTTTGGACGTGCTTCCCAGAGGTCCAATGGATTTGAAATTTGGACGTGCTTCCCAGAGGTCCGACAGATTGAAGTTTGGACGTGCTTCCCAGAGGTCCAAGGATTTGAATTTTGGACGTGCTTCCTAGAGGTCCGTGGATTTGAATTTGGACGTGTTTCCCAGAGGTCCGATGGATTGAAGTTTGGACCTGCTTCCCAGAGGTCCGATGGAATTGAAGTTTGGACGTGCTTCCCAGAGGTCCGATGGAGTTGGATTTTGGACGTGCTTCCCAGAGGTCCAATGGATTTGAAATTTGGACGTGCTTCCCAGAGGTCCGATGGAGTTGGATTTTGGACGTGCTTCCCAGAGGTCCAATGGATTTGAAATTTGGACGTGCTTCCCAGAGGTCCGATGGAGTTGGATTTTGGACGTGCTTCCCAGAGGTCCGATGGATTGAAGTTTGGACGTGCTTCCCAGAGGTCCGTGGATTGAATTTGGACGTGCTTCCCAGAGGTCCGATGGATTGAAGTTTGGACGTGCTTCCTAGAGGTCCGTGGATTGAATTTGGACGTGCTTCCTAGAGGTCCGATGGAATTGAAGTTTGGACGTGCTTCCCAGAGGTCCAATGGATTTGAAATTTGGACGTGCTTCCCAGAGGTCCGATGGAGTTAGATTTTGGACGTGCTTCCCAGAGGTCCAATGGATTTGAAATTTGGACGTGCTTCCCAGAGGTCCGTGGATTGAAGTTTGGACGTGCATCCCAGAGGTCCGTGGATTGAATTTGGACGTGCTTCCCAGAGGTCCGATGGATTGAAATTTGGACATGCTTCCCAGAAGTCCGATGGATTGAAGTTTTGGACGTGCTTCTCAGAGGTCCGATGGATTGATTTTGGACATGCATCCCAGAGGTCCAAGGATTTGAAAGGCATTATTCATACCGATGTGTGTGGGCCTTTTACCCTAGTAACTGCAAAATAAATATTTTCAATTAGTAATAGAGTTATTCATTGAAAAGACTTTGGCATACCTGGCGAATGCTCCTAGTTTGGGACATCTTCCATGCTTCGATGAATGCTGAGGGTAGATAGTTGACTTGATGTTGCACCATTAGAGAATATGGAAGAGGATCATAGCTTTCTGTTCTGGAAGAAGAATTTAATGAAGATTTTTTTTTTTTTTTTTTGAAAAATTTGGAAATCTTGAATTTTTTCAAAAAATTGAAATTTTTGATTGATGAATTTTTTTTTTTTTTGGAAAAAAATTTGGAAATCCTGAATTTTTTAAAGGAATTGAAAATTTTGATTGATGATTTTTTTTTTTTTATATGGTAACCTAAGAAGTATGAGCCCAATACCCCTAGTACCTAGGCCCTTTTTTGAAAATTTCCTTTTTTTTTTTTTTTTTTTTTTTTTTTGAAATATGAAGATTTGTTCATTATCAAAAAGTGAGGAAGATGAAGATGAAGATTTATACATGATGACTTTTATTTTATTTTATTTTTGAAAAAGTTATCATTTGAATGAGAATAACTTTGGATGGAAGTTGATGCAGATTGCTGGATAAGTTCTTACTTAATTCCTGCAAAAAGATAATTTCAATTAGCAATGGATTTATTTATTGAAATGAATTGGAAGTACTTACCCAATGCCCCTAGTTTAGGGCATATTTCATGCTTAGATTGAAGCTGAATTCATTTGATATTGTGACCATTGGGGAACATGAAAAAAGATCATGGTTCGCCATCCTTGGTTCCTACAACAAGACTTTCTTTCTCTAGCTTGTTAGAAACCAATTATCATAAAAAATATAAATAGGCCAATGCTCTAAGTTTAAACATGCTTAATGCAAACAAACGGGCTTAACCTAACATGCACCCAAACAATTTTGTCACATTGTTTTGACTTTGTTCTCCAAGGTTATTTGGGTGAATGGGACCGGGCCTCTGCAAGGCTGCCTACGTACCTCTCTCGTAGAGGATCAGGTCAAGACGTAGTTCAAGAGAACTGGATTTTGAAAAAGAATGATTTATTTTTTATTTTTTATTTTTATTTTTTATGAACAAGAGGTGGTCCTTTGACCAACCATTTTGGCAAATCAAAGTGTTTAAGAATCAAACAAATCTCTTTGATTAGGAAGGATCAAGATCATTAAACTCATGTAATCAAATTTGCTTCATCCTTTTGAACATCGTCAGATTAAGTCTCCAAAGGCAATCAAGAAATGAAATGTGATAATATTTATGAATCACATTGTTGGGTGCAAACAAGGAGAGTGCTTCAGGTTTGGAAGTTCTTTTGAGTCATTTTGAGGATTTGAGAAATTTTATCCTTGAACATATCATTCTGTGGGGTTTGACAATTTTAAGCACTTTTCCTTTTTAATTCAAGAGAAAAATATTATTAGAGTTTAAGATGTGCCTACAATTAGCAAGACTTCAAGGAGGTCTTATTCATGGGTTGTAATGTAGGCCGGGTTTAGGTTATGCAATGAATGATATAAAAAGGCTCAAAATTCCCTATGATGTTCCCCCAAGTATACATTACCCAAAAATCAAGTATTGGAAGAGTTTTCTCATTTCTTCGTTGTCATCTTCTCACTGGTCTTCATTGGTCACTTGTATCAACATTTGTTTTTATGCTCATTCATTTTGAATCATACCTCTAGACTTCCATCTTGTAAAATTATTCTCTTTTTAGGTTGCATCTTCAAGTTTCCAACTTGCTAGGATCTTCCAAATTTTTTTCTTCTTCTTCTTCATTTCTTTGGCCCTAACTTTTGCCTAGACCGCCCTTTTGGGTTTTCAGCCTAGCAGGCTTTTTTTTTTTTTTTTTTGTCTCTTGATTGAATGAACTTTTTGGGGACCTTGCGCCTTCCTTATTTTTCTCAACTTAAGTCATGTTGATGTGCTCTCTAGACTTCTTTCTTGCTTCAATGCACTTGCACCTTTTGTGCTTGATAAATCTTTTCCTTTTTTGATGAGCTCTCTTTTAGATGAATCTTGTATTCTTCTTGGCATGATGAATTTTAGGCTCTTCAAACTTGATGCACATTTTTTTCTCTCACATTGATGGAATTTCATTTCTCTTTTCTTGATTGAGTGAAAGCTCATTTTTCTTTGATGATCTCTTATCTTTAGCCTAATGAATTCTCTTCTTGTCTTAGGAGAGATTTATGAATTAGCTTCAAAGCAACAAGGTTGACTCCTCCTCAACATGAGATTAAAGCATGCATATTTTGGTTTTTCCCACCCTAGGTTTAGATTTTAGTGGGTTCATGCAAAAAAAGAGGTAAGTGTTTAATGGCTCAAATGGGCTAGCGATGGATAATGATCGTTCTAGGTATTAGGGAAAAATCTTGTTTAACCAACGATGGCCTCCTATCCCTAGTAATGCTTGCTTGTAAGCACAGTAACTTAAGCTCTTTTAATAAATTCATCTTAAAAGAAAAAGTATAAATGCTCTATTGGAGACAAAAGTTTTCAGAAATTTGGAATGAATGCATGAGCTTTTTGAATTTTCTGATGGATAGATTTTTTTTTATTGCCTTGTAAGACCATTTCTTCTTTTATTCAAAGTAATTTAGCAAAAGTTTTTACATGGATCAAATGAAATTAATCCTTTCTCAGTACAAGTTGATTGTTCAAGCCTTTAAACATCACAATTTAGAAAAAGTTTTGTCCAAGGGATTCTCATGTACCACTTTGAAAAGAAGACTTTAAAGAATCTTGAAATCTTTGAAAAAAAAAGGGTCTTTTTGAAAAAGTCACTAGGAAGTCCAATGCCCCTAGTACAAAGATTTTTTTCATTTGAAAATTTTTCTCTTTTTTGGGAAAGATTTGGAAATCTTGAAAAAAAATTTATTTTTTATTTTTTTTATTTTTATATATATACACAAACAAAGCTCATTAAATGCTACATGAAATTTTTGAATTCAAAAAGACATAGAAACATGGAATAAACAAACAATCTTTAAGCTTAACCATGATGTTGCAAACCAAATGTGGAGTGAGACAAAGTTGGGTCACTTGCTTCTTCTTGGTCCATTTAGGATGCTTGAGGCTTGATATGCTTGAACCTTGATTATGATGAAATGGCTTGGGCTGGCATTTGGAAGACTTAAACCTTGATTATGATCTTTTGGTATTTGCTTGAAATGGCTTGGGCTTGCACTTGAAAGGCATGCATCTTGTGAGTTTTTGGCCTTTGATGTTAATCATGATATACACCTTCGATGGGCTCAAGTGTTGGGCTTAGACTCATTCAAGAAACAATTTTGGGCTTCATTACCAAGTAGAGTTCAATCATAGGCTTTGAGCTTAAGTTCATTCATAGCATACAAGGTTCAAACAATTATGATGGGCTCAAGCGTTAGACTTGGGCTCATCATGATTCAAACAACGGCCAAACACATGCATAATGCAATGCAATTTATATGGACCGACCTAAAGGAAGGTTCTATGGGTCATTACAACATGCGTAGAAGGTAGGTTAAAGGTTCCCACAAGCTAGGACGTCGTACCTCCCAACTTGTGACGCCAGGAGCGCCGCGTTGGTCCGAACGGTACAATTTGTCCCTATGAACCATCATGGCATAACCATGATGATCCTTGTCGCGGTGGGTGGTAGGTTCACCACTGGGTATGTGAGTCTTAGGAAGACCACAATCCACGGCTATTACTACCGAGCTTCCGGGTTAGCACACAAATAAAATAAATTTCAGTCAAGCAAATGATGCATGACATGCAAAATAATGACATATTAGACATATTATATACAAAAAGCAATAAACAAACAATGACATGGTTAGCCACCATAATCTAATTGAAGCTTAGCCCTCAATATCCCCAGCGGAGTCGCCACTGTGAGAGACCACGCCCCCGGCCCCCTTTTTTATAGGAATGTTGGGCCAAACCCACGTGAATGGGTGGAGTCGTGATATTGCCTCTCAAAATGGAGGTTCGACTAGTTATATCTTCCCCTTTAGATTAAAGGTTTTACAATGGAGTCGCCACTTATTTAATTATTAGAATAAATAAGAAAACCAAAATTGAAAAATTCCTCATTTTATTAATTTGAAATTGAATTTACATTGATCATAGGAAAATTACATTGCTTTGGTCCTAGATACAATCTAAGATAAAGTACATGGCTTTGTTTCCTAGTTACAATCTAAAAATCGAAAATTACATTGATAAGCACTTGATCTACTAACCCTTGATCTTAGTTCGGAGGCTATGTTACAAAGTGGGAAGGTGTTAGGCACCCACCTTGCCCGGTGAAACCGGTCTTCTAGACTATAGTGGCCAACATTCATATCATATCATCCAATATGTCAATTAATTTACATGTTAAATTCAATGTGTGTGCATGTGATAAACCCTAATTCAATTTATTAAGCATTGCATTTGGATTGAAAAATAAATTCTAGTGAATGTGTGTGTATGGTGATATCCTAGATTCAAGGATTTAAAAGAATTATGAAACAAATATGTTTTTCATATTTTTGATGTGGATTTAAGATCAAAACTAGTGTTTATGCATGAACATGTGATGAACAACCAAGAACATGTGAAGAACACATAAGAACATTTAAGAACATTCAAACATATTCAAGGGAATTTAAGTGATTACTATCATGCTTTAATCTTAAACTCTCATCATGGAAATATAAAAAACTAGTTAGGGAAAGAGATTCTACCTTCATGCAAGATCCATATGGTGGAGGAGGAGACTCTTGGTAGAGGTCCTAGGGAGGAGGACAAAAGAAGAACTAGGAGAGGGAGAGTGAGTCTCACTCAATACCTTGAGTCTTAGGAAGACCAAGATATGACAAGACTACTCTACTTCACTAGAACTCAAGAGAGGAGAAGAGAGGGGGTTTTTTGTGTCCTTTGGAATGAAGTAAAGAGGGGTTTATATAGTAGTGGTGGAGGAAATATGAATGGAAGGCTATTTAATGAGGGTTGACAAAGAATCATGAACCTAGACCTCATTTTAGCCTTGGGGAAAATCTGGTGCATTAAATGTAAAGATTGGTAGGAGTGAGGAACAAGCCAAAATTCGGTTTTCCCGTAGCTGCTGTAACAGCTTGTAGAGCCAACTTCAAAAAATCATATCTGATTCAATTCGGATTGAAATTGCCTCGTTCTTGTGCTCAAATTGAAGCCCCGGATGTCTAGTTTCTGGGAAAATTAACCTCATTCACAGATTCAAAATATTCTAAGAGATATTGATGAAATGGTGAGCAGAGGTCATTTGTTAGAAAATGGTTTCAGCACAATTAACATTAATAGGTCCCAAATTAGCTCCCAATTAATATTAAATGGCTCTAATCACTCCCATTTCAGACTTAATTGGTTCCAAATTTACTCTAATTAAAAGATAATTGCACAAATTACTCATTGAATAATTAATGTTTAACTATCTAATTAATTAGGTGTATGCATCCTTACCATAAAATATAGTCCTAACCAATCAAATTATGACACATCATTGATCTCAAATTGATTATAATTATAACCAATTGGAATCAATTGTTCATAATCACATATAGTCAGACTCAATTTGTGATAGTGCATCTCGGCCATTAAAACTTGATTTGATGATAACTTTCAATTTGATGGTCTGATTAGGGCTTATGACCAGTCGATTTGGTCGTTGCAACATCAAGATCATTTTGACGAAATAAGATTAAGAATCTAATGATAAGAATCAAGATGCATATTTCCAAGTTAAAATTACCCTTTTACCCTCCCGGTGAGGTTAAATGCAGGTTGCAAAATGGGGTGTCAACATGGTCAATGGCTGGTTTTGGATGGTGGTGGTGGTGGTGGTGGATTGTGGTGGGGTGAGTTATGGGTGGTGGGAGATTTTGTGTGTGTGTGTGTGTGTGTGTATTAGGAGTTTTTTAAAATCATTTTAATGTGTTGTATATATTATTTTGGGATAATTACACTTTACCCACCTGTGGTTTTCCTCTAATTTTATGTGCCTACCCGTGGTTTCATTTTTGACACTATGTCCACCTGTGGTTACTTCCGTTTATGCTCCATAAGCCACCTCTGTTAAAAAAGAAGGGTAAATAAGTCTTTTTACGCCCATTTTATATTTCTCTCCTCCCAAAACAAGAAAAAAAAATAAAAATAAAAAATAAAAACAAAACAAAACAAAACAAGATTAAAATATGTTATTAGTTTCTCACCCTTCACAAACATGAAGAACACACACAAACATGAAGAACATGCATCCAGAAAACTAATACAAATCAAATCAAGCGATACCATCAAACATAAATCTATCAAAATAGAACCCCAAAATATAGCACAACATTTGATCCCAGGAACTTAAGAACAAATGAATTCAAACCCAGACATATATTTGAAACCCCAATTTCAAATCTAGACATATATTTCAGGACTACTCAAACCCAGAAAAATTACACTCAAATCAACCACTCCACAGATCTCAATCCCAAGACCCACGGTGAGCTGCTACCCACGCCCCCACAAATCCAGGCCCACCCACAGCACCACGACCCCACGCGAGTGAGTGGTCAAGCTTGACGGCAGCTTCGTCTTTCACCAGAGGCCATTGGATCTCATCGGCGATTGGATCTCAAGATTTATGACTAGAGTTTTCTCTCAGAAGCACTCATCAACATTTGTGGGTAATGATGGTATGTATAGTGTGGGTAGAGATAGTGTGTATCAGATACGACAGATTGGCAAAACAGAATGTTTTGCGAGTATCTCGCAGGAAAGCCTTACCCGTGAGACACTCGCAAAAACCAGCTGTCACCATCCTATCTTGACTCTTCGCATTCCAGTCATGTGCTGGACACATGCTTCACTTTGCGGGAAAGCTTCTCGCAGGCTACCCTCAAAAACTTCTTGCTCTTCACTTTGCCTTGAGTCTTCACACTCTCTCTCACACACATAACCCTTAAAAGAAATCCCACATAAAATACAGTGTACAAAAGATTGAACATAATTACAATCAAATTTGGCAAAAATTAAAGCCAACATAAAATAGTTGTAAATTACAAATTTTCACACCTTAAGCTCAAGAAATTTTATCTTTGAGTAGGCTTCGATCAGCTCTCCATTCAGCATCTCGACTTCACACTTAGTCTCCTTGTATCGGACTAAAAGACTTTTGTAGTCTTGCTCTGCTCTCTTCATTTTCTTAATGGCTGTTTTCACCACTTTTGCATATTCACCGGTCTTCTCAAGGAGGGAATTGTAGGTTTCTTGCAGTCCCATTGTTCTTTCATATTCCTCATCATTGGATTCCTCTACTATCCCCATTGACTCCAATTTAGTGTGCTTACCAAGCTCTTCCACTAACACACTCAAATCATCCGAAGATTGTACGGGAGCAATGGTTATAAATGTGGACTAGCTTCCGTCTCTGTCACAGCTTTCTTCCAAGTCTGAATTAGAGGAGTCTGAGTCACTAAAAGTAGTGGCATATACTTTACCCTTCCCTCTCAAATAGTTGGGACACTCCTTCTTGAGGTGTCCTTGACCATTACGTTCATAGCATGTTATTTCTTGAGAAGATTAAGAATCCTTCCCATCTTTCTTCTTGAATTCCTTTTTCTCTTTCTAGGAATTTTGGAATTTTCCCTTCCCAACAAATTTTCCATTCTTTATGAACTTCAAGAACTTTCGGAAGTTCTTAACAAGATATGCCACATCTTTTTTGACCTCATCCTCATCCGATGAGTCTTGAGCTTCAATTCTCGCATTGATTGTCTTTAGAGCAAGAGATTTGCTCTTCGTTTGTGATGGTAGAGATAGCTCATAGGTTTGAAGTGAGCCAATAAGTTCTTGAACTTTGATGTCATCAAGGTCCTTGCTCTCTTCAATGGCAGTAACCTTTGCACGAAAGCTCTCTAGTAGTGATCGTAGAATTTATCTCACAATCTTGGAGTCATTCGTCTTTTCCCCCAAGTTAAACTTCCCAATTACCACCTCATTCAGCTTCCCATAAAATGAGTCAAATGACTCGTCTTCACTCATTTTCAGCTCTTCAAAGCATGTGGTAAGCATCTGCAACTGGGTGTCCTTCACCTTCTTGGTGCCTTCATAAGTCGTCTCCAAGATTTGTCATGCCTCTTTGGCAATTGTAACGTGAGAAATCCTATTAAACTCATTTGGAGAAACACCACAAAAAATAGCATTTAGTGTCTTGCTATATGCATTAGCTACCGTAAGGGCTGCCTTATCCCATGTGGATTTGGCAGCCTCTGGCCTAGTCCATCCTATATCTATAGCATCCCAAACACTCTCATCAATTGAACATAGGAATGCCCTCATATGGACTTTCCAAAATGCATAGTTGCATCCATTAAAATATGGAGAAGCATTAAGGATCGTACATAGGTAATTAAACCACAGCAAGTGCACCTGCTTTAATACCAATTGAAAGTTCAAATAGGGTGTGAAACACCTATGAACGTTTAGACCCCCAAATATAAAATTACCAATACAAGCTTATACACAAACAATATATGTGTGGAATGATGAATAGAAGCTAAACCCAAATTGGTAAAACACTCTAAACCATATTTAAATACAATCACAGCAGTAATTAAAAGGTAACACAGTGATGTGTTATCGAAAAGGAAACCGAATTACTCGGCGTAAAACCTCTCCGCCGCCCTCCAAGCGGTCAATAATCTACTAGAGAATGAAGTTGGGATACATGAATAGCAGAAGACCCTCCAAGACTTTTCTACCTAGTGCATCTAAGCCCTCCAAGCTTCTTGCTCCAATAGGGTTATGCCAAACCTTGTCTTCTCTAGCTTACTGGATCCCGCAATAGCCCATTGCCTCAACCAAAATGAATTGGTCCCTTCTGAACTGCTTCCCAAGCACCAAAATACCTCCTCATTGATATGGGTATGGTGAGATAGGGATTAGCTAAATGCACCTCTCAATGATATGTCAATAGAGTGGGTGAGAGTAGAGGAATTTGGAGAATCAAATGATGAAGATTGTGGATGAGTCAATCTTTTTTTCCTCTAGGGTTTCTCTCTCAAAATTCTCTCTGGAAACTCTCTACATTTCATGGGTATAAAGGTATTTATAGTAGGGTGTATGAGGAATGCGAAAAGTCAGTTTTCAACAAACAGGGCATTTTGGTGACTCAGGCTCGCGACTGGAACGAGTTGCGAGCTAACTGTCTGGCCAGACTGGAAGATTTGTCCTGTAGTGCTTCGAGTGTCATGAGCCTTTAGCTCCCACTACATGCTTCACACATATGCCATTCTGGCGACTTGCCAGTTGCGAGATCTAGTCGCGAGACTCCCTTGAATTGCACAATTCTTGAGATTTCTTCACACTTTCTCACACACTACCCTTACATAATTCCCACCTAAATACAGGGTATCTAATTGCTAAATTACAAGCAAATTTGGCACAAAATAAAGCCAATACATGATTGAATAAATTCAACCTTACATTATAAAGACTAAAAAATCTTAGGAGAAAGGTATAAATAACCATCTCACCACTGTTTACTAGCTAATTATGAACACCTTAGTGCATATCATATGATTTTGTACTCGAGAAAGTGTAGCACATGCACAAAAAGAACATAAGGTGTTGCCTCGGTTTAAATAATAAAATTGGTGTGTACATTATTGTGCTATAGTAAATTCAAAATTAGATAAAATTAGTATGTATATTATGAGGCAAATTAATAAATTTACATAATTGCAAGCTTATTTCTAGGAGATATGAGAGTTATATGATGTAACTCTTTAGGTGATAATCACTTTCAAACTTATGTGATGAATTTTGTAGAAATTGTGATTGATCACTATTTACTTATCACCTCACATGTATCTTAGGCTATTCTAGTTGCACACGCCATACAAGTTATTCTTTACTAAACTTAGTACATTATATTGTGTGTGAACTTGTTGTGGCCATCCAAGATTTAAATTTCCTTGATTTTGATGCAAAATATGTTTTAATGTTTGAGCTTTGAGGACAAATTGATTGAAAATCTTGTTTTTGGAAGATTTGGGTTGAATTCAAGGGTTTTGAAAAACTTTTCATTTTATACTCATGCATTTTATTCATAAAACATTGTGCTTTGAGGAGTTTTTGCATTAACATGCTCTGTTTTTCAAAAAACTAATTTTTCCAAATTTTTAATCGATTGAACATGTTTCTCGACCGATAGAAAATGCAATAAAAATTTTGGTAACAATCTGCCTGGCTCGACCGGTGCTCGATTGGTGCTGGATCGATCGAAATTGATTTTCGATCAATCGAATCTATTTTTCGACTAATCGAAAATCGGTCTGAGAGTTTTTCAAATCAAGCTTTTCTCACGTGTTCTTCACTTTATTCAAACTTTTCAAAGAGCTTTTTGCTCTCTCTCTCTTTGACTAATCCACCTCAAGCCAATTTTTGTCGTTTTCTTCCTAATTTTTCTCAAAGGTTTTTGTCTTCAAGTGCCGGTAAGACCTTATTACCCCTCCTTTTTCATTTTATTCACATATCTCATGCATTTTAGGTGAAATTTTTGGATCTATAGGAATTTGGAGTTTTTGATGTTTGAGTTGGTTTCTTTAAAATTTAATCACTGGGTTTTTGTTCTTAGATGATGTGAACATGATTCCCATACTTTAATTTGATTAAATTTGTGATTTGGAAATTTTTTGAAATTCTAGGGCTTGAAATTACATGAAATTGGGGATTTTGTTCAATTAGGCTTAATTTGGTAAAATTGACTTGTGTTATTGATTAATTATGTCATTATATACTGTTATCTAACTAGTGTAATGATATATTGATCAATTTGTTGGGATTTTTGAAATTGGGTTTTTCAAAGTTTGGGTTTTTGTTCTAAAACTCTATGTTCAAGTCAATAATTGGTTTCTAAAGTATAATTGAATGATTCTCAATGCATTAGAGCATGCATCATTTGTTCATTTTGTTCATGCATCATATAGATTGATTTTTCTATTGTTATTTTCTCTCTAACCTTGTCTAATGCAGTCTGCCCTTGGTTTTCTTTGTTTTCTTTCTTTGGTTTTTGTTTTGGTCTTTCCTATCCTTTCCTTAGCATCATGGTTAGGAAGACTAGAGCTAATAAGAAATCTACCTCCACCTCTACCCTTGCCATCGATAGTGATAGGTTTCAGTTTGAGAAAAACCAAAAAGCCTATGAAAAGTTGAACATTTTTAGGTCGGTGTGGGCTGAAAGGAAGGTTGTGTTAGATGAGTTAGGTTCGGAAATTAGGAGGAACTTTGAGCGTAGGGGCTGGTCATCTTTGTTGGACATTTCTCATCCTCCTTCAGCTGCCTTGATTAGAGAGTTCTACTCAAACCTCTCTGTCCACTCCAATGATTCCAACGAACAGTATGTGATGAGTTAGATAAGGGGTGAAGAGTATACCATTACTCCTTTAGTAGTGGCCTCTGCTCTTGGGGTACCTTTGGTACGACAACCAGTCTACCCTTATGATGAGACCCCTTCTCTTGATGACATTATGTCATATCTCACTGGTACCGCCATTCAGTGGGGTACTGATCTTCAGATTACCTCCCATGAGCTTACCGAGATTCATTATTTGTTTTTTCAGATTTCTTGTCATTCTATCTGGCCCATCTCTCACTTGCACACCATTCCTATTGAGAGATGTTCATTTTTGTATGCCCTTGTGACTGATACTCCTATGAGTTTTCCTACTCTTTTTATTCGATCCTTGGTTGAGGTTCATAGGAGTAGTTCTACAGCAAATGGTCTTTTCTTCCCTATTTTCATACATCGGATTTTGTTACATCTAGGATTAGATGAGTTTCCTACGTCTGAGCTCGTACACATTATAGCTCCTATAGGTGCCACCTTCCTTAGGTAGAGAGCGGCTCAAATGAAAGCTAGCTCTAAATGCCCTCATGTGGAGTCTTCAGGTGACCCATCCTCCTTCTTCAGGTGACCCTACATCCGAGGAGTTTGTTGATCCCACTGCCGCTGTTGATCCTCCACCTTCTACTTCAAGTGATTCTAGCATTCGGAGTATGTTGGATACTATCATGACTGTTCAGGCGACTCATGGTCAGCTTTTGGTGGATGTGCTCATAGAGCTTCAAGCATTGTGAATGGATTTGATGAGCGTTCGGCGGTCTTCTCCACCACCTCCTTTCGATGATGAGTCTTGATTGCCCTTTGGCAATTTGTCACAAAAAGGGGGAGTACATATGGATGGAGATAGGGGGAGATTTTGTTTTAGAGCTCTGGTGCTTTAAATTGTATCTAGGTGCTTCATGATGTATTTATTTTTTGGCTCATGATGTATTTATCTTGATGTATTTATTTTTATAGGATGTATATGTTAGGGGAAGACATTATGTTTTTATTTCTGTTTCTTGTTTCACATGTGCTACATTGATTATTGATTTATATTATGAGGTTATTCATGATATATGTCTTTTATTTTCTGTTTTGTGAAATGAAGAATTTATTTTGTTTTTACTTGTATTTTCCACACATGCGTTTATGTGTTTGTTGAGTGTTACAGGAATATACAGGTTGATTTAGTCGTACTACTATCTACACTGGGAACTGATAGATAGTAGTTAGGTTGAATTGTTTTTGGGCATTTTGTTGTAATGGGGTTTTGTAAACTTTGAGCTTTTTTGTTTTGGTGTGTGTTTTGTCACGAATTGCCAAAGGGGGAGTTTGTTAGGTTCTAAGACTTTAGGATCTTAATGTATTAGAACTTCAATGTGTAATGTTGGCAAACCATGATCAAGACATTTAGTCTAGATTTAGGCTGCTCAAAGTGTGTTTATGTGTAAAGTTGGAATCGAGTAATTGCAAAAAATTACTATTCAATTTTTGCAAGGCTCGATCAATCGAAAATTAGACTCGATCGATTAAAGCTTGTGCAGATTATTTTTCTATAGATTTTTCCAACTCAGCCCAAGCCCATATGACGTGTAGGGTTTTATGTTTTCCCTTAAGTATAAAAGGAAAAACCCTCGCCATGTTTTAGATGTTGTTGATATGCTGTGTGTGTGGATCTCTTTTAAGATCTAGAGCTGTTTACCTTCATACATTCTTAGGGTTATCAAGATCAAGATTGATGTCGAGAGCTTGGTGATCGCTTCAGTCGCTATTTCAAAGAGCTTAAAGAAAACACAAGTAGGAATACTTGTGGTTGCTGTGGATCAAATAAAGAAGTAGTTTGTGGACTCGAAGCTATTATGTGGTCATGGTAGTAAGTTTTCTACTCGAGGTAGCAATAGGATGTTAGTGGTCTAAGTCTTATTGTAAAACTTCAATTCTTTCATAGTGGATCTATTTTACCTTGAGGATAGCTAGGTTAAATCCTCCCTAGATTTTTTACAAGTTTCGTTTTCCTGGGTTATCAAATTGGTGTGTTCTTTATATTTCCTCATTATTTACATGATATGATTTACTTGTGTTAACCTAGATCTGAATAATTTATCTAAGTAATCACTTGGCTAAATAACTAGGTTAAACAACTTGTATTTTAAAGGGTCTAAAAACGTACACATAGCTTCATCCATAGCTAAAGGGGGTCTAGGATCACACTTAGGTAATGAAACTACATAAGTGTACTAGCTCTGATACCAATTGAAAGTTCAAATAGCATGTAAAACACCAATGAATGTTTAGACCCCCAATTTCAAAACTACCAACACAAGTTTATACACAAACAATAGATGTGCGGAATAATGAGTATAAGCAAAAACCCAAAAAAATAAACAACTCTACGCCATAATTTAACACAACACAGCAACAATTAAAGGTAGAGAGTAAGGGTTAGAGAGATGCAAATACAAAGATAACACTGGCACTTGTTATCGAATGAGAAACCGAAGAACTCAGCGAAAAACCTCTCTGCCGCCCTCTACGTGGTGAAATGATCCACTAGAGAATAAAGTTGGAGTACATGAATAACAAAAGACCCTCCAAGCCTAGTCTACCCAATGTACTTGAGCCCTCCAAGCTCCTACTACCAATTGGTTACGCCTAACCTTGTCTTCTCTAGTTTTCTGGATCCCGCAATAAGCCCATTGCATCAACCAAACGAATTGGTCCTCTCTGAATTGCTTCCCAAGCACCAAAATACCTCCTTACTAATGTGGGTATGGTGAGATTAGGATTTGGCTAATGAACCTCTCAAGGGTATGTCAATGGAAAGGGTGAGAGTAGAGGAATTTGGAGAATCGAAAGGCAAAAATTTTGGATGAGTTAATCTTGGTTTTCTTTAGGGTTTCTCTTTCAAAATTCTCTCTAGAAGCTCTTTACATTTCGTGGGTATAAGGGTATTTATAGTAGGGTACGTAAGGAATGTGAAAAGTCATTTTTCCGCATAACAGGGCATTCTAGCGACTTGGCCTCGCGACTAGAATTAGTCGCAAGTTTGAGTCACAAGATAACTGCTAGGCCAGACTATATTTTTTGTCTTGTAGTGCTCCAGCTATCGTGACCGTTCAGCTTCCTGCATGCTACATACATGTGCCACTTTGGCGACTTCCCAGTCGCGAGCCAGTCGTGAGACTCCTTTGAATGCACACATCTTAAGTTTTCTTTACACTCTCTCACACACAACCCTTACATAATTTCCACCTAAATATAGGGCATCTAATTGCTAAATTACAAGCAAATTTAGGACGGAATAAAGCCAACGCATGATTGAATAAATTCAACCTTATAACATCAACATGGCGTTGTTGTTAACGATGTAATAGAGCTATGTTGGACATAGTAAGATTAAGAGAAATGCTAGTATCACAAAAAGTTTCACAACTTGCCACGTAGTGGAGAAATATTAGTAGGTCTATAGGGGTTCATATCTCCACCACTTACAAATCGCCACGTGGTGAGTTATGACAAAAGTTATAAAACTTTTTGTGGCACTAGCATTTCTTTAAGATTAATGTTTAGTCATTCTTCACTAATTTTGAGGAAAAATTATTGAAATGCAATATTCTTACTTAATCTAGTCCCTTCAAAAATTTATAATATAACTCCAGGTGATTTATGAATTGGAAGAAAAACCTAACAGACAAGATTAAAATTTTGGGGTTCTTTAGCTCATATACTAATCTATCATCTGAGGGATAAATTACATAATCGTAAAAACTCATTTAATTTGTACCATCTTATTCTTTTTACTTTTTCAAGCCATTAGAAAATTCCCCATTCTCCAACAAAAACGAAAAATAAAAACCAAGAATCCATCAAAATAAACTAAAGAGCAATGTTAGGACCACGAGCAAGCACACCACTTTTGTTACAATTGATCACGTGGTGAGTTGTAAGTGGTGAAGAAAAATTGTGGGTTTATGTAAGTCTACACTCACACCTCCACCATTCACACTTTGCCACTCACAACTTGAAATTGCTACGGCAAAATTTGTGTTAGTGATCCTAGCATTAAACTAAGGGTTTTACTAATGTATACCCTAGCATTAAACTATGGGTTTTACTAATGTATACCCTTAAGGAATCCATTAATAAATTATTTTATAAAAAAATGAAAAAGTGATTAACTTTTTTAATAGCTTTTCAATTTTTCATAAAAACTTTCTAAAATAGATGATTAATGAATACTTAGGTTCCGTTTGGTAGCAGAACTTAAAGACTGTTTTGTGTAATTAAATGCTTAAACTGTGGGCCCCACTTTTAAGTTTTGTGTTTCGTAAGGAAACTTTTGTTAAGATATTTAAATAACACTCCTCACTTAAAGAATGTATTTAGAGGACTCTTTAAAGCAGTTTTTAGAACTCAAGTAGCAATATTCGATGGCATTGTAGTAAATATTGTGAAAAATGTG
Source organism: Quercus gilva (assembly GCA_023621385.1). Lineage (NCBI taxonomy): Eukaryota > Viridiplantae > Streptophyta > Magnoliopsida > Fagales > Fagaceae > Quercus > Quercus gilva. The sequence continues at coordinate 27,134,719 of CM042476.1, forward strand.
GGTCCCACCAAAACTGAATTGACATGCCAACTGCTCCACTCTCTCTCTCTCACATTGACAATGCTCCTCTCTCTCCCTCTTTATGCTCTCTTGAATAAAATAAATTATGGTAAATTACGTATTTGGTCCTTATCTTATACACCATATTCAATTTTATCTCTAACATTCAATTGTATCAATTTGGTCCATAACCTTTCAATACTGTGTCAATTTAGTCACTACTGTTATCTTTTAGATGAAAATTGATAACATGTCTAATGGCCAAAATAAAAAATTAGCGTTCGTCGATCTGACAATAAACTAAAATTTTATTTTGGTCGTTTGCTATGTCAGTAATTTTCATCTAAAATATTACGGCAGTGACTAAATTGACACAATACTAAAAAGTTGGAGATCAAATTGACACAATTGAAAGGTTAGAGACCATATTGAAATATGGTATAAAAGATATAGACCAAATATGTAGTTTACCCAATAAATTATTTTACATGACATGACGAGTTGACAAGTTTCTCTCTCTTCAATAAAATAAATTATTTTACACTATTCATGTGAGAGTAATACACACTTTTAATTAAATAAGTAAATACTTATACCAAACACCCAATTTGATGTTTTTAGTTTTAAAAGAATGTAACAAAAATATGCTACTAAACACATTTTTTTTTGCATTATGAGTACTTAAAAGACATATTTTAGTACACTTTTTTAATCACAATTTTGGTATTATTTTGAAAACCGAAACTACAATACTCTTACCAAACAGGTATCACCCTTAAACTAATATGTGTTTGCACTTTCCTTTATAAAGATTTTCAACTTATGGTGCCTATTGCTGATGATAGTTTTTTAGTATCAAACTAAGATACCAGCAGATTCTTGGTGTAGACAAATATTTTATTCAACTATTAAAAATTTTACTAATTGAGGTGCCTAAAGCATGTTCCTACTTTGTTCAACTTTCTTTTCCTTTCTCTTGCTCCATGATGTGTAGTTTCTCTAATTATGCGGTAGTTGACTTGGAAAGTGGATATGCAAGACTTGTGAAAAGGAGAAATTATACAGTCCTTTGGTGGACCACGTCACTTGTCCACCATTCCACTAAAAGGCTCCCACTTGCTTAAAATTGCTAAGTCAGTAATTAGCTCTGTTTAAAAAAATTTTCTAACTCAGCAATTTTAAACAAATGTGAGCCTTTTAGTGGAATGGTGGACCACGTCACTGGTCCACCATGTAGACCTTATAATTTTTCTGTGAAAAGACTATAAAGAGGATAAATTGTTAGACGAAGGTGGGGTACCCCATGCGAAACTAAACCCTGGTCTGTGCATTGGGAAATGGGAATGAAAGGGAATTTCGCATTCATTCACCCCATTACACGTGCAGCGGAAAGACTCACTGTACTACCAACTCTTCAAAACCACCTATTGTTCTTATTTGGTAGTACAGGAGATGGGGTTTGGGTTGCTATGATGACGCTTTCGATCTAGTTTTACCATTTTGTGAAAGATTATGCTTGTGGGGTGTTGGAACCATAATGATGCAGTGATCAAATAGTTTTGGGTTGCTATAGTTGATTCGTTTTTAGCTTGTAGATTTTATTTTTATTTAAATAGAATTTTATTAACTTTTACAATTAAATTTTTTTTTATAATAATTTACATAAAATTTGGAGGAAAGGAGGATCAACCCCCCTCCCCCTCCCCCTCCCCCCCCCCCCCCCCTTTTTTTTTTTTTTGTTGATAGGAAGACTAGAGCTTTCACTGAATGACAGAAGAAATTACATCATGATGAAGAGCTTACTTTAGAAAGTAAGAATTCTCTTCTATCCAAATAGAAAAATTAACAATGCCAATAGCATGTTTTGCTAAAAGATAAACTGAAATATTTCCTTGCCTACATACATGTGAAAAGCTAACATTACAAAATTCTTGAGAAGCAGCCTCGATCCCATAAACAATAGCAGCAACTGAAGCAAGGGAAGGAGAAATGCCAGCTAAAGCACGATACATTACAAGAGAGTCGCCCTCCAAGATTAGATCATAAATTCCCACATCCTTAGCGAATTGTAGACCAACTTCAAAAGCCTTAGCCTTAATCTCTAAAGGACCCATGGAGCATCAATATTCTTACTCAAAGCAGCAATAACAAGTCCTTTGTTATCTCGGAGAATTACACCTACACCAGCTTCCTTCTGACTTGAAAACTTTGCGCCATCTACATTCACCTTATACTGTGGACTCAATGGAGGAATCCAATTCCCAACCAAGACCGAAGGAGGTATAGGAGTGTTTACATTCGCAGCTTGATGCTTCAATAGATAATTCTTAGCCCACTGCACCAGTTCCCATTCGCCCGTCCTTTTCCCACCTGTCTACATTCATTGCAATTATTCCATAAGAACCATGATAAGATCACTGCCAAATTGAGTTGTTCCTCATCGCAACTTTGTATCATCAACATGCTCCACAAAAGATCAGGAAAGCTATTGAAATGAACATCCAATTGCATGCCAAAAATTCCAAAACAGCCCCACATACGGCAAGCTCTTTGACAAGACCAGAAAAGATGACCCAAGGACTCACAACTTGTCTTACACTCCTCACACAGATCCTCATTAAGAAAATTTCTATGGTGTAAATTCTCCTTAGTAGGGAGAATGTTTGGCAAGCCCTCCAAGCAAAATGCCAAACATTATGGCAGACTGGAAGCTTCCCCAATTGCTTCCAAAATTTTCAAAGATGACCATCCTTAGAGCTTGAACCACCCACAAAAACATCAAATAACTTCATTGCCTCCTTATAAGCGCTATGAACCGTGAATGAGGCACTTTGAGTCTCAGCCCAAATAAGTTTATCATCTAGCAAGCTACTGCTGAATGGAATAACTTTGATAACATCAACTTCGAAAGGGAGAAGAAGAGAATCCAGCAACCCCGATTTCCAGCAACATAAGTTATTGTTAGGACATATGTGTTTCACTTGTTAAGAACATATGTCATTCTTTTATGTAATTGGCTAATCCTTTGACAAAACGCACTTTACTTGTATTTGGGTAGATTTAGGATGTGTTGAAATACTTCAAGAAACCATGTTTCAAGATCAAGTATGGAAGCCTTCAAGTTTGTCTAAGAAAACAAGCTAAAAGTGCAAGGTTACTAAATCTCGACAGCTGGCTCGACAGCTATCATGTGTCGAGGTTTAGAAAGCTGTTCAAACCTGTGTGCTTGACACCTGCTCGACAGCTTCTATCTGTCGAGGTTTATAAAATCAGAATTTCTGATTTGATTTCTTATCCATGAATTTCTCCTAACCCTAGACATATAAAAGAATTGTTTTAAGGGCCGTCAAAGTGTTCACAAGTTGCATAAGCATTGAGCAAACTCTGTTCAAGCAAATTGTGACCGGAGACAAAGTTTCGCCCTAATTCATCTCTTCTGAAGAAGTTGCTGTGTATGTGCACCTTTGGGTTTTGTGACCAAGCATCTTCTTGATCTTCATCGTGTGGATGAACTGAAAAACTTTGCAGCCAACAACTCTTTTCTAGCTAGTGATTGAAGTCGCGTACTGGGATCCGCACAATTGGTTAGTCATGTACTTGGGAGCCGTGCATCAAAAGGAGAAATTGTCACTACAGAACAAGTCCAATTGGGTATTGGGGTAAGGGTTCAACTGTAGGTTGGTAAGGTACTTGGGATTCCTTTACTTGTAACCGCTTGTTGTGATAATAGTGGAGTTTTAGGAGTGGTGACTTGAAAATCCCCCGGTGGGGTTTTTGCCGTTAGGTTTTTCCCATTCGTAAACAAATCACCGTGTTATATATTTTCCGCCGCATAATTAGTTTGTTGGTGATTTGTTTGTGCTGCCACGCGTTTGCATGATTAATTTGATTAATTAATAACTTAGCTAATTAATCAATTGATTTAATCACAAGGGGTTAATACGTTTTTAGCCTATCAAGTGGTATCAGAGCCAGGTTCACTCTGATTAGGTTAATCTTTGCTGTGTTTGATCCATTGACCCCTGTTTGTCATGGAAAAAGGACAGTAGTTAATTATACCTCATTTATTTGATGGGACTAACTATGCATACTAGAAAGAACGCATGAGAGCTTTCTTGCAGTCTTTAGATGAGAAGGTGTGGCAAGCTATAGTGATTGGCTAGACTAAGCCAAAGGAAGCGCTAGCCGATTGGGATGATGCCAAGATCAAGGCGGCTAACTTCAACAGCAGAGCATTGAATGCCTTGTTCAGTGCGGTCACCAATGAGGAGTTTAAGAAGATATCCTCAACTGAAACTGTTAAGGAGGCTTGGACCATCTTCCAGACAACCTATGAGGGAACCAAGGCTATCAAAGATTCAAAGCTTCAAAGGTTCACTACAAGCTTTGAAGAGATTAAGATGGAGGAGGATGAGTCGTTTGATGAGTTCTATGCCAAGCTGAAGGACATAGTGAACTCTACTTTCAAACTTGGGGAAACCATCCCTGAACCCAAGATTGTGAGGAAAGTGCTCAGATCTCTACCTGAGAGATTCCATGCCAAGATTATGGTGATAGAGGAATCAAAGGATATCGACAAGATTCCTTTGACTAAGCTGGTTGGAAACTTGCAGACCTACGAGCTAGGGTTGACTAGAATTGGCAAGTCGGGTAAAGGAAAGAGCATGGCACTGAAGGCCAAGAGTAGTGAGACAGATGAGTCTTTAGATGATGAAGATTCCAAGATGAAATCCTACATCACTAGGTAATTCAAGAAATTTATGAAGAATGCCAATGGAAAGGGTTTTGACAAGAACCGAAGGCAATCCAGTTCTTCTCTGTTTAAGAGCCAAGACAAAAGGAAGAAGGATGCTAAGGAAGGTGGTCAGTACACTATTCTCGCAAGACCTAAGTGCTTTGGGTGTAATGGCTTTGGTCATATGAAACAGGAGTGCCCCATATATCTCAAGAGCATTAGGAAGAGCAAGGCACTTGCTGCTACCTTAAGTAACATTGAGCCTGAAGATGATTTTGATAGTGAGGATGATGGAATCTTAAATGTCTTCACTGCCACAGTAAATCCTACTGAAGGGATTGTTGATGAAGTGGAAGAAGAAGAAGAAGAATTTGTGGATTCTAAGTGTGAGAAGATGGATATCCATTCAATCTATGAGAAACTATACGAGCTGTCTGAGAAACACGAGAAACTCTATAGGCTGACCACTAAGAAACTCAGTGATGTGGAACTTGATTGTGAAGAATTATCCACAAAGTTTGATGAGGCAAATCAGATTATTGGAGCACTGAGGTTCGAGAACAATTTCTTGGCTGAGAAAACTAAGAAGCTTGAAGCAGAGCTATTTCAAGTTAGAGCTTAATTGGAGAGGACTACAAGTGCAATACTTGATGAGATGCTCAGTATTCACAAATCTGCTTCGGATCGAACAGGTTTAGGGTATGGTCTTTCTTCCTCTGATATTGTTTTAACTAGTTCTACTATTTTTAATCCACCTGCTAATAATACTAAAAATGAGAACAATGATGTTAAAACTGAATTAGCTAGTGAGAACTTAGACAAGGGTAAATCTATCTTAGAGCACCCCCTAAGCAAGATAAGAAAGATGTTAAAAGCCTTAGGGCTAAGAAGGCTAGCTCTCAAAAGCTTAAACAGAAGAAGTAGCATCTCTGTCATCATTGTGGTGTTGCCGGTCATACTCGACCAAATTGCTATAAGTGGTTAGCCACTTAACAGAGCAACGACATGATAGCATCTGGAAGCCATAATCAGCTTCAATCCTCTCTTGCTCTTCTTGGAGATCTTCTAAAAGCCCTCATGTTCCTTTCGAACTTGAACGGTTTCAATTCTTCCCCCTCATCGCCAATTCAAGGGTTTAATCAAAGGAAAGGTTCTTCCAAGGGGTGGATGGAAAAGGGTTCCAAGTGATTCTATCTCTTCTTGTTTTTGTTTGTTGCATTACTTGTGTGTTTTGCTTTTATTTTGAGTCAGTCTAGTTTTATGTTTTTCTTTGCTTAACATGTTTTTGTGTGTTTATTTTCAATTTTGCTTAATTTTTGTTTTTCAAATAAAAAAAAATTGAAAAATCAGAAAAATACAAAAACAGTGTGTGTTTTGTGTACGACAGTGTGTGCTTTGTATCTTTTGTAGCTTAGATGAACATCTCTATGCACAACTAAGCAAGTGAGCTTTGTGGCTCGTGTTTGTGATGAGTAAGATTAAGTGATCTCTTGTACTTAACACTCGTATCACTCTTTTTGATGGATAGGACTAGAAAATCCTAAGAGAAAGGTATAAATAACCATCTCACCACTGTTGCCCGCCAATCATGAATGACATCTGTATGCTTTGGCATAGTAAAAGTGTGATGTCAATGACATTTGTGTGTTTCGGCATAGCAAAATGGGAACGTCAAATATCATTGGGTATTTCTTTTCTATCTCTTATATGCCCATGCATGATATGTTTAAAAAGAAAATATTCAAAGAAAATAAAAATCAAAAAGATCAAAAATGCTTTTAAATATGATTGCAAGCGTGTATTCTAGGAGTTGTGGGAGTTATAGGATGTACCTTGAAGGTGATAGTCCCCATCAAACAGTTATGATTGTGTGTGAATTAAAGTGATTTTCTCATATCTCAAATTGTCATAACATGTATACACTTATGCAATCTTGCGATATTTTTCACACACATCACGCAATATTCTTTGCTACTCTTGATACATGTGTAGGTACAATTTGATTTGGCCATCACTAGGTTTACATGTGTTTATGTATGCTCACTAAACTGTCTCAACTTATTTTTGAAATATAAAATTGGTTAGACTTGTTTAGAGTGTGCATGTGTTTTTGGGATCCATGTGCTTAAAATTATTGTTGAGAGATGATTTTGAGAGCCTATTATGTTGATTGGATCAATGTTTGAGTTGCATGTTGGATTGCATTCATGTCTGTGTTTTTCACTTCTTAAAAAACTGTTTTTAAAAGCAAGCTCGACACCTCCTCGACACCTGTCTATCTGTCGAGCTTCTCAAGCTTTTTCTTATCGCAATCTCAACAGCTCTTCGACACCTAGTGGATTGATCAAAAAATCTCCTGCCTCCTTGATAGCTTCTCGATACATGGTCGATCGATCGAGCTTCTGGTTCGTTTTTGGTGTTTTATTCGTCAATACCTCCTCGACACCTGAGTCTGTCGACGACTAATTTTCTCGACACCTCCTCGATAGATGTCTCGACACCTCTCGATACTTGTATCTATCGAGCTTACTGAGGTTCTATTTAAGCTTCTCGTGCGATCCGGTTCTCATTTTCTCGATCTCTCTCGATTTATCCGCACCTGTTCACCTCCTAAACTCTCTTTTCTCACTCAAAACCTTCAACCCTCGTGATTTTTGGCCTTTCTCTGCTTCAAATTAGTTGGTATGATCTTTTATCTCTTCATTCTTCATGCATTTCATGATTTGAAACCTGGGCTTTGGGGTTTTTGAAAAATTTTGGGGTTTTTCAAAATTTATGAGTTATTATTGAAATCTTGGGATGGGTTTTCACTTAAATGAGTTTAAAATCTCATGCATTGCATCACATATGCATTATAACTGTATTATCATGCATTTAGATGTGTGCAAATTGATTGTGTGCTGGTAGGATTGGATTCGGCTGAGCCCATGATGAAATTTCTTTTGCATGTCACATGTTCATGCATTCCCCATGCATACGTACTCTTTTTTCAATATACTTGTTACACTTGAATTGCTTTGGGGCTTTTCTGATTGTCTCTCTCTCTCTCCCCCCTCTCAATCTATTTACGTTAGTCATGTCTATGGCACCTAAGCGTAAATCTACTTTGTCTCGGAACCCTCTTCATTCCGGGGCATCATCTTCTGATCCTACTCCTTCTAACATTTGGTTCCGTGATGAGGATGCTCGTAAAGCTTTCTTAGAGAACTTTTCTCGGCGAGGTGTTCATTCAGAACGCCAAGTCATTTTGGCGAACTTCACCGACACTGACCTTCCAGATGTCATTCACAGTCGAGGATGGGAGTCACTGTGTGACATCCCGGTCACCTGTCCTCTCGTGCTTATTCAGGAGTTTTACTCCAACATGCACAGGATTGATCATTCAGTACCTCTTTTCTTCACTCGCGTTCGAGGTATGCATATTCCTGTCACACCGCAGCTTGTTGCGGATGTGCTTCAGGTTCCTAGGGTAGTGTCTCTTGACTATCCTGGTTATGAGCATCTACGGACTGTGTCCAAGGATGAGCTCATATATGCCTTTTGTGAGCGCCCTTCTGAGTGGGGTAAGCATCAGTTTACAACATGTCGGCCTTTTGCTAAAGGTACTAGATTCTTAAACATGGTGATGACCTTTGTACTCCATCCTTTCTCTCATTATAACTCTATCATAAAGCCTCGTGCTCGGTTTTTGTTATCTCTCCTTGAGCATCTTACTATAGACTTTCCCTCTCATTTCATTCTATCTATTATAGATGTTCATTTGGATGCGGTGACCTATGATAAGCTCATTTTTCCTTCTGCTATCACGAGGATCTTATGCTATTTTTCTGTTCCTTTTCCTACATCCGACCATTTCACTTTCATGTGTGCCATAGATGCCGCTATCGTAAAACGTAGTGAGGCACAATTTAGGTCGCGATAGCCAGATTCCACTCCTCCCTCTCGTTCTGTTCCATCTCGGTCTGCTCCATCTACATTCGCTCCCTCTTCTTCTATGAGCGATGTGTCACTTGGAGACATCATGGCGCAGCTGTAGCGCATGGATGCTCGTCTTGATACACTCTCCACTAAGCTGTATCAGGTGAACATTCGTGTTGATCGTATTGCATGATGGCAGGCGGCGAAGGGTGGCTATGCTTCTGAGGCTTCTCCTCCACCACCTCCTCTAGTGGCTTTTGATTTTGATGACGATGATGCTTCTGATGATAATGATGGAAATGCTAGCTCTATCGATGAGATGTCTACTTGACACTCTTACCCCTTGTCACTCGTGACAAAAAGGGGGAGTAGTTTTGGATATGAAAGTAGTCACTCTTAGGGAGAGAGTTAGTATAGGACTTTTTGTTAGGGGGAGTGTTGTTGATTATATGAGGGATATAGTGAGGATTTCATGTATCTTTTCTTTTCTTTCTTCTTTATATACATTGATATTGTACATTGGGTCTTGTGACCATTTATTGACATATATTGTACTTAGTTCTTTCTATTTGTGGATGTATGTTCTTTCACCTACCTCTTACATGTGTTGTTTCTTTTCTCTCTTTATACACATGCTTCTTTAATTGTATGCAATCTATTATTTTTGCTTCACACTAAGATGCCTTGATGGGTTTTGTTTAAAGTGTTTCAGAAATACAAGTTGTCAAAGTCTATTTGCCATAAACTCTCTTCTTGCAAAGTTTTTCAAGAGTTTGTGTTAGGATAGATTTTATTGTATTCAATAAGTGAGTATGAGTTGAGTAATTTATGACTTCTCTCATATGTTCATTTGTTAGTTGTGGTTTTGTCACGGATTGCCAAAGGGGGAGATTGTTAAGACATATGTGTTTCACTTGTTAGGAACATATGTCATTCTTTTATGTAATTGGCTAATCCTTTGACAAAGCGCACTTTACTTGTATTTGGGTAGATTTAGGATGTGTTGAAATACTTCAAGAAACCATGTTTCAAGATCAAGTATGGAAACCTTCAAGTTTTTCCAAGAAAACAAGCTGAAAGTGCAAGGTTACTAAATCTCGACAGCTGGCTCGACAGCTATCATGTGTCGAGGTTTAGAAAGCTGTTCAAGCTTGTGTGCTCGGCAGCTACTCGACAGCTTCTACCTGTCGAGGTTTATAAAATCAAAATTTCTGATCTGATTTCTTGGGATCTGTAAATGTGTCTTTGGGCCTTCTTTTCTCCTAACCCTAAACATATAAAAGGATTGTTTTAAGGGCCGTCAAAGTGTTCACAAGTTGCATAAGCATTGAGCAAACTCTATTCAAGCAAATTGTGATCGAAGACAAAATTTCGCCCTAATTCATCTCTTCTGAAGAAGTTGCTGTGTATGTGCACCTTTGGGTTTTGTGACCAAGCATCTTCTTGATCTTCATCGTGTGGATGAACTAAAGAACTTTGTAGCCAACAACTCTTTCCTAGTTGGTGATTGAAGTCACGTATTGGGATCCGCGTAATTGGTTAGTCACGTACTTGGGAGCGTGCATCAAAAGGGGAAACTGTCACTACAGAACAAGTTCAATTGGGTATTGGGGTAAGGGTTCAACTGTAGGCTGGTAAGGTACTTGGGATTCCTTTACTTGTAACCGCTTGTTGTGATAATAGTGGAGTTTCATGAGTGGTGACCTGAAAATCACCTGGTGGGGTTTTTGTCGTTAGATTTTCCCCATTCATGAACAAATCACCGTGTTATTTATTTTCAGCTACATAATTAGTTTGTTAGTGATTTGTTTATGCTGCCACGCGTTTGCATGATTAATTTGATTAATTAATAATTTGGCTAATTAAATTTAATCACAATGGGTCAATACGTTTTTGGCCTATCAGTTATGATCAATTAGGTCTAAAACCCGAAGGTTTGGAGATGAATCACCACGTGGAAATATTACCTTATGCATATTTGCACTAGGTAGCCACTTATCGCTCCATACCTGGATCTTAGACCCATTACCCACCTACCATCAAATTCCCTCCTCCACCATTTATTGAGCTGCCATAATATTCCGCCAAGTATAAGAAGGATTATTACAAAGTGATGCTTGAACAAACTCACAGTTCGGAAAATATTTAGCTTTCAAAACTTGATATTCCAAAGAATTTTGCCCCATATGAAGCCACCAACCTTGTTTAGCTAAAAGGGTTAAATTAAATTTGTTGGGTTCTAAGAAATTTGGAATTAATGTATTAAAACTTCAATTTGTATTTTGTTGGCAAACCATGATCAAAACATTTAGTCTAGGTTTAGGCTTGCTCAAAGTATGTTTATTTGTAAAATTGGAATCGAGTGATTGCAGAATTTATTGGACTAAATATGCAAAGCTCGATCGATCGAAAATTAGACTCGATCGATCGAACCACGTGCAGATTTATTTTTCTGTAGAGTTCCAGTTCAGCCTAAACTCTACTTAAACGTCTTGGGGTTCAAGTAAAACACTCCTATATATAAGGGATACCCTAAAACATTTTTGAGAGCTTTAGAGAGATTAAAGTGTCGTGTGTGCCTCTTTTTATTTTTAGGGTTTTGTACCCAAAGGCTCTCTAAAGGTTGTTGCTCATATTGCGGTTTGTGTAAATCTCTTATGAGATTTGTGAGGAGCTTTCCTTTATACAAGCTTAGGATTATCAAGGAGGAGATTTCTTCAAGAACTTGATGATCATTTAGTTGCTGCCATAAGAGCTTAAAGATACACAAGCGGGGGTGCTTGTATTTGCCGGAGAATTCAAGAAAGAAGGAGTTCGTGGATTCGGAACTTGCACGTGGTAGTGTCAATAAGTTTTACTGGTGGGTAGCAATAGGATGTTAGTGGTCTAAGTCGCTATTGTCAAACTTCGATTCTTTCATAGTGGATTTAGGTTTACCTTGAGGATAGCTAGGTTAAATCCTCCCCAGGTTTTTAACGGTGTGGTTTCTTAGGTCATCATATCTTTGTGTTATTTATATTTCCGTTGTTATATACATGATATGATTGTTTGATTGTGATAACCTAGAATTGCTTAATTTGGACTAAGTAATCACTTGGCTAATTTACTATGTTAATCCAATTGGGTTTTAAGGGGCCTAAAAACCTTACAAGTGGTATCAGAGTAGGTAGCTCATTTGTTTTAGATCTTTTGATCTAAGAGCTGATCCTTGACCCCTGTTGTCATGGATAATTTGAAGTGTCTTTCTGATCATGTTTCTGCTCATGCTTCTGTTGATTTTATTGATGCCTGTGAAACTCTTCGTAAGGAATTATTGAAATCTATGAAAATTGCTATGAAATTCAAGAAAGAGTTAAAATTGGCTACTCTTGAAAAAGATGAATTAATTGCTAGATTAGATGAATCTAATAAAAAGAATGAATTTTTGAGAAATCAAATTTCCTCTCAAGATGAGAAGATGAAAAACTTGGAACAAGAATTAGTTAAATCTAAAGCTAAAATTGAAAATTTGAGTAGTACCAAGCATGCTGTTGATAACAGAAGTATTTTTGTTTCTCTTAAGCCTAAAACTAAGAAATTTTATATCCCTCATTTTAAGAGGAATAATAAAGAAAAGACTTATTTTGCTAAGTTAGACAAAGGTAAAAGTTCTGATGTAGACGCTGAAGTTTCTAAACCTAAGTCTAAACCTACTGTTAGAGAGCATATTAAATCTATTTTTGTGCCTACTTGTCACCGTTGTGGTGTTGTTGGTCATATTAGACCAAATTGTTCTTTGTTGAGGCAAAAACTAAGATCTGAGACTAGATTTGTTGTTAGGAATACTGATGTTCCTAAATTTGTTCCTGTTTGTCACTTTTGTGGTGTCTCCGATCACATTTGTCCTAATTGTCATAAATTGAAATTGAAAAATTCTGTATTTCAATCTAGGATATGTGATGATATTTCTCCTGCCATAAGTCCATATAAATTGTTTCATATTCTTTTGAAAAATTTAAGCTTGTTGGCTTGTGAAAGGAATTTGCAGGATTTTAGTCTCTTTCAGAAGTTGGTGTAATCCCTCAAATACACTCTGCTTCTCATGGATTTTCACCTACAATGCCGAAGACTCATGCTATATGGGTGAGAAAAGATTCTCTAAGGTGAGTGTTGCTGACTTGTCCTTGATTTAATTTTGTCAATTATTTATGGACATGTTTTGTTTTTGTTTTTGGTTGTTTTTGTTTCTTAGGTTGTTTTTTATTAAAAAAAAAATCCAAAAACATTGAAAAATTTCAAAAAGACAAAAATATTTTATTTTGAGTTTTGTTTTCTTTTTCTTGAAGATTACATGAATTATGATATCTCTCTCTTGATTTAGAACATGCTTGACATTGTGGAGAAACTTGAATAGTATGTGCTAAACTATTTTTGATTTTGTGTGAGTATGTACTAGTTTGTACATGTACTCAAGGGTTAATTAAGAAATTGATATTTCTTGTTTGTGTACCTTCTATAGCTTGGTTAAGCACTGTCATGCATTGCATTTGCATTGTTCATTTAGCATAATGTGTGCTTTTTGTTTTTTGTCATAAAATATTTTTTAAAACCAAATTTTTTTTTTGTGTTTTGTATTATATCTTGGATTTATAATCACGGTTGGCCATATTATCTTTACATAACATGTTTATGTACCTTGTTTAGCTTTGATGAACTTATTTATTGCACTTTACTAGTTTGAGTTTTGTAATGCATGTTGTGTAGGAAAGATGTTTATGGTTATTGATCACTTTGTCTTGATCTTGAAGTCACATGTCTTTGACTGTCGGACTTGAACATTTTGAAAAAGGCATAAATAACCATCTCACTACTGTTTACTAGCCAATCATGAACACCTTAGTGCATATCGTAAGATTTTGTGCTGGAGAAAGTGTAGCACATGTACAAAAAGAACATAAGGTGTAGCCTCGGTTAAATGCTAAAATTAGTGTGTATATTATTAGGCTATAATAAATTCAAAATCTAATAAAATTGGTGTGTACATTATTCCGGCTATTTTTAATAAGTTTCTAATCAAATAAAATTGGTGTGTACATTACGAAGCAAATCAAGAAACTTACATTATTGCAAGCTTTTATTTTAGGAGATGTGGGAGTTATATGATGTAACTCTTTAGGTGATAGTCTCTTTTAAATTCTGTGTGATGAATTTTGTAGATTTTGTGTTTGATTTCTATTCACATATCACCTCACATATATCTCAAGCTTTTGGTAGTTGCACACACTACACAAGTTACTCTTTGCTAAACTTGGTACCTTGTATTGTGTGATCCTGTTGTGGCCATCCAAGATTAAAAGTTCCTTGATTTTGATGCAAAATGTGTTCAGTTTTTTAAGTTTTTGACCAAATTTTTTTTCATGCATCATTTATGTTTAGGATTCACATGCATTGCACTGATTTCTGTATCCATCTTGCAGTTTTGCAGTCATATCTCTCATTGTTTTTATGTGTGAACTACAAAAAATATTTTTCTTAAGAGATATGATGGATAATCAATGTGCAAATATTTTCTCTACTCATGCAACTATTTATGGGTCACATAGTGTCATTCCCCAAATCTGGAAAATGTCGATGTTCCAATCCTAAGAAATATTCATTCTCCAATATATTAAGAAACAATGATTTTTGGGTATTTTCCTTGGTTGATAGTTTATTAATACTATATGGATGCGTAATTGAAATTTTTTTTTCTGCTTATCTCCGCCCTCCCCCCCCCCCCCCCTGCCCCCCAGCTTGAAATCCTAGGTTTGTCCCTATGGCCTTTGAATGGCTAAAAACAAAGACTAAACATCATCTCAAACCTTTCCCTACCATAGATTTAATTCCAGTGAGGGATCGAAATAAAAGAGAGGTTGAAAGATCTAGGAAAGAAAATACAGTTTATGGAGCTCGAAGCTCTGGCCAAGGAGCTTCGGCTCAATGAATTGGGTGAGAGAAAGAGAGAAGGGAGATTTGAGTTTAGGTTCAATGAGAGGTGGAGGAGAAGCTCCTTAGCTTCAGCCATGGAGCCTCGGTGAAAAGAAACCAAAGGATTTGGGAGAGAGTAAATGAGAGAAAAAGAGATGACAGATACGAGAGAAAAGAAAGTGAGCTGAGAGAGTGCTAAGCCATAGGAGAGAGACAATAAGATAATATTTTTTAAGTTTACATTTGAGCTATAGTAAATTCAAATTTAAATACAAGCCTGAATATTGTTAGAGTTTTGGTGTTTGAGATGTAAAATAGCATTTTGGGAGTTTTACAACCCACAATGCTCTCAGGAGGGATTGGAGTGAAGGAAATAAAAATGGAGGGATTCATTTTCCTCCATGGCCCACCAAATTCTTTCATCCACTTTGTCGGTGGCCAGATCTGAAACATCACACCGAGCTCAATCTCACCCATTCTTTTTAGACTCCTCCATTAGCGTTAATACTCTTTCTAACCATTGAATCACTGAGTTGCAAGGCCAACAACAATAGGTTTCATGACTCACTCAGTCGTGACTTACAAGGCTAACAAGCCTGATTTCAAAGAGCTTGATTTGGGCTCACCCATTTCATGGCTTGCGATGTGATCGGTTGCTTTCAGCTAGGACAAGGCAGCACCTTTGGGAGGAGAGATAGATTAAAAGAGCGAGAGAGACTGAATCTGAGAGTGATTTGAGAGGGGCAAAATTAAGCTTTTGCTGAGAGACATTTAGGTCATTTTAGGGGTTCTATGTAAGCTCCAGTCATGTGACTTGTGCATAACAATAATTTCCGTCCAACTTAACAACTAAATAAACGGTGGGTGCAAAGTGTTACATAAGTAATAGTTTACGAGGGTAAGTGTGAATTTCCATAGTTTAGGGTGATAAGTGTAAATTGAGGTATAGTTTAGGGGGTAAAATGTAATTTTCTCAAATTATTATTTTATGAGTAATATTAGGGGTACTATTAATTTTATTGAGTAATGCTACAACCACAAAAAATTTTATAACATTTTTATAAGCTATTTATATGACAAATTTTTACTAGTTCTCATTTGCACCCACTGCTCATATGATTATTATTATTATTTTTTTACTTACTAGTAATTATTTACCATATCAACAATTTGTAAAAATAAAATAAAATAAAATAAAAAAATAGTTTATGACTTTAGCAATTTTTCAGTTTTATTACATAAGGTGATAATAACTTAATTTTGCATATTGATATCATTAATAGAAAATATACATATATTTGTGTTAATTCATGTATTTTATATTTAATTTTGGAATAATGTTGAATAATTAATTTTTTGCTTAAAATAAATTTTCATGCACAAATGTTTTTTGTAAGAGAAAAGAATTATTTTTAGCAAGAAAGACACAAGTGGATTTGTGTAAAGAAGGCTATGGACTAAATTTTTGCAAGGCCATAATAAATTTATTGAAATTCAGGCAATTAAATTCGTGTCCAATGAGTAAGGAATCACACTAAATCCGAGTTCGATTTGGATCAAGATTTTAGCATGCGCAAGCATTACTATTTGGGCATAATTTTCAACTTAGATATCGAATTGAGATGATTCAATTTGAGCTTGAAAGATAACTCAAAATTAGACAACTTTGTATTCTATGAAAAATCCAAAATCTTCAATTTAATGAGACAAAAAAGGTAAGTTAAGTGAAGCCTGAAAATCATGTATTTTTTACAAACATGAATTCTACTTATAATAGGATTTCTTAGCCTATTTAGGTCATATTCAAAGGGTGGCAGCCTTATAGGGAATTTTTTTTTTCTTTTCAATTTATAGAGGGTTTTGTGTCGTGTGTGTGTTAGCTTTGTAGAAGCCTTGTTAAGGTAAGAGGTGAAATACAACCTTCCATTAATATGTTCTTAACAATACTTTGACTATTTTAATGATTTAGTTTTTGTGTCTTTATTTGATTGATTTACCTATCTAGAAAAGTGTATTTTTTTCCCTAGTATAATTCTTTGATATAAAGTAAACTTTGGACATGTTAAACACTTATGATTTCCCATGAATTAAAATACTAGTTTTGTCTTACCTAAAATCAATTAAATTCATAGTACCAATAGATGTGTTGTGTGGATCCCTAAATCTTAGTGTTTTTAGAAATTCTTATTTCTAAGTTTTATTTTTCCTTATCAACTCATCATAATTTCACTTTAATTAAAAATTATTCGTTTTGCGTTTTATTTATTTTTATCTTGTGATTTGCTAATCAACTCTCTTTCCCTATGAATTCAACCTTAGAATCACCAAGTTATTACTTCGAGACAATCTTACACTAGGGAGCAATATTGAAGTTGCTGCATAAGGCTTAAAAACTAACATTTACCCAATCACATGAAAGTAATTCAAACATTTATGGCAAAAATGCATTTTTAGTTCCTATATTTTGGTCATATTTTTAATTTGATCCTCAAGTTTTTCTAACTTCATTTGGTCCTTATATTTTATAACTTGCTATCATTTTGGGCCATGCCATCATCTTACATACAAAAATGCAATTTCAAAACACTAAAGGAAACTTACTTGAGACCAAGAGGATTGAAGTATCCCTTTTAGTGCATTGAGACCAGGAGGACCAAAACACTAAAGGAACCTTACTTATTACTGACTCTAAAGAGTTGGGTCAGAGAAAAGAGATTTTGGTGAAAACTAGTTGTGCTTTGAATTGGTATGGGAAAGGGGTATTTATATAGGATGTTGGGGGGTTTAGGATGAGTCTTTAGGCAATGTAGGGGGTAAAAGTCAACTTGAGTGGGGAGAAAGACGAGCAAAAAAAAGGAAGATATTTGGGTGATTTTGGTTTAGGTGTCAATTGGCACTGGTCCAAAACTTCCCTTATTCTTTCCTTTTCGGCTTGATTCTCTACGATTCCTTTTAATGATTTGATTTTCTCCAAATTTTCACCGATTTTTCAAACTTTCTTGGACCTCAAGTTCAACAAATTAATTCTAAATTTATTTAATTGAATTAAACAATTTTTTAATTAAATAATTTTACCAATTTTGTTAAGAATCAGTTAATGCTTTGTCTCTCGAATCAAATTAGGTGCATGTAACTCCACAAATAAATTAGATCCACAACCAATAGAGTTATGAAACATTGTTAAACTTAATTTGGACTAAAAATAGACTAATTAATATTAAAAGTTTATAATCACATATGGTTGAGAGAGTTAATTCATGCAAGTGCATGTTAATCACTAAAATTGTTTACATGATACCTTTCATTCCAATGGTCCAATTAGAGCTTATGACTGTCATTTTGATCATTATGACTTTAAGATTTATACCATGCAATGTAATTAAAAATCAAATAGTCAAATGTGATGTGATGATTATATGTAATGGGATGCAAGTAAGATTAAAAGGGTGTCTACATGAGCGCACATTTACCACTCAAGTTTATAGCATCATCCTTTGTATCAAGCATCATTACTGGTAAGTTGAGATTCGTTAATCCCTATCATCATCTTTCCAAAGGAATCATAACAAATGAAAATCTCAACATGTTCAAAATCAAGCACAATGTGAGCAACTGTGCACCCGACTTGACTCATTTCCGTTTTAGTCAAGCCAAAGCCATATGGATGGTTGGAGTTGTGTTGGTGCCTCTTAAGATTGGAGGTTCTACTAATTTTATTTTCCTTCCTAAATTAAAGGTTTTACAATGGATTTGTCACTTCTTTTATTTGAAAAATAAGAAAACCAAATCAAAAAGATAAATATTTATTGATGAATTGTAATTGTACATTTCTTTGATAAATAACTAGAAAATTACATGACTTTGGTCATAGATACAATCTAATTAAAGTACGTGGCTTTGATTCCTAATTACAATCTAGAGATTGGAAAGTACTAAGATAAACTTTAATCCACTAACCCTTGATTTAAGTTCGGAGGCTAGGTTATAAGATGAGAAGGTGTTAGACATTTACTTTGCCTTGTGAAACCAATATTGGAGACAATTTTGGCAGAAATAAATTTTGTTTGTGTAAGGTTGAATTTATTCAATCATTTTGTTGGCTTTATTTTGTACCAAATTTTCTTGTAATTCAGCATTTAGAAACCCTGTATTTAGGTGGGAATCATATAAGGGTAATGTGTGAGAGAGTGTGAAGAAAAGCTCAAGAGTGTGCACTTAAGAAGGGCCTTGCGACTGGATCTCGCAACTGGCGAGTCGCCAAAGGTGGCACACGTGTGAAGCATGCAGGGGAGCTGAAGAGTCACACTAGCTGTTGCACTATAGGACAAAACCTCCAGTCTGGCCAAGCCGTTAGCTCGTGACTCAAACTTGCGACTCGTTCTAGTTGCGAGCTCGAGTCGCTAAAACACTCTGTTTGTTACAAAACTGACTCTTCGCATTCCATACACACTCTACTATAAATACCCTTATACCCATGTATTGTAGAGAGCTTCTAGACAGAATTTTGAGAGAGAAACCCTAGAAAAAAAACAAGATTGACTCATCCACAATCTTCATCCTTTGATTCTCCAAATTCCTCTACTCTCATCCTCTCCATTGATACATCCTTGAGAGGTACATTAGCCAAATCCTTATCTCACCATACCCATATCTATGAGAAGGCTTTTTTATGCTTGAGAAGCAGTTAAGAAGGGACCAATTAATTTTTTTTGATGCAATGAGTGATTGCGGGATCCGGTAAGCTAGAGAAGACAAGGTTCGGTGTAACCCTGTTGAAGCAAGAAGCTTGGAGGGCTTAGGTGCATTGGGTAGATTAGGCTTGGAGGGTCTTCTTCTATTCATGTATCCTAACTTTATTCTCTAGTAGATTATTGACCGCTTGGAGGGCGGCGGAGAGGTTTTACGCATTAAAATTCGGTTTCCTCTGCGATAACACATCACTATGTTGTCTTTGTGTTTGCATCTCTCTTCCCTTAATTTTTGCCATTTAATTACTATTGTGGTTGTGATTAACTTTGGTTTAAATTGTTTTACCAATTATGTTTTAGCTTATTTCATATTCCGCACATACATTGTTTGATAATAAGCTTGTATTGGTATTTTGTGAATTGGAGTTTAAACGTTTATAGGTGTTTTATACACTTTTTGAACATTTAGTTTGGTTTTGGGAAAAAATGACTCATCCTCCCATGAATGATGTATTGTGAATCTGTGAAATTCCATAAAAAAAATATTTGAAGAAAAGTTTTTAGATGCCAAAATTTCAACACCTGCCCATTTACATCTCAAATTAGAATTTGATCTAAAAACAGTAGAACTTTTGGTCTCTACATTTTGACCATATTTTCATTTTGGTCTCGTTTTGGTCCCTATCGTCATCTCATTAACTGGAATTGCATGTGGTAGATGAACTGCACTACTGGCACACTAAAAGCTGATATGGCCTTTATAATAATATTTTAAAAATTCCATTTCATCATTTTCATTAAGAAAAAGTCCACATCAAATAAAATAATAAAAACATAAAATTCTATACTTCTGATTTTTTTTAAATTTTTTTTTTATTTACATTATGTTCTTCCTAGTCATCATGAAGAACTTGTTTTTTATGTTCTCCCTCGAATGATATGTTTGGTTGCCTAGAAAATTAAAAAAATTAAGAAAATTCCAACAAGGGACATGTAAAATCAAAGCCCACAGATCTATAAAATACAAAGACCCTCAAAGATTAAAAACATAAATAACACAAACACAAACCCAATAATCAATCTCCAGCAAACCTAGAACATCACGTGAACCCAAAAAAATCAAACCCTCCACAAATATTAAACCCAAAAAGCAAACTCATAAATTCCAAACCTATAAAAAGTCGAAATAAACAAATCCATTGGAGGAGGGTCCATTTGGTAACGTTGTTCTAGTAACGTTGTTTCTATTTTTTGAAAAAACGTGTGGGTGAAAAAGTGTGTGGAAATATGTATAATATTGTTTAAGAATTGAAAAGTGTTGCTTAAAATGCCATACCAAACGGCCCCTTGCTTCTTGAAAACTAAGGACCAAAGAATCTTGATCTGGGTCTATATGAAAATGGGTGCCTATCGGTTCTACCACCTATCTCCATCGCAATCTTCACCACTGAGCTGAGAGATAGAGAGATGAGATAGAGACCCACCCACCGATTTGAGAGAGAGAGAGAGAGAGAGAGAGTGTGTGTGTGTGTGTAGGGGGGGGGGGGGAAGAGATTTGGTTTTCAATTGAGAGATTGAGAGAGTTTTGAGGTGAGAGAGAGAGAGTACGAGATGAGAGAGAGGGAGACATAGGAAAATTATAATGACGATGGACTTTCAACTAACGTTGTGTTTGGTTGCCAAAAATGTATAAGAAAAGTTGTGAAATTTACTACAAATTTTTTTCTCAATCTCTAAAATTGAAAAAGTAAATTTTTGGGCAACCAAACAGGAAATTTAGGGGAAGATCATGAAGAATGTGAATAGTCATGTTTTGGTGCATGTTCTTCCAAAAAAAAAAAATAATAATGAAAAGAAAAAAAATTATTTTGTTTTATTTTACTAAAATCATAAAATTAGATTTTTTTTTTTTAACTAACATGGCTTTTTTAATATTTAAAATGTTGATGTGACATTATTTAAATGCTAAATAAAAGTTTTTATTATTATTTTAATGGCCACCTAGGCGTCTTGTGTGCCATATAGACACTCCGTTTTGCCATATAGATTATTTTCTATTAACAAGATGAGGGAAGAGACCAAAATGAAACACATTTTTATTTTGAAGATTAAAAGTAGTACAATAAAATAAAAGTGAAGACCAGAATGAAAATAACATCAAAATATAAAAATCAAAATGCATTTACGCCGTCATTCTCCAAAAAAAAAAAAAAAAAGCATTTACAGCAAGAAATTTTGAAAACGCCTTAAGAAGTCAGAACTAACGGGGTTAAAAGGATGTTAGATTATGGGTGTGTTTGGATAACGCTTATTGTTGAAAACTAAAAACTGAAAATATTGTAGTAAAATAATTTTTAAATATGTGAATAGTGTCGTGAAACCCAGTTTTGAAGTTATTTTTGATAAAAAAAGTATTTGCGTGTTCGTGAACAGTGGACAAGATCCACTAGAAAACATGGGTAAGATGGTCACTAAGTAGTACATAGTAAGTAAGACATATTAATTAGTCGATAAGATGGTAGGTTAGCTTATGTCACAAGTTTTTAACCGTATGTTCTCTTCTAAAAAGAAGTGTATGTCCTTAGAGCATTCGGATTAAAGCCTTAAAAAAAATTTTAACATTTAAGACTGGTTTGTTACGAGTGATTGAATATATTTTTTTTATAATTTTTTTGAAAATATATATAAGTAAAAAAGTGTATAAAAATACATGTAATATTATTTAAAAATTAAAAATATATGTTTAAAATTATGTATGAAACATACTCTTAGCAATTAAAAAGCAATTTTATCTATTCCAACCACCCATTTTAGTAAATTTTGGCTAGTATCCTCGTGAACGGTACGAGAACAAAGAAAGACAACTATGCAGCATAAAGCTCAATCCGAAACAAAGTTGGGACAAAGTTGGGCGCACTGCCCAAGGTCTACCACTTTACGACGCACGCGCATTCAGTTTCGTTTGTTTTCGATTTTTTAAAGCCACGGAAGTTTCCGAGAAGGTTGGTTTCCTTGCTTTTATTTAATTTTTAATTTTTTAGTAAACAGTTTCCTGCATCTTTCCACTAATTACGGAGGAATGATAGTGGGTGTGCAATGGCTTCTACTAGCATCCCTTCGTCTTTTTGATTTCTTTTGTTTGCATAGTTTAGCTTGAAATAATGTTGGGCGCACTGCCCAAGGTCTACCACTTTCAACACGCGCATTAGGTTTTGTTTTGTTCTCAATTTTTCAAAGCCACGGAAGTTTCCAAGAAATTTCCTTGCTTTTATTTATTTTTTAATTTTTTAGTAAACAGTTTCCTGCACATCTTTCAACATCTTATTTTTTTAATTGTGTGCAGTTGCTTCTACTAGCATCCCGTCGTCTCTTTGATTTCTTTTGTTTGTATAGTTTACTTGCTTCTTGCCAACTCCTTTTGAATACATGACATTCTGTCTTAGAATCTCAACTCTAACTCGCCGCCTTGTATATTTTATGTCTTAGAATCTTAACTCAAAGAAGCTTAGCTAGTAGGTGTGCTATGGCTTCCACTAGCATACAAGCTGCTCAATCGTCTCTTTGATTTCTCTTCTTGTTCTAAAAGATGTAGTTTGCTTGCTTCTTGTGAATCCGTTTGAAGCCATGACATCGTCTGTCATATATAGAATCTAAACTCAAACAAACTATGTAGTAAGTACTTACCAATGGCATCCACCAGCATTCAAACTGTCCCATCCTCTTTTACCTCTGCTTTTTCTAAACCCCAACCGGAATATGACGTTTTCCTCAGTTTTAGAGGAGAAGACACCCGTTATAAGTTTACCGACCATCTATATCATGCTTTGGTTGATAAAAAGATTACCACATTCAGGGATGATAAAGAACTTAAGATGGGAGAGCCCATTTCGCCGGAACTCTTGAAAGCAATCGAGCAATCGAGAATTGCGGTCATCGTTTTCTCTGAAAATTATGCATCTTCCCCGTGGTGCATGGAAGAACTTACAAAGATTGTTGAATGCAGCAAAAGGGGGATATTGACAGTGCTGCCCATTTTCTACCATGTGGAACCTACTGACGTGCGACATCAGAAGAACACTTTTGCAAAAGCCTTTGAAAAACATGAAAAACGTTCCGAGGGGAACCCAAAAAAGGTGCAGAAGTGGAGAGCTGCTTTAACGAATGTGGCCAATCTCTCTGGAAAGCCTTTAAAGGATGGGTAACGCTTATTGATTTGCTTCTGATGTGAATCTTTTTTGCTTGTTTTGAATGCTATACTTAATTACTTTAAAATTTAAATATAGATGTTAAAAGGTTAACATTTTCAACACCATAAAAGCATGAATTATATGTAGTTTTATAAACAGCACTAAATATATATTATTGCAAAATTAAGAAAAAGGTTGTCACTGATTTAAATTTCAAGTTCCAGGTTTGGTTATCATCAAGAGTTTTGTAGCTTAATTAAGATAGCTAACTTGTTCTTTATTAGGAAAAATCCCTCACTAATTTTTTTGTAACTACTGAATTATTGAAAAAATAAAATAAAAGTTGTCACTAAATATATATGTGTAGCTAAGAGTCTTGTAGTTTAACTAATACCTTTTGATGGCCTTAATGGAAATATCTATAGTTCAAATCCCCATACTCATTGTAACTATTGATTTTTTTTAAAGAAAAAAGTACATTTGTAGCCAGCAAACTAGGGAGGAAAAAAACGAATAAAAAGGAAGGGAGTAAAGTAATTTTAGCGAAACATCAAAAGACATACAATGTGGTGTGTGTTGGAATAACGAAAAACATTATCTATATACACACACGTGTTGGAAATTTTATTTTCTGTTTTAGTTTTTTTGTTTTGTTTTGGGGATTGATTAAAATTCTTTATGGTTAGAATTTGGGGCCTATAGATTTCAATTTGGGTAATTATAATCAAAATACATTGTTTTAAAAATTTAAAAGGTCAAGGGTTTGGATATGTGCCGAATTCACCAAGGATTTAAATCTTGAAATCCTTGAATTTGAAATAATATATCTAACCTATGAAATTTCATACATTCTTAGTCACACTCCAAAATAGAAAGAACACCACACAAAAACAAGAAAAAAAAAATTCATACATGCTTATATCATCCCCATGACCTTTCAAAAATCCCCCATTCTTCTTGTATTGTTGGGAAAAAAATTTAATGGGAATAATTTTGGGCATAAATTTCATTAATGCACCCCTCTCCTTAGATTTGTACTAATTCATTTTCATTTCCTCTAATTACACTTATGTCATACATAACTTATTAAATTAAAGTTTATTTATTGTATACCATACGTAATTTATTATGTATAATTTTTTGGACAAAATTTAGTTACAAAATTAGTTGTAGCATAAGGCTACAACTTTATTCAATATCTTTTTATTAGAGGTGAATTTTGACAAATCCACAATTTGATTACATCTTCTTCTTATATCCTTCATGCTTACAAAATTTCTAAAAAATTAAAGATCAATATCTATGTTATCAATGAATTGTTTAAATTGCAAGTTTTTGTAACTTAAAATTATGTATAAAATATAAGTTTATAGATCATATAGTAAATAATATCTGATTAATACAAAATTTGACATGTGTATTAAAAGTGTAAAGAATATGCAATGTAACAGTTAGATTTTGAAATGTGTAGTAATGTTTATTTTATTGAGTAAAGTTGTAGCCTTGAGCTACAATCAGTTTTGTAGCTAAAGTTTGTCCTAATTTTTTTATTAAATTAACTTATATATTTTTAGACATGTCAAGACTTACTCTTTTTTTTTTTGGTTGCAAAGATGTAAATATATATATATATATATATTTTATGGAAAGATGTATGAAAGCTCACTTAGTGTGTAAAACACTAACAAATGTTTAGACCCCCAATTTCAAATTAACCAATACAAGCTTATACTCCAACAAGGTTAAGCTTAATCGTAATAAATTGGTCATCTTTGAACTGCTTCCCAAGCATCAAATTACCTCATCACTGATATGGGCATGGTGAGATAAGGATTTGGCTAATGAACCTATCAAGGGTATGTCAATAAGGAGAGTGAGAGTAGAGGAATTTGGAGAATCTAATGTCTATGATTATGGATGAGTTAATTTTGTTTTTCTCTAGGATTTCTCTCTTAAAATTCTCTCTGAAAGTTCTTTACATTTTGTAGGTATAAGGGTGTTTATAGTAGGGTACGTGAGAAATGTGAAAAGTCATTTTTCTGCAAAATAAGGTGTTTTAGCGACTCACTCGCGATTGGGATGAGTCGCGAAATAACTGCCAGGCCAGATTGTCGTTTTTTTGTCCTGTAGTGCTTTACCTATCGTGACCCTTCAGCTTCCTGCATGCTTCACACGTGGCATTTTGGCGAGTTGCCAGTCGTGAGTCACCCGCAAGATCCAGTTGCGAGAACTTCTTTGAATCACACACACTTGAATTCTTCACACTCTCTCACACACAACCCTTACATGGTTCCTACCTAAATACAGGGTATCTAATTATTGAAATACAAGCAAATTTGGCACGGAATAAAACCAACACATGATTGAATAAATTCAACCTTACAATATAAATATTTTTGTTTATGTAAGAAAATATCATATTTTAAATCAAAATTACAAGCATTCCATGTATACGCAATAAATAATATATATATATATATATATAGCTTGCCCCCACCCCCTTGAAATTTTTTTTTTTTTGCTCCACCCCTAGTTGACTCAAAGATTTTTGTTATGTCTTTCTTATAGGTCTGAAGCAGAGTTTATCCGAAGCATTGTTGATCGGATATCTAGTGAATTGAAAGATAAATGTTCAATTGTTTATGAAGATGGTTTTGTTGGAATAGTCACTCGTGTTGAAGAAATCATATCATGTCTAGATATGAATTCGAATGATGTCCATTTTATTGGCATATGTGGGGAGAGTGGAATGGGCAAGACAACTGTTGCACGTGAAGTTTTTGACAAGATTTGTAATCAATTTGATGCTTGCAGCTTTCTCGAAAATGTTAAAGAGGTTTCTAAAGCACGCGGCTTAGAGACTTTACAAGAACAACTCCTTTATGATATAAGTAAAATAGCATTAGATTATCAAAGAAAAGAGAGTAAAGGAGCATTAAGGGTAAGAGATGTGCATAATGGAATCCAAGTGATTAGGAATGTAGTACGTGGTAAAAGGGTACTTATTGTTGTTGATGATGTGTGTGAAAAAAGACAATTAGAAACATTAGTAGGGAAGTGTGATTGGTTTGGTCCAAGAAGTAGAATCATAGTAACTACTGAAGACAAACATTTGTTGGAAAGCTATGAAATTCAAATTGTGTGTAAGGCTACTAGTCTAAATAATGATGAAGCTCTACAACTTTTTAGTCATTATGCCTACCACAAAGCTCATTGTGAAAATGAGTTATTGGATTTGGGCAAGGATTTTGTCACTTATGCTCAAGGCATTCCTTTGGTTCTTAAAGTTTTGGGTTCCTATTTGTTTATGAGAACAAAAGAGGAATGGGAAAGTGCTTGGAATCAACTAAAAGAAATTCCCAATGAAAATATTTTAGAGATACTTCGAATAGCATATAATGGATTGAAGGAGTTGGAGAAATTTTTTTTTTTGGATATTGCATGTTTCTTCATAGGGGAGGACCAGAATCGAGTAATTGATATACTAGAATCATCGGAGGATAATATAAAAAAGCTCATTGACAAATCTCTAATTACTATCGTAGGGGGGAAATTGTGCATGCATACTTTAATACAACAAATGGGTCGGAAAATTGTTCATGACGAATCAATGGAGCCTGGAAGACAAAGCAGGTTGTGGCATTGTGATGTTGTCCTTGATGTATTAAAGACCAATACTGTAAGTGGATTATTATATAGACATAAATTTTAGAGAAGTATATAATTCTATCATTCATCCAAGTTTTTGCTGTATCTACAATAATTTTATTGTTCATGGTTACTAGGGAACTGAAAATATTGAAGGCATGGTGCTCAATTTGACTCCAAATGAAGAACAAGAAGAATTGACCGTTGAACCATTCTCAAAGATGAGTAAACTAAGATTTCTCAAAATTTGTAAGCTGAAACTTCCTTGTCTCAGTTATCTTTCCAATGAGTTACGTTTGTTGGAATGGCATGAATATCCTTTCAAATCATTTCCAAAGAGTTTCAAGCCACGTAAACTTGTTGAGCTCATTATGCAATGCAGCAGTATTAAGCAATTTCCAAGGGAATTCAATGTATGATATTCACTTACACAATTTTATTATTTATTACTATTGTGTTCTGATTGCTTAATTTTCTATATTTGCTTATTGTTTTATCTCAGCACTTAGACAAGCTAAAGCTCATCGACCTTAGTGACTCCAAAAACTTGTGCCAGACTCCTAACTTCAGTGGATTGCCAAATATTGAAAGGTTGATTTTTCAAGGTTGTACACGATTGCATGCGTTGCACCCATCTGTTGGAGGTCTTAAACGACTTATTCTATTAAATCTAAAAGACTGTAAGTGTCTTGAGAACCTTCCACACGAGATTAACTTGAAATCTCTAAAAATTTTAATTCTATCTGGCTGTTCAAAACTCAAGAAGTTTCCAAAGATTGGGAGAAACATGACAAGCATGCTGGAGCTTTATTTGGACAGAACTGCCATAGAAGAACTACCATCATCAATCAAGCATCTAACTGGCTTGACATTATTGAATCTTCAAGACTGCGAAAACCTTTCAAGTTTTCCAAGTGTTATTTGTAGTTTGATATCTCTTAAAATTATCATTCTATCAAGATGTACGGGTCAACCACCAAAAGCAAGGTATTTGCTTGGTCTCATTTCCACTTTATCCTCAATCTGTGCCACCCTTACCCTTCCCTACACCTGTCTTATTGATCGACAACCTGAACCAAAGCCCATCAGCCTGTTGTTGCCTGAGTCATTCTTAGGATTAAGCTCTTTAGTATCTCTAGATCTAAGTGGCTGTAATCTGTTGGACGGAGCTCTCCCTGATGATCTTAGCTACTTATCCTCACTAACATCTCTGAACTTGAGGAAAAATAATTTTACATGCTTACCTTATAGCATTTCTCAGCTTTTAAATCTCAAACTTCTTTTTTTGGATCATTGTAGCAAGCTTCAATCATTGCCATATCTTCCATTAAGTACACAATTTGTTTCGGCACAAGGATGTTCTTCACTTGAAAATTATTCAAATCAAGTTGTCATTTGGACTTCGGATGCAGCAAGATTCACTTTTATTAATTGCCATGGCTTGGCTGATGTTGAAGAAGGAAAAATTGCTGATGTTCCTTTGCTAAATATACATTTCCAATCATTGTGGCAAAGATACATGGAGGTTTCTCTCTCTCTCTCTCTCTCTCTCTCTCTCTTTCTCTCTCTCATGTGTGTGCTCGCATTGAACATCTTTTACTTGTCTTTCAATATTTTACAGGACCAAATTCATCAAGTTAAAGGCTTTTGCTTGGTTGTACCTCAAACTGAAATTTCAAAGTGGTTCAAGAATAAGGAGTGCGGGCCATCTGTGCGAATCCCATTACCTCCTAATCTGTTCAATAATAGAAGTTGGAAAGGGATCGCTCTTTGTGTCATTTTTGTAGTCCCTCCAAATTCAAAAAATGTTTCTCCTCGTCAGGATTCAAATTACTTTCATGAATTTATTTGTCAATTAGACATGGATGGTAGTTTTTTAAATTGTCCCCTGGTCCTTATGATTCCTAAGGAAACATTTGTTGGCTCATTTGGACTTTGGCTATACATATCACATGCAAGGTTTACAGAACATTTTAATGAAGGGAGTTGCATTAGCTTTTTGATTAGACCCAAAATGCTGGATATACAGATTAAAATGTGTGGTGCATGTGTTCTATATGAGCAAGATATGGTAGAATTTGTACGAAACTCAAGGCAAGAAAATTTCAAGAGTTGTAATGATCTCAGTCGAGGTCAAGAAAAATTGATAGAAGATCATATGAGCAATTCACATGGCCCTGACCCCAGGCTAAAACGAAATCTCAAGTCATTGCTTTCAAGATTGTATCAGGTCTCTTCTTATATCTTGGGAAACTCCATTTTAGCTAAAAATTTATGGGTTTAGGCCTAGTTATGTGATATTAATTCCTTGATTTATCTACTCTTTCTCTATGTGAGACTTATTTATACGTATTTATCCAACGTGTCAACTCAGTGGTTGTAAAAAAAGATGTTAAAATTTTTTTCTCTAAACTTATTATTTTCATATATGTTTTTCTCTCAAACCATTCTATTGAACATTTGATCGCCATACATTTATGTATTTTACAGGTAGATTGGGCAAAAAACCATTTGTATGATTATATCTTTCATCAGATTGCCCGTCCACAACACTGGTTCACTTGTCAAAAACATGGGCCCTACATAGAAATGCAGTTGCCTCCAGATGTGCACTATAATTCAACATGGTTGGGGTTCACTGTATATGCTTTGTATGGTATTCAGATGCAACAAGCTGGTTTTAGTTACAAGCTGGATTCAACAATTTTGCTTCACTATTCTGGTGTTTCAGTTTCTTTTGCACCATACCCGGCCTTTTCCCTCTCTGGAGACCTTTTTGATGAGTCATCACAACGACTTGTTGTATTTTATATACCACGCCGTGTTTTTCAGTTGAATCGGTGTAATCACATTGGGGCTTTATTTAAAAGCGGTGACCCAGGTGTGCAAGTTGAAATGTGTGGAATCCGTCTTGTATATGAGCAACATGTTGAAGAGTTTGTGCAAACTCTTGTGGAGTACATGTTAGGGAGTCCAGATGCCAATCATCAATCTTTTCCCGAACATCTTTCACATCAATGTAGAATATTGCAAGGCTGCAATCATGAAAAACATTATCTTTGCCCTTTCTTACCAGAAAGGTTAAGATTTACTGGACAAGTATTTTGTTACCACGCTTCAATGCAATAGATATAAAATTTGTTTGTCAAACTAAAGATATGGTTTTTGATACTTGCAGGAGGCCTAACCCCATGCCAATGGTTCTACCAAATAATGAAACTAAACAAGAGGAGTGTACTTCACGAGAAACATTTTCAAATCAAGTAATTGCTGAAGGCCTTGAATGTTGGTTAAAACCAAATTTGCAGGTCTCTCTCTCTCTCTCTCTCTCTCTCTCTCTCTCTCTCTCTCTCTCTCTGTATAATATTTTAAACCTCTTGTCAGCATCTTTTGGCCACTTCAAGGATTTCTCTTTGTAATAATCATACATTCAAATAAATAGTAAGATATTCGAAGATGCTTGGATCTTCATTTCTAAAATAAAACAAAAAATCTAAAGTTAAAGAGTAACACTTATTATTGTTACGCATCAGTTGAGTCATATAAGTGGCCATGTCATCATTTTCTTTCCATTATTTTTAAAAAGAATATATATATATATATATATATATTAAGGGTTGGGATCAAGTTACACCTGGTGTAACTCTAAGTAATGTTACATCACTCAATAATTTTTAATTGGATGCGAATATTGACAAATCCACCGTTAGATTACATTATCTTCGTATATTCTTCATGCTTGCAAAATTTCGAGGTGATCAAAGATTAATAGTCATGTCATCAATCAATTGTTAAAATTCAAATTTTTGTAGTTTAAAATAATACATAAAAGATGAGTTTATAGATCAAATGGTAAATAGCATCCGATTAATATGAAAATTGGCATGCATGTTAAGAACATATAGAACATGTAATTCAATGGTTGGATTTTCAAAATATTAATTTAAAAACAAGTTATTGAGTGGCGTAACATTGCTTAGAGTTACACCAGGTGTAACTTGAACCCAACCCATATATTAATAGGTAAAGTTTAGAGAAAATCCAATTAGATTCTACAATTGAAGTCCAATTTTGTGCCATGTATTCTAAATTATTTATTT
The DNA here is from genome assembly GCA_023621385.1 of Quercus gilva. Taxonomy (NCBI): domain Eukaryota; kingdom Viridiplantae; phylum Streptophyta; class Magnoliopsida; order Fagales; family Fagaceae; genus Quercus; species Quercus gilva. Next base: position 27,165,941 of record CM042476.1, read on the forward strand.
TTAGAGGGTTTTATTTCTTAATTTTGGAGCCAAATGTGGAATCACATCATAAATATTCATTCAAGTGAGTTATTGAGCACAAAAACCAAAGAGTCTAGAATTAATAAACTCTAAAAAAAAATAAGGAAAACAAAAAAAAGTGCTTCACAATATCAAAAATTAAGAATTAATAAAAAAAATTTTAAAAACATATGGACAATTTACATTTTCTACCTGATAATATTCTGAGAAGAGTTTTTTAAAGAGTTAACAAAATATAAGAATTACTATATATCAATAGTATTTAAATTATATATATGAATTATACTATGCATCTTAATGTATATCTTTTAAGTATATCCATACATATGCATGAGGTTACAATCTAGTACGTATAAAACCAAAACTGAGAGAAAATACAATTAGATTCTAAATTGAGATTCGATTTTGCATCATATGTCCAATTTTTAATTTTTGTGTCAAGTTAATTATTTATTGAAAAACATGAACTATTAAATGAACCATATAAAGAATCCAATCATACAACTAATTAATCTAATCATTTTTTGTTTAATTATCTATGATCTGAACCACCTTAAGGTTGATCCTAGAATAACATGGGGCATTTTATGGACCAAGTAACAGGCTAGAAGTACTATGTGAGTAACTTATAAGTTTAGTTTTAGAACCCCCAAAAAAAAAATGATAAATTTTTTTTATTGACTAAATTGCAATTATATACTAGCTAATTAGGATTGAAACACCTCCTTGAACCGTATATAGAATATTAAAAATAAGTGAACAAAAAGTTATATGAAATTATCATGGTTTAAGTTAAATAATAGGTAAAAGAAACTTAAAATAAAAAATACAACTTAAATAATTACTATAGCTAAACATATGATCTACAAATCTTAGTATATGTAGAATTGTAGCTACGCTTAGTGCGGGTTGCATGCTAGTTGTAATTCACTAATCATCACAAGATCATCACTTTTTACTACCATGACTTGACACATTTTGTAGCCTAAATGTAAATTATAATAGAATGTACATGTAATAGAATTGTGCCACATTATCCACTTATTTTCAACCTCTTATTTCCATCTTGTCCCTATTAGTACACATTTACAGTTACTCTTTCTCCAATTTTTCTCCTCTCTTTATCTGCCTCTTTATTTCTCCACTACATTTCTTTGATCCTTTCCTTTATCTAATATTTTGACTCTTCTTTATCCCCATCTTATTTTGAATAAATTTGGTATCATTTCTCCCATCTATTCCATATTTTTTGTACAAAAAAAGGTGATTACTCTCTCTCTCTCTCTCTATTAACCTTCATTTGGTGGATTTTGTTTTCTTCCTTATAACTCTAATTTAGGTTGCTTTTTATTATTATTTATTTTTAATTTTTTAAGATTTGATAACGTCTCTATGGTTTTAGCTAAACGTTCAACACAATGAAGGTGATCTTTGTGTTTGGAGTACTCAACCTCTCAAAGATGTTCAATTAGAGTGTTGAAAGACTAGGATCCATTCTCTCAAGGTTTTTCTTGGTGTTTTAGTAGTCGTCTTTCTTCTCACAAAATTAGGGTTGAAATAGGGTTTTATACAAGTAGGAAGGAGAGGGAATGGTAAGACATCCTATAAATTGATAATTATACCCCTCTTTTGTTCAATTTAAAGAGAAAAAAAAAAATTTGACATTATAAGAGAAGCATTATTACTTTATTTTTTAAAAATAAAAGTGGAACCCTCCCCTTTTCATCTAAATTTCCCAAATTTGGGGATTTAAAAATGAGGGATATGCTGGGGGTATTTGGCCCTCCCAAATCCCCTCAAATCCATTATCTCTCTTTAAAAATTAAAAAAATCAAATCAAATAAGGAAATTTTTTTTTTTTTGAGAAACCTAAAATCAAATAAAGTTAATTAAACACCTCCATCCTCTACCCTCTAGTCGACTGTCCTTACCCCTTAGACAAAGCCAATGTAAATGCTTTTGGCTAAGTATGACTAATCTCTCTTTAAAAATTAAAAAAATCAAATCAAATAAGGAATTTTTTTTTTTTTAGAAACCTAAAATCAAATAAAGTTAACTAAACACCTCCATCCTCTACCCTCTAGTCGACTGTCCTTACCCCTTAGACAAAGCCAATGTAAATGCTTTTGACTAAGTATGACTAAACATAGTACTTGGAATATTGGTTTATGATAGGCCACACACGAATTGACCCCTTGTGATTAATTAACCAATTAATTTAACCAAGTTTATTAATTAGGTTAATTAACATGCAATTGCATGGCAGCATAAACAAATCACCAATAAACTAAATATGCAGCGGAAAATAAATAACACAGTGATTTGTTCACGAATGGGGAAAACCCTAACGACAAAAACCTCACCGGGTGATTTTCAGGTCACCACTCTCGAAACTCCATTATTATCAAAACAAGCGGTTACAAGTAAAGAAATTCCAAGTACCTTACCAACCTATAGTTGAATCCTTACCCCAATACCCAATTGGACTTGTTCTGTAGTGACAGTTCTCCCTTTTGATGCACGGCTCCCAAGTACGTGACTAACCAGATGCGTGGATCCCAGTACGCGACTTTAATCACCAACTAGAAATAAGGGTTGGCTACAAAATTCTTTAGTTCATACACACGATGAAGATCAAGAAGATACTTGGTCACAAAACCCAAAGGTGCACATACACAGCAACTTCCTCAGAAGAGATGAACTAGGTTAAGAACTTCATCTTCGGTTACAATTTGCTTGAATAGAGTTTGCTCAATGCTTGTGCAACTTGTGAACACTTTAACGGCTCTTAAAACAATCCTTTTATATGTCTAGGGTTAGGAGAAAAGAAGGCCTAAAGACACATTCACGGATCCCAAGAAATTAGATCAGAATTCTGATTTTTATAAACCTCGACAGATAGAAGCTGTCGAGTAGCTGTCGAGAAGGTGTAGAGACACGGGGCTGAAAAAGCTTACTAAAGCTCGATAGATGCAGCTGTCGAGCTTTAATGAATTTGCACTTTCAGCTTGTTTTCTTGAAAAGACTTGAAGGCTTCAATACTTGATATTGAAACATGGTTTCTTGAAGTATTTCAACACATCCTAAATCTACCCAAATACAAGTAAAGTGCGTTTTGTCAAAGGATTAGTCAATTACATAAAAGTATGACATATGTTCTTAACATGTGAACCACATATGTCCTAACAATCTCTCCCTTTGGCAATCCGTGACAAAACAACGACAAACAAATGAGCATATGAGAGAAGTCATAAATCACTAAACTCATATTCACTTGTTTAATACAATAAAATCTATCCTAACACAAACTCTTAAAAAACTTTGCAAGAAGAGAGTTTATGGCAAGTAGACTTTGACAACTTGTATTTCTAAAATACTTTAAACAAAACTCATCAAGGCATCTTTGTGTGAAACATAAATAATAGATTGCATACAAGTAAAGAAACATGTGTATAAAGAGAGAAAAGAAACAACACATGTAAGAGGTAGGTGAAAGAAACAACATACATCCACATATAGAAAGAAATAAGTACAATGTATGTCAAAATGATCACAAGATCAAATGTACAAGAACAATGTATCTATATAAGAAAGAAAAGAAAAGATACATCAAATCCTCACTACATCCCTCAAGTATCAACACTCCTCCTATCAAAAATGTCCTATACTAACTCTCCCCCTAAGATGACTACTCTCATATCCTAAAATTACTCCCCCTTTTTGTCACGAGTGACAAAGGGTAGAGTGTCAAGCAGACTTCTTATCAGAAGAGCTAGCATCTCCATCATCATCCGAAGCGTTATCATCATCACCATCATTATCATCAACCTCAGCATCAGAATCAGAAGCCACTAGAGGAGGTGGTGAAGGAGTAGCCTCAGGAGCAAAACCACCCATGGTCGCTTGACGTCGTGCAATGTGACCAACACGAATGTTCACCTGATACAACTCAATAGAAAGCATATCAAGGCGAGTATCCATACGCTGCAGTTGCGCCATGATGTCTCCAAGAGATACATCGCCCATAGAAGAGGAGGGAGCAGATGTAGACGGAGGATCGAGAGGGTGTAGAACGAGATGAAGTCGAACCGAAGGGAGGAGCTGCTGACTCCTGTCGTGACCTAAACTGAGCCTCACTACGTTTTACGGTAGCGGCATCTATGGCACACATGACAGAGAAGTGATCAGAGGAGGGAAAAGGAATAGAAAAATGGCATAAGATCCTCGTGATAGTAGAAGGAAAGATGAGCTTATTACAGGTAGTCATATCCCTAAACACATCTATGATGGAAAGAATGAAATGTGAAGGAAAATCTATAGTGAGGTGCTTTAAAAAAGAAAGCAAAAATCGAGCACGAGGCTCTGTGATAGAATTATAGTGAGAGAGTGGATGCAACATAAAAGTCACACCATGTTCATGAATCTAAGACCTTTAGCAAAAGGTCGACATGGTGTAAACTGACGCTCACCCCAGCTAGATGGGTGCTCACAAAAAGCAGACATCATCTCGACTTTGGACACAGTCCTCAGACACTCACAACTGGGGTAATCAGGATGCTCTACTCTCGGAACTTTAAGCACATCCGCAACAAGCTGCGGTGTGACAGCAAAGCGCATACCTCGAACGCGAGTGTGAAAGAGAGGTACTGAAGAATCAATCCCGTGCATGTTAGAGTAAAACTCCTGAATGAGCACGAGAGGACAAGTGACCAGGACGCCACACAATGACTCCCATCCCCGACTATGAATGACATCGGGAAGGTCAGTGTCGGCGAAGTCTGCCAAAATGACTCAGCATTCCGAATGAACACCTCATCGAGAGAAGTTCTCCAAGAATGCTTTACGGGCATCCTCATCACGGAATCGAATGTTAGAAGGAGTAGGATCAGAAGAAGATGATGCCTTGGAACGAAGAGGGTTCCGAGACGGAGTAGACTTACGTTTAGGTGCCATAGACACTACTAACGTAGAATGAGAGAGAGGGAGAAAAAGACAATCAGAAAAGTCCTAAAACATTTCAAATATATCAAGATATATTGAAAAGGAAGTACGTATGCATGGGGAATGCATGAACATGTGACATGCAAAAGAAATTTCATCATGGGCTCAGCCCAATCCAAACTTACCAGCACACAAACATATTGCACACATCTAAATGCATGAAAATACTGTTATAATGCAAATGAGATGCAATGCATGAGATTTTGAACATATTTAAATAAAAACCCATCCCAAAATTTCAAGAAAAACTCATCAATTTTGAAAAACCCCAAAATTTTTCAAAAACCCCAAAACCTAAGATTCAAAAACATGAAATGCATGAAATATGAGAAGAAAAGAGATCATAGCACTTGATTTGAAGCAAGGAAGGGCTGAAAATCACGTGGGTTGAAGGTTTGGAGTGAGAAAAATGAGTTTAGAAGATGAATAGGCATGGACAGATCGAGAGAGATCGAGGGAAATAAGAACCAGATCGCACGAGGAGTATATATAGCGCCTCAGTAAATCTCGACAGATACAAGTATCGAGAGGTGTCGAGACATCTGTCGAGGAGGTGTCGAGAAGAATGGCCGTTGACAGATAAAGGTGTCGAGGAGGTATCGAGGAATAAACACCAAAACCCAGAACAGAAGCTCGATCGATCGGCCAGGTGTCAAGAAGCTATTGAGGAGACAGGAGATTTCTCGATCGATCCACCAGGTGTCGAGGATGTGTCAAGATTGCAATAAGAAAAAGCTTGAGAAGCTCGACAAATAGCTAGGTATCGAAGAGGTGTCAAGCCAGCTTTTAAAAATAGTTTTTCGAGAAGTGAAAAACATAGACATGAATGCAATCAAACATGCACCTCAACAATGATCCAATCAACATAATAGGCTCTCAAAATCATCTCTCAATGAAAAATTTAAGCACATGGATCTCCAAAAACACACACACACTAAACAAGTCTAACTGGTTTTATATTTCAAAAAAACAAGTCATGACAGTTTAGTGAGCATACATTAACACATGTAAAACCTTGTGATGGCCAAATCACATTGTACCTGCACATGTATCATGAGTAGCAAAGAATATTGCGTGTCGTGTGTGAAAAACATCGCAAGATTGCATAAGTGTATACATGTTATGACGATTTGAGATAAGAGAAAATCACTTTAACTCACACACAATGATAACTGTTTGATGGGGACCATCACCTTCGACGTACATCATATAACTCCCACATCTCCTAGAATTCACGCTTGCAATTATATTTAAAGCATTTTTGATCTTTTTGCTTTTTATTTTCTTTGCATATTTTCTTTTTTAGCATATCATGCATTGGCATATATGAGAGAGAAAAGAAATACCCATTGATATTTGACATTCCAATTTTGCCATGCTGAAGCACACAAATGTCATTGACATCACACTTTTGCTATGCCGAAGCATACATATGTCATTAATGATTGGCGGGCAATAGTGGTGAGATGATTATTTATGCCTTTCTCTTAGGATTTTCTAGTCCTACCCGTCAAAAAGAGTGATACAAGTGTTAAGTACAAGAGATAACTTAATCTTACTCATCACAAACAAGAGCCACAAAGCTCACTTGCTTAGTTGTGCATAGAGATGCTCATCTAAGCTACAAATGATACAAAGTTTAGAAAACTTTGTTTCAATGGCCATCCAAGGTACACAAGTACCAATGTACACAAAACACACACTGTTTTTGTATTTTTCTGATTTTTCAATTTTTTTTTATTTTTATTTTTATCAAAAACAAAAAAAATAAAACTGAAAATAAACAAACAAAAACATGTTATCAATGCAATGCAAAAACTAGATGCAGACGCTGACGCATGAGGAAGAAAGAGGAGAGAGGGAAATCAATCCATGGAGATAACACCAATGTTTTGACGAAGAAATTCAAAACGTGTGCTGTCAAGAGGTTTGGTGAACAAGTTAGCCTTCTGATCATCGGTGTGAATAAACTCAAGAGTGAGAATACCATCTTCGACAAGCTCCCTATTGAAGTGATGTCGAATCTCTATGTGTTTGGTTCGAGAATGTTGAACCGGATTCTTAGAGATATGAATGGCACTGGTATTGTCACAGTAGATAGTGAGATGATCTTGACAAATACCATAATCATGAAGGAGTTTTTGCATCCAGAGGAGTTAGGTGCAACAGCTACCAGCAGCAATGTACTCAGCTTCTGTAGTGGATAAAGAGATGGAGTTTTGCTTTTTGCTCATCCAAGAGACAAGATTGTTACCTACATAAAAACAACCCCTCGATGTACTCTTTCTATCATCAGCATTCCCAACCCAATCCGCATCAGAATATCCAGCTAAGACATCATTTGTGTCCTTGCTGTACCATACACTGAACTTAGCGGTAGTTTTGACATACTTTATAATTCTTTTTAAAGCAGTCATATGTGATTCTTTGGGATTAGCCTGATATCTAGCACACACACCAACACTGTAACTAATGTCAGGTCTACTAGTAGTAAGGTAAAGAAGACTACCTATCATGCTTCTATATAGAGAAGGATCAACATTCTTGCCTAACACATCTACAGTGAGTTTAACATTTGAGCTCATAGGGGTTCGAACAGAACTAGCAAATTCCAAACCAAATTTTTTCACAAGATTCTTAGCATTTTTAGATTGAGATAGAAATATACTTAAATCTTGTTGACGAATCTGCAATCCAAGGAAGTGAGTCAGCTCTCCAATCATGCTCATCTCGAACTCGGCTTGCATGAGTTTTAAGAAGCCATGAGCAAGTTCATCCTTAGTCGACCCAAAGATGATATCATCAACATACACTTGAGCAACTATAAACTTGCCATCTTCCTTTTTGACGAAGAGCGTTTGATCAGCTTTTCCTCTTGTGAACCCATGTGACACCAGATATTGTGTGAGTCTGTCATACCAAGCTCTAAGGGCTTGCTTCAACCCAAAAAGTGCCTTTTTGAGGTACAATACATGATCCGGAAAGTGTGGATCAATTAATCCTTTTGGTTGAGCCACATAGACATTTTCTTTATGCAGCCCATTCAAAAAAGCAGTCTTCACATCTATTTGATAAAGTTTGAATTTCAGATGACATGCTAGGGCATGGAGAATCCTGATGGACTCCATTCGGGCAACTGGGGCAAATGTTTCATTATAGTCTACTCCTTCCATTTGTGAGCATCCTTGAGCTACAAGTCGAGCCTTGTTGCGAATCACATTGCCTTCTTCATCAGTCTTATTGTGGAATATCCACTTTGTACCGATGATGTGCTCACCCTCCAGTCTAGGTACTAGGGTCCAAACATCATTCCTCTGAAATTGTAGCAGTTCATCATGCATTGCTTCAACCCAACTTTCATCTTGTAGTGCTTCCTCAACTTTCTTGGGTTCCACCTGTGACAAGTAGCAAGAATAAGACACAAAGTTAGCAACACATTTATCTACTGTACGTTTTCTTAATGTGAGTTCATTCATGTTTTCCACAATAACTTCTGGAGGATGATTTAATTTAATTCTAGAGGAAGGTCCTTTCTCCTCATGGGATGCAGAATCCGGTGAAGTGGGTATATCTGCGAATTCTTCCACAACACTGGGAGTACCGGGAGTACTTGGAGATGCAGGTTCTTGTTCAACAATGTCTTGAACTTCCTTTTGCTCAGGAGGAAGAATTTCCTTAGGGAGTTCCTCGATGCCTTTCTTAGAACTGGAATCTGAAGACTCATCAATGACAACATTTATTGTCTCCATTACCTTCATAATTCTTTTGTTGTATACCTGATAGAAGAGTAACCCAGAAATATACCTTCATCGCTCCGAGAGTCAAATTTTCCTACATTCTCTCTATCTTTGAGGATGAAACAAGTACTTCCAAAGATTCTGAAATACTTCACATTTGGCTTCCTTCCTTTCCATAACTCATAGGGAGTCTTTTTGGTAACAGGTCTGAAGTACACCCTATTAACCGTATGACATGCAGTGTTCACGGCTTTTCCCCACAAGTTTCTAGCCATATCTTTATTGTTCAACATGGCTCTGGCCATCTCGTGAATAACCCTATTCTTCCTTTCTACCACACCATTTTGCTAAGGAGTAATAGAAGCAGAGAATTCTTAAGATATACCTGATCTTGTGCAAAAAGAATCCATATAAGAGTTCTCGAATTCTTTACCATGGTCACTTCGTATTCGATCTATCTTTAGGCTTTTTTCGTTCTGCAGTCTTGTGCACAAGGCCTTAATATGCTCAGGAGCATCAGATTTGGATCGTAGGAGAATGATCTAAGTGTATCTAGTGAAGTCGTCTACCACAACCATGATGTATCTCTTACCACCAAGAGACTCGGTTCTTGTCGGACCTATAAGATCTAAATGTAGAAGCTCCAATGGCCTAGATGTAGCTGATGTCTGTGTAACTAGATGCTTAGCTTTCGTCTGTTTTCCAAGCTGACATGGTCCACACACTACATTGCTCATTCTACTAAACTTTGGTATCCCTAAGACAGATTCATGCTTAGATATAATAGAAAGATGTTTGTAACTAGCATGTCCCATTCGTTGATGCCATAGATCTTCATTAGGCAAATGAATGCTATTGCACACAATATCAGCATCAGGAACCAATCCATAACAGTTGTCTAAAGTGCGAACACCTCTAATGAGCTTCTTTCCAGACTCATCCAAGATAAGACACTTTCCTTTTGAGAATAATACCATAAAGTCTTGATCACATATCTGATTTATGCTCAACAGGTTCACTCTTAAACCTTCTACATAAAGAACATTTGCAATGTCTGGCAGTCCAGGTAGAGAGATGATTCCTTTCCCTTTAATCTGTGACTTGCTCCCATCACCAAAAGTGACATTGCCACCTTTCTTTGACTCGAAAACCTTGAAGAGGGATCGGTCTTCGGTCATGTGTCTCGAGCAACCACTGTCAAGGTACCACAAACATGTGTCCATCACTTTAAATGAGAAATTCATCATGAAACACACTTCGTGCTTAGATGACAGGTCAGTGGGAACTGTACTTTCTCTCAACTGCCTTTTATGAGTTAAGCCCTTAACTTTCACTCTTTTCAGACGAACTCCTTTACACATTTTCATTCTGAGACAGTCTAGTTTCTTTTTAGCCAAATTGAGATCTTTTCCAATAGTCAACAAAAGAGAATTCAAATAACTTTTAGACTTGTATTTTCTGAGACACTCAAACAAATAGATATTAGAAAAACAAGATGTATTTGAAAACAAAGATCTCTTTACGCAGGTTAAAGTCGTGACAACAGGGGTCAATGGATCAAACACAGCAAAGATTATCCTAATCAGAATGTGCTTGCTCTGATACCACTTGATAGGCCACACACGAATTGACCCATTGTGATTAATTAACCAATTAATTTAATTAATTTTATTAATTAGGTTAATTAACATGCAATTGCGTGACAGCACAAACAAATCATCAATAAACTAAATATGCAGCGGAAAATAAATAACACGGTGATTTGTTCATGAATGGGGAAAACCTTAACGGCAAAAACCCCACCGGGTGATTTTCAGGTCACCATTCTCGAAACTCCACTATTATCAAAACAAGCGGTTACAAGTAAAGGAATCCCAAGTACCTTATCAATCTACAGTTGAACCCTTACCACAATACCCAATTGGACTTGTTTTGTAGTGACAGTTCCCCCTTTTGATGCATGGCTCCCAAGTACATGACTAACCAAATGCACAGATCCTAGTATGCGACTTCAATCACCAACTAGAAATAAGGGTTGGCTGCAAAGTTCTTTAGTTCATACACACGATGAAGATTAAGAAGATGCTTGGTCACAAAACTCAAAGGTGTACATACACAGTAACTTCTTCAAAAGAGATGAACTAGGTTAAGAACTTCGTCTTCGGTTACAATTTGCTTGAACATAGTTTGCTCAATGCTTGTGCAACTTGTGAACTCTTTGACGGCTCTTAAAACAATCATTTTATATGTCTAGGGTTAGGAGAAAAGAAGGCCCAAAGACACATTCACGGATCCCAAGAAATCAGATCAGAATTCTGATTTTTATAAACCTCGACAGATAGAAGCTGTCGAGTAGTTGTCGAGAAGGTGTCGAGACACGGGACTGAAACAGCTTACTGAAGCTCGATAGATGCAGCTGTCGAGCTTTAATGAATCTGCACTTTCAGCTTGTTTTCTTGAAAAGACTTGAAGGCTTCAATACTTGATCTTGAAACACGGTTTCTTGAAGTATTTCAACACATCCTAAATCTACCCAAATACAAGTAAAGTGCGTTTTGTCAAAGGATTAACTAATTACATAAAAGTATGACATATGTTCTTAACATGTGAACCACATGTTAGGGTTTGTGCCCTAAAATCCAATTTATTGGCATGTCATAAATAATTAAATTATTTAATTATATGAGACTATCTATTTATGAACTAATGAGACATTATCTTAGTCCATGAGATGCATAGTATGTGATTTATGTGAAAAGTCACAGAAAGATATAAATCATAAGTTCTTTGTAAACTCAGAATTTTAGTTCGTAGTCAGTGATGAAATTGGGCATTTCATCTGCGAAGACTATAACATATCAACTACGATGATTTGTCTTGATCATGGAAGTGGAGACTTCTAGTTGGTATGTTGATATGTTTTAAGAGTTAAAACATATTGAATTGGACTGCTGTGAGATTTATTATTCTCCAAATGACTGTCAATTGAATAATAAATCTCACGACTTCTATTTACATCAACTCTAAATCCTGAGAGAATAATTGACCTGATCATGAGATGTAGGTTGCTTTAATATATCAGGAGTGAGATCTTTTAGTTACGGTCAAAACCTCAGTATGTTGGACAACCACATTTAGTGTTGATGGAACATATATTCTCAAGATGGAATTCATAATCTCTTAACGGAGATATAAAATATTCCCTTGAGATAAGTTTAATGGGTTTGGTTATTCAGAGTATTGGGCCCAACCACTTTAGTAAGGAGTTACTAAAGTATATATTTATGGAATTGGATTTCATAAATATATTATGAATAATATAAAGGATTAAACCGGGTACTCAAGGATTAAGATGTAGTAATCTTCAAAGTGGCAGTCTATATTTATGACTTTGTATTACTACGAATATTTTAATGAAGGAGTTGTATGTATAATAAAGTCTTGGGATATAATTTATTAATAAAGCTTAGAGTGCAATTATATTCTTATAGTGGTATTGAATATAATTAATGGTAACTTTGGACTTGTCAAGAGTTGACGAAAAAGCCCAAGGCCCATTGGAGCTAGAGTCTTATTTGTTCTCTTTGGTCCCATCTCAAGCCACAAACTTAAGTCCAATTGGGTAGACCCAAAAGGCTAACCCAATTAGATAATCAGTCATTATTAATAAGAGTTATTAAATAAAGAAACTATGGTAGTAAAAAACGTACGTATGATAAAAGAAAAGAAATCAGTTTTTCTCCACAAGGAGAAAAAGAAGAATTTTCTTTGAGAATTTATGTACAAAAAGGACTGATTGAGAGACCACACATCTTGGGTACCATGTGGAATTGAGATGAAGATTAAAGGTTTTCTCAAGTCAAGGTTTTGAAATTCACTGCATCAAGGTATGCTTTCTATTTTTATTCTAGAATTCATGGTTACATGTTTATCTTACATGATTGAAGTAGATTTGTGTTTGTTGCTTTCGCTGTGTGTTTTGTATGAGATACAAAACCAGATTTTCCAACACCACATATGTCCTAATAGTTGAGTAATAGTAGTACAAAGATAAAGAGTTGTAAGGCTTGATGATCAAAACATACTAAAGAGCAAAAACTTTTAATATAATTGTATTAATAATTTATGAAGATTCAAAGATTGAAGAGGATGAATCATAGGATAAAAGTAAGGTAGATGAAGTAGAGAAGTCCATTAAGAGTATTGTGTAATTCTAAAATATATATTAAGTTAAAGAAAAAATTTTATAAGACATCTAGGACATGCTTTATTTAATGATACTAGATGTTGGACTGTTAAGAAGCAACACGTTTATGAAATGAATGTAATAGAAATTAAAAATATTAAGATGGAAGAATGGAAATATAAAAAAAAGATAGGATTTCAAAAAAGGAGAGTCACTTAAAGATAAGGGTGGCCTTCTATTGATAAATAGATGTGAGAAAATTGCTTGAAATGGTTTGAGTATGGGTAGAGGGAAGCGAATAATGCTTTATTGAAAACAACTTAGTCAAATGGACAAGATGAAGGTAGAGAAAGACATAAAATAAAGAGCGGTGAAAAAAAAAATGTCAATGAAGGAGGTAATAGAGGTATGAATTTGGCTGGAATATGATATCAGAAAATAATACATGTGATTGGTCTTGACTAGTTTGTTAAAGATCCACACAACCCAATTCTATCAGTCAGCCAAATAACTTTTTTTTTTTATAAATAGGATAGTATTTCAAACACACACACACACACATATATATTAATAGATACTATAATAATTTAAACCTATGGTATATGTTTCATGATAATTACTTTTTATTATCTGATAAAGTTAGTTTTGGTGTAGGTAGGGATTGTACCCTAGATATTTTATTTAATGATAAGAGATTTTACTAATTGAACCCCACATTCAGCCAAGTAATTAAACATACAAATCAACACAAAAATTGTCTATAGTGTACTTAGAAACCACAAATTTTTTGACACCTTAAGAAATCAAGAGTTTTGAAACTTGGCAATGTGAAATCAATTTCACATAATTTTCACTTTGAGTGAACACAACTTCTATAAAAATAATCCTTGAATTATATGTAATTCAACTTTTATAGTGTTCATGCTATAATGATTGCTCTTATCATCAAGTAAAAACACCAATCAGTTTTTGTTAAGCGGGTTTTGAACACGTAATCTTTTCTTTGATGATAAGAATCTTCAATAATTGAGCTAAATGGATCCCACATATATACTTCTCTTTAACTACAATGAGTTCTCCTATCTCTTATCTCACAAAAAAAAAAAAAAAAAAAAAAAAAAACAAAAACAAAAACAAAAAAACAAAAAAAAACAAAAAAAAAACAAAAAACTGCAATGTGTTCTTTTATTCACTTTAGCAATGATTATTATGAAGTCAACTAATTCCTTCAATTATTTCTAAATGATGTTAATAACTATATTATCACTTGCAAAAAATAAATTTAGGTATTTATTTATTGTGTTATTGAAATCTATCAATCATATTCATTGTGATATCAGTTTATAAGCTCTATATAATAATATCGTTAACATTTTTCTTTCTATAAACAATAAATTTCAGCTTTGAACATGGATTTCAAACTAGGATATGACAAGCAACTTTTTTGAGCCTCATTTATACTTACTATCACACAAAACTTGAATATGTTTTTTGCCATTTAGCCTGATTTTGCTAACAATTTTGTTAGTTGATAGATTTTGCAAACATATTTGTTTAGTAGCATCTCAAATCTTAGAGACTCGAGATCAATGAAGGAACTCGAGTCTTAGAGACTCGAGTTCTAAGGTGTCAAAATCTTATGTGGAAAAGAAAATCCACGTGGAACTTGAGTCTTACTTAAGAACCAAGTCAATACTTCTTCTCTCTAAACCTCTCTTTTTGGAACAGTCTCTTCTCTTCTCCAGATTTGCTTTCTTCTTAGTTTGTTCTTCTTCTTTAAATCTATAACTCTGTCTTTCTTCTTAGTACTTTACACTCTATGGAACTCGAGTCTTAGAGACTATACTTCCACATGGATAAAAATCCACATCAGCCTCTGCCAGCACTTGGAACTCGAGACTTAAAGGCACAAGTTTTCCTATCAAAAAAAAAAAAAAAAAAGGCACAAGTTTTTTCATTGAACTTGAGTTTTAGAGACTCGAGATGCTAGGTTACAAAATAGTTTCAGAAACATAACAACTAACAAAATTGTTAGCAAAATCGTGTTAAATGGCAAAAAAAATCCCACAGAATTTAGTCAAGCTTGATTAACACTTTCGATATGTTTTCCAGGACCACCACAAGTCCATTAGTACGTTCAATTGCTGTTTTCTTCAAAGTGAAATCCCAAAGCGATTCACCAAACAGAATAATAGTCATTCAGTGAGAATTCCCCTGCTTTCAAATTTGTATAACAGACCTGAATGGATAGGATTTGCAATTTCTTCTGTTTTCTCATTTCACAAGAATCTGACTACTGCTAGTATGAAACAAGGTTCAGGATTTTCTCACATGGTCATTTGTCATTTGAAGACAAACTTGGGTTGCATGAATCCATTACTTTATTATCGCATCAAGGAAGAGGACGTATTAGCTTCGATATATCAACGTGAATTCCGTTGGGAATCAATCATACAACGTCGGTTACTCTCACCAGAATGGAGTAAATGCACTTGTGTTGAATTCTCATTCATAAGCGATACTTTGGATGTGTCGGCGCTGAAGTGTGGGGTCGAACTTGTCTTCCAGCATAATTTGGAAGAGTTTACACTAGCACAATGCATAACCTCGTACAATGGTCCTTCCACATCGAATGAAAGATTGCCCTTTATTGGTTGTGATAAATTCAGTGACAGTGATAGCCACGAGGACCAGACTAATGGAACTTCTGGCCAGTATTCTTATGAGGGCACACACACTCGCTATCAGCTATATCAAACTGCCGCGAAGGTAAGTTTTCTATACTGTTTGAGCAAATAACATTTTCTTTAAAGAAAAAATTGATTTTATTCCAATGAGATTGGGTTCCCACTTCAAATAGCATTACCTTATGATCTATATTAACATTTTATACAACCAAGCATCTTATGTTCCCTGAGATAAGAAAAACAAAAATGGAAAGGATTGTTGTAACATCTTTATTTTTGGATAAGAAATTACAAATTTTTTATCATAAATTTCATAGATTGATTTGTCAATTTTTTTTAAAAATATTATAAAATTTTCTATGAATATTTTTTAAACTAAAATAATATGATGAATGTGCATGATTAATGTTGCTTTAATAATATAAATAATAATTTCTCAAAAACAATATAAATAATAAATGTTAAATTTCTAGTTATGATTGATGTTACATCATATTAAAAACTAACATCAATCCCTTTTAATAACACAAAAAAATAATTAAAAAATATATTTATTATTTAATTGATGTGACACCATCAATCACATTTATTACCACCATAGTTTTTAAGGTTTTGTTATATATTAGCCAATGTTGGCCTTAGGAATTTTTTTCAAGATGTTCATTAAAAAACTTGAATATATTAAAATCACAAAAAGAACGTATGCAAATATATAAGTTTTAAAATTTCATTTTATAAGTTTTCATATTTTTAAATCGTTGTGTGATATGATAGCTTTACTATTAATGTTATTAGTTATATCTTTTTCAATGTATACAACCAAGCAATTATTAGGTTATTCATCTCTTATTCAATTACTAACACATTGCCAAAATACGTAACAATATAAACAAAACACATTATCTTTTTGAAAAAATGTATTACATTAATTTAACAAATTTAGCTAAAGACTAAAACAAGCACTCACAGACTGCTATTAAAAAAGTGTGCATTTTTTTATACATAAAAAATAGAAATTTTATAATTTGCCCTTTGAAAACACAATTTAAAAAATCACAATTAAATGTTTGATTTTGGCTTTTAGGCTAATTTGTTTGCTTGGAAAATTTTGTAAAGTGTTACGCCCATAATATTGTTATAACACTTTTACAACAAAACCTAAGTGATAAGTTTTTAATAGTTCTAATTTGAACCTACCATTGATTTTTTTTTTTCCATCAGTAACAACCTACTACTTAAGATTTATTGTAAACTGTTGAAAAGATAACATTACTCGCAATTTTTTGGTTCAACATTCTGTGGACCAAAATTTTGGAGGTGTTGAATTTTAAAATGGGCTCAAATTTTTAAGGTTTTCAAGTTTTTTTTTCGGGTGATCAAGTTTTTTTATAGGGTGGTCAAAGACCCATATTATTTTAAAATTTAACTTTTTAAGGTGTATGTATATATATATATATATATAGATTCAAGTTAGGGTGACCACCCCTAATAAACACTTGGCACCACCCTTGACAATAGTAATACTTGTGGGGGTGTGGGAAGTAAGAACTAGGGTTCAAGTTTTTAAGAGTAAGTTTCACAAAAATATACACATAGATTAAATTAGAATAAAATTCTATCTGAGAGCAAATAATAATTACAATAATAATAATGATAATATTTATTATCTATATATATATATATATATATATAACCAAAACCTATGAAGCTCTTACAATTTTTCATGTCAGCACAATATTTAAATAAAATTAACATTTTATTTAATTAAAATTATTTTTATTTAGTCTAAATTTAATAAGGAGTGAAATTCTATCTCTTTAACAAGTCCAACTTAAACTCAAACTCGTCATTTTTTTTAAACAAAATTATTTTTGTTTAATCCAAACTTATCAAGGAGTAAAACTCTATCTCGCTAATAAGTTCAACTTAAACTTAAATTCAAACTCAAATGTTGATATTATTATTATTATTATTATTGTTATTATTATTATCTCTCTAATTCACTAACGTGATATTTTATGACAGGGTGCAAACTTATAACTATGGATTATTCTTTTGAATGTAACCCAATCTTTTCTTATATTTTTCTATTTTTTAGTTATATATATTTTGTTTTGTTTCAATAATTTCTTAGTAATGAATCATTTGATTCTTTAATATTTTTTGGTCTTTTAGAAGTTTTAATATCTGAATTTTTGAGTTATTTTTTGCAGTATTTGAAATTGTTTGACAAATTTTTTGTAAGCCATGGCTTCTTCATTAAATTGTAACACAAATTGAAGTCATACAAGAAAAAATCATGTAATGGTGTAGTTTCTTAATCAATTTAAGATTTTATAAAATTATTTTAGTCTACCACATAAATAGGTAGGTTCTCTATGCACGGGTTAGCAACTATTTATTATTATTATTATTAAAAATTTTATTAATACTTACCATTTAGATGAAATATAGTTTTTGTCAAAAAAATAATAATAATTATAAATTTTATTAATATCTTTACAATTTATATGAACTATAGTTTTTGCTAAGTGCATTTTGATGAACTTGTTTGTACAAAACATATATACCACCAAACCAAACAAAGCATTATAAAATATTATTTTCAACACTTAAGAAATATGATTACCGCTCTCTCTAATTGCACGCTGTTTTTCTCTTTTGTAGGACTTTCATCCATCTGCTTCGTATAATTGTTGTTTCCCTCCAAGTAAAATTCAAGACTGGTTCAGTCATCAGAATCATGGACACTCGATGACAATGGACTTGCCCTCAAGTTTGTACCACAATAGTAATTGGATGGGGCTTGTTCTATATGCATCTTTCTCAATTCACGGGGATCCAAACTTCATCCTTAGCCATTTGAATTCAGGAAAATCTCACTCCCTATATTGTCAAAGCCAAATGAGTATGGCTAATGCCGATGATCAGACAATTGCTTTCTCCACCAGTAAAGAAGAAATCACGTGGTTACTTGAGCTAGGTGAATTCATTTGGATATCCTACGTACCAGGGGAGCCATTTAAGAATATGTTGCAACACTGCAGCCGCATTGGGGCTTCATTTGTGAGTGACTGGCCAGGTGTGATAGTGCAGAAATGTGCGTTGCAACTTTTGTACCAGCACAATCAAGTTCAGTTTGAGCAAGAATTAAAACACTGCAACAACTTGATTTCAAAGAATCGGGAGCTCCTTCGTAGACAACAAGAGGATCAAAAGAAAATAAATGAACAATTCCATGTGGATGAGGGACTTGAAAATAAACATTTTTCTAATATCGGTTTTGAAGTAAAAATATTTCCAGGAGTCATTGATGAATTAGAGACTGATGAAACTGAGACTCAACTTGGCCAAAGTGACCTGCAGGTAAGTCATCCACTATATATGAGTATTTTCTTTGCCACAAACGTAATATATAATCTCCCTCTCTCTCACTCTCACTCATTAGACACAATACATTTCACCTTCTTGTTAAGGATAAAATTGATGGTCACACATATGCTTCTGATTTATTTATTTATTAAGTGGCCAGCACATTAAGATAGTTCACCCAAAAAAATATTTGAAAGGACCGATTTTTTAGCCCAAATTAATTATGTATCAGTTTAATTCATTAATTACCAATTAATTCCGACATGTGATCACAATTGCTGGATTATAAACCACCAAATAGCAAGCACCAGCATTCATTCAAACTGTGCCATCATCTTCTACTTCTAGTTCTTTCTCAAAAAAAAAAAAAATCTTCTACTTCTAGTTCTAAACCCCATCCGGAAAACAATGTTTTCCTAAATTTTAAAGGTGAAGACACCTGTAATAATTTTATTGACTATCTATACTATACCTTGAAAGATCACAAGATTATCACCTTAATTTAAAGATGATAAACAAGTTAAGATGGGAGAGCCCATTTGGAAGGAACTCTTGGATGCAATTGAGACATTGAGGATTGGGGAAAATTATTGAATATTTTGAGAGTATCATAAATATGTACTCCCCCTTTTCACATGAATTGTGAGTTTCACCATAAATTTAATTAGTGGAATTCACAGTTATGTGAGAACGAGGAATATGAATTTATGATACTCTAGAAGTATCTAATAATTACTCGACGATCGGGAGGATGGCGATCATCAACTACAATTAATGAGTTCTTCTAGTCACTTCTACAATGACTATTATCACTCAAAAAAAAAAGTTAAATTTAGATATTTATTTATTATGTTATTGAAATCTACCAATCATATTGACTATCATATCAATTTATAAACTCTATAAACAATAAATTTCAGCTTTGAACATGGATTTCAAACTAGGATACATTGCAAGGAACTTTTTTGAGCCTCATTTATACTAACCATCACACAAAACTTAGTCAAGCTTGATTAACATTTCCAATATGTTTTTCAGAACCACCAAAAGTCCAGTAGTACTTTCAATCGCTGTTCTCCTCAAAATGAAATCCCAAAGTGGTTCACCAAACAGAGTAATAGTTCCTCAGTGACAATCTCCCTACCTTCAAATTTGTATAACAAACCTGGCTGGATAGGGTTTGCATT
Organism: Quercus gilva; assembly: GCA_023621385.1. NCBI lineage: Eukaryota > Viridiplantae > Streptophyta > Magnoliopsida > Fagales > Fagaceae > Quercus > Quercus gilva. The sequence continues at coordinate 27,186,132 of CM042476.1, forward strand.
TGCTGCTGTTTTCTCATTTCACAAGTATCCGACTGCCGCTCAAATGAAACAAGGTTCAGGATTTTCTCATATGGTCATTTGTCATTTGAAGACCAACTTGGGTTGCATGAATCCATTACTTTATTATGACATCAGAGAAGAGGACATATTAACTTCGTTACATCAACGTGCAGTCCTTTGGGAATCAATCATACAACGTCGGTTACTTTCACCTGAATGGAGTGAATGCACTTGGGTTGAATTCTCATTTGTAAACGATAGTTTGGATGTGTTGGCACTGAAGTGTGGGGTTGAACTTGTATTCCAGCATAATTTGGAAGAGTTTACACTGGCACAATGCATAACCTCATACAGTGGTCCTTCCACCTCGAATGAAAGATTGCCCTTTGATCGTCGTGATAAATTCAGTGACAGTGATAGCCACGAGGACCAGACTAATGGAACTTCTGGCCAGTATTCTTATGAGGGCACACACACTCGCTATCAGCTGTATCAAACTGCCGTGGAGGTAAGTTTTCTATATTGTTTGAGCAAATAACATTATCTTTAAAGAAAAACTTGATTTTATTTCATCGTGATTGGGTTCCCACTTCAAATAGTATTACTTTATGATTTATATTAAACTTTTATACAGCCAAGAATCTTAGGGTGTGTTTGGTAACTGTTTTTTCCTCTTATTTTTTGTTTTCAAAAATATTTTTCTATTTTTGAAACTAAAAATCTTGTTTGGCAATCAAAATAGATAGAAAATAAAAACTGTTTTCAAAACTCAATTTGTGAAGAAAATTGAAAACATACAAAGGACTATTTTCAGTTTCTAGTTTTCAAAAGTCAAAGAAAACATACATTTGATTTAATGAGTTAGTATTAGACTTCAAATCCTAATAACAACATATTTTTTTTTTATTGCTTTCAAAAAAAAAAAATTTAATTTCAACTAACCAAACATATTTTTGATTTAAAAAATACAAGAAAATTGTTTTTTCTTTATATTCCCCAAAACAAGCTTTTAAAAACAGAAAACAAAAACTGATACTAACCTTATGTTCCCTGAGATAAGAAAAACAAAAATGGAAAGGATAGTTGTAACATCTTTATTTTTGGATAAGAAGTTACAAATCTTTTAACATAAATTTTATAAATTGATTAGTCAATTTTTTTAAAAATATTATAAATGTTATAAATTTTTCTATGAATAATTTATAAACCAACATAATACAATGAATGTGCATGATTAATGTTGCTTTAATAATATAAATAATAAATGTTAAATTTCTAGTTATGATTGATGTTACATCTGATTAAAAACTCTAATATTAATCCATCTTAATAACACACAAAAAATATATTTATTATATTATTGATGTGAAAATCACATTTATTACGACCATAGTTTTTAAGGTTTTGTTATATATTAGTCAATGGTGGCCCTAGAAATTTTTTTCAAGGTGTTCATTAAAAAACTTAAATTAAAAAAATAAACATAAAACTTGAATTTATTAACATCACCAAAAAAAAAAAAAAAACATGCGCAAATATATAAATTTTAAAATTTCATTTCATAAGTTTTCATATTTTCAAATGGTTGTGTGATATGATAGCTTCACTATTAATGTCTTTTTCAATATACACAACCAAGCAATCATTAAGCTATTAATCTCTCATTGAATTACCAATATATTTCCTAAATACATAACAATATAAACAAAATACATTATCTTTTTGAAAAAATGTATCACATTAATTTAACAAATTCAGCTAAAAACTAAAGCAATCACTAGTAGACTAGCTATTGGAAAAGTGTGCATTTTTTTAACAATAAAAAATAGTGAATTTAAAATATGCCCTTTGAAAACACAATTTAAAAAATCACTATTAAATGTTTGATTTGGGTTTTTAGGCTAATTTGTTTATTTGGAAAATTTTTGTAAAGTTCTATGATTACAATATTTTTATAACACTTTTACAACAAAACCTAGGTAGTAAGTTTTTACCGGTTCTAATATGAGCCTACCACTGATTTTTTTTTTTTTTTTCATCAGTAACAACCTGCTACTTAGGATTTGTTGCAAAATATTGTAAAGATAACATTTGTCACAATTTTTTGGTTCAACATTCAACGGAACAAAATTTTGGAGATGTTGAATTTTAAAATGGGCTCAAATTTTTATTTAGAGTGTTCAAGTTTTTTTTGTAGGGTGAACAAAGACCCATATTATTTTAAATTTCAATTTTTTAAAGTCTATATATATATATATATATATTCAAGTTAGCGTGGTCATGTGACCACCCTGATAAACACTTTGCGCCGCCCTTGACATTATTAATGCTTGTGGGGGTGTGGGAAGCAACAATTGGGGTTCAAGTCTTAAAGAGTTAATTTCATACAAATATATACTTAGATTAAGTTAACGTAAAATTATATCTGAAAGCATAATAATAATAATAACAATAATAATAATTACAAATTTTATTAATACCTTTACCATTTATATGAACTATAGGTTTTGTCAAAAAATAATAGTAATTAAAAATTTTATTAGTACCTTTACCATTTATATGAACTATAGTTTTTGCCGAGTGCATTTTTATGAACTAGTTTGTACAAAACATATATCACCAAACCAAACAACGCATTATAAAATATTATTTTCAACACTAAAGAAATATGATTAACGCTCTCTCTAATTGCACGCTGTTTTTCTCTTTTGCAGGACTTTCATCTATCCTCTTCGTATAATTGTTGTTTCCCTTCAAGTAAAATTCAAGACTGGTTCAGTCATCAGAATCATAGACACACAATGACAATGGACCTGCCCTCAAATTTATACCACGACAGTAATTGTATGGGGCTTTTTCTATATGCATCTTTCTCAGTTCACGGGGACCCAAACTTCATCCTTAGCCATTTGAATTCAGGAAAATCTCACTCTCTAGATTGTCAATGCCAAATGAGTATGGCTAATGTTGATGATCAGACAATTACTTCCGGTACCACCCTCACTCTTCCCTACACTGATCGTTCACGAAAGAAAAAGGAGAAGAAAACCCAAGCCAGAGATCAACAGCTACAACAAGAAGAAGATGATAAAAACCACAACAAATGGAAATCCAATCGTTCACGAAAGAAAAAGAAGAAGAAAACCCAAGCCAGATATCAACAGCTACAACAACAAAAAGATTTTAAAAACCACAACAAATGGGAATCCGAAGTGCAACAACAAATCTACACTTCCAAGCTCCTTCAAACTCTCAGCCAACTCCACCTCCGCCCTCCTCCTCCTTCGGCTACGTCTACGGCTAAGCGGCGCGGTCGAGCCGTGCGTGAAGCTGCTGATAGGGTCTTGGCTGCGATGGCTAAGGGAAAAACAAGGTGGAGCTCAGCCATCTTAACGAACCGGCCCGAGCAGAAGTTCCAAAAGAAGCATAGGAAGCAACAAATAGTGGTGCGTGCCATCGGGACTAGCCGGTCGCCCAAGAAGCCTAAAGTGAGTCTTTTGTGGCTAAAGGGGAAGAGCTTACCGGCTGGGCGAATAAGGAAAGAGTGTGATTTGGACCAGTTAGTCCCCGGTTGCCGGGAACAACCCTCGCGGGTGATTCTAAAAGAAGCTACCGATTATATAGCCGCGCTTCAGATGCAAGTCAGAGCCATGACCACCCTCGCCAACCTTCTCTCCTTCTCCTCCGCCAGCTCTAACTCCGCGCCGCCGCCTAGCTGATCACACTTTTCTTTACTGCCACGTGTCCTTTCCATTATCTCTTTCTTTTTTCTTTTTTTCTCTTTTCTCCTCCCTCTCAAATATCTCTATTAATTCTCTGTTAAATACGATGTTGCCTTTTTCTCTTGCAAGTAAAATTAAAAATCTTTTCATACTACCTTGAAATAAATTTATATATATATATAGTTTTTCGTTTTGCTATAATTAATTAAACATGGGAAATTAATTATTAAATATTTTCATTGAGAATATTAGAAAATGTTAACTGAGTTACTTGCAAATTAAAATCTATTTCTTAACTTAATTTTGTGACAACATAGCCTACTAGAAATCTCATTGATCGACAATCTCAACCAGAGCCCATTAGCCTGTTTTTGCCTGAGTCATTCTCAGGATTAAGCTCTTTAGTATCTTTAGATCTCAGTGATTGTAATCTGTTGGACGGAGTTTCCCTAATTATCTTAGCTACCTATCCTCACTAACATCTCTGAATTTGAGGAAAAATAATTTCACATGCCTACCTGATGGCATTTCTCAGCTTTTAAAACTCAAACTTCTTTACTTGGATCATTTTAGCAAGCTTCAATCATTGCCATATCTTCCATTAAGTACACAGCTTGTTTCAACACAAGGATGTACTTCACTTGAAAATTATTCAAATCAAGTTAACCCTCCAAATTCAAAAAATGTTTCTCCTCATCAGGATTCAAATTACTTTCATGAATTTATTTGTCAATTAGACATGGATGGCAGTTTTTAAAATTGTCCCCTAGTCCTTGAGGTTCCTAAGGAAATATTTGGCTATACATATCACATGCAAGGTTTACAGAACATTTTAATGAAGGGAGTTGCATTAGCCCTTTGATTAGACCCAAAATACTGGATATTCAGGTTAAAATCTGTGGTGCACGTATTCTATATGGTAGAATTTGTACAAAACTCAAGGCAAGATAATTTCAGGAGCTATAATGATCTCAGTCGAGGTCATGAAAAATTGATAGAAGATCATATGAGTATTCACAAGGCCCTGACCCTAGGCTAAAACGAAATCTCAAGTCATTGCTTTCAAGATTGTATCAGGTCTCTTCTTATATCTCCGGAAACTCCATTTTAGCTAGAAAATTTTTGGGTTTAGGCCCAGTTATGTTATATTAATTCCTCAATTTATCTCTTCTTTCTTTATGTGAGACTTTCATTCGCAATTGCTTATCCATCAACATGTCAACTCAATGGTTGTAAAAAAAAAAAAAAGATGTTAAAATTTTTGTCTCTAAACTTATCATTTTTTTATCTGTTTTTTTCTTTCACCATTCTATTGAACATTTGATCGCCATACATTTATGTATTTTACAGGTAGATTGGGCACAAAACCATTTGTATGATTATATCTTTCATCAGATTGCCCGCCCACAACATAGGCTCTATAGAGGAAAAATGGGCCCTACATAGAAATGCAGTTGCCTCTAGATGTGCACGATAATTCAATATTGTTGGGGTTCACTGTATATGCTTTGTATGGTATTCAGATGCAACTAGCTGGTTTCAGTTACAAGCTGGATTCAACAATTTTGCTTCACTATTCTGGCCTTTCAGTTTCTTTTGCACCATACCCAGCCTTTCACCTCTCTGGAGACGTTTTTGATGAGTCATTGCAACGACTTGTCGTATTTTACAAACCACGCCGTGTTTTTCAGTTGAATCGGTGTAATCACATTGGGGCTTTATTAAAAGCGGTGACCCAGGTGTGCAAGTTGAAATGTGTGGAATCTGTCTTGTATATGAGCAACATGTTGAAGAGTTTGTGCAAACACTTGGGGAGTACATGTTTCATCGATCTTTTTCTGAACATCTTTCACATCAACGTAGGATATTGCAAGGCTGCAATCATGAAAAACATTATCTTTACCCTTTCTTACCAGAAAGGTTAAAATTTACTGGACAAGTATTTTGTTACCACGCTTCAATGCAACAGACATAAAATTTGTTTGTCAAACTAAAGATATGGTTTTTGATACTTGCAGGAGGCCTAACCCCATGCCAATGGTTCTTCCAAATAATGAAACTATACAAGAGGAGTGTACTTCACGGGAAACATTTTCAAATGAAGTAATTGCTGCAGGCCTTGAATGTCGGTTAAAACCAAATTTGCAGGTCTCTCTCTCTCTCATCTATATCTATATTTGTATAAAATTTATAACTTAGTGTTAGCATCTTTTGGCCACTCCAAGGATTTCTCTTTATAATATTTAGATACCTTTATTTTTAAAAAAAAAACAAAAAATTAAAGTTAAAGCATAACACTTATTATTATTGTTATGCATTAGTTGAGCCACATAAGTGGCCATGCCATCATTTTCTTTCTATTATTTAAAATATATATATATATATATATATATATAATATAATAATGGGTGAAACTAAGAGAAAATCAAATTATAATTCCAAATTAGAGTTCCAATTTTGCATTGTGTCCCAAATTATTTATTTTTAAAGAGTTTTATTTCTTAATTTTAGAATCAAATGTGGAATTATATCAAAAATATTTATCAAAGTGAGTTATTAAGTGTAAAAACTAAACAATCTAGAATCAATGAATTGTAAAAAAAAAAAAAAAAAAAAAATTTGCTTCACAATAATTTTAAAAAATGGACAATTTACATTTTATGCCTAATAATACAATTAAATTTTTTTTAAAGAGTTAATAAAATATAAAAATGACTATCAATAATATTTAAATTATATATATAAGAATTATCTAATGCATTTTATTGTATATTTTTAAATGTATTTGATGATGCCGAAAAATCACCAGTGAGCCACACAATTCCCACGCGCTCGAATATAAACCTACGCAACAAAAAGAAGAGAAAACCTTGCGAAGAGCACCGGTGTGGTGCCGGCCGAATACCCTCCGAAGGTTAAGTCAGAAAGATTCTCACAACTCTAGAGTGCTAGAGAGGGTAAATTATGCGTACCTCGATTTGTAAGGGTGTTGGGGTTTTTATAGTAGTAATGAGTCGACCTTTCTTCCTTGGGGTAGAAGTCTTTTCCATATAGGAAACCCACGTAGACGCGGATTGAAGAATCCTTTCCTTATAGGGCTCTTATTTATAAAATCTTAGACTTGATGGACAAGGTTTTTCCTTGTAGGGAGAACTCCTTAATGATCACATCTAATAGAATCTTACTAGCGCTAGGGTTCCAGCCATGGGCCTCGCGACTCAACTGGACCACATAAATTCGGCCCACAATATGAGGCCTATCAAAGCACAGGCCCGTCATGAAGATAGCCCGTCCTAGATGTGTGCAGGTTTTTCCCTCTTCAGTTGCCCCCTCACACCGTGAATCCATCAGAATTCATAGGATTCACGGGGTGAAAAAAGATGGATATGATATGACGGTCAATAATCATGACGGGTGAGGCATATGACGGATAAATTATTCGAGGTCCGTCGGTTTCCGCGCACTGGATTAATTTCGATCAAGTACCGTGACACGCGTCACTGTTCTATTGAGGGTTGTAATAAATCGAAGCGTCGCCTCGTCTCCCGTGTAGCCTCTTTATAAATATTAAGCCCTTGCTTCTCATTCACCACTTTTGCTTAGAAGCACTTTGTCAGAGCTCAATCCGTCATAATTGTCAGGCTAGTAATCCGCATCCGTCTCCATCAAATTTTCTCCGTTCACATTCTACTCACCGGTAAGTACTTTTCGTCATTTCATTCCTCCATCAGATTTTATTCCTCATTATACATCCGTCATCATTTCTATAGTTGTCAATACCTAGGAAATGTCTAGTGCATCGAGTAACCAATCATTTGTCCGTGACGAGGCGGACTATGAGGACGTATATCCGTCAGGTCATAGGGATCTAGATAGTCCTAGCGACGATAGGAGTCCATCTTCATCTTCTCCGTCCTCAACAAATGAGGATGCAGAGTTTGTTGAGCATGTAAAGTTTGATGACGACCAGCAAGTAGGACCCGTCGTAGGAGCTGATGGACCAAGGGAGTTCATCATGCTCCCAGAGTGGACGGTTAATGCTTTCACATCAACCATAAAGGAAAACCACTTCAGAACACTTAGGGATAACTACCAGATTCCAGATCATATCCCACTCCGTCTACCTTATAAATCAGAGAAATGTTATTATGAAGGGGTGGACGGTGTCGGTATATATGAGCAAATGTTGAAGGCTAGACTCAGATTCCCACTGAGCTCCCTTCATCGTGAGCTGCTCAAGTATTTGGGTTTGTCCGTCAACCAAATATCTCCAAACGCCTGGAGGATCTTCATTGCGATGGAGGTTCTGTACGGGGCTATGTCGGACGGAGCTAGGAGATTGACGGTACGGGAATTTTTACATTGCTACCGTCCGGACGAGATCGACAAGTTTAGGGGTATATATAGTTTTGTACCTAGGAGTACGCTACTAAAGGTTATATATGAAATCCCAGACTCCAACAGAGACTGGAAGAGTAGATACATTTTCTTAAAAGGTGACGGATGGATGTGCCGTCCAGGAGAGACAGCTCATATGCCTGTCGATATTACTTGGGGCATAATATCTGAGAATGGTATGTGTTCGTCCTAGTTAGGATGCCCCCCTTTTTTAACCGTTCAGCTTATTTTGAAAACTTTCCTAACCGTCCTCTTCATTTGCAGTACGACGGCGCCCTCAAATTAATATTGAGGAATTCAGTTTTCTCGAAAGAGTTTTCAAGAAGACCACGCCGGAGGAGAGGACTTGGGCGAAGTTAGTCAATCCTGATACCATCTGCTGGTACTGTGACGGGCCTGTACCTTCACCACAAGCCATTAAGTACGAAAAAAGGATCCGTCAACGTACGTCCGTCACCTCTCTTTTGCTTTACAACCGGATTTGTTTCACGGAGCTAACTCTTTCCTTTATTCTTTCAGAAATGGATGTTGCCAAGAGAAGGGCACTCATACGGGATAATGCTGCAAAAAATAGGACGGCTAAAGTCGTTGAACAAAAAGATGCGACGATCTCCAAGCGCAAGCAACCGTCCAAAGGTGACCGTCCGCCCAAGAAGCCCAAGGTTCCCCTTGAGCCCGTCGTAGGGCTCATGGCTGAAGGTGCCAAGACGGGTACTCCTTTTAAGCACGGTGCTGGTAAGGGGCTGATGAAGGATCCGTCATCCAACCTTAAGAAGCCACCTCCCCTTCTCCGTGATGATCCCAGCTATGCCTTGGATAAGCTATCTTCTATTCTTACCTCCGAGGATTACGAAGACCTAGGTAATCACTTGACGGAGGCCATGGGTGAGACAAGCTTATTCAGTATTGCTCAGGTTAGGCCCGCCCAAGTCTTTTATGTTCTACTCTTTTATCCGTCTTACTATATCTGACTTTTAAATTATTTCATATTTCAGACTATGGTCATGGTTAAGGGCCTTATGGGACGGTGTCTCAACCATGAGACGACCTTAGATCGAATTCGGGAGAAGGCCAAGAGAACGGAGGAGGAGCTTGCCGAGCTGAAGGCATGGAAGGTTACTCAAGAGAAAAAGTTCAAGTTACTTGAGACGGACAGGAATGAGCTCTATAAAATGACGTAGGAGTTGAGGCAGGTCATAGGAGATAAAGAAAAGGAGGTCCGTCATGCAAAGGATGTCGCCGTCCAAGAATATCGTGACTCCGATGCCTTACTGTCAGAGCTCGGAGATTCATTTAATGATGGTTTTGACGAGGCTATCCGTCAAGTAAAGGCATTGCATCCGGACTTCGATTTGTCAATGTCAACGCTCAAGAGCCTACCTCCACCCGTCCAGCTCACTCTGAGGATACTGAAGAGCTCTTTGGAGAGCACCCTCCCGTCAGCGCTCCCGGGGATCAGCAAACTGCTGACATCGATCCTAAGGATGGAGGAAACGCTCCTGAGGATCCGTCGACTGTTGAGAGCGATTCTAAGAATGGCCGAGCCCGTCCAGATAAAGAAAAGGAAGTGTCCGTCATAGTTTGATTTTCTTGTACCTTTTTTGGTTTTTGAAATGTAAAGACATTGGAGAATTTAAGACTCCGTCCTCTTTTTATTTGTTAAACATTTCTATTATGGATATTTTGTCCGTCAATGTTTTCTTATCTATTCGTCGTATGCATATTCTGTTGCTTTATTTGTTGATCTCATGTGTGTGAGTTAATGAAGTTTTTACCATTCATATTTTGATCCGTCGGACAAAGAGGGAAACACCGTCTTATTCAACTTAAGGCGTTTAAAAGATATCCGTCCTTTTTTGAGGAGGTTTTATTTTTATTTTTAAACCTCTTGGGTAGTCCGTCTGTATTTTGGATAGAATATTTTATCCCTCCATATTGTGGATTTACTCCGTCCGTCTAGGACATGCTATTGTTTGCCCGTCCACTATATGGACTATATTTATTTGAATATTTAGCGAATTTTGTAATGCCCCGTCCACGTATTGGACTAAGTTTCTATCCGTTCTCCCTTTGAGAATTTTCCTTCACTTGGGATGACCTGCCCGTCACAAGATTTTCATCTACGTGTGGGCAAACTTTTGACTCTATGGTTTTCCGTCTAATTTATAGTTTTAAGATTCTATCCCTTCTGGGGAGATCCGTCCACCTTGTGGAGATTTTCCGTCCATTTTGTGGACTTGATAAAAATTTTAACCCTCTTGGGGCTGTCCGTCTCTGTTACGAACTGTGAATCATGTCCCCCTGGGGAGATCCGTCCATCTTTTGTCCGTCCACCTTGTGGACTTTTGTCCGTCCACATTATGGACTTCAAAATTTTAACCCTCTTGGGGTCGTCCGTCTATATTGCGGACTTAGGATATTATCCCTCTTGGGGAGATCCGTCCACTTTGTGGCTTTTACCCGTCCACATTATGGACTTGATAAAAATTTTAACCCTCTTGGGGTCGTCTGTCTATATCGCGAACTTAGGACTTTTATCATGTAGGAAAACATAGTTGAATCTGAATAAAAATTATGCATTCGTAGAAAGTATGTGCCCCCTTAGGCTTAAAAACATACTGTAGCAAAACCAAAGTAAGAAACATGCCCGTCGGGATTATTGTAGTCGCTATTTAAAAATAAGCAGTAAAAAAAAATAAAAAGATAGGTGTTGTTCTTCAAGACATCGCCTCTACTGGTAGTACTTTCGCAGGTGCTCAGCATTCCAAGGATGCGGTAGCTTCCGTCCGTCCAGTGTTTCCAGATGGTAGGTGCCCTTCCTCTTCCATCTGGTGACTCGGTAAGGTCCTTCCCAATTTGGGCCGAGTTTTCCTTGGGTGGGGTCTCGCGCTGCTCCCATGACTTTCCTTAGAACGAGGTCTCCAACCAGAAAGTCTCTGTGCCTTACCCGAGAGTTGTAGTGCTTGGCCATGCGGTCCTGGTACCGTGCGAGCCTTTGTTCTGCCGCCGACCTAACTTCGTCCACTAGATCGAGCTGTAGACGTATAGCTTCGTCATTTTTTACTTCGTCATGGTTGTGTACTCTGTAGCTGGTGAGGCCGACTTCGGCCGGGATGACAGCCTCGCATCCGTATGTTAGCCGGAATGGAGTCTCCCGTGTTGGTGTCCTAGCCGTTGTCCTGTAGGCCCAGAGTATGCTTGGCAATTCTTCCGCCCATATACCTTTTGCCCCTTCAAGCCGAGTCTTGATAATCTTCAGCAAGGATCGGTTCGTGACTTCGACCTGTCCGTTGGCTTGTGGGTGGGCGGGTGAGGAGTAGTGGTTCCGTATCCCTAATTGCGAGCAGAAGTCCCGGAAGGCATCGTTGTCGAATTGTCTCCCGTTGTCAGAGATCAAGACTCTAGGGATGCCAAATCTGCATATGATGCATCTCCAAACGAAATTGCGTACATTCTTCTCTGTAATGGTGGCCAAGGCTTCAGCTTCTACCCACTTTGTAAAGTAGTCGATGCCTACTATTAGAAACTTCAGTTGTCGTATTGCCGTTGGAAACGGTCCCATGATGTCCAGGCCCCATTGGGCGAACGGCCAGGGCGCCGTCATCGGGGTAAGTTCTTCAGGTGGTTGTCTGACGATATTGCTGAACCTTTGGCACTTGTCGCATTTCTTTACATAGGCCTCGGCATCCTTCTGCATAGACGGCCAAAAGTACCCTGCTCGAACCAGCTTGTGTGTTAATGATCTTGACCCTGAGTGGTTTCCACAGATTCCTTCGTGCACTTCCCTCATGATGTAGTCTGCTTCTTCCGGACCTAAGCATCGTAGGTAGGGAAGGGAGAAGCCTCTCTTGTACAAGACGTCTTTTATCAGGACGAACCTTGCTGCTTGGACCTTCAGCTTTCGTGCAGCCTCCTTTCCGTCCGGTAGTACGCCGTTCTTCAGGTAGGCCATTAATGGAGTAGTCCAATTACTCTCGGACCCAAGCTCCTGTATATTGACAGAGTTTATAAGTGGAGAGAACTGAGTGAAAGAGAGTACGTTACCAAGGGTGGCCATGTGCTCAGCTAAAGCTGCTTTGGCTAGGCGGTCAGCCTGCTCGTTTTCTCCTCGTGGGACTTGTGTAATTTCGGCCTTCAGCTCGTTTACCCTCCGTCTGGCTTGGTCCAAATATTTCTTCATCCTTTCGCCTTTGCATTCATAATCCCCATTTATCTAATTGACCACAACTTGAGAGTCGCAGTGAATGATTACTCTTTCGGCTCCTGCTGCTTTGGCGAGGTCAAGTCCTGCTATGAGAGCTTCGTATTCCGCCTCGTTGTTGGTAGTAGGGAATTCAAAGCGGATCATACATTCGACCATGTCTCCCTCGGGTGAGTATAGCACAACGCCTGCCCCCCCAGCCTGCCTGTTGGAAGATCCGTCGACATGTACGCTCCATGGGGGAGACTCTTTTGCCCCCCCGTCGTCTCCATTTGTGAACTCAGCTATGAAATCGGCAACGACCTGTCCTTTAATGGCGGTTCGAGGGCAGTATTGGATGTCGAACTCGCTTAACTCTATGGCCCAGAGTGCCAATCTCCCAGCAGCTTCAGGGTTGCTCATTGCCCTCCTTAAAGGCTTGTCGGTAAGGACGATGATCGTGTGGGCTTGAAAGTACGGCTTTAGCTTTTGTGCTGCTGTAACTAGTGCAAATGCAAGCTTTTCCATTGGCGGATATCTTTCTTCGGCCCCTCGTAGCGCCCGACTGGTGTAATATACTGGTTTCTGTACTCTCTCTTCTTCTCTGATTAAGGCAGCACTGACGGCAGCTGGTGAGACGGCGAGATAAAGAAAGAGTTGTTCACCTGGTTGCGAGGGACTGAGCAATGGGGGGGAAGAGAGATATCTTTTCAGCTCTTCAAATGCTTGTTGGCACTCGTCAGTCCACTCGAAAGACTTCTTCAACGTGCGAAAGAAGGGTAAACACTTGTCCGTCGCTCTCGAGACGAACCTATTTAATGCTGCTATCTTACCGTTAAGGCTTTGCACCTCCTTCACATTTTTCGGTGGCGCCATCTCTATTATAGCTCGAATCTTATCCGAATTGGCTTCAATGCCCCTCTGGGAAACCATGAACCCTAGAAATTTTCCAGCCGTCACCCCGAAGGCGCACTTTCCTGGATTCAGCTTCATGTTGTATGAGCGAAGGGTGTCGAATGTTTCCCTGAGGTCGTCCAAGTGATCTTCTTCTCTTCGGCTATTCACTAGCATGTCGTCTACATAGACTTGGACATTCCTCCCGATTTGTGGTGCGAACATCTTGTTCATGAGCCTCTGGTATGTTGCGCCCGCATTTTTCAAACCAAACGGCATCACTTTGTAACAGAATAGGCCCTGGCTGGTTACGAACGACGTCTTCTCTTGATCGGCTTCATGCATCTTGATTTGGTTGTAACCGGAGAAAGCGTCCATAAAACTTAAAAGCTGGTGTTGAGCGGTAGAGTCTACTAAAGTGTCGACCCTCGGGAGAGGGTAGCTGTCTTTTGGGCACGCTCTGTTCAGATCGGTGAAGTCTACACACATTCTCCACATCCCGCTAGCTTTTTTGACCATCACTACGTTGGCTAGCTAGTCGGGGTAATAAACCTCCCTAATGAAATTTGCCTCCTGCAGCTTGCGGACTTCTTCAGCTATGGCTTGATCCCGTTCAGGGGCAAACACCCGCTTCTTTTGCCTGACGGGCAGAAAGGAGGGTGATACATTCAGCTTATGCACCATGACTGAAGGGTCTATCCCTGGCATGTCTTCGTGATTCCAGGCGAATACATCCCGATTTTCTCTGAGGAAGGCTGTAAGTGCTTGTCGGATTACTGGGCTTGCAAGAGTGCCGATCTTTGTCATTTGGTCCGGTCTGGAGTCGTCGAGGGATATTTCTTCAAGCTTTTCGACGGCTTCTGTCGTACTTCGATGTTCTTCTATATTCATGGCTTGGAGTTGATCATCCATTTCCATCATAGCCACGTAGCATTTGCGCGCGGCTACCTGGTTTCCACGTAATTCGCCTACCCCGTGTTCCGTGGGGAACTTGACCATCAAATGATAGGTCGAGGTCGCCGCCTTCCATGAATTGAGGGTTGGTCGCCCCAGGATAGCATTGTAGGCTGACGAATAGTCAACTACGAGGAACGTCACGTCCCTTGTAATCTGCTGAGGATAGTCGCCAGCCGTTACAGATAATGTCACCGCGCCGAGGGGAAATACCCTCGTTCCTCCAAAACCGACGAGTGGGGAATCCGTCGGAATCAGTCGTTCCTTGTTGATTCCCATTTGCTGGAATGCCGGGTAGTACAGGATGTCCGCCGAGCTCCCATTGTCGACCAATACCCGGTGCAAGTTGTAGTCACCCACTGGCAAACTGATAACGAGTGCGTCGTCGTGCGGGTGGTGAAGTCGCCGCGCATCTTCTTCGGAGAACCCGATGACGGGGCTTTCTCTTCGTGCTACTTTTGGTATTGAGCCTGTCAGCTGAACATTCTGGACCATTCTTAGATACGTCTTTCGAGCCTTTTTGGATGATCCGGCGGGCGTCCCTCCTACAATCATTCTGATGTCGCCAATGGGCGGCCTGGGGCGGTCATTGTCCCGTCAGGGGGGCTGTTCCTGATGTGGTGGATTCGCTCTTTCCTTGCGTACAAACTTCTGCAGTTTCCCTTGTCTAATGAGGGCCTCGATCTGCTGCTTTAAGTCGTAACAATCGGCTGTGTCGTGGCCGTGATCTCGGTGGAAGCGGCAGTATTTGTCTCTGGAACGTCTGCTAGGATCTCCCTTCAGCTTTCCAGGGAAGGTCAGATCCCCTTCGTCTTTGATTTGCATTAGGACTTGATCTATCGGGGTGGTCAGCGGGGTGAAGCTTGAGAACCTTCCTCCCTGAGGTTTAGGACGCCTCTCGTCCCTTCGATCTCCTGTTCTCGGTCTCTTCCGCCCTTGATCTTGTCGTGTATCTTCCTGCCTTTCCCTTTTTCTTGGTTTCTCCTCTCGGGCCTGCAACGCGTCTTCAGCATTCATATACTTAGTAGCCCTGTAAAGTACTTCCGACATGGTCTTCGGGTCATTCTTGTATAGGGAGAACAAAAATTTACCCTTCCGTAACCCATTCGTGAAGGCTGCTACCAGTATTTTGTCATCGGCTTCGTCAATCGAAAGCGCTTCCTTATTGAAACGCGCTATGTAGGATCTCAGGGTCTCGTCCTCCCGTTGCTTGATACTCATCAAGCATGCCGTGGACTTCTTATACCTGTGGCCCCCAATGAAGTGTGTTATGAACTGAGCGCTCAGATCCTTGAAGGTGCTGATGGAGTTGGGCGCCAGTTGGCTAAACCATACCCTTGCGGAGCCTTTGAGTGTTGTAGGAAAGGCCCTGCACATGATCTCGTCTGCGACCCCCTGCAGGTGCATTAGGGTCTTGAAAGTTTCTAGATGGTCCAGGGGGTCTTTCAATTAGTCATAGCTGTCGATATGCGGCATACGAAATTTGTGGGGTAGGGGGAAGGAGTTCACGGCCATGGTGAAGGGCGAGTCGGTGCGGTTAACTAAATCGTCAAGATCACTTGAAACTCGTCCCTTGAGTGCGTTCATCATAACCTCCATCTGTTCTTTCATCGCTTGCATCTCTGCCATAATGTGTGGAGGTGTTACGTCCGTGAGGGACGGTATACTCAAATTCTGCCTCTCCGGCTTGTTTGGGGCGTGGCTACCTTCAGGCTTCTCTAGATTTTTCTTTGGAGCGCTAGTTCCTTCTTGGTCTTCTGGTTGGTCATTCGGCGCTGCCTCCTTCCGGCGCAGCTGTTCTTCTAAGTCGTGGTTTTGTTTGGTGAGACGTTCCACGGCGGCACTGAGGGTCCGAACTTGCCTCTCGAGGGCAGTCGTAGGCGGCTCCTCTTCTTGAACGTTGTTAGTGGTTGCCATCGAGCGGGTGAGTACCATGCAACCTTTTAGTCCGGGAAGAGATAGTATGGCTTTCAACTACAAGAGGTCCCCACAGACGGCGCCAACTGATGATGTCGAAAAATCACCAGTGAGCCACACAATTCCCACGCGCTCGAATATAAACCTACGCAACAAAAAGAAGAGAAAACCTTGCGAAGAGCACCGGTGTGGTGCCGGCCGAATACCCTCCGAATGTTAAGTCAGAAAGATTCTCACAACTCTAGAGTGCTAGAGAGGGTAAATTATGCGTACCTCGATTTGTGAGGGTGTTGGGGTTTTTATAGTAGTAATGAGTCGACCTTTCTTCCTTGGGGTAGAAGTCTTTTCCATATAGGAAACCCACGTAAACGCGGATTGAAGAATCCTTTCCTTATAGGGCTCTTATTTATAAAATCTTAGACTTGATGGACAAGGTTTTTCCTTGTAGGGAGAACTCTTTAATGATCACATCTAATAGAATCTTACTAGCGCTAGGGTTCCAGCCATGGGCCTCGCGACTCAACTGGACCACATAAATTCGGCCCACAATATGAGGCCTATCAAAGCACAGGCCCGTCATGAAGATAGCCCGTCCTAGATGTGTGCAGGTTTTTCCCTCTTCAGTATTTATGTATATATATAGGATTACAAGCTAGTTCATTACATAATTAACGAGTATCTCCTGGCCACACCATGACACGTTTCTCATTTGTTTACAAATGTTTTGCTTTACGAGGGATTTCTTTTAGAGATTTTTTTCTCTTCTGCATCGAAGTATGAGCATCATTTCATTTCAGTACATAAAGTAAAAAGGAGTAAGCTATTCAGAAAAGGAAAACAAAATTAAAGATTTCATAATAAAGATAGTATATTTGGATTCCCCATCTCCCTAGAGAAAATTATTTAATCCAAAAATAGAGAGTGCAGTTCAGACTAATAATCAGAGAGGTAATCATTTTTTAATAATAATCCCCATCATCAGCCTTCAGATGATCCAGTGCTTCATGTCTTTTTCTTAAAATCTTGAATCAATATATTTTGAAAAATGTTAACAAATGCCCTTAAAGGTATTGATTAATAATTCATTTAAAAAAAGTTTTTATAGAAAATAAAAAAAAAAAGTAATTAATATTTTGACAACTTTTTTCATTTCCCATAAAAATAGTATCAAAACTTTTCTAAAATGAATTAATAATGAGTGCCCTCGTTAGCATGAGCCATGTATTTTTTTTCCAACAAACAAAATCATTCTACCTTTTACTGTTTAAAATTATAAAACAATCCCCAATATCTTGACCTGTCACCCATTCAAAGTTTCAAATTCTTCCCAAGAAAAGCCAAACAGTTTCAAGATTGTATCAGGTCTTTGTTGAACTAAAGAGGACAACTCATACTGAAGAGAACAAAATTTATTTCACAATATTGACAAGTTGATAGTACACTTTTACAAAGACACAAGTAACACTTGCTTAGACTCACATGGCACTTTATTTTTGACTTTGCACTTCTCCACTTATTTATCTTTTACAAGACACATCAACTCGCATAAATATATCTGCACACACCTCACTTCTAGAAACTTACACACACTAACTCTTGACTTTCTTTTCTTCACTTCACACACTTCACCTCACTTCACTTTACACAAGTACTTCACACAAGTGGGAACCAAAGCTTCTAGCTTCATTTAAGTTTCTGCCAGTAGAGTTCTAGTAGTTTCTGGGCATTAGCTTATTATTTTTAATTTCTAACCCATGACAACTTCTAGAGTATTCTTCTTTTTGTCTTTGTAGTTTCAGTTCTACAATCTTCTATGCTCTAGCTTATTATTTACTGTCCAAATCAACTTCTAGAACAATAGTCAAATTGTGGCTCTACAAAGTGATGTCTATGGATTTCTAGAGAAAGAAAGAGGGGCGATGCTTGATGTTTAACAGTCTCTTCCTATACCTCACCAAACTCTATATTTTTGTATTTGAGTAATGCTTGGACAAAAAATATTCGTAATGAGGTTGGCATGTTAAGTTATGGAATCAACATTATTTTTACATGAACTTACTATGGACATCATTTTTATTAGCACCTATATCACAGTATATATTCTGACACAGTGGTTGTGAAAATTCCTGCGTCTTTGAACTTCTTGTTTCTTTGTATATTTTTTTGTCTCATTGAACGTTTGAACACCATATGTTTATATATTTTACAGGTAGATTATGCACGGAACCATTGGTATGATTATATCTTTCCTCATATTACAATTCCCCGAACTGGTTCACTTTTCAAAATTTTGGGCCCTACATAAAATTGAAGCTGCCTGCTCATTTGCATGATGATTCAACATGGTTGGGGTTCATTGTATATGCTTTATATACTATTGAGAAGCATCGAAATGGTTTCGAGCAGGATTCAAGAATTTTTCTTCGATTTTCTGGTATTTCAGAGGATCAAGTTCCTTTTGCGCCTCACACGGCCTTTCGCCTTGCTAGAGACATTTTTGATGAGTCATCACCGCGACTTTTGGTATTTTACATACCGCGATTGCTTTTTCAGTTGAGTTCGTGTAGTCACATTGCCGCTTTATTTGAAAGCAATGGTGTGAAAGTTGACATGTGTGGAATCCGTCTTGTATATGTGCAAGATGTCAACGAGTTTGTGCAAACACTTGTGGAGTACATGGTAGAGTGTCCGGAGGCCTATCATCAATCTATCAGCTTAAATCTTTTAGATCAAATTGGAATGATGCAGGACTGCAATCATGAAAAAGATGATGGTTGCGCTCTCAATCCAGAAAGGTTAAAATTAACTGAACCGGTATTTTCTTTCCACACTTCAATGCAACAGATATATAATTTGTAAGTCAAATTAAAGATATGTTCTTTTATACTTGCAGGAGGTCATACCCCATGCCAATGCTTCTACCAAGTAATGAAATGATACAGGAGGAGCGTACTTCAGGGGAAACATTTTCAAATCAAGTAATTGCTGCAGGCACTTCAAGAGATTCAGGTCGACCCTACATTGATTTAGGCATACCATTGGTGAATGGACAATTTGGAAGTAACATGTCAAGCGCAAGCACTTCAAAGAATTCACCTGGAGGCTCTACTAATTTTGGCATACCATCTATGAATCGGCAAGGTGGAACTGGAAGTAAGACGTCAAGCACAGGCACTTCAAAAAATTCCAGCCGAGGTCACTCTATTAATTTAGGCATACCATTATTTGTGGATGGGCAATGTGGAAGTAACATGTCAAGCAGCCTTGAATCTTGGTTTGGACCATATTTGCAGGTTCCCTCTCTAACGCAAAAAAAAGAAATAAAAAATGAGTAATGTTTTAGTAGCAAACTATTTTACAACATTTATACAAAATGTTCATGTGACTAGTCTTTTATTGATTTTTTTCTAGACCCATTATTAATATCATTTTTTTATATACTAATAATCACTCACTACATCAATAATTTGTAAAAAATTTTGTAAAATAATTTGTATCTCTAACATTATTCATAAAAATTACGCAACACTTTCCATATAATACCTACTATTATTTTAAGTAAAATAATAGTAGGTATATAAGTGTTGTGTAAATAATTACTAGTAAATTAGTAATGTTAGAGGCAAAATAATGTCCACAATTTTTTTTTTCATAATTACTTATATAAAATAACTTGTGATTAGATTAATATTATTTCACAAATGTAAAAATTTAGGTACAGTATTTAGGTTCTTTTCCTTAGGTTATCTTCTTAAAATTCAGCCATGTGGCTTTTTTTTTTTTTTTTTGGAATGGAAGTGTGTTTTTAATTAAGTATAGTCACATGACAAAATTTTAAGAGGAAAACTTAAAGAACAGCACATAAGTATTGTACCTAAGTTTTGTCATTTCTCAAACATCGTTTTATTATTGCCAATCACAAATGTCTTAAGAACATTAGCTTATAACATATTTTTAGAAACTTTTGATAGGAAAAGAAAAAATACTATCGATTTTTGAATAGCTTATATTTCTTATAAAAGCTATATTAAAACTTCTTAAAAATAATTCATTAATAAATACCCTAATTGCACATGTTAAGCTAAAAAAGTACCGTACAATTTTATACACTCATGCATGAAAATGGTGAATGAAATGTTTTGCATGCAGGACTACTACAACCACCATAGTGCTTTCAATCATTGTTTTCCTCAAACAGAAATCCCAGAATGGTTCTGTAATCAGAGTACTAGATTCTCAGTGAGAATCTCACTACCTCCATATTTGTATGACGATCCTGAGTGGATGGGATTTGCATTTTGTGCTGTTTTCTCATTTCACAAGCATCCAACTCTTGTTCGCAATCATCTGGATACGGGAGCTTCTCATCTCATCTGTTGTCAGTTGAAAACCAACTTGGGTGCCATGATTCCATTACTTCCCCATCTCATGAGGGAAGACGAAGTGTTAATTTCGTTCTGTCGACGTGCATTCATTTGGGTATCATTCATACCACGTGGGATCCTTTCAGCTCAATGGAGTCGATGCACTTGGGTTGAATTCTTCTTTCTAAGTGATAGTCCGGATGTGTCACCGTTGAATTGTGGGGTCAATCTTTTATACCAGCATAATTTGCAAGCGTATTACACATACAATGGTACAGTGCCTAACCTCGTATATTGAATATTTATATGCCATCCATAAATCTTGTTTGGAGCAGGTAATCTTTATAAGATTGCCATATTCTCAAGATAAATTAAGTGGAAGTTACAGCTATGAGAAAGTCTATGAAAAGCGCTATTCTCGGGGGAAGGAAATTGGTGAAACTTCTCTTTACAAAACAGGCCCGTTGGTAAGATTACATTCATTCATGTTAGGACATATGTGGTTTACATGTCAAGAACATATGTCATACTTATTTATGTAAATTGGCTAATCCTTTAACAAAACGCACTCTACTTGTAATTTGGCAGTTCTAGGTGCTTTTAATACTTCAAGAAACAATATTTCAAGATCAAGTGTTGAAGTCATCAAGTCT
This sequence comes from Quercus gilva, assembly GCA_023621385.1. Classification (NCBI taxonomy): domain Eukaryota; kingdom Viridiplantae; phylum Streptophyta; class Magnoliopsida; order Fagales; family Fagaceae; genus Quercus; species Quercus gilva. The sequence goes on from CM042476.1 coordinate 27,207,214, forward strand.
GTTCAAGAAAAATCAAGCTGAAGTGCATTTTCATTAAAGCTCGACGCCTGCTCGATAGCTCCTCGACACCTGCTATCTGTCGAGATTTAAAAATCAGATTTTTCTGTTCTGATTTCTTGGGATCCGTGAATGCATTTTTGGGCCTTCTTTTCTTTTAACCCTAAACATATAAAATGAGTGTTTTAAGAGCTGTCATGATAGACACAAGTTGAAAAAACATTGAGCAATCCTTGTTCAAGCAAATTATGATCAAAGACGAAGTTCTTGACCTAGTTCATCTTCTCTGAAGAAGTTGCTGTGTATTTGCACCAAAGGGTTTTGTGACCAAGCATCTTCCTGATTCTCATCGTGTATGATGAACTGAAGAATTTTGCAACCAACCTCTCTTTCTAAGTTGGTGTTTGAAGTCGCGTACTGGGATCCGCGCATCTGGTTAGTCACGTACTTGGGAGCCGTGCATCAAAAGGGGGGAACTGTCATTACAGATCAAGTCTAATTGGGTATTGGGGTAAGGGTTCAACTGTAGGTTGGTAAGGTACTCGGGATTCCTTTACTTGTAACCGCTTGATTTGATAATAGTTGAGTTTCGGGAGTGGTGACCTGAAAATCACCCGGTGGGGTTTTTGCCGTTAGGGTTTTCCCCATTCGTGAACAAATCACCGTGTTATTTATTTTCCGCTGCTTATTTAGTTATTCAGTGATTTGTTTGTGCTGCCACGCGTTTGTATGATAAATTGATTAATTAATAACTTGGCTAATTAATTAATTGGTTTAATCACAAGGGGTCATTCAGTTTGTGGCCTATCAATTCAGACAATCTGATTTTATTTCATTGAGACTGGGTTCTTTCTATTTCAATTAAATTTATATGGGCTGCAATCTAGCACACTGTATTTTGATATAAAAAAAAAAAAAGATCCCAAAAAAAAAAAGAAAAGAAAGAAAGGATCAATGTAAGATCTCAATGTATGCTAATATAAATTTTCAGTCATAGGAGTAATGTTATATCTACAATATTTTAATAACAAATTTTAGGTGGTAAACTGTTATTAGTTCTAATTAGTAAGTTGCCTGTGCGATACATGGATAATATTGTAATATTTTATATATTATGGTTTTGAAAAATGTTGTACATATTATATTACTATAGCATAATTGTCATAGAACTTTGTTAGTAATGAATTCATCATAAGAAGTAACAATTACAAATTATACACATTTCAAGTTGAACAAAATGATGACACAAAGCTAAAATTTTTCTATAAAAAATTTTTTTTAAATAAAAATAAAAAATAAAAAAACAAACAAACTTGATGCAAATGCTAAAATCCTCGATTCATATGTTATCGAAATTCATAGAAAAGAAAGCACACACAACATATAGATCATTATACAATCACCATTAAACCGAAACTCAAAAAAAAAAAAAAAAAAAAAAAAAAAAAAAAAAAACCATTAAACCAAAACTCAATTTATTGTAGGAAAAAAAGTCAATATGTATTTCTTTATTGAGATATCAAGAGACTCGCTCGAGAAAGAAGCTTAGAGTCTAGAAAATGCTGATTGAATAGTCATGTTGTTTTTCCTCTTCAAATTCAATTGCCATTAACAAAATACCCTCCACCTAAGATGATACCTGCTTGATACCTACAATCCAAAATTAAGATATACCATAGGTTTAGCTTTTGTTATTTTGAAAAGACCAGTCTACTCAAGCCATACGCTAAGATTAAACAAACTTGAGAAAGACATGAGACTTTTACACTACAATAAACAATTATCAACCTATCAATTCTAAATTCTAGCATCTTTTGGAAATCGATATACACAATAACACACAACCTATAAATAAATAAATAAATAAATAAAAGCAAAACAAAGAATCTCACAATCTTAACCCTACCTATTGTAAGTGAAGAACTCAATTTTTGAAAGTAGCAAAAGATATCTTGAACTCATACAAGTCAAGGCCACTTAATGTGCAATGGACAGCCACTGGCTACAACAAAAGATCACAAGAGCAATAGGTTTGTTTTATTGGCTTGGTGTTTTAAAAAATTGTGAGCATGGAAACAATATTTGAGAAGAGCAATAGTTTAGGAAATTTAACTATTAAGGGGTTTTTTTCATGGAGGAAAAAGTGTTTTTCAAAGAAAAAGAAAGAGAATTAAGACATATAGTCGAAGTTGAGAGGGGAAGGCAAAGTGTGAGAGAGAGGTTGGGGAGTCAAAGGTTTAGGAAATCCTACATTAATCATTATAGCGGAAAATTGATAACATACATTGTGTGTAAACAAAAAGACAAAAACCAAAGCATCATTTTTGGAGGCAAGCTGTGATTAGTGCATCTACACAATCACAAAGGCAAAAAACTTTTTAAATAACTAACGTAAAAACTTGCCTTACCAAAAAAAATAAATAAATAAATAAAGATTGATAGAGGAGGGAGACTCTGTTTATGAGATGTGAGTATGTAACTATATCACCATAAAATAATAATGGTTAAAAAGGAATAAAATGAAATAATAATGATTATAGTAAATAAAATATATGAATTTGTGTAATTGAGGCACCAGAAATGCTAAAAGACTATCAATCTCAATATCATGAGCTATTAGTGCCCTTTTTTTTTTTTTTTTTTTATTGAAACAACTGGTATACTAAAAGACATGAAGAATAGAGAGAGTCATGTGGTATAAACTCAAGCAATTAATGGGAGAGTTGGATTATTGTAGAGAAACTTCATAGGAGATGCCACTTGGCAAAAACTTAGACCCTCATACAATGAGGTCTCTACTTTTATATATATATATATATATATATGTATATATATATATTGATTTGGGATTACTATTGATATCACTTTTTTAATCATTAATAATAACTCACCACATAAAATTTATTGTAAAAATGTTATGGAGATAACATTACTCTCGGTCACACTCTTAATACTCTACTTTATATTCTACTAATTGCAGTATATGAATAGAGATCTCCAATATATCCCACTTTTAGTGTTTCACTTGACGTACTCTAATTAGTGCAATATAAAGTAGGATACTCAAAATGGGAGCGGATTTTTTATTTGCACCATGCCACATATCAGTTTCTATTATTTGTGTGAGTGTAGAGTGGAATTGATGTCATGAAAGTTACAAGAAAACAATCACATTGCTTTCTGAATGGGAAAAGAAAGTAAACGTGTTAGCTTCTGAATGAAAACCTCAAATCTATGAGGGGTCCCTTGAATCCATAAGATGATAGGGTTTTAGAATCCACTAGAGAGATATAGACAAAGTTTGTATTCTTTATAAATTTGAAAAACTAAACTACCTTAGAGGCTACAATATGTTTAAATAGTAAAAAGAAACCTTAGGGCGGCTAAGAAAACGCCCAGAAACTCTAATTTGCATTTATAACGTAATTAGGTGGCAAAATAGTAATTTTTACAAAAAATAGAAAATTTTAGATAATTGTGGAAATTGAAAATACAGTTTCTAAGAGACATCTCAAAACAGACTGAACTTTATTCTGACTTTTAAACTAAAAGTTATTATGGAAAAAAAAATTATTATAAATAACAAAAATACTGTTTTCGGGACTTTAACGAAGGAATTTGCCTAAATTTAGGCAACGCTTAAAGCAACTGTCTCGAGTTCGGATCAGAATTTCCGACATCGCCACCCCGATGGTCTCTACTAGCACCCCCCTTGATCTTATGTCGTAATTTCCAGTACCCTTGCTTCTCTAGGAAGGCCTGTGTTGTCTGTTCTACATAAAAAATGTGGAACATTACAAGTGGAACAAATTATTTTTATTCTCACTTCACCTCTCTTTTTTGCTTCTTTCAACCATCGTTCTAGAGTTTCTACACACTCATATTTGTTATACATTTGTGAGTTTCAGTTAACTCAACTAATAAATTCTTTCAGTATTGAATAAGAGATCGGAGATTCAAATTCTGTTTAAACTAAAAAACTAATTGGTATCTAAACTTGATATTGGGTAAAATATCATTTTCGTCCTTAAACTATCACAAAAGTTCGTTTTTCGTCCCTAAACTTTCAAAAGTTCATTTTTCATCCCTAAACTATCACAAAAGTTCTATTTTCATCCCTAAACTTTCAAAAGTTCTATTTTCGTCCCTAAACTTTTCCAAATGTATTGATTTTCGTCCCTCCCACATTAGCACTCTGTCAAAGCCACGTTAGCACTCTGGAAATGTTTAGGGACGAAAATAGAACTTTTGAAAGTTTAGGGACGAAAAACAAACTTTTGTGATAGTTTAGGGACGAAAAACGAACTTTTGAAAGTTTAGGGATGAAAAACGAACTTTTGAGATAGTTTAGGGACGAAAATGATATTTTACCCTAAAAAGTAATCATCATAGAGAACGCCGTAGATTTGAAAACTCTATCTTTTATATATATATATATATATATATATACACCACAAAAACCACTTAAAAGCCTACCCGTAAAATAATCAAACACTAATCTATATGAAGTAGTTTGTACAAAAAATGCTATCAAACAAAGTATTATAGGACAAAACTTATACTTCTTTAGGTTCAATTTTTTAATTTTTTTTCAATTAAATTCAAACACATAACATTATTGATCAATGCTGAATAAACAATATTGTCTTTATTGAAGAGAATGAAATTCAATAAACTAATGTGTTAGAATTTAATTGAAATAGCTAAGTTCCAGTACTTAAAAAAACTATACTTAAGTTTTACTTATAAGTATTATTTTAATGCTAAAGAAATGAAATCAGCTCCCTTTTTCTCTCTAATTGCTCGTCGTATTTCTCTTTTGCAGGACTTTCATCCGTCCACTTTGTATAATTTTTGTTTCCCTCCAAGTAAAATTCAAGAGTGGTTCAGTCATCAGAGTCATGGAAACTCAGTGACAATTGACCTACCCTCAAATTTGTACCATGATAATGATTTGATGGGACTCATTCTATATGCTTCTTTTTCATTCCACGGGAATCCAGATATCATCTTGAACTATCTCGTCTCTGGAATTTCTCAATTCCTATAATGTCAATGCCAAACGATTATGGCTAATGTGAATGATCCAATAATTGCTTGCAGCGCTCATATAGAAGCAGTCGGCTGGTTAATTAATCTAAGTGAATTCATTTGGATATCCTACATACCAGGTGAGCCATTTAAGGAAATGTTGCAACACAGCAGCGACATTAAAGCTACATTTGTAAGTGATGGCCTAACGTGATGGTTCAGAAATGTGCATTACGTCTTTTGTACCAGCATGATCAAGTACAGTTCGAGCAAGAACTAAGACACTGCAACGACTTGATTTTAGAGCAGAGGGAGATTGTTCGTAAACATACAGAGGATTATGAAAAGAAAAGAAATGAACAATGTGGTGTTGATGAAAAAAAAGTCTTTTCCACTAGCGACTTTGAAGTTCAATTAGTTCCAAGATTTATTGATCAATCAAAGACCAATGGAACTAAGACTAAACTTGGCAAAAGTGACTTGCTGGTAATTCATAAACTAATAGTATTTGCTTTGCTACAAACATACTATTCCATCACCCTTTTTCTCTCACTTTCACTCATTAGACACAATTATTTATGTTCATTTACAGGACTTTGATCAATGCCGTGTCTATAATTCTTGTTTTCCTTTATGTGAAATTCTGGAGTGGTTTAGCCACCAGAGTGATGAGCCTCCAGTGACAATCCCTTTACCTCTGAATGTGTTCAATGACAATACTTGGATGGGACTTGTTCTATGTGCTTCTATTGCAGTTGAAGCAAACCCAACTGCCATCCTGGACATTCAGAATTCAGAAACTACTTACAACCTCATTTGTCATTTGGAAACCAATATTGAATGTGTGGAACCTCTCCATGTCTATCACATAACTGAAGAAGATCTCAAGTTGTTACAGCAAGGTGGATTTATTTGGCTGTCCTATATTCCACGTGGTTCATTTCAAGAATCGTTGAATCAATGCAGCCAGATTGAGGCTTCAGTTGCAATCGATTTCCCTGGCTTGGTGCAGAAGAGTGGCTTCCATCTTCTTTACAAGCATGATGAGGTAGAGTTTAAGGAAACAATAAGACAATGCATGGCCCTGTTCTCTAATGAGCATGAGGTAGTTCCAAAAGTTATTGATCAATCGGAGACTAATGAAACTAAGACTCAACTTGGCAAAAGTGATTTATTGGTAATTCATAAACTGTTAGTATTTGCTTTGCTACATACATACTATTCCATCTCCCTTTTCTTTTCCTATTCTCACACATTAGACACAATATTTTCTGATAATTCACAGGACTTTGATCAATGCCGTGTCTATAAATCTTGTTTTCCTCTACATGAAATTCCGGAGTGGTTTAGCCACCAAAGTAATGAGGCCCCGGTGACAATCCCTTTACCCCCAAATGTGTACAATGACAGTAATTGGATGGGACTCGCTCTACGTGCTTATGTTGCAATTGAAGCAAACTTGGATGCCTTCCTTGACATTCAGAATTCAGAAACTTCATACAACCTTATTTGTCATTTGGAAACCAGTATTGAATGTGCAGAACCACTCCATGTCCACCACATAACTAAAGAAGATCTCAAGTTGTTGCAACAAGGTGGATTTATTTGGCTGTCCTATATTCCACGTGGTTCATTTCGAGACTCGTTGAATCAATGCAGCCAGATTGAGGCTTCAGTTGTAATTGATTTCCCTGGCTTGGTGCAGAAGTGTGGCTTCCATCTTCTTTACAAACATGATGAGGTAGAATTTAAGGAAACAATAAGACAATGTGTGACCTTGTTCTCTAATGAAGACGAGGTAAGTACCAAAATATCTAGTAGCTCCCAAGAGGACTCTCAATCTGAACCTGTTGAGCCAGCCAATTGTAAAGACAAGGGCAAGAGAGTTCTAGAGTACTAACATCCATCGTTCTGCTGCTTCTCTTTCTTTGGGGGTTCTTCCTCATTTTTTTTGGTAAGCCATTCTCCCCTCCAAATTTTCAATTTCAAGTCTATCCGGAAAAATCAGATGAGAAATACTCTTTACGTGATTAGATGAAGATATGATTTGAGTCTCAAAAGAGGAAGATGCAGATATGATTTAAACAATTTTATTTTCTCTATTTACAACAGTCCTAAGTTTACCATGATAAATTCTATGCATCAGCGCCAGTATCTTAGTTCTCTTCCTTAATTTTTTTCCAGCAATTCTCTTCATTTATTTGGTAAATTTACAATAGTCCTAATTTTGCCTCATATATGGTTTTCCATCATTTAATTTTACAATGGATCAAATGTTCCAAATTGAAAGTTGCATCTTCCCCTAAATGATATCTGATGTTGGGACATTAATTTCAATAAGATAATAAGAAATATACTAACTCTGTTTTAGTTTTTGCAATTAAGTACATGAACTCATTGCTTGATATGTCTCATTTGATTGGTTTAATGAATTTTAAAAATAATTTTGGCTTTTCTATCTTACTTGATAATGCCATTAAAGTGCAAGACTCTTAGTATTACTTAAACCACTTTTGCATAATAACTTTTGTAATTTTTATATGCTAGTTTCTTGTATGGGACCAAAGAAGCTACTAGTAGTTACAGTGAAAGGAGAACAAAACTAAATTGATTAATATCCATAAAACTGTAACACAAGATATTATTAGGCAAATTAATCCTAGACTAACCCTATTCTAACTATAGTAAAATTAGGTTGCTTGTTGAGAAGAAAAGTCAAATTACTTTTTCTACAAGTGTACACTTACAATAGACTTGAGTCCTAATAGTGCATCCCTACTCAAACTCTTGAAGGGAAATCTAAGGCAAGCTTGAGTTTGCATAGATGTGTGTAAAATAAACTAACAGCAAGCGACTTGGAGAAGATTCTGACATGCTAGCCATTGGAAGAGATGGGTTGAAATTGAAGATGTCCATGAAAGAGGTAATAACGAATACATTTACAGTTGATCTGAATATGCTTTGCTCTCTCATAGAAGACATCATTATGAGCAATCTAGATAGTACACATTATCCCAAGAAACTGGAGTGGCGATAGAAATATGGGCTCCTATATCCCTGAGAAGTAGTGCAACCAAATGAGCTCTACAGTGGGGTCAACAAGAGCATAATATCTAATATTATAGCAACGGTGTGGCTCTTATTTCAACAAGAAACAAAAGCATTACCTAGTAATAAGCAATATCCAATGCTAGAGCAACAACTAGTGGGCTCTTGCACTTTGTAGAGAGTAGCATACAAAGCTGCTTGCCATCTAGGGAGTCAAGAGGCATATTACCAAATTTGGCAATCAATTAGATCTGCACAAGAGATGAGATCATAGGCATATATTTTAATTTTTTTTGAGAGACATAGTAATCTTCATTAGAAGAAAGTAGATGAGAGTACCCAAATCCTTCATTTTTCATAGTTCTAGTGGAGAAGCTATTTGGGTTTCTCACCTCCTGCAAGATCAACTGTAGTAAAACTATGTTATCAACATATAATAGCAAGATTACATTAAAAAACAAACATATAAAGCAAGACACTAACACCCTTATCCGTGAGATGAATAAAAACCGAAGAGTCATTGGGATCAGAGGAGAAGCTTACTTATGAGACTAAAATACTAAATATGATAAATGAGGGGTTCGTTTGAGGCCATGTAGGCTTTAGGAAGGAGAAATTAGGTGTTTGGTGGGTGCGCATAGCAATGAGGAGGCCGCATGAAGACTTTTTTCATGAGGTTGCAATTGATGAACGCATTTTTAACATCCATCTAAAAAAGAGAGCAATGATGGGTTGCTTCCACGGCAAGAGGGAGCAGATATAGGTATGTTGATTATTAGAAATATTGAATAATTGTATTGTATTTCTCAGAGAAAGAATATACATGAGTGCTTTTATATAGGAGGCATATGAGTGCAGTACAAGTAAGAATGTAGTACAAGAATGTGTGCTATACAAGTAATCTAGTTGGGCCTAAAGCCCACAATACTATACATGTTAACAGCCCCCCTCAAACTTAAGGTGGATGTAAGACCAAATTGAGGTTGTCAATCAAAGTACGAAGGCGTCCCTTAGGATGTGACTTGGTGAAGATATCTGTAAGTTGATCTTTAGAAGAGATTGAGATCAGCTTGAGAGCACCATGGATAAGATGATAACGGATAAAATGACAATCGATCTCGATGTGTTTAGTCCGTTCATGGAAGACATCATTGTGGGCAATATGAATGGCACTCTGGTTGTCACAATAAAGAGTAGCAGAGGATGTAGACACACCTAAGTTTTTGAGAAGCCATCATAGTAAAAGGAGCTCAGATGTGGTATCAGCAAGGGCACGATATTCTGCTTTAGTACTGGAGCGGGCCTCATGAGTTTATTTCTTGCTTCGCCAAGAAATCAGAGAAGAACCAAGAAGAAAGCAATAACCAATGGTGGACCTGCGATCAGTGGAATCTCCTGCCCAATCAGCATCAGAAAATGCACGAAGAATAAGAAGAGACTGAGCAGAATAGAAAAGACCAAGGAAGAGAGTGCTCTTTAGGTATCAAAGAATACGCAGAACAATAGCATAGTGAGTCGATCGTGGTGCAGACAGAAACTGGCTCACCTGGTGAACAGCATAGGAAATGTCTGGACGAGTGATAGTGAGATAAACTAGGCTGCCAACCAAGCGTCTGTAAAGAGAGGGACTAGACAATGGTTTCCCTCTCTGAGGGAGTTAGATGCGCATTAAGCTCAACTGGAGTGTCAACAGTCTTGCTATCAGTGAGTTTAGCTCGAGACAAGAGTTCAGAGGCATACTTTGCTTGAGTAATATAAAGTCCATCTGTAGAATGACTGATTTCAAGACCCAAGAAGTAACTGAGATGTCCAAGATCTTTCGTCACAAACTGCTGACTGAGAAAATCCTTGAGTTCTTGAATGCCACTGAGGTCATCACTAGTTATGATCATATCATCCACATACAAGAGAAGTAAAATAGTGCCTTTGTCAGTGCGATGAAGAAATAAGGCAGAATCATAATGACTGGCCATGTAACCCAAGCGAGAGATGGCAGAGCTAAATTTGGCAAACCAAGCTCGTGGAGCTTATTTAAGGCCATAAAGTGCACATCGAAGGTGACAAACCTTATTTGAGTCAACAGAGACTAGGAGGAGGTTGCATATAAACTTCTTCACTTAAATCCCCATTAAGCAATGTATTTTTGACTTCCATCTGAAAAAGGTCCCATTTACTGGCAACAGCAACAGCTAAGAGGGCACTAACAAATGAGATACTAGCAACCGAAGCAAAGGTCTCTTCATAATTAATCCTATACTTTTGTGTAAAACCTTTTTGTAATAAGACGAGTTTTGTAGCGCTCAATGGACCCATCAGAGCGAGTTTTAATCTTGTAGATCCACTTACAACCAACTACAGATTTCCCAAATGGGAGTGTCACCAAATCCCAAGTATGGTTTTTAGATAATGCATCAAGTTCCTCTTTCATTGCAATCTGCCATAAAGGGTCGGTGGAAGCCTCACGATAGGTGTGAGGCTTATGTAGTGTAGCAAGGGCAGTGTAACAATGATAGTCAAGTAAATATGCAGGAATAGATCTTACCCGAGTTGAGTGACGAGGTGGAATGTCTTGTGTAAGATCTTCAGGCGGAGCAGAGCAGGGAACCCAAGCTTAGGGTTTGGGTTGGGTAGCTCGTCTTCGACCTGTTCATCTTCCACCTGTTCATTAAAGGGTGAACTAGGAAATTGATTAATGATATCTGGTTGTTGACAGAGAAGTCTACAGGAGAATCAGGAGCAACTACAACAGGACCAGGAGCAGCTATAGAAGGATTATGTGCCTCATCTGGAAAAAGATCTAAGACAGAGGAGGAATATAGGGAGGCACGAAAGTGAGAGAGCTTGACAAAGTGGCGATGTTCCCAAAAGATAACATTGCGGGAGATACGAAGACGATGAGAGATAGGATTATAACACCAATACCCCTTTTGAGTTTCGCCATAGCCAAGAAAACAATAAAGCCCTGATCGAGGCTCAAGTTTGTTATGCTCATATGGCTGAAGAAGAATGAAACAAGCAGAACCAAAGAAGCAAAGATGGTGATAGTCTGGAGGTGACCCAAAAAGGCGCTCATATGGAGTTTGATTTTGGATAACAGGACTTGGAATGCGATTAATAGCATGAACAGCATAAAATGCAATTTCGCCCCAAAAAGGAGCAAGAACTTTGGCAGAGAGAAGGAGAGCACGAACAATGTCAAGAATATGACGAAATTTTCGTTCGGCTCTACCATTTTGCTGAGAGGTACCTAGACAAGTTAGTTGATGAACAGTGCCATAGGAATGCAAAACAGCTTGGAAAGCATATTGAGTGTATTCAAAGTATTATCAGATCGAAAATTTTTGATGCGTTTGGAAAATTAAGTTTCAACCATTTTTTGCAAAATTAGAATATACTTGCAATAATTCAGAACGATGTTTCATATTAAAAATCTAGCTATAGCGAGAGTAATTATCAACAAAACAACAAAATATCGAGACCCATCAATACTAGAGACAGGAAGGCCCCCAAACATCAGAATGAATAAGGTCAAAGATATCAGTAGATATTGATTCACTAGTATTGAAAGGCAAAGCTGGTTGTTTTCCTAATTGACATGAAACCCAATCAAAATTTTCTATAGACACTGAACCTAACAAACCTCTAGAAGCCAATTATTGTACCCAAGAGGAAGATGTGTGACCAAGTCGAGCATGCCAAAGTGCAAGGTAAAGAATTGAAGAAACTGTAGCAGCTGTAGCAACAGAAGTAAGAGCAACAAGTGGAAGACGAAAGTTGTCCACGGGAAACCTACGCCCAACTCTGGGACCGCTCCCAAGCTTCTATCCCGTCCTCAGATCCTGCACAATACACTTAGAATAATCAAATATAATGCGATAACCCAACTCAGCTAATTGTCCCACAGAAAATAAATTGTAAAAAAGGTCAGGAACATTAAAGACCCTAGGAACTGAGAGGTTGGAGGTCGAAACAGAATCTATATTATGACCAGTCATTGTGGAACCATTTGCTGTGCAAATATTAAGAGGGTGTGATGCAGGTTTGATTTCAGATAATAAGAACGAGTGAGGTGTCATGTGATTGCTACAAGTGGAATCCATAAGCCAAGAGGAAGGAGACATACCAAATAAAGTTGAGAGAGAAGAAGAATAAGATGCATTACCAAACATACGAATGAAATTGGTAATGATGTTTTTAAGGTTATCTGTGGACATGGTGAAAGTGCGTCCTGAAGATTTAGACTGTGCAGAGATGGGAGCCATTGGTCGGACACTCTCAGTGTTAGCAATAGTAGTAGCAGAAATTGAAACAGTTGATTTGTTGCGAAGATAGCAAGTCTCAATATTGTGGCCAAAACGTTTGCAAAAATTGCAAAAAAATTTGCTGGATTGTCGGCGATGATTATTGCAACAAGAAGAAGACTTGTTCTTATTCTTCATTTAGAAGCAAAATATGCAAAAATGAACTGCAAAAATGAAATCTAAGCGAAAAACTGGGTAAGGAGCACCTGGACTGCAAAAGTCAACCCTGGAGAAAAGTCAACCTCGACCAAAGTCAACGCCGGTCAATGGTAAAAGTCAACAGTCGGTCAACGACGACGGCAGCTGACGTGGCTGGTGACGTCAGCAGAGAACTGGATGATGATGCCAGCCCTAGCTGATGTGGCAGTGATGACGTCACTTGATGACGTCAATAGGCACAGAGGGAGGCGTGTGACTGAGGCACAGCTTCTTTGGGCTACGCGTGAGGGCGCGTGCAGCCTCCGATGACTGCGAGACGATCACTGTGGTACCTGCAAAAAATTTATCAAAGCAAGATGCACGGCGAAGACGGTGAATGCAGTGGTCTGTGTGGTGCGGGACTCCTCGACGACGGCGGCTGCAGGTCCAGAACCCAAGGACGACGACTGGAAGACATCGGAGGTTCTACGGCGAAAGGCTGCAGCGGCTGTTGTGACCACGGAAGCGATGAGAATGGAGTAGTACTAATAAAGACAAGACTGTTGAGAAAATGTCAGATGCAGTGGTTCTGATATAATGTTAGAAATATTGAATAATTGTATTATATTTCTCAGTGAAAGAATATATATGAGTGCCTTTATATAGGAGGCATATGAGTGCAGTACAAGTAAGAGTGTAGTACAAGAATATGTGCCATACAAGTAATCTAGTTGGGCCTAAAGCCCACAACACTATACACGTTAACATTGATCAATAGAAAAAAATGTCCCTTTATAATCATGACATACTCTTGGTCAAATCTTTGGCCATAAGATGTGTTTTATACCTGTCAATTATACCATCAGACTGAGTTTTGATCTTATAAACCTATTTATAGTTGATCGTGTAGAATATGGCTTGAATTAGGAGTTCAACTCCTTGATGGATTTGAATAAGGAAGGAATTTTATTTCTTTTGGGTTACTATTGTTTGAAGTTATCAAGCTTTATTAGAAGTCTTGTCTACCACTTGATTTTGAATTATATTTGGAATAGGAGTGATTCTCCTTTTGTGTGTGGAAAAGAATTCTAGTCCTTCTTGGTTTTGGATATATTAGCCAACTCAAGTCTCCTATATAAGCATAGTGCTACTACAGAAAATTAGAGAGAAAGAGATGAGAGTGTGTGAGAAAAAGGCTCTCTCTTTGTTTGGCTATTTGATATTTGTGAGTTGCAATTTGGAATAGTGAGAGGGGTTTGTTACTGCTTGATTTTGGTTTTACGGTTTGGTGATTTGCTTTCTCTTGATGCATTGCAACTTTTGGATTTGCTTTGTGGCTCTCTCTTTGGTTTGTGTGCAATTCGCACTTGGTATTTGTGAACCTTTGGTTCTTTGGTTTTGTATTTGTGAGAGGGAGTTATTTGATTGTATTTGGGATTTGGGTTTGTGAGAGTGCCTCTACAACAATTTGTATTATTCCAAATTTGTTATAGTGAAATTTGTTCATCGTCACCCATGAATGTAGGCTATTGCCAAACAACGTAAATCTTGGTGTTTTGTGTTTATTTTCTTTTGGATTAATTTTTTTCGATCCTATTGTTAGTTTGAAGATCTTTCATAAGCCTAAAATATTTTCACAATCAATCCTGATAATTTGAGCTTCCACTATTTTACAACAGATCGTACACTTGGTCAGTGGAATGAGGGAACACAACGAAAGTGATCCAGGAGGTCCCCCATGGAATTAGGGCCAAAATCCACTTTGGGCACAAAAGTGGATTTGGATATAATGAAAATGCTGAGGAAAATAACCTTGTTTGGATTCATGGGTAGAAAAGGATTGCATATTGGTGTAGATAGTAATGAAGATGTGTTGGTATTTTAGTTTTAGAATTAAGACTTAATGGATTCCTCAAGACGGTAGTTCTCATTCTCGTATTGTACTATCAAGTGTTGTCCAATTTAGAAAGGGGTTAGGATTCCACCAATCCTATGAACCCTAAGTAGAAAGGCATTAAGTTCCTGTATAGTTCTTGTCACATAGTAGGTGTCGTTGCCTGAATTTAGTTTCGGCTTTGCGTGCAGTTACTGATTCTAAACCAAGTTTTATATCTTCATATTGATTTGTAGATGATATTCTTTTATTGTTATGTCGTATATTTCGATAGTTATTTGGTTGACAAATTATTTGACATCCACCTCTTTGCATTGATGCGTACATGTTTTGTCATATAATACTGAACTGAATTTTGGGCGCAATGAATTAGATGTCCTAGACACTTTGAGTAGGAAAATTTCCAGTTTGAAACCATTGGTTGATTCACTGTTTACATTCTGTTATGGATTTTGAATAATTTATATATTGTTTACAGTCCAACAACATCTCAGCCTTGGTGTTTGATATGAATAATGTTTTTGGGATGTATGAAATCTTTATGTATCTGTTGAATTACAGCTTCAATGAATTAGATTATCGGTGGTGAAATGGGTCAGAAGTCTTGTTTTGCCTGTAATATTCTTCAATATGCAGATGTATATACCAGTAAGCAGGATAGCTTATTTAATAATTATTAAGTATGGAGACTTTGGTCAGGCCATCTTTTATGAGCCTGATTAAAAGTAATTGTTGACTATTTATGTTGTAACTCTGTGGTATGGAGCACATTTTAGTGGTTGGGTTGCTTGATGTTTTATATTTCATGATTGTTGAAAAGTAGTTCGATGGAACTGCATTGAACTGATTAAACAGTAAAATGCAATCTTTGTATCAATATGTAATCATGGGGATCAAGTATACAGAGGTATGTGCCTATAGAACAGGTCCTGTTCAACCCTAATCGATATGTAATCATGGCGAATTTCCCATTGTTTATAGGAATTGAAATAGTGAATTATTTTTTTGTTCTATGTTTAAGAGCTTTATAACAGATAATTTTTTTTTCTTTTTGCCTTCAGATTGATGAAATATTGTTGGGGAAGACTGAAAACTTTGATGAATTGCTGGCGGTTGCGGCAGAGGAGAGGTTTGTTGAAGATGCTAAAGAGAAAATTTGAAGGATTTGTTTCATAAGGTCTTGTTTGGTGTTGAAGGGGTTTGTTCCATGGGGTCTTGTTTTATTTTTATATTTGTCATCAGAATACTAGTGAATGCACTTAATCAATCAGTTAACTTTATTTTTATGAGAATTGCAGGATTCCTAAGAGATTGTGGTCCTGATGAGTTTGGGAACCAGGACTATTTAAAATCTGATTTGCTTATCTCTATTTTTAGCTTGTATTTTGGTATACATATCTGTTTTTATGCTTTTGTTTGGAATATGCATCAAAGTTGAAAGATTATTGTTCAGTTGATCTTTTCTTTGTGAACTGTTTGAGATAAGCAATTTTATTGAAAAGGCTGACAGACTGCTACATCTACAGAATTGGAAGCAAATGTCCTATAGCAACTAAAATTGAAAATACCACGTGTCAGTGTGTGCTCCTGCACGTATATTGGTTTAGTACACAGTTATAAATATAGGATTTTCTTAGAATTTCAGCTTTTTCTAGCAAAAATCATGAAGAATTCTCATACCTATTGAGGGTATCATCAACATCTTCTTGGAAAAGTGACTTCTAGTGGCCAGTACAAGATTGAATATACTTTGTGAAATGCTTCATTTAAGGATCCATTATTATCTTCATTTAACTTCACAAATAAAGAACTTAACACATCAATTACATGATATTGTTGATAATGGTAAACCAAAGGTGCCTCTGGTCTTCCATAAAAGTTTTTGTCTTTGGATCTTCTCTATTCTAGAATTCTCTACATTGTAACTGAAACAGTTACAAGAATAGGGACTAATTTTGTATGCCCCTTGTTAGGCAATAACATAAAAAGAATTAGAGAGGTAGTGTGATGGTATGAACTGGAAGGCAGTAGGTGGCAGCCTTGTGCTTCTTTTGTCTTCATATGTAGGTCATTTTGCATTCTGTATTTCACTGAGTCCTCCATTCTCTCATCTTCTTTGTGAGTGTTTACCTTATAGCTTTTATAGTATCCTATCATGGCTTTGCAAAGCCAACAGATATTACAGGGACTAGTTAACATCAATAATTTACAAATTTTGAACTATGAACTCAACATTGAAGAAATTTCATACATGATAGACATATATTTTATGGCAATTGACTATGGTCATCCCAAAGATATTGCATCTTAACTGTATGAAAATCAAGTACATACCTCTATAGGATCATGTATTCGCTTGTTCTACATTGTAGACGATGCCTCCATTGCTTGAAAGGTTACATGCCTCTTGGTGGTGCTTGCTACTAGAGCAAGTTACACAATACCCATAGCCTAAGAACTGTAGGACAGGATCCAAAAACTAGAGAAAATGGAGGAGAGGAAAAGATGTTCTAATTTTATTGAGTTGCACAAATGAGGGAGGTTACACCCTTTTGTAACTCACTCAAATGTAACTTATATTACATGGGAGTTAATCCCATTAAATGTGGCCAACCAAAGGTCATGCCCACTAGAGGGTGATCTGACTGTCCAAATTCTAAAATTTACACACCTATATTTTTTGTGACAAGAGGTTTTGAAAGATCTAATATTCAAAGACATTAACATCTCAAAAAGGTATATAAACATGCAAAGTCCTATCCCTATATTGCAATGCTTATGTGATCTATGGGGGCCTGATGCACGCATATTCAAGTCAGAAATATTTGCTCATGGGATTGTTGGAGCTTTCAAGACTCCATGGGCTTATATTCCATTTGGAGTAAGTTATTGCGTGTGCAGGTCAATATTTTGCCATGACAGAACCGAAGGTGGTTCCATCTCTCATGCTATTCAAGTTTCGCTTCTCACTCTCCACTTCATCCCCTGCATTTAGGTTAATTGTTGTACCCTGAACATTTAGTTACTGTTCTAAGGACAACTTGACATTTTTCAGCTTTGAGAAATGTAAAGGCCACCTTGGATACACATGTCGCACATGTCATTACTATGTAGCAATTAGAGAACTTTGTTAGGATTTGAGTTTATAATATTGGCAAACCATGACAAAAACTAAGTCTCATTAGTTTAGAATGGTCTACATTGAAGCCCAAGACAAAAACTTCAAGTTCGGGATAAAAACAAATGAGTTACAAGCTGTTTGGTTCGATTGATGCTCGATTGATGCTAGGGATTTTCAATCGATCAAAAATCGCATATCAGCAAAATCAGCAAACGTAAAAAGGCCATAACTTATCCGTTTGAAGCCCAAATCGCGAGCCGTTTTTTCCAGTATTTAAAGGACATTATAAGCTAACCCTAGGTGGGGTTTTGAGAGTTTTTTAGAGAAATTAGAGTGCATCTTGTGCCTCTTTTGTAGATCTAGGGTTTTGTACCCAAAAGCTCTCTTATGCTTTCTACTAGTGTTATTCCTTGAAGAATCTCAAGATCCGGTGTTGTAGAAGTTGTTGTCTTCTTTAGTCATCAAAGGTGCTAATGATCTAAACCTTCAAGGGTGATCTTGGAGTCACAAACAGGAGAGTTTGTGTTGATAAACCTTTGAGTGGGATCTCAAAGTCACAGACGTGGGTGTTTGTGTTTTGCAAAGGCCAAAGAAAGAAGGAATCCATGGATTGGGAACTTGCACGTGGTCGTGTCAGTAAGTTTTACTAGTGGGTAGCATTAGGAAGTTAAGCGGGGAGCTTGTAAGTCCTTTTGTATGAACTTCGATTCATTCTAGTGGATTTGCTTTTTACCTTGAGGATAGCTAGGTTAAATCCTCCCCAGGTTTTTTACCGGTTTGGTTTTCCTGGGTGATCATATCTTTGTGTTCTTTATATTTCCGCTGCTTTATATTTGATATGATTATATGCTTGGACTAACCTAGATTTGCATAATTTGACTAAGTTAATCACTTGACTAATTAACTAGGTTAATCCAATTGTTGTTTAAGGGGTCTAAAAACCAACAAACTTGAAAAAAGAATTAAAAGGGATTGGGATGCATGAATTGTAGAAATAGAAGTCCAGCCTTTTTCTCTCTCGGATTAGGATGAGAATGTCATCATCATCTAATTCTAAAACACCGTGCAACTCCAGCATACACCTGAAGATTTAAACTTTGGATGGTACTATGCAACAAGTAACTAGCAATTGGTTTTTTTTTTCATTGATATTATACGGCAGATTTATGATCTTGTTATAGATTTTGTGTTTTCATAGATGATAATGGTATGTCTCTACACGGGGATTTGTTAGTATGGCTGGTGTCTTAGCAAGAGAAACAGTTCATTCATTCATAGTTTCATACTCACCTGTGAGTAAAATCACAATCATTTACTACAAGAAGCATTAGGCCACAACTTGAATAAAAAAAAGTGATCTGGATTATTGAAAGCTCTCCTTAGGCAAGAAGCTTATACTTACTCATGACAGTTTAAAATTTTTAATCTGGCTATTGACCTCATTATTTGTTCAACACAAACCAATAAAGGTTTTGATACAGGACGGAAATGGTGGAAATATTGTAGTCAACTTCTGCTATTGATATATAACTTAGAAATCAGTAGGGATTTTTTGGGAATCTGCCAAGAAGGAACCTTGAATCATCAATGAGAAAAGAGAAACTAAATTTTATTAATTGTGCAAAACAAACATGAGGACCAAGAGACTTTACAACCTTACTTATTAGCTCTGCTCAGTTAAAACATGAAAAATTACTAGTTTATCAACACAAAAGGAATACATGTGGAGAAAAAAACCAAGCCAATCTTACCCAACTCAATCAAAAATACACCAAATATGGTTGGAGGTTGTACTTTCATAAAACAAGTATTGAATTATATTTTCCATTTTACAAAAGGGTTTTATTTGTGGTTTGGGAATTGGGGGCCACTAGGGGACTAATCAAACTCATAATCAAATACTACTAAAATCAAGGATAAATTGAACTCTCTGGTTACTTGTCTTGCATTATGTAATGTTTTAATCAGTACGCAACAGAACCATTTTTCTTTTCTCTTTTTGGTGCAAATTAAATGGAAACTTTTAAAGAAATTAGTCAAGCACAATAAATAACATAAAATAGAAAATTTCAATTACAACATACAAGAATAACACCAAAATTGTAGAAAACCCTTCAATGTGATTAGAAAAACCACAGGTTCAAGTCCAATATCTTCTACTAATTCAAAATATCAATGGGGTTATAGTATAAGTCTACTCTAGTTAAAACTGCAAGCAAACAAACATCAAGAATATAAAACTTGACTCACAAACAATAATTACTTTATCACTTAATAGGTGGATTTCTGCAATATTAATAAAGAGTAAGTTTAGATCTCACCAGAATGGGTGATACAAACTACTAATCTAGAGTGGCTTTTGACGAACCAATCAAAATGAAACTCTTGATGCCCAAAATGAAACTCTTGATGCTATGAATAAGAAGCCAAAATTCCATCAACATTAGGCCTAGAACCATCTAATTAATCTTGACTTAAAGCATTTCTTTTTCATATGGTGCCATGTCATTTACATGTTAAATGACAAGATACCATATGCATAATTAAATATGAAAAAGACAAAATCTGATCCATGAAATGAATAATTTCCATTTTCAAGTACGAACCATCCTAATTCCTATTAGAATCAAGTGGCTTTAGTTGCTGCATAAAAAGCTAAATATTGCTCTAAGTAATGTTATAGAAATGATTATTTTTACAACATTCACAACGGCTAAGTTGGCAAGTTCTTACTCATTTTATTCGAGTTTACTACTAATGTCACTTTTTTTACCTACTAATAAAAAATTGCCACATCCGCATTTGTGAAATTCTATATCATTTTTACTTTAAACTAATGTATTTCTCCCCATACCTCATTCAATTTTTTTTTTTTTTTTTTTAATTGGGTTTAATAGAAAGGCTAAGCCCACTACCTCACTTATGAGGACAACACAACAAGATCATCCGGACCTGTTTGGTAAGAGATTTCTAATAACATTGTTTAAATTTTGTGAAAATATGTGTGGGTAAAAAAGTGTAGAAATATGTGTTGCAGTGTTTAAACAACAGTTTTCGTTGTTTAAACACCATTACCAAATAGGACCTGTCATTATTGTGTGTTCAGATTGGCTATTTGCTGAAGTGCTAAAGTACTTAATTATATGCTAAAAGTACCAGTTAAAAAGGAAAGGGTAAAATATCATTTTCGTCCCTAAACTATCACAAAATTTCGTTTTTCATTCCTAAACTTTCAAAAGTTCGTTTTTCGTCCCTAAACTTTCAAAAGTTCTATTTTCGTCCCTAAACTTTTCCAAACGTATTGATTTTTGTCCCTCCCACATCAGCACACTGTCAAAGCCACGTCAGCACTCCGTCAGACGGATGGACGAAAATCAATACGTTTGGAAAAGTTTAGGGACGAAAATAGAACTTTTGAAAGTTTAAGGACGAAAAACGAACTTTTGAAAGTTTAGGGACGAAAAACGAACTTTTATGATAGTTTAGGAACGAAAATGATATTTTACCCAAAAGAAAAAGGCAAGGACTCCAAAAATAAGCTGCAACAACTCCAAAACCTCATCAGCAAATTGACATAATCATGTGATTAAATATCTTTAATGATGACATGAGTTGTTATATATAAAGAGAGAGAGAGAGAGAGAGAGAGAGAGAGAGAAGAGTACCATGTATACTTAAAACATTAGACACAAGAAGAAGAGCAAGAAAAAGGGCAAATTAAACCATTAGAGGAAATGGAAGAAGAGCTAATCCTAGCGACAAAGATCATTCTGTCAGTGTTTTTGGGTGGTTTAGTAGTACTACTTTTACATCTCTATGACTCCTTGCTAGTGAAGCCAAAAAAGCTAAGATCAGGGCTCCAAGAGAAAGAAATCAACGGGCATTCCCCTTCATTTCTTTTGGGCAATATCCCTGACATGAAGAGAATCAAGCTCAAGGTGCAAGCTGCTCCAAAAGAAAACCACAACAACGTTGTTCCTATTGCTCATGATTGGCCTTCAACAAATTTCCCTTATTTTGATCAGTGGCGAAAGGAATACGGTACTTTTTTTTTTTAGTTTTTAAGAATAACATAATCATAATTATGGAAGGAAGAGCAAAAATAGCAAAACAAACACTAGAGCTAGGGTTTATCTTAATATAATAATTTTATGGGAATAGATTTTTTATGTTTATTTTTTTAATGCAGCTTCAATTTGTTTGATAGTTGGAGATTATTGGATTTGAATCCTTAATGTCTCTATTAGAAACACCAAGAGGTGCCAATTAGTTGAATTACTAAGTTCGTGGCAGATTTTGCCGATTTGAGTTTGACTCAATCTTAATATCTTTAATTGTAAATTTATTGATATTAAGATGTAAGCGTAGGTGTATATTTATTTGATTTATTGATTCTTTTGTAATAATTATTAAACCAAATTGACTCTCAAAAAAAAGAAAAAAAAAACTTATTAAACCAAATGTAAGAGCACATTATGATTATTATAATATATTACTTCATAATATTTGTATGTATCTCATTTTTTTTGATATTATGTAAAATTTTGACTGATTCATCACAAGAAATGTTCAAACTACATTTTCATCCTATATTGGAGATGATTTAGCTTTCAATAATTGAAATTAGAGAGATGTTTAAACCTAAACATGTTAACATTTGATCTAAAACAATCTCGTATAACACACGGGTTAGCTACTAGTTTGTTTTAAAAGGGGTCTAA
This sequence comes from Quercus gilva, assembly GCA_023621385.1. Taxonomy (NCBI): domain Eukaryota; kingdom Viridiplantae; phylum Streptophyta; class Magnoliopsida; order Fagales; family Fagaceae; genus Quercus; species Quercus gilva. The sequence goes on from CM042476.1 coordinate 27,229,465, forward strand.
ACATAAAGAAACACTCATGTTAGAGAATTGGCAAACAAGGATGAAGCACATGCTATTTTATCGGTGGCAAAAGAAGCATCCATGTTACTTTAAAAGCTAGAGTATGGGTTCATGTTTTGTCACTTGGCAAGATAATGTGCCATCTCTGCTATATCTAAATGGGTCTTTTGCCAAAGTAGAAATGGTTTGGCCCCTAGGCATTTTGGGATTTGGATGGTTCAATAGTTAGCATTATGCAATAATTGCAATTACCATTTTAGTGTGAAAAGTAAAAGATTTAAGGTAAAAAAAAGTAGAAAGATAAAATTTTAAAATTTAATAAAGTTTTTGATTCAAAGTGAACTTTCAAGTTTTAATCTTAACCCTTAAAAGTGGTATTACATAGCTATTGACTATTGCACCAAATGACATTCTGTAATTTTATTTTACTGGGAATAAAAATGAGAAAATTAAAATTGTAGGGAGTTACCCTTTTTTGGCTTTTGAGTTTTGACTAAGAAATAGTTCTGCAGTTACGAAGTGGTATTGTTGCCAACATATCAATAATTTGCTACGCTATTTCTCATAGTTTTATAAATTAATTGGTATTTTTTTTATAGTATTTTTAACTTGTTAGAATTTAAAATTTATCTCATTGTAACTATCGATTTATTATTACCAGAAAAAAAATACAATTTATTTAGTAGAGAATATAAAAAAGTGAAAGAATAAAAATGGTTGAGAAGATACATAAATGAGGGAGTAGAAAATATTTAAGTTTTCCTATACATATCTGGTGCATAAAATGTGAAATAATTATAACTTTTTTTCTTGTTTGGTTACCAAGAAAAAAAGTCGATTAAAAAAGAAAAAGAAAGAGCTGCAGGTAGGGCCCCCCAAAGCACCAAAACAAATTCGCCTGGATACCCAACGCCGGAGTCAAGATCAACGAAACGGTATTACAACAAACGAGAAAATCGATTTCTATTTCTCTGGAAAACATTTTACTAAGGAAAACTAATTCATATTTATGACAGGAAGTTGGCGGAAAAAATAGTAGCCTGTTTACAAGTTGTTGAAATTTGTGTCGGATATTAGAGCAGCAGCTTAAGTAATAGTTCAAAGTAACATTGAAGAAAAGAAGTGCAAGAAAGAAGATGACAGATCAGAAGAATAAGAAGAAAATATGCTGGTAGTCTAAACTACAAGCCGTGTGTACATTGAAAGCTACGTGTAGTATTAGTCTTGTATGTACATTCATTAAGTTAGCACGAGCAAAGTGTGTGTGAGTAGATGAGTGAGTGGAGTCAAGACTCCACGCTCCTTCTTCCATGTTTTCTCAGACTCACGCTTCTCTAGCTTCGTCTCTTCAGACTCGCGCTTTTCTCAAGTTTGCGGTTCCGGGCTCCACCTTCGGTATCGTCTTTAGCTTCTCACAACCTCAAATCGGCGGCGCCACTCTTTAGCTTCTTCTCTTCCAATTTAACTGCAAATCGGCGGCGCACCCACATCCAATTCAGCTCGGCGGCGCCACCGACAATCTTCAGGTTCTCTCTCTACATAGGATTAACGCTGATATGGGTTTATAATATTTCTCTAAACTTTGTGGGTTTATGCTATTGTTGTTTTGTTTGAGTTTCGGTTCTTATATATGTAACAATTTAATCTTTATACTTTTGAGTTTGGGGGTGTTCAGACTTGAAACTTGAGTGAGACGTGGGAACCCTTATCCATAAGTTGGGATTAGATTAGATTTAGTTGGGAGCGTGGGAAGGACACGATACTATGAACCTATGGAATTAGGAGATTATTATTTTTTTTCAACCACCTTGGTAGTAAGAACACCAATTTCACCATCAATTATAGTTTTAGTCTTTTAGTTCATTAGACACTTTTGAAAAAGAACACCAATTTCATCAATTTCTGATGATGTCTGAAAGGCACCCCTCATATCTCTGCAAATATTTAGCCTGAATAATTTTAGCTCTGGAAAGAACAATATAGCCTTTTCTGAACATGAAATGCTATATTTAAGGATTCATCATAAAAGTCTTTGCATTCTTGTTACCATTTGGGAGATTTTGGTGGACAGAAATAACTTTACACTAAGGCTTTTGCACCCAAATACTAAGAAAGCAACATCAAATTATCTCATTTTTTGTCAGATTTTTTGGTAGTCATTATCAGCTACTATACAAGCTGTACTATCAATCTTTCATCCATCTAAATTTTAATCTTTAAAGTCATTGTGAAATAACATTTTAGCAGTCATGAATTAAACCTCTTACATACTTTAAACTAAATCCTTCAAATGTTTGATGAACGAGTCAAAGGAAAACACAGAAAATTGACCAGAAATCACATTGACTGGTAAATACATAGAGCATGTGTAGAAGTACAATGAAAAATATCAATACACCCATACTAGAATTCACAGCACCAAAGATTTCTTTCATTCTTTCCTTTTGGCTGAGCTGAAATCATAAGAATTACATGTTTTGAGTAACAACCCATTTTCATATTGCCCATCCTAGAAAATTATACACTAGAAATATTTTTGGAGCTCTGAGACCATAGCATCTTATAGAAGCTTACATTCATTTATCAACCCATATACTAACAACCCTCTTATAGTGTTTTAGTGGAACCCCAAACTCTGCATAGAGCGTTGGAATTGATGATTAATATTATGTATGTATTTACTGAAAAACATGAATTACGTACCTTTGATAAAATTTAGGACATGATTGACTTTATAATTGGATTAAACAGCGGCCCCCATTGGTCCTACTCTGAGTCTCTGACCATTTCAAATGCTTGTTAGAACATGCTTTTGCTGGTAACTGGCATTAGAGTTTACTTTAGTTACTTGTTTAGTTTCAAGTAAAATAGTGTCACTGCTCTGTATTGGCATGCTCTTTTCTTTTTTCTTAGGTAAGAAACATACTCCCAAAAAAAGTGAGCAACATTCTCGTCAGTTTTGATTGTATCATTGTGTGTTGTGTGGTGCAGAGATGCTCATTGTTTCAATATCATAGTTAGCAGTTAGCACCCCCTCCCATATTATTCCTCACAATTATTACCCCTCACAACTATTGTCATTTAACATTTATTTAGCTTTGTAAATTAAGATATAGTTCTTTTAAGATTAATCTATATAGCAACAATGGTGCACTTATTGATCTGTCGGTACTTCTGTACAAACTTATTACGTTAATATCTCGGATCAAGTAGTATATGGTTCTGTTTTTGCTCAATCTATCTCACTAATAGTACTTATATTGTATATTCAGGTGACTGAAGATTGGATTTTGCCATGCTCCAAGTTAAAAGTATATTAGAACATCGAAGGTGCGTTTTTATTGAAATAAAATGTAAATTAATCTGATCTGAATTGGATTCTCAGCCTTCTATTATAACTCAGGAGCTGGTGCATTCATCTTTCCTTGTGACAGTATAACTACGAATTTAAAATGCTTATTTTCATATTATCAAGCGCTTTATAGCTCAATTGATATTTTTTGATATTTCCAATAGACGCCTATGGTTCAAATCCCTCTTCTCCCATTAGTATCTAACTTATGTTATTGCGTACTTTACAATTAATTCCTTTGTTTTTGGGATCATTTTCTCACAAGAGGTAATTAAATAAAAGAAATTATAGAATGGATTGTTACTTATGCCTAGTTATCAGATAAATGGATATCAATAAGACCTTTTCATTTGCAGCCAATAAATTATTACAAATAATTTCGATAACTTCAGGAGAAAAAGAGAACCTAATTTCTTTTAGTTACTGCTTTTATTCTTCTAAGAAAGATACATTATTTGGGATAGAAAGAAAGAAAGAAAAAACTGAATTATTAAAAAGAAGCTTATTTATTTATTCAAGGTGTTCTACATTTGATTTCTTAAACATGCCTACTTCCACAATGATTTCTGGTCATTCATGCGAGTGATGTTTAATTCACTTGAAATCTTTATAGAGCACTTTTGAAAAACAATAACACTTGAAATATTTGCAGAGCACTTGTAATCTTTAAAGAGCACTTGAGAACAATATAATTTGAAATAGAATATGCTACTAGGCGTGATAGTCTCAACAGAAATTGTAAAATGTTTAGAAATAAATATACTGGATGCTCTTTTAAAAATATAAAATTGGCCTTCCTAAAATGTTTACAAATATTTAACCAAAAATAAAAACAAATAAACAAGGTGGAGTACATTAGGATCCGTAGGAGACTTAAAATTCACAAGATGATCATGAGGCCTAGCTGGTCAAGCTTCTTCTTTGGAGACATCTGCAGAAGATGGCTTCCACTTTCTTCGAGCTAATGTCAATATATGACTAGCTCTTTCTGCTGCAAAACCATAGATACTTTGAACAATTTCTTTGACTACTTCAATTGCCAAGACACAATAAGCGAAAATGCCCACAGTTATCAAGCATACAATAAGCAAGGAGAGACCATTTGGCAACATGGTGACTGATAGTGTTATATAAGCTATCATCATGGAGATTAGGGCAATTGGCAGTAAAACTTGCACATAAGTTTTGTTTCCATAAAAGAATATGAGGAAGACAGGAAAAGAACCCAGCAGTGTTGAAAGACATAAAAAGGTAATATGTAGCAGATGGACATGTATTTTTTGCACATTTGGTCGATGGAAGATGCACTTGGGGTCTAGTTTTATGTCTTCCTTCCAAATGGTTTGAGGAGGGGATGGTCCTGCTTCATAAGTCACTGGTAACTATTTTTAAAACGACAATGGGGTTTTTGCCTTGCGAGAGGTTCTCTTCTTTTATCAACAAATCATCGTGTCAATTTAATTTCTGCCGCACTTAGTTTATTTGGTGATTTGTTGGTGTCTCCATGATTTGCATTTAATTTGACCTAATTAATCAACTTGAGTAATTAAATTAATTAACCGGGGTCAATTTATAACCTAACAAGCTATATAGCCTATAACTCAATTGACATTTCCTCTTCCCATAATAAAGGGATGAAGGGTAAGGTCATGCTTTCAAAACTCACTAGGTGCATGTGAAACTCACCAATCACCAAAATAATAATAATAATAATAATAATAATAATAATAAAGTAATGTACTGGCTACATTTTTTTTTTTTTTTTGCTGAATAAAAAAATAGGTCTCTAGTGTGGGCTTATCAACCCCACACCACGTAACAGCAATGAGTAATATCATATGTACCACATGGGCCTTGCTAAGGCTATCGCTCAAACCGTTCCTCTCTAGATGCTGGAATAAGGACTCCTACTATTAAGCCAAGCCACACTCTGTGTGGTATGCACTGGCTACTTTTGTGACTTATGGAAAGAAAAAGAAAAAGAGAAACTATGCTATTAAGAGTGCTCTGAACTTGTTCCCTTTACCCTTATGCTTTTGTACCACACATGTTTTCTTTTTGTTTAATTCTCCCCGCCCCCCTCTCAATTGCCCAGATGAACAAAGATAAATCTAAAAGTTCAAAGGAAATTGCTTCTAATGAAGAAAACGAGGCTGGGGAGAAATTTCCAATGTCTTACTTGAGGAATATGCTGAGCTGAGTACGGATGATACTAGTGATGAGGGAGACAAGGATCTAGGTTTGAATTAAGGTGTGTGAACTCCCAATTCCCGGCAACGACATGTACTAATGTATGTGGTGAGGTCCATTACATATCAAAACTCACAAAGAAATGAAATATTTTGTTACATTCACGATATGGACACATATTTAAAGTGTAAAAAATATGAAAATTTTCAAGAGTATAAAAAAGAAGTTTAAAATCAATTAGGAAAGAATATTAAGATACTAACATAATACCATGTAAGATAGTATGTATTAGAATTATTTTACAATTTTTAAAATGACAATGAGATGGTATATCAACTTAAAATAAATTCTGCACCACAACAAAATAGCGTAACAGAACTATTTTGGACTTGGTAAAATTAATGTTTTGTAATTCTTCACTATGATCTTAATTTTGAGGACTCTTTAGCAAAAAAAAAAAAATCTTAATTTTGAGGATTGTAACTGCAATACTCTTGCTTAACCTAGTTCCTACATAAATTAATGAATTGGAAGAAAGCCTAACCGACAAGATTAAAATTTTGAGGTTCTTTAGCTCATATATTAATTTTATATTTAAGGGATAAATTATATAAACCTAAACAGTTTACAAAAAAAAAAAAAAAAATTACATAAATTTTTTTTTTCTAATAAAAAAAGGGGTCTTCAGTGTGGGTTCATTGACCCCACGCTATATGACAACAGTGAGTAATACCATGTATATTACACAGCCTTATTAGAACTATTGCTCAAACCGCTCTTCTTTGAATGATAGGATAAGAACTCTTATCATCAAGCTATCCGTGTGGTAAAAAAAAAAAACATAATCATAAACACTACTTTTGTACCCTTTTATTCTTTTTAGAGAACTAGTAAGGGTTGCACGTGCTGCCCCTTGAGTGAGAAAATTTAAGATAGAATTATTTTCTGAAGTAGTATCAAACTATGCATTTAAATTTAGAATAGTTATTTAACATATGACTATCTATTTAGTATGATAATTTCCTAAGAGAATGTATTTGGTATCAGATGGTATCATGTCAGCGTTATCAAAATCTAATAAGTGTAAAACATGTCAGTAAAAAATAACTAACTCATTAATAATTGAAAGATATGTGTTAGTGGGTAGTTATTTTTGCACACATGTTTCTTGCTTATTAGATTTTTAATACGGATGATGTGGTATCATTTGATACAAAATACTTTTTCATTTCTTAGAACCAATTTACTAAAGACAGTATCTACTCACAAAAAAATTATACTAAGAATGATAACAAATGTCGTCATCTTCTAACAATAAACAACTAAATTTTGATAAAACATTGTCACAATATTTAAATTTTCGCAATAAATGATAACTGTAGACGACTAAATTTCTTAATTCGAAATGAGTCAAACAAGTAAAATAGTTTTACAATTGCGAATTTGTATTGAATATTGTGTGGTACAATTCTCTGAATTTAAAAGAGTAATCCTTTGATTCGATCTCCTTAAAAGATTTGTTGATTGGAATTGTAATAATGTAATTTTGACTTGAACACCAAATATACTTCAATTTGGCTGAAGAATAGATCGATGATCTTTGAAACAGAATTATAATGAATCTTTGGCTATAAGCTTGTTAGAAATTCCTTGTTCTTCGTGTTCTTCGTTTGTTCTTAGGCTGTGTTTGTTTCGTGTAAAACATTTTTCGGAAAATACTTATTTTCCGGAAATGCTATTTTCCGGAAATGTTATTTTCCGGAAAAGGAAAATATTTTCATGTGTTTGGTTGTATTATGAAAATTGTTGTGGAAAATATTTTCATGTGTTTGGTTCTATTAGGAAAATGCTATTTTCCTACACTTTTTCACAAATTCTGACAACAAATTCCGGCAACAACAACACAACAACAACAAAAACACCAAATTCCGGCAACAACAACACAACAACCACAACACAACAACCACAACAACAACAATCAGTTCATAAAAAAAAAAAACAAAAACAACAATCAAACTTAAAAAAAAAAAACGGAGAGATCGAGGAAGACGACGCGGCGCGAAGGAGTTCGACGATCGACGATCGACGGCGCGGCGCGATCGAAGGTGCGACTGGATCGGCGGTTCGTGGGTTCGTGGTCGACGGCGTGGCGCGATCGAAGGTGCGATTGGATCGGCGGTTCGTGGGTTCGTGGATCGGCGATGGGGACTGGGTTCGTGGGTTCGTGGTCGTCGGCGATGGTCTCTCGGCTTGGATCGGCGGTTCGTGGGTTCGTGGCCGCTGGCGATGGGAGCTGGGCTTGGATCGACGATGGCGCTGGGCTCTCTCTTTCTTTCTCCCTCTCCCTCTTTTTCTTCCTTCCTCTCTCTCTCTCTCTTCGTGCTCTGTTTCTCTTTTCCGGAAAATGTGATTTGAAGTGAAAATAATGGGTGAAATCATTTTCACCCATCAGGAGCTTATTTTCCAGTCAATCCAGAATTGAATTTCCGTTGACCGAATTTTACATACCAACCAAACACCTTAATTTTCTAGAAATGCATTTCCGGAAGTGATTTGAAGCCAAACCAAACACACCCTTAGTGTTTTTGGTGCGTTCTTCGTCTTCGAAGGTTTGTGGTGGAAGTTCTTCGATGCTTTAAAGGCTTGAATCCATAGAGCTTCACCGATTTGTGGTTTGTTGAGGTTTCTGGAGGCTTTTAAGCTTGATTCTAGTGACCTCTAAGATCTAGGAAGATGATTTGGATGATTTCTCTTCGAATGTTCTTTGTATTTGAAGTTGAAGTTTTTAGAGGCTTTAGGGCTTCGTTCCAGCAGAGCTTCTGGATTTCTAAGTGCTTCAGATGGTTTGGTGTCCCCTTAAATGCCTTAGGAAGGCTTTTATTTATATAAGTTTGGGGATGGGTGAGCGACACGTGGCAGAGTCTGATTGGTGACACATGTTACAGCTTGATTGGTCCGCTTTCGTCATCGTTTACACATGTTGGACTGATTATGTCATCGTTTACACGCGCAAGGCTGCTTATGTCATCGCTTACATGCGTTGATGTGTGATTGGTTTTTGCATGACACTTGGCAAATTTCTGTTGGTTTCTGAGTGGTGATAGCAAAACCTAGCAGCAATACGTGGCACTTTGTAATTGGCTGTATTTTGTGGACTTGGTAGTGTGACGTGTCAACTTGTGATAGGTCGGGAATTTTCCCTCTCTACAATAACATATGGTACAATTGAAACTCTTCATCAAATTAAATATCTACAATCATTTGCAATGAATATTTTGTTATTCATACTTTATTCATTATCATTTTATTTTATGAGCCTAACCACAATGCTTAGCTTACTTAATTTTTAATGAACACATTTTTAAGTTAGAAAGCAAATAACAAAATAACAAAAGACATATGTCATTAAAGTTTCAATTAGATAAAATTATAAATTTAGAAGATTTAAACCACTAATAAATTAGTGTTCTCTAGGTAACAAATAAAATACCATACATCACCATTTTTACTTTCTAAGTATGACTAACACATAAAACTCAAAATACACGAAAAAAAAATTTTGGGACATTGAAATTTAGTGAGGCATTTTAAATATTGCATAATGATATTGTAAGGTTGAATTTAATTAACCATCTTGTTGGCTTTATTCCATGCCAAATTTGCTTGTAATTCAGCATTTAGAAACCCTGTATTTTGGTGGGAATCATGTAAGGATAGTGTGTGAGAGAGTGAAGAAATGCTCAAGATTGTGTAGTAAAGCAAGAACTCGTGGCTGGATCTCGCAGCTGGCTCGCGGCTTGCAAGTCGCCAAAAGGTGCACACGAGTGAAGCATGCAGAGAAGCTAAACCGTCATGCCAGCTGTAGCACTACAGGACAAAAAGTCCAAACTGCCCACTTAGTTATCTCGCGGCTTAAACTCGCAATTCAGTCAAGTCGTGAGGCCAAGTCGCTAGTTCACTATGTTATGTAAAAATTGACTCTTCGCATTCCTTTCTCACCCCAATATAAATACCCCTTATACCCACAAAATGTAAAGAGCTTCCAAAGAGAATTTTGAGAGAGAAATCCTAGAAAAAAACAAGATTGACTCATCTACAATTTTTACATAGAGACTCTTCAAATTTCTCAACTTTCACCCTCTCCATTATTACATCCTTGAGAGGTTCTTGGCTAAATCATTTTCTCACCATACCCACATCTATGAGAAGGCTTTTTAGTGCTTTGAGAAGCAGTTACGAAGGGACCAATGGTTATTAGTTGATGCTATGGGCTATAGTGGAATCCGGTAAGCTAGAGAAGACAAAGGTTTGGCGTAACCTCATTGGAGCAAGAAGCTTAAAGAGCTTTGGTACGCTGGGTAGATTAGGCTTGGAGGGTCTATTGCTGTTCATGTATCCCAACTACATTTTCTAATGGATTATTGACTGCTTGGAGGGCGGTGGAGAGGTTTTACGCCGAGAGCTTTGGTTTCCTCTTTGATAACACATCATTGTGTTGTCTTTATGTTTGCATCTCTCTTCCCTTAATCTTTGCCATTTAATTTCTGTTGTGGATGTGATTTTATTTGGTTTAGATTGTTTATCAATTCTATTATTAGCTTATGTGCATTTTCCGCACATATACTGTTTGACATTAAGCTTGAATTGATAATTTTGTAATTGAGGGTCTAAACGTTCATAGGTGTTTTATACACATTTTGAACATTTAATTGGTATTAGAGTGGGTGTAGTTGCTGTGGTTTAGTTACCTTAGTGCGATCCTTGACCTCGTTTGAGATGGATCGGTCTCAATCTTTAAATGTTCTACCATATTTTGATAGTAGTAACTATGCCTTTTGGAAAGTCCGAATGAGGGCATTCTTGTGTTCAATTGATGATACTATTTGGGATGCTGTAGAAGTAGGTTGGACTAGGCCGGAGGCCTCTAAATCCACTTAGGATAAGGCAGCCCTTGCAGCAACTAATGCTAACAGTAAAGTTTTGAATGCAATTTTCTGTGGTGTTTCTCTAGATGAGTTTTACAAGATTTCTCATATAACGATTGCCAAAGAGGCGTGGGAGATATTGGAGACCACTTATGAAGGAACGAAGAAGGTGAAGGATACTAAGTTGCAGATGCTAACCACTTGATTTGAAGAGCTGAAAATGAGTGAAGACGAGTCATTCGACTCATTTTATAGCAAGCTGAATGAGGTAGTTATTGGCAAATTCAATTTGGGTGAGAAGACAGAGGACTCAAAGATAGTGAGGAAAATCCTTCGATCATTGCCGGAGAGCTTCCATGCAAAGGTTACAGCAATAGAAGAGAGCAAGGACCTTGATGATATCAAAGTTCAAGAACTAGTTGACTCACTTCAAACATATGAGTTGTCATTACCATCACAAAGGAAGAGCAAATCTCCTACTCTTAAGACAATTAATGAGAGGGTAGAAGCTCACCACTCATCAGATGAGGATGTTGTCGTTAAAGACGTGGCATATCTTATGAAGAATTTCCGAAAGTTCTTGAAGTTCAAGAAGAATGGAAAATTTGCTGAGAAAGGAAAATTCCCAAGTTTCGAGAAGGAGAAAAAGATTTCAAGAGGAAAGATGGGAAGGACTCTCAATCTTCTCAAGGAATCTCTTGCTTTGAATGCAACGGACATGAACATTTCAAGAAAGAGTGTCCCAATTATTTGAAATCGAAGGGCAAGGTGTATGCCACTACTTTTAGTAATTCCGATTCTTCTAATTCAGATTCAGATGAAAGCTGTGATGGAGAGGGAAACTTCTCTGCATTCATGACCATTGCTCATGTGGAATCTTCGGATGATTTGAGTGCTCTAGTGGAAGAGCTTGGTAAGCACACTAAATTTTAGTCAATTGGGATAGTTGAGGAATCTGAATATGAGGAAGATGAAGAATAAGTGGGACTGCAAGAGACCTACAATTCCCTCCTTGAGAAGACCGGTGAATATGCAAAAGTGGTTAATGCAGCCATCAAAAAGATAAAGAGGGCAGAGGAAGATTATAGAAGTTTTCTAGTGCGATACAAGGAGACAAATGTGAAATGAAGACGCTGAATGGAGAGCTGACCGAAGCCTACTCAAAGATAAAATTTCTTGAGCATGAGGTGATGGAATTAAATGTGAACGCAGCGGAAAAAAAACGGATCTACTTTAATCGCAATTTATAACATGCACTATGTAAATTTCAGAATTCAAGTATAAGAGAACGTACCTTGAAGCAGTGAATTTCAAAACAAAGATTGAAGCACTTGGGAATACTTTTAATCTTCACTCCAATTCCACTAACGCCCAAGAAGTGTGGACTTTCTATCAGTTACAAAGGGATGATTAAAGAGTGACCTATACTCACATACACACCATTTCACAATGATGTTACTCTCACATAAAATTATGTATGTTTTTCCCTTTGTATCTAACAAATTATCTAATTGGGCTGGCCTTTTGAGCCTTTCCAATTGGGCTTAAGTGTGTGGCTTGGAGTGGGACCAAAAGGGACCAATAAGACACTAACTCCAATGGGCCTTGGGCTTTTCTGTCAACTTTTGACAAGTCCAAAGTTACCGTTAACTATATTTAATACCACTATATAAATATAGTTGCACTCTAGGCCTTATCTATAAATTATATCCCAAGACTTTATTATACATGCAACCCTTTCATAAAATATTCGTAGTAATACAAAGTCATTAATGTAGATTACCACTTTGTAAATTATTACATCTTAATCCTTAAGTACCCGATTTAATCCTTTAAGTTATTCATCATATATTTATGAAATCTAATTTCATAAATATATGCTTTAGTAACTACTTACTAAAGTAGTTAGACCTAACTCTCTGAATAACAAACCCATTAAACTTATCTCAAGGGAATATTTTGTATCTCCGTTAAGAGACTATGAATTCCATTTTGAGAATATATGTTCCATCAACACTAAATGTAGCTGCCCAACATACTGAGGTTTTGACCGTAACTTTAGATCTCACTTCTGATATATCAAAAAAACCTACATTTCATGATCAGGTCCATTATTCTCTCAGGATTAAGAGTTCATGCAAATATAAGTCGTGAGATTTATTATTCATTTGACAGCCTGTATGAAAATAATAAATCTCACAGCGGTCTAGTTCAATATGTTTTAACTCTTAAAACATATCAACATATCAACTAGAAGTCTCCACTTCCATGATCAAGACAAATCATCGTAGTTGATATGTTATAGTCTTCACAGATGAAATGCCCAATTTCATCACCGACTACGAACTATAATTTTGAGTTTACAAAGAATTTGTGATTTATATCTTCTGTGACTTTTCACATAAATCACATACTGCGCATCTCATGGACTATATGATAATGTCCGAATATTCATGTTACTAGTATTTCAGATAATAATAAAACAAATTTATTAAACACAATATTAAGTCATACATAATGTCATACACAATGTCAAACTTAATATCATACATATCATCATATAATAGGATTTAAGGGTACTAATCCTAACAATCTCCCACTTGTCCTAAAGACTATTGTGCACTAATCTAACTCTTATTCCCTCCAAATGTGACTCGAGGGTCCTTTGAGGCAAGGATTTAGTAAATGGATCTGCTAGATTATTTGCACTTTCAATCTTTGCTACCACTACATCTCCACGAGCAACAATATCTTGAATGATATGGTACTTCCTCTCAATGTGCTTTCCTTTCTTATGATTCCTTGGATCTTTAGATTGTGCAATTGCTCCGCTGTTGTCACAAAACAATGTGATTGGAAGTCGCTTCATTCTTATTACACCAAGGTCAGAAAGAAATTTCTTGAGCCATACAGCTTCCTTTGCTGCTTCACAAGCAGCAACATATTCTGCCTCCATGGTGGAGTCTACAATACAAGTTTGCTTAATACTCCACCAACTTATGGCTCTACCTCCCAAGGTGAAAACACATCCTGAAGTGGATTTTCTGAAATCTAGATCCGATTGAAATTCTGAATCTGTATAGCCAATGGGAATCAAATCCTCACAACGGTAAACAAGCATATAATCTCTCATTCTCCGTAGATACTTGAGAATATGCTTTACAGCTTGCCAATGTTTTGGTCCTAGATTTGATTGATATCGGCTGACCATGCCAACTGAATAACAGATATCTAGTCTAGTACAAAGCATGGCGTACATGAGACTTTCTACTGCAGAAGCATAAGGAACTTGTCTCATCATATCTTCTTCCTCTTGAGTCTTAGGCCTTTGGTCATCAGACAAAGTAACTCCATGTCTGAAAGGAAGCAATCTTTTCTTGGAGTTTTACATGCTAAACCGTTCTAGAACCTTATCTATATATCCAGCTTGTAATAAGCTTAACGTCTTATTCTTGCAATCTCGCCAAAACTTGATCCCTAAAATAAAGTTAGCCTCACCTAAGTCTTTCATATTAAATTGGCTTGACAACAAAACCTTTACTGATGACATTACCCCTACATCATTTCCAATGATTAGAATATCATCAACATAAAGCACTAGGAACATTACTACTTTATCACGATGTCTTTTGTACACACATGGTTCATCAAGATTTTGCTCAAAACTAAATGACTTGATTTCTTGATCAAATCTAATGTTCCATGACCTAGATGCTTGCTTAAGTCCATAAATGGACCTTTTCAACTTGCATACTATATGCTGTTGGTTTTTTGCTATAAAACCTTCCAGTTGCATCATATAGATTTCCTCTTCAAGATTGCCATTGAGAAAAGCAGTCTTGACATCCATTTGCCAAATCTCATAATCAAAATGAGTAGCAATGGATAAGAAAATTTTGATAGATTTAAGCATTGCTACTAGAGAAAAGGTTTCATCATAATTAATACCTTCTTTTTGTGTATACATTTTCGCCACTAGCCTTGCTTTAAAGGTTTCAACCTTTCCATCTATCCATCTCTTCCTCTTGTAAACCCATTTGCAACCAATAGGTTTAATACCATTTGGCGCCTTTACAAGATCCCAAACTTGATTGGACTACATGGAATCTAATTCAGATTTTATAGCTTGGACCCAATGATGTGCATCTATATCATTCATTGCCTCTTCATAAGTGTAAGGATCCGATTCAGCCTCTTCTGAGATAGTTTCATAAGTTTTTCCTAAACCTATGAATCTTATAGGAGACAGAACAATTCTCCCACTACGACGAGGCACCTGTGTACTAGACATGTCATCTAATACAGCCACATCATCCCTAGTTTCATCCATTGGTTGTTCATTTACAAGTTCATTCATTTCAGCCAACACAACTCTACTTCTAGGAGTAAAATTATTCACATAGTCATTTTCCAAGAATTTAGCATTTGTACTAACAAAAACTTTGTTATCTTTACGACTATAGAATAAATAACCCCTAGTTTCTTTTGGATAACTTACAAGCAAACACACTTCTGATTTTGGTTCCAATTTATCAAGCTTCCCTTTTAACTTATGTGCAGGACAACCCCAAATGTGGAGATATTTCATACTAGGCTTACGCCCACTCCACAATTCCATGGGTGTTTTGGGAACTGATTTTGATGGGACTAAATTCAAAAGATGTATTATTGTATTTAAGGCATAACCCCAAAAAGAAATCGGTGAAGTTGAGTAACTCATCATGGATCTAACCATTTCTAAAAGAGTCTTATTCCTTCTTTCTGTTACACCATTCTGTTGGGGAGTTCCAGGTGCAGCCAATTGGGATATAATCCCATTTTGAGTTAAGTAATCCTTGAAATCCCCAAGAAGGTATTCACCACCACGATCAGATCAAATGGCTTTTATGCGTTTACCTAATTGATTCTCAACTTCAGCCCTAAACACTTTGAACTTTTCAAAGGCTTCGGACTTTCGTTTCATTAGGTACACATAACCATATCTTGAGTAATCATCGGTAAAAGTGATGAAATACTCATAACCTCCTTTTGCTTGGATTGACATAGGACCACATACATCAGAATGCACTAGCTCTAGCAAATCTTGAGCTCTTCTACCTTTTGCATTAAAAGGTCATTTGGTCATTTTACCTTCTAAACAAGATTCACAAACTGAAAATTCATCAAAGTCCATGGGCTTTAAGAGTCCATCTTTGATCAGTCTTTGAATCCAATTTGAATTAATATGACCCAAACGCAAGTGCTAAAGATATGCATCACTAGTAGAAAGAAACTTTCTCTTTAATGATTTCACATGAGAGTAATTATCTAATTCAGTATTATATAATTCACGCTTCTCAGGAATTAAAATAAAAAGACCATCCATAATATTGCCAGAATAGATAAACACTTTATCCTTCTTTATTACAATATTGTCTTTTAGGATAACACAATATCCATGTTTACCCAAATAAGTTGCAAAAATTAAATTCCTACGAACATTAGATACATATAGACAGTCTTCCAATACTAAAACTTTTGACTCAAAACATAAATTACAAACACCAACAGCTACAGCTAGAATCCTGCTCCCATCAGCCAAAGTAAGAAACAACTCCCCTTCTTTAAGCTTTCTTGTCTCCTAGAACCCTTGCAAGGAATTGCAGATATGATTAGTACAACCTGAATCCACACACCAGGAATTCGTGGGATTCTGTACCAAACATATTTCAAGAAAGAATGTATTATTCATACCTTTATTCTTAGCAGCCTTGAATACTGGACAATTTCTCTTCAAATGTCCTTTCTCACTACAATGGAAACATTTTCCTTTGAGCTTATTTCCTTTGTCAGCAACCCTTAAGGCAATTTGTTTACCCTCTTGTTTGGTGAAGTCCTTCTTCCTCTTCTTCTTACCCATGCCTTTTGACTTAGGTTGAGAAGTAGAAGCCTCACCAACATTGGCTTCAACATTGGAAGTACCAAGACTGCCTTCTACCGCTGCCAATTCATTCATTAATTCAGACAATGTATAAATCTTTTTGTTCATATTATAGTTAATTTTGAATTCCTTGAATGATTCTGGTAGTGACTGGAGTATCATATCCACTTGGGATTCTCCATCAATATCAGTACCTAAAACTTCCAATGTATTCAGATTAGAGATTGATAGGAATTTAGACCCCTTAAACAACAATAGGATTAACCTAGTTAATTAGCCAAGTGATTAACTTAGTCCAATTCATGCAAATCTAGGTTAACACAATTAAATAATCATATCAAGATATAAAGCAGCGGAAAATAAATAACACAAGATATGATGACCCAAGAAACCACACGGTAAAAACCTGGGGAGGATTTGACCTAGCTATCCTCCAGGTAAACCTGAATCCACTCTGAAAGAATCGAAGTTCATACAAAAAGACTTACAAGCTCCCTGCTTGACTTCCTAATACTACCCACCAGTAGAACTTACTGACACGACCACGTGCAAGCTCCGAATCCATGGACTCCTTCTTTCTTGGATTCTTCAATCAGCTACAAGCTCCCCGCTTGTTTATCTTTAAGCTCCAATGGTAGCAACCGAGTTGATCATCAAGATGTTGAAGTAATCTCTACCTTGAAAACCCTAAGTTTTGTGTAAAGGAAAGCTCCTTAAAGATCTCACAAGCGATTCACACAAAACAGAAAAGTATGAGCAACAATACAATAGGAACAACTCTAAAAAACGTGGCTAGGGTTTTGTTTAAATACCTAGGGCAAAAATATAAAACCCTAAACGTTTAATGAGATAGGGCTGAGTTGGAAATTCTGCGGAAAAAACAATCTGGTCGACTTTCGATTGATCGAGTCTATTCTTCGATAGATCGAGCCAGGCCGAAAGTCACAAAGACTTCTGCAGCCACTCGATTCCAACTTTACAATAATTAATCAACTTTGAGCAAGCCTAAACAAGACTAAACATATTGTTTTGATCATGGTTTGCCAACATTACACATTAGAGTTCTAAATACATTAAATCCTAAGTCTTTAGAACCTAACAAACTCCCCTTTTGGCAATCCGTGACAAAACACAAACTATAAACTCAAAGTGTACAAATAAAAAGCCATTTACAAAAAGTAATGCTCATAAAACACAATTCAATCCTAACTACTATCCATCAGTTGCAAGTGTAGATAGCAGCCAAATCGAATCAACTTGTATATTCCTGAAACACTCAACAAATGCATGAACGCATGAGTGACAGATAAACAGTAAATCAAAAGATATGTAAACTAACTCTCCCCCTAAGTTAGATACACCAAAAATCAAAACATTTAAAACATTCTTGAAAGTTCACACAACACAAAATAAAGACATATATCAATGAATAACTTATAAATATAAATTAATAAGCAGTGAACACAGAATCAAGAATCATATATCAAAAATGTATTTCCCAACAAGAATAGCCCAAAAAAAAACAAAAAGAAAGTATACACGGTGAAGCAACTAGATACAATCTAATATCAAAAATCACCACTAGCTCCGCAAAAAAGAAAAAAAAAAAAAAAAAAAACCAAATTCCCCCTAACTACAAAAACTCCTTTACAAGTCTCCAAACTCTACTCTCCCTTTTTGTGACGGAATGCCAAATGACAATCACAAGCCATCATCAAAAGGAGGTGGTGAGGGTGAACGAAGATGCGCCAAGTCAGCTCTCAGAGCACGAATCTCATCAAGCAAGTCCACCAAAATTTGACCATGAGCTGCCTGAACGGTCATGACAGTCTCCAAGGTACGACGTACATCGAAGTCATCCGAAGGAGACGGAGGAACAGCAGCAGCAGCAGCAGCAGCAGGATCAGGAACAGCCTCACGAGCAGGACCTATAAAAGAAGAAGGGGGTACGATACCAGAAGGCTCAGACCTAGAGTGTTTAGAGCCAGCTCGAAGATGAGTAGCCCTCTGTCTAAAAAAAGACGCACCTATGGGAGCAATCACATGGACGGGCTCAGAAGAAGGGAAATCATCTATACCAAGATAAAGCAAAATCCTATGAATAAAGATATGATGAACAAGAGCATGAGCAGTAGATGAACTCCTATAAACTTCGTTTAAAGAACGAAGAAACAAATGAGGAAAACTGATAGGAGCATCAGTGACAAGAGCATACAAAAATACACACCGCTCGAGAGGAATGGTGTGAAGATGAGAAATGGGCCAAAAAGAATGACACACTATCCTAAAGAAAAGATAAATAGTCTCAGGAAGCTCAGCAATGGTGATCCGAGGATCAGAACCCCACTGGATAGAAGACCCAGTGATGTAAGACACGAAATCACTCAACAAAGGAGACTCATCATAAGGGAAAACAGGGTGCTGGACCAAAGGTACCCCTAGAGCATCAGCCACTACCGTAGGAGTAATGACATACTCTACGCCTCGTATCCAACTCTTAACTAGAGTGTTAGAATCATAGACGCGAATAGAGATGTTCGAAAAGAACTCTCTAATCAGGGTAGCGGGAGGAGGACGATCAGAAACATCCAATAAAGGTAACTAGCCCCGACGCTCAAAATTTGCCCTAATGGCAGGATCAACCTTATCTAAGATGACAGAATGCTCAGCCTAAATATTTCTCTGAAGGTTCAGTTTCTCAAAAGTCTCTTGGTTTTTCTCACTTGGAAACCTTTCACAATCAAAGGAAGGTGGGGGAGGAGAAGGAGAAGGAACAGACCTACGGGCTCTAGTCTTCCTAGGCATGATGCTAAGGAAAGGACAGAGACACAAGGTAGAACCAAAAGAACAAAACAATAAAAAATCCAAGGGCAGACTGCAAATTAGCACAATAATAGAAAAAAAACCTATATGATGCATGAACAATTAAAATGACATGATGCATGTTCTAATGCGGTAAAAATTAAGTTCAATTAAATGTTAGATTAACAAAATTAGCTTGAACATAGGGTTTCTAACAAAAACCCCAAAATTGAAGAACCACTTGATGAAAATTTTAAAACAAATTAATGAATTGAGCATCACAGAACACAACACACAGATTATAATGCTCAATTACATCAAAACAACAAGCCAATTTCATCAATTTTAACCTAATTGAACAAAATCCCCAATTCGGATTCAATACAAGCCCTAGAATTTTCAATTTTTCACAAAACCCAAAATTGATCAAATTAAACCATCAATACACACTTTATATCATGTCCCCACAAAAACCCATTGATCAATTACACAAAATAGGACTTGAATCAACAAAAATCCCAAAAAGAAAGGGTCCGAAAATATGAGTGAAAAATGCATGAAAAATGCATGAAAATGAAAATAAACTCAAAAAGGAAGGGCAAAAGAGACATACCGGCCCTAGATGACAAAAACCTTGCAGAAATTTTGGAGGAAAACGACAAAAATTGGATGATTGTGCTTTGCTGAGTCAGAGAGAGAGAGAAAAAAGTTTTTGAACTTTTGAAAAGTGTTTGAACAAGTCAAAATTGAGTTTTAAAAAAAAACTTTTTCGCAATCTTCGATCGATCGAAAATTACATTCGATCGATCGAATCAATTCGAGACTCATAAATTTTTTAATTACATTTTCGATCGATCGAAAAACAGAATGGATCGATCGAAACAGGCAGAAGCTCACAAAATTTTGAGGAAAAAAAAAAAAAACAGTTTTGAAAAACAAACACATTTTGGCCACAAAACTCCTCAAAGCATTAAAATTAATGAACAAAATGCATGAGTATGAGAGGCGTTTTCAAAAACCCAAAATTTTAAACCCAATTCTCTCACAGCAAATTTTTAATCATTCTCCCTTTGAATTCTTCAAACAAAAAAAATATTTTGTACACAATTCTCAAGATATTTTCAAACTTGGTTGGTCAAACCAAAAACACATACACTAACATGTACAATGTTTAACAAAGAGTAACTTGTGTAGTGTGTGCTACTAGCAAAAACTTGAGATACATGTGAGGTGATATGTGAATAGCAATTAAACACAAAGTCTACACAATTCATTACATAGAATTTAAAAGAAACTATCACCAAAAGAGTTACATCATATAACTCCCACATCTCCTAGAACAAAAGCTTGCAATCATTTATGTTTCTTGAATTTTTGCCTCTTAATTATGTGAATTGGCATCAAGCCTAATAGTACACACCGATTTTAATTAAGTGAATTGGCATCAAGCCTAATAGTACACACCAATTTTAATTATGAGATTTAACCGAGGCTACACATTATGTTCTTTTTGTGCATGTGCTACACTTTCTCGATCACAAAATCTTATGATATGCACTAAGGTGTTCATGATTGGCTAATGAACAGTGGTGAGATGGTTATTTATGCCTTTCTCAAAAGGATCAAATCCAACAGTCAAATAACATGTAACTTCAAGATTAAGACAAAGTAATAAACACTATAAACATCTTTCCCACACAACATGCACTACAAAGTTTTAACTAGTAAAGTGCAATGAATAAGCTCATCAAAGCTAAACAAGGTACACAAGACATGACATGTGTAAATAGATTGACCAACCTTATTTTCAAAAACCAAGAAAAATAGTGTCAAACATAGTTTTGCTTCCTCTTCTCCTTTTTTTTTTTTAATTTTTTAATTTTTTTATTATTATTATAAAAAGAGAAAACAAATAAATCCTAGAATGAAATGCATGAATGTAATGCAATGCAAGTCCTAGAACAAAAAAAAAAAAAAACACAAAAACCAATAGAACAATGGTCACAGATGAATAGAGCAATGAAGTACAAGAACCATGTCAGAAAGACTCAATTAGATCGAGTCTTTTGCATCCAAAACTTTTTAGATGCACTACGAGCATTGGAGTTCTTATTCATATTCGAGTGATTCCCAACTCTAGGATTGGAATAAAGGTTTAACGCCTTTACTAATTCACCAATTAGTGCCATAGGATCTTATGCTTGAGGCACAGACACTTTTGGTTTGTTTGCTCTCTTAGCAACTTGAAGCTTGTAACAGTTAGGACGAATGTGTCCAGACTTTCCACGATAATGACAAACCCAAACAGGTTTACCATGCATCTTGTCCTTAGATTTGGTAGGCTCTTTAGGTTTAGACTCTCTCAAATCAACCCTAATCTTCTTAGGTGGTGAAACTTCTACAGGTTTGACAACCTCACTCACAGGGGGTTTAACAGTTTCACTCACAACCTCACTTACTGAAGGTTCAGAAGAAGATGAAGGAACAAAGATCGTAGAATAGGGTGCAGACACAGAGATGCTCTCAACAAAACCTAAACCAGATTTGTCAGAAGGATACTTTTGAACACTCAACATATGATCAAGTTTAGAACTAGCAGATCTAGCAACAGATAAATCAAGTTTTAATTTCTTTACTTTATCAATCAACATCATATTCTCAGTTTTCACATTGTTCAAAAGATCATTAGCATCAAACAACTTAACAAGCAAATTTTTCTTATCAAGCTCAAGAGATTTAATTTTCTTTAGACCAAGTTCAACATTCATAGCATCCTTTGCAGCAACTTTGCAAAGTTTATTATAGGCCTCTTGAAGATCTGCATCCTCAGAGAGTTCCCCATTAGAAGGGTTCTCCTCAGTAGATATGCTTTCATTGACCACAGCAGTAGCAGTGAAAGCAATGAAGTTTCCATCTTCGTCACATCCAGACTCATCATCAGAAACCTCATTATCACTAAGGGTTACAGCCATAGCTTTTCCCTTAGACCTTAAGAATGTTGGACATTCAGATTTAACATGACCATACCCTAGACAACCAAAACATTGAGAACCCAAGTAATTGTTGGAAGATTGACCTACTCTTTCTCTAGGTTTTTCAGTGTTGCTAACCTTAATGGAATCATTCTTCCTAAAATTTCTAGGTTCAGAAGTGTTTATATTCCTTGCCCTCCTATTAGTATTCCTAAGAAAGTTTTTAAAGTTCTTGGCAAGGTAAGCTATCTCTGTAGCATAGAGCTCATCATCAAATCCACCAACATCAACATCATCAACAGACTTAAGAGCCATTGATTTGGATTTGTTAATTTTGGGTAGGTCTAACTCATCGGACTGAAGAGATCCTACAAGTTCATCCACTAGGATGGAGTCCACATCCTTGCTCTCAGTAATGGTAGTCACTTTGGGTCTAAAGTCTTCAGTTAAAGATCTAAGAATCTTCCTAACAATTTTAGGTTGATCATAGACTTCACCCAAATTAAAAGCAGAATTAACAATATCATTCAGTTTGGCATAAAATTCATCAAATGATTCATTATCAGACATCCTAATGCTTTCAAACCTAGAAGTTAATTGCTGCAACTTATTTATTTTGACAGCCTTTGTGCCTTCATGCACAGTTTGGAGGATTTTTCAAGTAATATGAGCAACCTCAACATTTGAGATTCTCTTAAATTCTTCCATAGAAACAGCATTAAAGATGGCATTCATAGTTTTGCTATTAAATGCAACTGCTTCTTTTTGAGAAGTTTGCCACTCACTCACAAGAGTAGTGGGCTTCTCCCATCCGTACTCAACGGAATTCCAAACTCTCTCATCAATGGATTTCAGGAATGCTTTCATCCTTACTTTCCAATAGGCATAGTTATTCCTATCAAAGTGAGGAGGAACAACAAGAGAGTGTCCGTGTTCCATGACAACAGGGGTCAAGGATCAGCTCAGAGACCAAAAGATCTACAATAGAAGAGCTACCCGCTCTGATACCACTTGATAGGAATTTAGACCCCTTAAACAACAATAGGATTAACTTAGTTAATTAGCTAAGTGATTAACTTAGTCCAATTCATGCAAATCTAGGTTAACACAATTAAATAATCATATCAAGATATAAAGCAGTGGAAAATAAATAACACAAGATATGATGACCTAGGAAATCACACGGTAAAAACCTGGGGAGGATTTGACCTAGCTATCCTCAAGGTAAACCTGAATCCACTATGAAAGAATCGAAGTTCATACAAAAGGACTTACAAGCTCCCCGCTTGACTTCCTAATGCTACCCACCAATAGAACTTACTGACATGACCACGTGCAAACTCCGAATCCACGGACTCCTTCTTTCTTGGATTCTTCAATCAGTTACAAGCTCCCCGCTTGTTTATCTTTAAACTCCAATGGTAGTAACCGAGTTGATCATCAAGATGTTGAAGTAATCTTTACCTTGAAAACCCTAAGTTTTGTGTAAAGGAAAGCTCCTCAAAGATCTCACAAGAGATTCACACAAAACAGAAAAGTATGAGCAACAATACAATAGGAACAACTCTAAAAAACGTGGCTAGGGTTTTGTTTAAATACCTAGGGCAAAAACATAAAACCCTAAACGTTTAATGAGGTAGGGCTGAGTTGGAAATTCTGCAGAAAAAATAATCTGGCCGACTTTCGATCGATCGAGTCTATTCTTCGATCGATCAAGCCAGACTGAAAGTCACAAAGACTTCTGCAGCCACTCGATTCCAACTTTACAATAATTAATCAACTTTGAGCAAGCCTAAACAAGACTAAACATATTGTTTTGATCATGATTTGCCAACATTACACATTAGAGTTCTAAATACATTAAATCCTAAGTCTTTAGAACCTAACAGAGATCATTGTAAGACAATGCTCTCTCATTGAACTACCTTCAGCCATTTTGGTATTATAAATTTGCCTCATGGTATCTTGCCTTGCAGAATGGCCTTGCTCACCAAACATCTCCTTCAGACTTAGCATGATGTCTGAAGCTAGTTCTACATCCTGCATTTGATGCTGTAGAACATTTGAAATAGATGCTAGGATGTAGCACTTGACCATCTCATTAGATTTCTGCCAACGATCATATCATTGTTTTTCCTCAAGAGGAGCATCTAATGAAGGAAAGCTTGGACATGGTTTAGTAAGCACATATTTGTGCTCTTCAGCAGTAAGAACAATGTCCAAATTTCTTTTCCAATCAACATAGGTGGATCCAGTCAGTTTGTTTTGATTAAGAATAGTTACAAAAGGGCTAAATGATGTCATGTTCAAATTTGAAAACAATAAATATGAATATAATAAGTAAACTGGACATTATCAATTTAGCATATAAACATATAGTATGGAACCTTAATAAAACCATAATATAATATATGCAACGACAACCCAATCCCGCAATTAATATTCCTCAGAAGCGAGGTCATACCAATCACTATGATTAGGCGAGAATTATTCTCATTATTAATGCTATCATGGTAACTCTTACCAAACAAAAATAATTTGTCGTTTTTCCTTCAGCCTCTAAGGAATAATGACATAGCTCCGAAGGGAGGTTAACATTACACTTAGTCTAATGTACACCATTGCCTAGAATCAATGTGAATCACCAAGTAACTCCACGGAAGCGTGGTCGTTCTCAATGTAAAAACACACTTCATCCATCATTAAGAAGTTTAACCTGTAGTACCATGAATTAAACACCCTCCGAAGGGAGCAAGGCATATATGCCAAGGCAAGGTGCTTAATCACACTACTTTAAACCGACAATGGAGGCCGTGAGATGCAACCCTTGTATCTCTCTCCCAGTAGATGTTTTAAAAGAAAGGTTTTTAGTTTTAAAACATGCATAATCTAATTACACATAGTCATACTCTTTTTACATGTGAAAACACTCAGAAAAAATTCTGATTTTCTTTCTTTCGATCGATCGAAAGTGCTCCTCGATCGATCGAAAAAATTAAAAATTCAAACTTGACCTCCTGACTTCTTCGATTGATACTCGATCACCTATCGATCGATCGAAAAAATGAATTCAATCGATCGACTAGCAATCGAAAATCAATCTATTTAAGAAGTTTGATCATTGTTTCACTCGATCGATCGAAAGTGATTTTCGATCGATCGAAACTCGTGAAACTCGAATTTCTAGAAATTTTTCAAGGCAGTTTTCTACAGTTTTTCTTAGACAAACAACTTTCATACGAACATGATAGTCAGAGAATGATATCAAAATTGAAATTCATTGATGCTATAGTCTTAAAGATCAATTTAACATACTTAAATTCAAAATTAAACAACATTATAACATCAATATCAGTTTTTATTAAATCATAGTTTTAACAACCATGCAAAAAATTAAATGTGTAATCTTCTAACAACATGAAACTATAAGTTCTAATTCCAAAATTCATAAAACATGTTATACAATTCAAAATTGAAGACCGCTCTAATACTATTTGATGGAATTAAATGTGAACGCAGCGGAAAAATAACGGATCTACTTCAATCGCAATCTATAACATGCATTATGTAAATTTCAGAATTCAAGTATAAGAGAGCATACCTTGAAGCGGTGAATTTCAAAACAAAGATTGAAGCACTTGGGAATACTTTTAATCTTCACTCCAATTCTACTAACGCCCAAAAAGTGTGGACTCTCAATCAGTTACAAAGGGATGATTAGAGAGTGACCTATACTCACATACACATCATTTCACAATGATGTTACTCTCACATAAAATTCTGTATGTTTTTCCCTTTGTATATAACAAATTATCTAATTGGACTGGCCTTTTGGGTCTTTCCAATTGGGCTTAAGTGTGTGGCTTGGAGTGAGACCAAAAGGGACCAATAAGACACTAGCTCCAATGGGCATTGGGTTTTTCTGTCAACTCTTGACAAGTCCAAAGTTCCCATTAACTATATTTAATACCACTATATAAATATAATTGCACTCTAGGCCTTATCTATAAAGTATATCCCAAGACTTTATTATACATGCAACCCCTTCATAAAATATTCGTAGTAATACACAGTCATTAATGTAGACTGCCACTTTGTAAATTACTTCATCTTAATCCTTGAGTACCCGGTTTAATCCTTTAAGTTATTCATCATATATTTATGAAATCTAATTTCATAAATATATACTTTAGTAACTACTTACTAAAGTGGTTAGGCTTAACTCTCTGAATAACAAACTCATTAAACTTATCTCAAGGGAATATTTTGTATCTCCATTAAGAGACTATGAATTCCATCTTGAGAATATATGTTCCATCAACACTAAATGTCGCTGCCCAACATACTGAGGTTTTGACCGTAACTTTAGATCTCACTCCTGATATATCAAAGCAACCTATACTTCATGATCAGGTCCATTATTCTCTCAGGATTAAGAGTTCATGCAAATATAAGTCGTGAGATTTATTATTCATTTGACAGTCTTTAGGAGAATAATAAATCTCACAGCAGTCTAGTTCAATATGTTTTAACTCTTAAAACATTTCAACATATCAACTAGAAGTCTCCACTTCCATGATTAAAACAAATCATCATAGTTGATATATTATAGTCTTCACAGATGAAATGCCTAATTTCATCACCGACTACAAACTATAATTCTAAGTTTACAAAGAACTTGTGATTTATATCTTCTGTGACTTTTCACATAAATCACATACTATACATCTCATGAACTATATGATAATATCCGAATATTCATGTTATCATTATTTCAGATAATAATAAAACAAATTTATTAAACACAATATTAAGTCATACATAATGTCATACACAATGTCAAACTTAATATCATACATAGCATCATACAATAGGATTTAAGGGCACTAATCCTAACATTAGGTGGTTCAAGCCAATGCTAAAGTAGACTGAGTCTTCTCCAAGAAGCTTAATGAAGTACTCTCTCTACAAAAATCGTTCTCCGACAAGAGCGGATTAGGATACACCGGAGAGAATAGTTCAGCTGTTAAAATCACCAAGGAAGTGAAGTTTGTGAAAGCTAAAAAACCAGTAGTGGCTGCCTTTACTCTTGAGAAAATGGAGGATGAAAAGAAGAATAATGTGGCTGACCAACGAGTATTGAATAAGCCCCGTAACCGATCAGTGACCAAACCTGAAGCTAGAGGGAAATCAATTCCAAGATCACAAAGAGGTCCGAAAACAAACCATTTTTGCCATCATTGTGGACTTCAAGGGCACACCAGACCCAATTGTCATAAGCTTAGTGCATTGAAGAATGTAAGTGATCAAAGGTCAAGAGGACCAAGAAATGACAAGAGGACTTGGGCTGTTGAGTCATCAAGAGGTCGAAATGGTGATCTCGATGTGATGGACGTGATGAAGATGATCGGTGCATTTACCATTTGTTTGGAAAGCTTCACTAGAAGGTTTGAAAGTCCTAACTCTCGTACCCAATCCTATAGGGATATCACTCCAAACGCACGTGACATGGGGGTGAAGAAGGGTACTCATGCATAAATATTACAACATGTCCATGCATTAATACTTCCTATATTTTTGTGACGATGCTTGGTGCTAGTTTGAATTGAAAGTTTTTTATTTGTTTGCTTTTGCTGTAATTGTTTTTACATTGTTGTTTTTGATCAATTTTTTTCTTGCTTTTATGTCAAAAAATCCAAAAACACATAAAAGTAGAAAATCCAAAAAGTTTGATCAACATTATTGTGTTTTGTCACAAGCATGTTTTGTCTTGTACCTTTGCACTTATGGCTTTGTGCATTTTTGAGCATAGCTTGTTCTTTATGCACTCATATCATTGTGGGAAAAATCTGGACATCTATGTGACTGTTGTAAATCGATCTTCAAACTTGTCATGAATGATTAGTCAATGGTTTTGTTGATCTTGAGACATGCATAGACTTGTGCCTATATATCTTCCAATTCTTTATTTTACTGTTTTTGCTTAAAGAGCTTAACAAATGTAAATCTTCAAAGGAAAGAGATAATGAGCTGCAAAAGCCTATCGCACATACTAGTATTTGACTAGGAAAAAGGGAAAGCGACCTAAAATAAAATGTATAATGCCCAAAAAGCCAAAGGCTAGCTCATCAATTGAATTATAAAAAATTTCAGGCATCGACTCACAATGAGATGTATTGAATCAAAAAGATCAAATGATATTATGTATATGGAGCCAAATGAAAAGTTTCAAAGTTATGATATCAAGTTTTTGTGGAGGGTCATATATGCATATTTCTATAATTGAGATGGGTCACATTATCTAGTGCTAATTGTGTATGTCTTGGTTGAATTGATCATTGAAGCTTCACATTAGACTAAGGACTATCTCATTTTTGATACCCACACACATCACACATGTCTATGTTCAACGAATGTCATATTCATTTATGTGATTGTACTTGTTTAAATGTGTTTTCACATGCTTAATCCTTGTTGATCAAACAAAAAAAGATTTTTGTGTATTTTAGTTGTCTTTGGAAAGTATTTTGTTTTTGCAAAAATTGTCAAAATCTTCAAAAACAATGTTGCCCTGTTCTGGCAACTCAGTCGTGGGTTGGTTTAGTTGCATGCCCCAATTGCGAGCTTTACTCAGAAGGTCTTCGCGACTCACTGGCGGGTCAAACTCCCAGTCACGAAAAATACCTAGAATATTTTTCAAAATTTGGGTTTTTATATTTCTCATGGCTCAGTGTGGCGACTTGTTCACGGGTGGAAGGTCCAATCGCAAGGGGTACACAGAAATTTTCGCGGCTTACCTCGCGACTTCCTCGCAGGTAGAACTTCCAGTCGCGAAAAACACTTAGAAAAATTTTCATAAATTTTGGTTTCAAGGAGTCTCGCGACTTACCTTGGAGACTTGCGCGCGACTTGATTCAGTCGCGAAAAACGCGTGTTTTGCTTTTTAAGGACAATTCTTAAAACTTTTCAGTTTTCCCTCGAACATTTTTGACTGTTCATTGTCTTCCCCATTTAAACCTCTCTCAAACTTACCGTGTCACTCTCGAAAAACCTCCATTTTTGCATCATTTCAACCTCAAATCTTCAAGGAAAAGGTATGGGCTTTCTCTTTCTCACTACATATTTCATGTTTTAAGCTTTATTTTCTTGAATTTGTGAGTTGTGGTTTTGATTTGTGATATCTGTAGTTTCGAATATGGTTTGGGTTCATGTTTGTTGAGTTTAGCTGTTTAGGTTTGGTTGATCTTGTTTCTAGGATACTAAATATGGTTGTTATCATGTTTTAGTTTCTCTGTTAGAGGTTGTAAACTGATCTGTGTTGGTTGGTAAATCTCATACCCATGTTAATATGTCTCATTGTCATATGCTATTTGTTTGGGTTTACTGTGTTTTACTCTGATTGTGAGTATAATTGGTTCAAAATGGTTGAGCTTAAACGGTTGAGTTTTATTTTGTTACTTTAAAGTTGCTATTGTCTATTGATTTCATGTGTGTTGCTTCTACTTTGAGGATATTGTCTGCTCTATGTTGGTTTAAACATCTCATACTCATTAAGATATGTCTCATAGACATATTTTTTTTTTTATGAATGTGATTGGGAATGTGCCCTAGAGTGTTCTTGATTGAGTTGTTGTGCTCACTGTCACAATGTGTTATGCATAAGTATTGTTGATAGGTTGTTCTATTTTTTTTTTTTTCTTGATTTGAGCTATCTTTTTCAATGTCTGAATCTCAACTGAATATGGACTGAATGGTGGTATAGTTCTATGTTCTTTTCAGTTATACTAACCTGTTACTAATGTTTGAATTTCCATCCATTATGCTCTGTTTTTGTAGCCTTTTCTACTATGTTTACAGATGACTCCTACCAAGAAGAAAACCATTGCTAAGAAGGGTGATAGAAGGCTGAAAATGGACAACTCCAAGTTCAGATCTACTCAACACTTTGAGAGATACAAAGAGTACTACATACAAGCAATAATCATTCAAGAAAGATTTGTGGTCTTAGTAGATTTGAAGGACACTTTTATTCCCAATTGTTTTGAGGGCAGAGGTTGGGATAAGTTGTTAAGTGACTTGCCTGGAGTGTGTGAGCCTTTGATCAAGGAGTTTTATACAAATGCTATGCTAAAAGAGGATCAGATTAATTGTTGGATAAAAGGAAAGGAATTCACTATTGATGCGGGTGATATAGATAAGGTGCTAGGGCTTGAAGGTTTAGATGACCATGACTTCACCAATTACAAGGACAGGATGCTATCCATAGAAACTGTCCAATCTCGTATTGGTGGTGTTAAAGAGGGGAGATGCCTTAACACTAATGCCTTTCCAGCTGACATAAGGTGTCTAACCACCATCATGATGTTTAACTTGTACTCAGTAAGGAAGCTGACTACAATCAACAATGCTAGAGCTATCTTTCTTATGGAGCTCAAGGAGAACACCTTCATAGACATCAGTTCTCACATCTTTGACACAATTGTGGATGAGACTAGAACAACTTTAAGGGCCAAGCTGATTTTTCCTAGCCTTCTTATGAGGCTTTTTAGATTGAAAGGTGTTGAAATCCCTCAAGATATCAGTCTTATGCTTGCATTCTCAGCCATTAACAAACAAACCATCACAAGAATACAAGTTCATCTCCCAGGTGATAAAGAAGAAGGTGAACCAATGGAGACTGAGATAGAGGCTGCAGGAGAACCCTCAAGCTCAAGAGGTCGTGGCAAGATGAGCAAAGTTTCATCTTCATCAGTTGTACCTTCAGATGCATTCCAGATCATTTTAGAGAGGATTGATGAGCTTAGAGATGTCCAAAATGAACAATCTGACAGGCTGACTGTACTTCAAGATCAGATGAACATCCTCTCAGCAAAGTTTGATAGCTTCTCCACTCAGCAATGACCTTTAGGCCATTCCGGTCAAAAAGGGGGAGATGTTTAGGGTAGCTCTTGAGGGGAGTGCAAGTTTGAGGGGGAGCATGCATAAAACTTACATTTAGCAGTTTTTATCTCAGTGTTTTTACTTTATGTTTATGTTGTTGGTGTTGGTATTATGCTTTGGATAATACTGTCTATATTATGGGTTTGCTACACTTTGGTTAATAGTTTGGTTTAAACTCAAGGATGTTTTTGTTAAAACTTTTGAAACTTGTGGTACATTGGTTTAATTATATATAAGATATTTTTCAGGTGTGTATGGTACATTTTGTACCCTTGCTTTTGTAAGCTTTTAGGGTTTGTATCCATACTTTGTAGCTTAGTTCTTGGTGTTAAATGTTTTACACTTTTTTTAAGTACATCACTCTTGTGTCTTAGTAGGATCTTATTCCTAGATGCATATATGTTTTGTGCATTGGTTGAGTGTTGGACATGCAAATAATACTTTGCATTAAGCTTATTAGCTTGCATGTCCGGATGTTCATTCCGTGTATGAATGAGCATTGTGATCACTATTTATAGTGATTGTTCATTTTTGGTTAAGCCATGGTCTATTGCATAATTCCATTTTGCTTGATCGCATTGTGCTTGCTTCATATGCATTACAAGTTTTCTGCATACAATGATCAAATTGTGTTGTTATGTTTCAGGAGATACTTTTTTTTTATGATTCAAGAGCTTCACAGATTCTAAAGTTAGGTGTGAGTGAGTTTTGATCAACTGTTCCTAACTCACATGTTAAGTCTAGAGTTTGTTTTAGGGTTTTGTCACGGAATAGCCAAAGGGGAAGATTGTAAGGTTGAATTTAATTAACCATCTTGTTGGTTTTATTCTGTGCCAAATTTGCTTGTAATTCAGCATTTAGAAACCCTGTATTTAGGTGGGAATCATGTAAGGATAATGTGTGAGAGAGTGTGAAGAAATGCTCAAGACTGTGCAGTGAAGTAGGGACTCGCGGCTGTATCTCGCGGGTGGGTCACGGCTTGCAAGCTGCCAGAAGATGCACATGAGTGAAGCATGCAGAGAAGCTAAACCATCATGCCAGCTGTAGCATTACAGGACAAAAAGTCCAAATTAGCCATTCAGTTAGCTCGCAGCTTGAACTCGCGACTTAGTCAAGTTGCGAGGCCAAGTTGCCAGTTCATTCTGTTATGTAAAAACTGACTCTTCGCATTCCTTTCTCACCTCAATATAAATACCTCTTATATCCATGAAATGTAAAGAGCTTCCAGAGAGAATTTTAAGAGAGAAACCCTAGAGAAAAACAAGATTGACTCATCCACAATCTTTACATAGAGACTCTTTAAATTCCTCAACTCTCACCCTTTCCATTGTTACATCCTTGAGAGGTTCTTGGCCAAATCCTTTTCTCACTATACCCATATCTGTGAAAAGGCTTTTTGGTGCTTTGGGAAGCAATTAGGAAGGGACCAATGGTTATTGGTTGATGCTATGGGCTATAGCGAAATCCAGTAAGCTAGAAAAGACAAAGGTTTGGCGTAACTTCGTTGGAACAAGAAGCTAGGAGGGCTTAGGTACACTGGGTAGATTAGGCTTGGAGGGTCTATTACTGTTCATGTATCCCAACTACATTTTCTAGTGGATTATTGACCGCTTGGAGGGCCGCGGAGAGGTTTTACGCCGAGGGTTTCAGTTTCCTCTTCGATAACACATCGTTGTGTTGTCTTTGTGTTTGTATCTCTCTTCTCTTAATCTTTGCCATTTAATTTCTGCTGTGGATGTGATTTTATTTGGTTTAGATTGTTTATCAATTCTGTTATTAGCTTATGTTCATTTTGACAGGGTTTAGACCCCTTAAACCACAAACAAATTGCGTAGCCTAGATTAATTAGCCAAGTTTTTACTTAGTCGAATTAAGCAATTCTAGGTTAAAACAATTACAAAATCATATCATGCATGTAAACATATAAAGCAGCGGAAAGTAAATAACACAGTGATATGATCACCCAGGAAAACCAAACCGGTAAAAAACCTGGGGAGGATTTTACCCACCGATCCTCAAGGCAAAACGGAATCCACTAAGAAAGAATTGAAGTTGTTACAAGAGGACTTACAAGCAACCCCGCTTGACTTCCTAATGCTACCCACCAGTAGTAACTTCCTGACACGACCACGCGCAGGCTCCGAATCCACGGACTACTTCTTTCTTTTGTCTTCCTTCAATCTGGTACAAGCTCCTCACTTGTTAATCTTTAAGTTCCAATGGCAGCAACCAAGTTGATCATCAAGATGTAGAAGAATCTTAATCTTGAAAACCCTAAGTTATGTGTAAAGGAAAGCTCCTCTAGATCTCACAAGAGATTTACACAAAACCGCAATGTATGAGCAACAACACAACTTGTGCAACTCTGAAAAACGTAGCTAGGGTTTGCCTTATATACCTAGGGCAAAAACATAAAAACCTAGACGTTTAAAGAGTTAGGGCTGAGTTGGAATTCTGCAGAAAAACGCATCTGGGCCGATTTTCGATCGATCGAGAATTACATTCGATCGATCGAGCCAGGCCGAGAAGCTCCAATGCTTCTGCAGTCTCTCGATTCCAACTTTACAAAATTAAACCAACTTTGAGCAAGCCTAAACAAGACTAAACACATTGTTTTGATCATGGTTTGCCAACATTACAAATTAGGTTCTAAATACATAAAATCCTAAGACCTTAAAACCTAACAAACTCCCCCTTTGGCAATCCGTGACAAAACACAAATTAAAAGCTCAAAGTGTACAAGTATAAAAGCCCTTTACAAAATAATGCTCAGTTCAACTTAACTACTATCCATCGGTTGCAAGTGTAGACAGCAGCTTCGTTGAATCAACCTGTATATTCCTGAAATACTCAACAAACACATAAACGCATGTGTGGCAGAAAATAGTATATAAACAGGTATAATATTCTTGTAAGATTCACACAACTCAAAATAAAGATATATATCAATGAATCAACTCATGAATATAAATCAATAAGCAATGAATCATAAGTCAACAAGAATCAAAAGAAAACATGTATATCAATATATCAATTAATGTTTCTATATCAATGTTACTCCCCCTAACATGAATATCCTCAAAAATGATATACAAAGTGAAGCACCTAGATACAATCTACTAAACTCCACAAAAAATATCTCATGCTAAACATATGTCTCCCCCTAACTATATGTCTCCCCCTAACTACAAAATCTTCTCAAAAAGTACAAAACTCCTCTACAAGTCAAAATCACTCCCCCTTTTTGTGACGGAATGCCAAAGGGCAATCAAAAGTCGCCATCAAAAGGTGGTGGTGAAGGTGAATGAAGACGTGCAAGATCAGCTCGCAGAGCACGCATCTCGTCCAGCAAGTCCACCAAAATCTGACCATGAGCCGCCTGAACGGTCATGACAGTCTCCAAAGTACGACGAACATCAAAGTCAGCCGCAGGTGGTGGAGGAACAGTAGCTGCAGCAGCATCCGCAGCAGCACCAACTGGATCAGGAGTATCCTCACCAGCAAGACCTGTAGAAGATGAAGGAGGAGGAGGAGCGCTAGAAGAGGGATCAGACCTAGGGTGTTTAGAACCAGCTCGAAGATGAGCAGCCCTTTGTCTAAGGAAAGACGCACCAATAGGACTGATGACATGAACAGGCTCAGAAGCAGGGAAGTCCTCTAAACCTAGATATAATAAAATCCTATGAATGAAAATAGGATGAACGAGAGCATGAGCAGTAGATGAACTCCTATAAACTTCGTTCAAAGAACGAAGAAAAAGATGAGGAAAACTCATAGGAGCATCTGTAACAAGAGCGTACAGAAAAACACACCTCTCAAGAGGAATGGTGTGCAGATGAGAAATGGGCCAGAGTGAGTGACATGCTATCCTAGAGAAAAGATAGGTAGTCTCAGGAAGCTCAGCAGAAGTGATCCGAGGATCAGAACTCCACTGGATAGATGACCCAGTGATGTATGATATGACATCACTCAACTCGGGTGACTCATCATAGGGATAGACAGGATCCCTAACTAAAGGTACCTCAAGAGCATCAGCCACTACCTGAGGAGTAATGGAGTACTCTACGCCTTGTATCCAACTCCGAACAAGGGTGTTGGAATCATAGACGCGGATCGAGATGTTCGAGTAGAACTCTCGAATCAAGGTAGCAGGAGGAGGAGGGTCAGACATAGCAAACAAGGGAAGCCAACCCCGACGCTCAAAATTTGCCCGAATGGCAGGATCAAGCTCATCTAAAGAGACAGACCGCTCAGCCCATATCTTCCTCTTAATGTTTAAAGTGTCATAAAGCTCTTGGTTTTTCTCACTAGGGAACCGCTCACTATCAAAAGAGGGAGGGGAAGGAGTAGGAGTGGGAAGGGTCCTACGAGCTCTAGTCTTCCTAGACATGGTGCTAAGGAAAAGGACAGAGACACAAAGAGAAAACCAAAAAGAACAAACACACAAAAACCAAAGGCAGACTGCAAGTTAGCACACAAAAAAATATAGAAGTAAAATACTATATGATGCATGAACATTAGCAATGTTATGATGCATGAACTAATGCAGTAATCAGGATCAATTGAAGTTCTAATTCATAAAATTGGCTTGAACATGGAGTTTCTTAACAAAAACCCAAAAAATTTGAGAACAACTTGAAAATTTTTGTACCAAATTGATGAACCAATCATTATAAACTATTGCAAACAATTTATAATAACCAATTGCATCAATTACACAAGCCAATTTCATCAATTAAACCCAATTGCACAAAAAGCCCCAATTCGGACCAATTATAAACCCTAAAAATTTCAATTTTTCACAAAACTTCAAATTGATCAAATTAATCACTCAAGAACATGTTTATATAGTGTCCCCATCAAAACCCATTGATCAATTACAAACAATATAGTCCGAATTAACAAAAATCCCAAAAAGAAAGTTCCGAAAATCTCCTCCTAAAATGCATGAAAAATGCATGAAATCAAGTAAATAAACTGAAAAGCAAGGGTATTAAGGACATACCGGCTTGAGGAGAGAGAGATTATGCAAAAAGATCGGAAGAAAACGACAAAAACTTGAATCTTTTGACTTGCCTCGTCGGAGAGAGAAAAAGGTTTGAAAAAGATTTGAAATAGTTCTTGAAAAGTCAGATTTCCTCCCTTTTTAAAAAGCATATTCACGATGTTCGATCGATCGAGAATTACATTCGATCGATCGAAAGTGACAGTCGTTTTAGCACTTTCTGAGGCACTTTTTCGATTGATCGAAGAATACATTCGATCGATCGAAATAGGCAGAGGCACACTAAATTTTGGGGAAAAACATACTTTTGAAAAATTGCAAACCTAATTTTGAAAACAACTCCTCAAAGCACTTGTACATTGAAAACAAAATGCATGAGTATGAAATGGAATGCATCTTCAAAAACCCAAAATTTTAAACCCAAATCTCCCAAACACAAGTTTTAATTGTCTTCCAAATTAATTTTCTCAAGCAACAAGAATGTTGTGCACAAATCTCAAGATATTTTTAAACTTGGGTGGTCAAACCAAGGACACACACACTAACATGTACAGTGTTTAACACAGAGTAACTTGTGAAGTGTGTGAAACTAGCAAAGACTTGAGATACATGTGAGGTGATATGTGAATGGCAATCAAGCACAAAGTCTACACAATTCATCACATAGAATTAAAAGAGACTATCACCTAAAGAGTTACATCCTATAACTCCCACATCTCCTAGAACAAAAGCTTGCAATCATGTAAGTTTCTTGCATTTTTGCCTCTTATTTTGTGAATTGGCATTAAGCCTAATAGTACACACCGGTTTGAATTAAGTGAATTGGCATCAAGCCTAATAGTACACACCAGTTTTAATTAAATTGAGGCTACACCTTATGTTCTTTTTGTGCATGTGCTACACTTTCTCGAGCACAAAATCTTATGATATGCACTAAGGTGTTCATGATTGGCTAGTGAATAGTGGTGAGATGGTTATTTATGCCTTTCTCAAAAGGATCAAGTCCGACAGTCAAAGACAAGTGACTTCATGATTAAGGCAAAGTGATTAAGAACCACACACATCTTTCCCACACAACATGCACTACAAAGTTTCAACTAGTTAAGTGCAGTAAATAAGCTCATCCAAGTTAAACAAGGTACACTAGACATGACATGTGTAAAAAGAATGACCAACCTTGTTTTCAAGAAATCAAGAAAAAATAGTGTTCAACAAAGATTTTGCTTTCCCTTTTTTTTTATTTTTTTTTATTTTTTATTTTTTATTATTATTAAAAGAGAAAACAAATAAATCCTAGAATGAAATGCATGTATGTAATGCAATGCAAGTCCTAGAACAAAAGAAAAACACAAAAACCAAATAACAATGGTCACACCAGAATAGAGCAATGAAGCACAAGGACCATGTCAGAAAGACTCAGTTAGTTCGAGTCTTTTGCATCCAAAACTTTTTAGATGCACCCCGAGCATTGGAGTTCTTATTCACATTAGAGTGATTCCCAACTCCAGAATTGGAATAAAGGTTTAACGCCTTTACCAATTCACCAATTAGTGCCATAGGATCTTGTGCTTGAGGCACAGGCACTTTTGGTCTTTTTGCTCTCTTATCAGCTTGAAGCTTGTAACAGTTAGGACGGATATGTCCAGACTTACCACAATAATGACAAACCCAAGCAGGTTTACCATGCATCTTGTCCTTAGGTTTGGTAGGCTCCTTAGGTTTGGATTCGTTTAAGTCTACCCTAATCTTCTTTGGTGGTGAAACTCCTACAGGTTTAACAACCTCACACACAGGGGGTTTAATGGTTTCACTCACAACCTTACTCACAAGAGGTTCAGAAGAAGAAGACGAAGGAACAAAGACAGTAGAATGGGGTCCAAAATTAAAGATGCTTTCAACATATCCTAACCCAGCTTTATCAGAAGGATACTTTTGAACATTCAGCATGTGATCAAGTTTAGAACTAGCAGATCTAGCAACAGATAAATCATGTTCCAAAGTTCTAACTTTATCAAGCAAAAGCATATTTTCAGATTTAACATTGTTCAAAAGATCATTAGCATCAAAAAGTTTTACAAGCAAGTTCTTCTTTTCAAGCTCAAGAGCATCAATTTTCTTCAGGCCTAGATCAACTTTCATAGCATCCTTTGCAGCAATTTTGCAAAGTTTGTTATAGGCCTCTTGAAGATCTGCATCTTCAGAGAGTTCCCCATCAGCAGGGTTCTCCTCAGCAGATAAGCTTTCATCTACTTCAGCAGTAGCAGTGAAAGCAATTAAGTTTCCATCTTCGTCACAACCGGACTCATCATCAGAAACCTCATTATCACCAAGGGTTACAGCCATAGCTTTACCCTTATTCCTCAAGAAAGTAGGACATTCAGATTTGACATGACCATACCCTTAACAACCATAACACTGAGGACCCAAAGAGTTATTAGAAGATTGACCTACTTGTTCTCTAGGTTTTTCAAAATTGTTAACCTTAGTGGGATCATTCTTCCTAAAGTTTCTAGGTTCAGCAGTGTTGGTATTCCTTGCCTTCCTGTTTGTATTTCTAAGAAAATTTCTAAAGTTCTTGGCAAGGTAAGCTATCTCCGTGGGAGAGAGCTCATCATCAAATCCACCAGCTTCAACATCATCAACAGACTTAAGAGCCATTGATTTGGATTTGGCAGTCTTGGGTAGGTCAGACTCATAGGACTGAAGAGATCCTACAAGCTCATCCACAGGGATGGAGTCAACATCCTTACTTTCAGTAATGGCTGTCACTTTGGGTCTAAAGTCTTCAGTTAAGGATCTAAGTATCTTCCTAACAACTTTAGGTTGATCATAGACTTCACCCAAATTATAAGCAGAATTAACAATGTCATTGAGTTTAGCATAAAACTCATCAAAGGTTTCATCATCAGACATTCTAATGCTTTCAAACCTAGAAGTTAATTGCTGCAATTTATTTATTTTAACAGCCTTTGTGCCCTCATGCACAGTTTGGAGGATTTTCCAAGCAGTATGAGCAACCTCAACATTAGAGATCCTCTTAAATTCCTCCATTGAAACAGCATTAAAAATGGCATTCATAGCTTTGCTATTAAATGCAGCTGCTTCTTTTTGAGAAGTTTGCCACTCACTCACAGGAGTAGTGGGCTTCTCCCAACCATATTCCACAGAGTTCCAAACTCTCTCATCAATGGATTTCAGGAATGCTTTCATCCTTACTTTCCAGTAGGCATAATTGTTCCCATCAAAATGTGGAGGAACAAACAAAGAGTGTCCATGCTCCATGACAGCAGGGGTCAAGGATCAGCTCAGAGATGAAAATCTCAAACAAAAGAGCAACCTGCTCTGATACCACTTGACAGGGTTTAGACCCCTTAAACCACAAACAAATTGCGTAGCCTAGATTAATTAGCCAAGTTTTTACTTAGTCAAATTAAGCAATTCTAGGTTAAAACAATTACAAAATCATATCATGCATGTAAACATATAAAGCAGCGGAAAGTAAATAACACAGTGATATGATCACCCAGGAAAACCAAACCGGTAAAAAACCTGGGGAGGATTTTACCCACCGATCCTCAAGGCAAAACGGAATCCACTAAGAAAGAATTGAAGTTGTTACAAGAGGACTTACAAGCAACCCCGCTTGACTTCCTAATGCTACCCACCAGTAGTAACTTCCTGACACGACCACGCGCAGGCTCCGAATCCACGGACTACTTCTTTCTTTTGTCTTCCTTCAATCTGGTACAAGCTCCTCACTTGTTAATCTTTAAGTTCCAATGGCAGCAACCAAGTTGATCATCAAGATGTAGAAGAATCTTAATCTTGAAAACCCTAAGTTATGTGTAAAGGAAAGCTCCTCTAGATCTCACAAGAGATTTACACAAAACCGCAATGTATGAGCAACAACACAACTTGTGCAACTCTGAAAAACGTAGCTAGGGTTTGCCTTATATACCTAGGGCAAAAACATAAAAACCTAGACGTTTAAAGAGTTAGGGCTAAGTTGGAATTCTGCAGAAAAACGCATCTGGGCCGATTTTCGATCGATCGAGAATTACATTCGATCGATCGAGCCAGGCCGAGAAGCTCCAATGCTTCTGCAGTCTCTCGATTCCAACTTTACAAAATTAAACCAACTTTGAGCAAGCCTAAACAAGACTAAACACATTGTTTTGATCATGGTTTGCCAACATTACAAATTAGGTTCTAAATACATAAAATCCTAAGACCTTAAAACCTAACACATTTTCCGCACATATACTGTTTGACATTAAGCTTGAATTGATAATTTTGTAATTGGGAGTCTAAACATTCATAGGTGTTTTATACACATTTTGAACATTCAGATATTTTCTAGGAACAATAAGATTTTGTTAGGGTTTAACTAAGAGAGTAACAACAAATACTATATACTTGTCTATAAAATATAAATGTGGAAATTATTCAACTTTAAAGTTGGGGGATGAAACTACCCCAAACATAAAGGGGGAAAACACTTTTTTCCATAATTCTTTTTTGTTGGTAAAACTATGTGTGTTTTTTTTTTTACTTTAAATAGTGTGTTAAAAAAAAAGTCAGCCCAAGAAAACAATCCATAAAACTATAAATTTGGCTCAACAAATTGGCTAAAAAAAAAAATGTTAGGAATACAATAAATGTCACGATATTTTCTCAATACCTTTATTTTAGCTATGGTGGGTCCTGGTATGAGATTTTATAATTTTATTTTAGAGTAATGCTATATCCACAACATTTTCACAACAAATTCTTAGTGGTAAATTGTTACTGAGTTTTAATTGGGACAACTGCTTTAAACTATGCATTAAAAAAAAAAACAACAAACAAAAAACCAACAGAAGAAAATTGTGTGTGAAATAGTGAATTTTTGCTCATCAAATTTGACTAAACCAAAAAAGAAGTCTAGGAACACAATAAAATGTCTCAATATTTTCACAATACCTTTATTTTTAGCCGTGGTAAGTTCCGGTCTGATATATTATTATTTATTTTATAGAAATGCTATCTCCTTAATACTTTAATAACAAATTCTAAATGGCAAGTTATTACTGATTTTAAAATGGACCCACAACTGATATCATTTTTTTTATCCATTAATAGTAGTTTACCTATGATTTGTTGTGAAATTAGTGTGAAAATGTTGTGGACTTAATATTTTTTTATTTTATTTATAAGAAACTGAGATCTCAACAATTGTGAAAATATTGTGATAATAAGTGTTACAACATTTTCACAAAACATTTATTTTCAATTATGGTTGATCACAGTCTTATATTTTATTATTTTATATCAACCTATAAGAAATTAACATCTCAATAATTGTAAAAATATTATGAAATTTATTCTGTTAGCATAATAATATATATGCCAACTCATATTGTAAGGGCAACGTTTGGTTCACGGCCCAAAAGATTTGAACAATGGCCTAATAAGTCCACAACAATAGATTTGTTAGAGAGTAAGTATCAATGAGTTAAAATGTAAATCACAATAGGTTAGTTGGTACTAGGATGATTAAGAGAAACAAATTGAAAGGAAAAATACTCCTCGGTCAAGTCCGAGGATGGTATCTTCTTATATATGTCTCTCTCTTAGACTTCTACAAATATTCAAGTTCTTGGTTAGAGAATGATCTTCTTCCTCATTTTTTTCTACCTTTGTATCTGAATCTTCCTTTTACTTTTGTATCCAGCTACTACTCATCTGAATCTTATACTTAGAGGGTTGAGATTGTCCTTCTAAAACTCCTGTCCCATCCGGAACATACTAGCAAGTTTTACTGTGTAATCTTTTTTGTACCACCACTATTCATAGTCATTTCCTCATTAATGCAGCCAGATGAGTGGCTGTCTCGTATTTAATGTGGAGGGGATGGCTTCTATGCTCTTCTTTCTTCATCCTTCTCGTACTCTGTGTGAAGTATGCTTTCTTTCTTTTTTGATGTTTTGACTTTATACGTCTCACATAACTAGTGCTCGTTCCCGAGGTTTGAGGTGCATCCTCAGAAAAAACCTTAACAACCCGTTTAAATCAGGTTTGGGATCCTCGTCCTCACACATATAATAATAATAATAATAATAATAATAATAATAATAATAAGAGCACAAATGGACGACTAAAAAAAAAAAACCAATGAAGTGATGAACAATACATATTGAAGAAACCAAAAAGTACCGTAGCTTTTACACATTTACACAACAAGTATTACAATATTTTCACAAAACATTTATTTTCAGCTATGGTTGATCACAATCTCATATTTTATTATTTTATTTTAATTTATAAGAAATTGACACCTCAATAATTGTGAAAATATTATGAAATTTGTTGTGTCAGTATAACAATATATATGTTAGCTCATATAAATATTTAAAAGAAGAAAAGCACAAATCGATGATTAGAAGAAAAAAAATTTGTTGTGTCAGTATAAAAATATATATGCCAGATCATATAAATATTATTTTAAAAAAAGAGCACAAACTGATGACTAAAAAAAAAAAAAAAAAAAAAAAACCAATGAAGTGATGAACAGTACATATTAAACAAACCAAAAAGCATTGTAGCTTTTACAGACTTACACAACAATTGTTACAACATTTTCACAAAACATTTATTTTCAGTTGTGGTTAGTCACAGTTTCATATTTTATTATTTTATTTCGACATATAAGAAATTGACATCTCAATAATTGTGATAATACTATTAAATTTATTGTGTTAGTATAATAATATACATGCCAACTTATATAAATATTTAAAAGAAAAAATAGTACAAACCGATTACTGGAGGAAAAAAAAAAAAAAAACAGTAGGCACTGAATAAACCAAAAGACACTCTAACTACTCTGTGCATTATGGAGAAGTGGACATGGAAAGTGGATAAAGCCCGGTTTGGATACAGCGTTTGCGCGTCTGTGTTTTCAATTTGTGCATTTTGCCTCTTTTTTTTTTTTTCTTTTTTTTTTTCTTGGTTAGCCGTGTTTTTTGATTGTCGGTCAGTGTACAGTGCATACTAGTGTACTATTTAGCAACTTTTTATTAAAAATAAGTCTCATTATATTATTTATATATTTAAAAATTATTTTACTAAAATATTTTTAATTTTTAGCAAAAATAAGTTATATTCAAGCCGATCTAAGTGGATATGCTGCAGTGCTCATTGAATAAACCAAAAGACACTCTTTCTGTGCATTATAGAGAACTATGCAAGACTTGTGAAAAGAGGTTGAAATAATTAGACAAGGTGGGGTACCCCCGTAATCATTTGAAACTGAATTTTTATGGCCTGTGCGTTGGAAAATTGACGTGAGGGGAATCTCGCGTTCAATTTCCCCGTTGACGCGCGTTGTAAAGACTATATAGGCATACATCGTTCCGTGTACAAAAGGAAAAGAAAAATTGTATGGGTATTTATTGAAGGTATTACAATATATTAGTGTATTGTATGAATCATAAAATCATATGTATTGTACTATATATAAATATGTGAATTAAAATGAGTTTTTTTGCTAATATTTTTTCTTTAATTTATTTGAGTCTAACAAGTTATTAGATTTGTTTTTAACACAAAATTATTAGATTATTTAATTGAGCCCAATAAAATAACTTGTCCTTGAATTTTTTTTTCTCATACAAAATTTGGATTACACATTTGATACTTTAATTTCATGTAAATTTCTTATTTATATATTATGAATAAAGTATTAAATGACAATATAATTAATGTTTTTTTACTTTTGCTATTATTGTTATAAGTCTAAGAAGCTATAATGCTAAAAAGAAATATAAAGAAAAAAATTATTAAAATTGAATAACAATAAGAAATAGTAAATGTTGATGATGATGTAAAAAATGTCAATGAAGAAATAATCTCACAAGATGAACACGGTAATATTGATTTGGATTGAGTTTATTAGGCAAAATGATGAATATAAGTAAAACATTATTATTTTAGCTCATATGTCATATATTATCACTTTTAAATTTAATAAATTTGAATT
This sequence comes from Quercus gilva, assembly GCA_023621385.1. Lineage (NCBI taxonomy): Eukaryota > Viridiplantae > Streptophyta > Magnoliopsida > Fagales > Fagaceae > Quercus > Quercus gilva. The sequence goes on from CM042476.1 coordinate 27,273,591, forward strand.
TATATGCCAAGCCAAGCTCAAACTATTAGACTATTTGACAAGCTCGAGCTCGAACATCATTTACAGCCTTTGTTCTAACTTGAGCCAAGTTTGAACGTTGTAGATTTTGTATTCGTTGTCGAGCCAAATTAGAACACTCATTACTTGACAGATTTTACATTTGTTGTTGAGTCAAATTAGAACATTCATTGCTTGACAAAACTTGACTAGTTTACATCTCTATTCTTAAGGGTCGAAAAAGCAAAAAAAGAATTTGCTAAATGAACACTATAGTGTAGTCCTCCTATAAGGTTTGTTTTATTTTAAAGATAGTGTCATACATACAAATTATTTTATACAATTTTACAAAATTGAAAAAACAAATAAAATCATGATTTCAATCATATTGCGACTGGAAGTCGCAATTTTAATTATTCTTTTTTTTTTTTGTGTGTAGAATTGTGTAAAATAATTTGTGACATAAAGGAGCAATACTACAAACACTATTAAAATATTTTTACACAGTTAATATTACAAATTTCAGTTAACATTTCCTTTTATATCACAAATATTACCCATACACCACAACAAAATTGGTTGGTGTGGAGTGGCAAAGGCTAAGCTAAAGACCAGAACAAAGTTGGGCGCGCTTCCCAAGGTCCACCGCTTCACCGGTGCTGCGTATGTATCGGTTTTCTCGTCCTTACTTTTATGTTTCTTATTAAAAAGTTTCCTTTCTTCTTTCCACTAATTACGGAGGGCATGATTTTTTGTCTTGATAGAATTTTATGCATAGGAAGTTTGGCTAGTGGTGGGTGTCCAGTGGCTTCTGCTAGCAAGTAGCATCCCATAGTCTCTTTGATTTCTGTCGTTGCTTTCTCGTCCTTGCTTTTATGTTTCTTATTAAAAAGTTTCCTTTCTTCTTTCCACTAATTACGGGGGGCATGCTTTTTTGTCTTGATAGAATTTTATGCATAGGATCAGTAGCAATTCTAGAAATTTTTTTTTCGGGTATTTCTTAAGAATGATAAATTACATAATCTAATAAAAAAAATTCATACATTGACACCAACAACAACCAAAAAACACGCAAATTCATATTTGAAAGAAGATTTTTTAAGTTAAAGTTAACACAAATCTGCTTAGAAGATGAAGATGAATCTTACACAAAAAATTAATCTCATGTACGTGATATCTTTATCAAATATTTGTCAATAATAACTAGCAAAAGAATAAATAATAAATTATAAGTTCAATTGAAATATTAATAAAATTATTCATTATTTTTATTTAATTGTTTAATTATTTTTCTTTACTAACCAATATCAATCTAGCACACCCCTCACTGTGTAGTTGGCTTTGCACAATGTAAAGAATACAAATATACTACATCATCCCCCTGACTCAACCCACTACCTAACATAGTTTATTTTTTGTTTTTGTCTTTTAATAATGTGTTGTTGTAAGTGTTGCTTTTAAGTGGACCAAGACCACTACCTAAATCCAATGCCACGGCCCCATCCCCCATCCCCCATCCCCCACTCAAGAGTCAAGAGACAATAGCCAATCAACAGTTAACACAAATACACAATTACATATTTACATACATATATATACTTATACAAAAAGCCAATTTAGCCAAAAGAGAAGTAGAGGAAAGCCTAAGGCTGCGTTTGTTTTGGCTTCAAATCACTTCCGGAAATGCTTTTCCGTAAATGTGGGTGTTTGGTTGCGCATGAAAAATAAATTTTCCAGAAAATAATTTTAGTTGACCGTGAGTCAAGGTAAAAATCACTTCCGTTTTTATTTTACCTTCAAATCTCATTTTCTGGAAAACAAAGAGAGAGAGAGCACGAAGAGAGAGAGAGAGAGAGAGCACGAGCCGCGAGCTCGAACCGCCGCCCCAAGCCTAGAGCAACCGCATGAGCACCCCTCCACGTGATGGTGAGAGAGAGCCCATTGTCGACGACCCACGAGCCTTCGACTTTGTCGGCGACCCAGAGCCTTCGCGCCACGAACCCATGAACCAATCTTCGACTTCGCCGGCGAACCTAGAGCCCAGATCACGGCCACGAACCCAAAGCCTTCGACCCAGAGCCAAAGCCTTCGACCCAAAGCCAGAGCCTTCGACCCACCGATCTTTGACCTAGAGCCTTCAACTTCGCCGGCTACCCAGAGCCTTCAACTTCGCCAGAAACCCACGAAACGATCTCTCTCTGTGTGTGATTTTGATTTCTGTGTGATTTTGATATTTGTTGTTGTTGTGGTGGTGTGGGTGGTGGTGTTTTGGTGGTTTTCCTGTTGTGTGGTGGTGGGTTTTATGTGGGTGGTGGTGGAATATAACATTTTCAGAATGTTACCAAACACATGAAAATATTTTCTAGAATAATTTTCATAATGCAACCAAACACTTGAAAATATTTTTTTTTTTCGAAAATAGCATTTTTGGAAAATAAATATTTTCCGAAAAATATTTTACGGAACCAAACACAGCCTAAGTCTAGTCAGAGCAAAGAAAAAGAGAGATTTCAAAAACAAAAAAATAGACAGTAAGTTTAAGTCAATTCTGTAACGTCGCAGTTAGCCAAAAAAAAAAAGATCTTTTTAAGTTCCCACGTGCCCCACCTAACACCCTTCCCCACCACACATTTCACTCCACCTTATCTCCTCTTTGGCTGGCTCAGTCTCTGCCTTTATTTTTTTCATTTTCTCTCATCACTCTTCTCTACTCTTATATGATATATCCTCTCTCACCGGTACTTTCATACCATTGCCACCATTTTCCACCATCATTTTTTTTTTTTGGCTAACTAGGACGTTACAAACACACTGCATTATCAAAAAAATAGTCACAAGGCAAACAATGAGATAAAGAAAAAGAGAGAGAGAACGCCGCTCTCAGTTAGAGGCTCAGAGCAGAGATGAGATAAACTGATAAAGAAAAAGGAGAGAGAACTGAAATGCCTTGATGTTGCCTGAGGTTCTTATGCCGATCTCGCTGTTGCCAATCTTCGATCTGGGCAAGGGAATCTTCGATCTCGCCGTCGATTGCTCTGGGTGTGGCTGTTGCAGCATTGCTGAGTCGCTTTTGTAGAGGACCTGAGGTTCTTATATGAGAGAAACCATCGCGTATATTGGGTTTTTGGTTTTTTATTTTATTATTATTATTTTAGAATCCGTGGGTTTGCTATCATGTTGGGTTTGCTTTACCTTGTTTTTTTTTCTTTAGATTGGGTTTGTAATCTTTTGTTTAGGATTGGTGTTGGCTTTTTTTTCCCTGGTGGGCTTGTTCTGTTATAATTTTTTTTTTTTTTTTAAAAGATTTTAGTTCAAAATTTTTTTTTGGGGTTTTTTTTTTTTTTTTTTTGCTTGAAAGTAGAACAAATAAATTTTTTTTTTCTTTTGAGGGTATTCTTAATTTTGGTTGAGGGTGTTCCTAATTTTTTTTAAGGGTAAAAAAATAATTTTTTTTAATTATTATATATAATTTTTTTTTTCAGGTTAGGGTGTTCCTGGGAACACCCTGGCCTAAACGTGGCGTCGCCACTGCATAGGAAGTTTGGCTAGTGGTGGGTGTCCAGTGGCTTCTACTAGCATCCCATAGTCTCTTTGATTTCTGTCGTTGCTATAGTTTGCATGCTTCTGGCCAACTACTCCATTTGAATACATGATATTGTCTATCTTAGAATCTCAACTCTAACTCGCTTAGTAATAAGTGTGTACCAATGGCTTCCGCCAGAACTCAAGTTGTCCCACCATCTTTTTCCTCTCCTCGTTCTAAACACAGACCAAAAAATGACATTTTCCTCAATTTTAAAGGTGAAGACACCTGTGATAATTTTACGGACCATTTATATCATGCTTTGAAAGAGAAAGGGTTTATCACTTTTAAGGATGATAAAGAACTTGTGCCTAGAAATCCCATTTCATTGAAACTCTTAGATGCGATCGAGAAATCAAGAATGGCAGTCATCATTTTGTTTGAAAATTATGCATCTTCAACACGGTGCCTAGAAGAACTTGTAAAGATTGTTGAATGCATGAAGGGAGGTTTAAAAGTGTTACCCATTTTCTACCATGTGGATCCTAGTCATGTGCGGCATTAGAAGGAGACTTTTGTTGTGGCCTTCACTGAACATGAAAAATGTCTCCAGGAGAACCCAGAGCAGGTGAAGACATGGAGAACTGCTTTAAGAGAAGTAGCCAATCTCTCCGGAAAGACATTAATGAATGGGTAACACTTGTTGAACTTCTATTGAGCATTTCTTCTGCTTGTTCTAATTGCAAGACTTAATTACTTTAAGTTTAGATGTTATAAGGTTGACGTTTACATTACCATAAAAGCATGACTTATATGTTGTTTTACAAACAGCACTAAATGTATATCATGCAAGATTAAGATCAAGGTTGTAACTAATTCAAGTTTCAAGGTTGTCACTAAATATATATGTGCAGTCCACATGGTTGGGAGGAAAAAAAAAAAAAAAAAGAGGCAGAATAAAGTTAGTGAGCAAAAAAAGAATTGCAGCACTGTGATATGGTGTGTGAGTTCTGAGTAAAGAAAAGTGTGCGGGTTTTTGTTGTTAGTTTTTGTAAGGTTGAATTTAATCAACCATCTAATTGGCTTTATTCCGTGACCAATTTGCTTGTAATTTAGCACTTAGTAACCCTGTATTTAGGTGGGAAAATTGTAAGGGTAGTGTGTGAGAAGATGTGAAGAAAAGCTCAAGAGTGTGCAAGAAAACAGAGCTTCGCGGCTAGGGCTCGCGACTGGAAAGCCGCCAAAAGCTGGCACCTGAGAGGCACATGGGGGAGTTGAAGGGTCGCGCCAGCTGTCACGCTATAGGACAAAAGTCCCAGGCTGGCCAGGCCGTTACGTCGCGACTGGAACTCGCGACTTGGACAAGCCGCGAGACCAAGTCGCCAAATTGTCCTGTTTGGCAAAAACTGACGTTTTGCATTCCCTTCTCACCCTACTATATATACACCCTCAAACCCATCATTTTGAGAGAGCTTCCAGAGAGAATTTTGTGAGAGAAAACCCTAGAGCAAAACAAGATTGCCTCATCCCCAATCTTCATATAAGAAACTCTACAAATTCCTCTACTCTTTTCCTCTCCATTGATATACCCTTGAGAGGTCTTTTACCAAATCCTTATCTCACCACACCCACGTCTGTGAGAAGGTTTATTTGGTGCTTAGGGAAGCAGTTTGGGAAGAAACCAATGGTGATTGGTTGATGCTATGGGCTATAACGGAATCCGGTAAGCTAGAAAAGAAAAAGGTTCGGCGCAACCTCGTTGGAGCAGGAAGCTTGGAGGGCTTAGGTACCTGGGTAGATTAGGCTTGGAGGGTCTATTGCTGTTCATGTATCCCAACTACATTTTCTAGTGGATTATTGACCGCTTGGAGGGCGGCGGAGAGGTTTTACGCCGAGGGCTTCGGTTTCCTCTTCGATAACACATCGAGTGTTGTCCTTGTGTTTGCATTTCTCTTCCCTCTATCTTTACCATTTAATTACTGCTGTGTGTGTGATTATTTATGGTTTAGATTGTTTCTCAATTCTGGTATAAGCTATTTATCATTTTCCGCAAATACGTTGTTTGTTAAATAGCTTGAATTGGTATTTTTGTATTTGGGGGTCTAAACGTTCAAGGGTGTTTCATACCCTTATTGAACTTTCAATTGGTATCAGAGCAGGTACACTCTTTGTGGTTTGATTACCTGAGTGCGATCCTAGACCCCTTGGCTATGGATGCAGCTGTAAAAAGGGTCATGCTGAATTGTAGTTTAAGTGTTTGTGATAATAACTCTATAAGTATATTTGAGGGATACTCTAAAAATGAACTCTTAGAGCTAATTAAATCCAGGAAACATGCTAGGATGTTCATTCACATGCTGAAATATTTTGAAAGCAAGAACCACATTCTTCACAATAGTTTATGTTAGTCTAACTTTTTGATTGAGAAATACAAAAGAAGAAATAGATCATTGTGTGAGAAGGTTGAGAATCTGAAAAAGAAAATTCAATTTGGAATAAGCATGGAGAATAACAACGAATTTTTGTTTGATGGTCAAGAATGCTTGTCTCATGCATGTATGTTTGTGCACACCTCATTGAAGGTATTTAATTCATGTTTATGGTACCTTGACAGTGGATGTTCTCGTCATATGACAGGAGATAAATCATTGTTTAAGACTCTTAAAGAGAAAGCATGTGATTATGTGACTTTTGGTGATGGGAGTCATGCTCAAGTTCTCGGGAAAGGGACGGTTGAAATATCGGGATTACCGTTGTTGAAAGAAGTACTATACATCAAAGGATTGAAGGCAAATCTCCTAAGTATTACTCAAATATGTGATGAAGATTTTCTTGTTCAATTCTCAAAGAAGGGGTGCATAATCATTGATGAGAAAGGGATTCAAGTCTTGGAGGGAAATAGGACTATTGATAATTGCTATGGAGTAGTGCCTACGGTACCCATTTCGTGTAGAAGTGCTCGTGTTGATGTGCTGAAACTTTGGCATCACAAGTTTGGACATGCAAACTTCAAACAAGTATGTAAAGTCTCTAAACTTGAGGCCGTTGAGAGACTTCCAAAGTTTGGAAAGGTGGAGAAGACTATATGTGGAGCATGTCAAATGGGGAAACAAACAAAAGCAAACCATCCCAAGGTGAATGTGATTGCTACCTCACGGTGTTTGGAACTTCTTCATGTTGATCTAATGGGGCCTACAAAGACTGAAAGCCTAGGAGGAAAGAGATATATTATGGTAATAGTTGATGATTTCTCAAGGTACTCTTGGGTGGAATTCCTTAGAGAAAAGTCTGAAGCATGTGATAAAATGCAAAGATTATGCAAGAGATTGCAAAATGAAAAAGGAGTTCCCATAGTCAAAATCAGAAGTGATCATGGGAAGGAATTCGAGAATGCTAAATTTGAATCATTTTGTGAAGAGCATGGTATCAAGAAGGAATTTTCAGCTTCAAAGACTCCACAACAAAATGGGGTGGTTGAAAGAAAGAACCGGGTGATCCAAGAGATGGCTAGAGTCATGCTACTCAACAAAAACATACCTCAAAGGTTCTGGGCTGAAGCTGTGAACACATCTTGTCACATTTGCAACAGAATTTATTTCCGAGCGGGAACAAAGAAGACGTCATATGAGATATGGAGAGAAAAGAAACCCAAGGTGAAGTATTTCAGAGTATTTGGGAGCACATGCTATATTCTAAATGACAGGGAAAATCCGGGAAAATTTGATGCTAAGAGTGATGAAGGAATACTCTTAGGATTCTCCACAAATAGCCGTGCTTATAGAGTGTACAACAAGCGCACTAAGACGGTGATGGAGTCAATCAATGTGGTCATGGACGACACCATATCTGAAAAGGAAATTGATGATGATGGAAAGGGGCTCAGACTCAAGGAGAATGAGGATGATGATGATATGCCTTTAAGTTATGATGCTGAGAAAGTAACACCCGAAAAGGAGACCACACCTCCTGTATCAAGAAGAGAGACTAGATCAACACAAGAAGTCTCAAGTCCACTCACTCCTCCAGAAATTCAAACCCCAATTTCTCGTGATGAGGAACTTTCAACTTCCAAGAAACCTTCATCAAGAGTGACACATAATCACCCATCAAGTAATATTATTAGAGATGCGAACGAAGGACTTCGTTTGAGAAAAAGGCTAAAGTATACTGCTAACCATGTAACATACAATTGCTATCTTGCTCAATTTGAACCCAAAAAGGTAGAAGAAGCACTGAAAGATGAGAATTGGGTAGAGTCTATGCACCAGGAGCTACACCAATTTGTTAGAAATGATATTTGGGAATTGGTTCCAAGGCCTGAAGATACTCATGTGATCGGCACCAAGTGGATTTTTAAGAACAAAACAGATGAAAATGGTGAGCTATCAGAAGCTTACACTAAAGTGAGATTCCTTGAGCAAGAGGTAGTACAAGCTCATGCCAAGGTAGATAGGATCTCCTCCAGGAAACTAGATGATGTTATTTCATCCCAAAAACATGCCTCAGACAAGTCCGGGTTGGGATATACCGGAGGGAGCAGCTCATCAGCCAAAGTCACCAAGGAAGTAAAGTTTGTGAAAACCAAAGAGACGGCTGTTGATAAGCCTACTCCAGAGATGGTTGAGGCCGAGAAGAAAAAGAATGTGGCTAATCAACGGGTGTTTAACAAGTCCCGAAATCAATCTGAAGTCAGATTTGGAGCTAGAGGAAGATCTCTTCCAAGACAGCAGCAAGGTCCTAGAATAAACTATATTTGTCACTATTGCGGACTGCAAGGACACACTAGACCCAACTGTCAAAAGCTAAGAGCAGACAACAATGCGAGTGTACCTCGGTCACGAGGAAGAAGAAATGACTTGAGGTCTTGGGGTGGTGAGCAATCAAGAAGCCAAAACCGTGATCCCGGAATGACGGACGTGATGAAAATGATTGGCGCCTTCACCACTTGCTTGGAGAGCTTCAACAGGAGGTTTGAAAGTCCTAACTCTCGTACCCGATCCGTCAAGGATATCACCCCAAATGCACGTGACGTGTGGGTGACAAAGGGTTCTCATGCATAAGCATTATAACATGTCCATGCATCAATTCTTCCTATGCATTGTGGATAAGATTGGTTATTTGCTTTATATTTTTTTTGCATTTGTTTAATTTGTGGTTGGTTTGTGTTTAAATCATTTTTCTACTGTTTTTGTGTCAAAAATCCAAAAACACATAAATAGTTGAAAATCCAAAAAGTTTGATCACTTTGTTGAGTTTTGTCTCCAAGCATGTTTTGTCTTGTACCTTTGTACTTATGGCTTTGTGCATTTAACGAGCTTAGCTTGTCTCTCATGCACTCATATCTTTGTGGAAGAAATTCTGAAATCTATGTGATTGTTGTAAATAGATCTTCAACCTTGTCATGAATGATTAGTGAATGGTTTTGCTGATCTTGAGACATGCATAGACTCATGCCTATAGATCTTCCCACCTTTTATTTTTATGCTTTAAAAGAGCTCTCTAAATGTAAATCTCCAAATGAAAAGAGATATAGAGCTGCAAAAGCCTGTCGCATATACTAGTATTTGACTAGAAAAAAGGGAAAGCGACCAAAATAAAATGTTTCAAAGATGCCAAAAAAAAAAAAAAAAAAAAAAGCCAAAGGCTAACTCATTAATTGAAATATAAAAAATTCCAGGCATCTATCTCACAATGAGATTTTCTTTGCTCAAAAATGGCAAATGATATGTTGAATATGGAGCCAAATGAAAAGCTTCAAAGAATTGTTATCAAGTTCTTGTGGGAGGTCATATATGCATGTTTCTATAATTGAGATAGGTCACATTATCTAGTGCTAGTTGTGTATGCCTTGATTGAATTGATCATTGAAGCTTCACTTTGGACTAAGGACTATCTCATTTTTGATATCCACACATAACACACAAGTCTATGTTCAATGAATGCCATATTCATTTGTGTGATTGTACTTGATTAAATGTGTTTTCACATGCTCAATCTTTGTTGATCAAACACAAAAAGATTTTTGAGTGTTTCACTTTGTTTTTGGAAAGTACTTTGCTTTTTACAAAATGTCAAAAATTTCAAAAACAGTGTTGCCCTGTTTTTGCGACTATGTCGCGGGTTGGCCTAGTCACATGTCACAGTCACGAGCTCACTCAGAGATTTTTCGCGGCTTACTGGCGAGTCAGTACTATAGTCGTGAAAAAGACTTAGAAAATTTTTTCAAAATTTGAGTTTTACACTTTTCGCGGGTCAGTATAGCGATTGGTTCGCGGGTGGAAGGTCCAGTCGCGAGGGTACTCAGGGATTTTCGCGGCTCATATCGCAACTATCTCGCTGTTAGACCTTCCAGTCGCAAAAAACACTTAGAGAAATTCTCAAGTCTCTTTTCTTCACAGTGTTTCGCGGCTTAACCTGGCGACTTACTGGCGACTTGATCCAGTCGCGAAAAACGCGTGTTTTGCGTTTTTAAAGACAATTTTAAAATTGTTTTTCAATTTTCCCTCGTACTTGTGTGACTGTTCATTGTCTTCTTCACTTTACTCTCACAAACACTCCGAGTTTCTTGTTGAAAATCTTCCATTTCTGCATCATTTTCTCTCAAATCTTCATCAAACAGGTATGGGTTATCTTCCTTACCCTTCATACTTCCTGATTTAGGCAATATTTTTTTTCGTTTTGTGAAGATGTGGTTGTGTATTGTGATTTATCATGTTTGAACATGGGTTTCTGATTTTCGGGTTATACTGTATGTTTGTTCTGATCCACACACTGATCATCTTTATCTTGTGTTCTTATTGTGATGTTGGTCAGTTACACACACTCATTGTCATGTTTTGACCCTTAATTTCAAGAGTTTAGGGTTTCCTTCATTATCCATGGTATGGCACTGACACATTGCTAATAATGGTTGCTGTCTTGTTTGGTGTTTGTGTGTGTATTAAATCATAGTACAGAGTGAAAATTTCTCCATTCAAGAGATCAGCTGTGAAAGGAGGAAGCAGCAAAGGGAAGGAACATGTCATTGAAATTGATGATTTCTCTCCTAAACCAAAGCGGGCTCGTTCCCCATCTGGTGTGTTCGATCCCAACAAGTTTCGATCGTATGCTGCCTTTCAGACTCATGACAATTACTTCAAAAAGGCAACACCTCTGATTGAAAGAGTCTTTGACCAACATTCTCTATTTGACACCAACATTCCTCAATGGTTTGCTCGCAAGGACTGGAATTATCTCCTCTCTGACCTTGATGATGCATATGAAGATCTGGTAAAAGAGTTTTATGCCAATGCAATTGTTGAAGGAGATGAACTTAAGTGCTGGGTTCGAGGAAGGAGTTTCTCGGTCTCTCCCGCATATCTAGCAGAGATTCTGCACATCAACAGGCCAATACTTGGAATCTCACCGGTCTATGATGATCTTCATCCGGATGAAGAATTACTTAAAGTAGCTCTTGGGGACAATCTGGAATTCTCCTCAAATGGGAACTCAGTTAGTGTCTCATCTCTTCCTCCAAAATTGAGGGTGCTCACAATCGTCATGTTTCACAACCTATATCCCCTATCCAGCACAGGGTATATGAATCTCGGGCGTGCACTGTTTCTTCATGATCTTATTTCTGATGTCGAGATTGACATCTGTGCTCATATCTTTCATATCCTTCGCAAAACTGTTCTAAGAACAGAATCAAGGATGTGCATCCCATTTTGCTGTCTCATCTCACGGATTCTGAAGCGTAAAGGGATCCATCCGTCTGACAATGAAAGTCCCTGTGCAAAACCATGTCCAATCAACATGCGCACTTTCAATGCTAGCATTGGTCATAGCAAGAAGGGAATCAAAACAGAAGCTTATGCGTCCCACAGTGGCTCGCGCTCTAGTTCACTCCCCGTTGACGAGAAGCTAGACTCTATTGTAGCTTCTGTTCATGAGCTGAGTTCAAAGATGTCCGATCTTACTTCCACCTTGCACCATCTCAACTTTCGATGGGATACGAAGTTTACTTCGATTCAAACTCAATTGGATGAGATTCAAAGAAAGCTAGAAGATAATGACGACTAGCTATTCCATGACAAAAAGGGGGAGATGCTGTTGGCGAGGGGAGAGCTAAACGAAAGGGGGAGATCTCAGCTAACAGATTTTTGTTTTTGTCTATCTTTAATTTTTATCATAGTTCTGTATCCATCTTATGTTATTCAGTTTCAGCTCTTTATGTTGTTGATTTGTACCCATGTTACTTATGTAAGCTTTAAGGGTTGTTTTGTTTTTATGCACTGTTTGTAGTCTTTTATGGTTTGTGCCATGTATTTGCAATTCTTTGCATATGCAGCCTTTGTGCTTTGTGCTTTGGTACTTGTTAATGCTTTGCATTTTCTTAAGTACAACACTCTTGTGCCCTTGTAGGATTGTTCCTAGATGCATATATGTTTGTATGCATTGGTTGAGTGTTGGACTTGCAAATGATTCTCTTCAATTGAGTTTATCATTTTTGCATGTCCGAATGTTCATTTCTTGTGAATGAACATAGTAATCACTTTTGCTTAAGTGACTACTGTTGTTGATCTTGCCATGAAGTATTGCTTTTATGCTTATGTTCATTTTTGCTTGATCTTGCTTATTTAGCTCCATATGCTTTTTAAGTTTTCTGCATACAATGATATTGCTATGTTATTGTGTTTCAGGAGTTACTTATTCATATGTTCAAGAGCTTTACAGAATCTAGAGTTAGGTGTGAGTGAGTTTTCCAACTGTTCCCAACTCACGTTTAAGTCTAGAGTCTGTTGTAGGGTTTTGTCACGGAATAGCCAAAGGGGGAGATTGTAAGGTTGAATTTAATCAACCATCTAATTGGCTTTATTCTGTGACTAATTTGCTTGTAATTTAGCACTTAGTAATCCTGTATTTAGGTGGGAAAATTGTAAGGGTAGTGTGTGAGAAGATGTGAAGAAAAGCTCAAGAGTGTGCAAGAAAACAGAGCTTCGCGGCTAGGGCTCGCGGGTGGATCGCGACTGGAAAGCCGCCAAAAGCTGGCACGTGAGAGGCACATGGGGGAGCTGAAGGGTCGCGCCAGCTGTCACGCTATAGGACAAAAGTCCCAGGCTGGCCAGGCCGTTACGTCGCGACTGGAACTCGCGACTTGGACAAGCCGCGAGACCAAGTCGCCAAATTGCCCTGTTTGGCAAAAACTGACGTTTTGCATTCCCTTCTCACCCTACTATATATACACCCTTATACCCATCATTTTGAGAGAGCTTCCAGAGAGAATTTTGTGAGAGAAAACCCTAGAGCAAAATAAGATTGCCTCATCCCCAATCTTCATCTAAGAAACTCTACAAATTCCTCTACTCTTTTCCTCTCCATTAATATACCCTTGAGAGGTCTTTTACCAAATCCTTATCTCACTACACCCACGTCTGTGAGAAGGTTTATTTGGTGCTTAGGGAAGCAGTTTGGGAAGAAACCAATGGTGATTGGTTAATGCTATGGGCTATAGCGGAATCCGGTAAGCTAGAAAAGAAAAAGGTTCGGCGCAACCTCGTTGGAGCAGGAAGCTTGGAGGGCTTAGGTACCTGGGTAGATTAGGCTTGGAGGGTCTATTGCTGTTCATGTATCCCAACTACATTTTCTAGTGGATTATTGACCGCTTGGAGGGCGGCGAAGAGATTTTACGCCGAGGGCTTCGGTTTCCTCTTCGATAACACATCGAGTGTTGTCCTTGTGTTTGCATTTCTCTTCCCTCTATCTTTACCATTTAATTACTGCTGTGTGTGTGATTATTTATGGTTTAGATTGTTTCTCAATTCTGGTATAAGCTATTTATCATTTTCCACACATACGTTGTTTGTTAAATAGCTTGAATTGGTATTTTTGTATTTGGGGGTCTAAACGTTCAAGGGTGTTTCATACCCTTATTGAACTTTCAGTTTTATTTATTAGTATTATTTTATTTTTTGGGGCCATGAGACACACATAATTAGAAAAATTAAGGGTTTTCTAGGAAAAAAGGTTTTGGGTGATACAGTGAAGAATTATATCCAGAGTAACTCAAGATCTCGGGTGAGCAAACTTGGAATGATTTTTTAACTTGTTTTATAGGAGTGAATTTATTTGGAGTTGCATCCCTGTTTTTTCACTTCAAAGAGAAAAGTATTTTAGGTAGATGTTTATGTTATTGTATATGATTGATCTATTTCTTATTTTTAGTTGGTAATGTTGGTTATAAATAATACTACACTTCAAAGACTCCAGAAGTATACATTTAAATAAAATACATAAGTGTATCCTAAGCTGCGAAAGATCCAATATAAAGTCAAGATTCTCTCTAAGATATGTAACTCTATTAGAAAAATCTAGTTCTAACATACCCAAGGCCTACAAACTTGAATAGCCTAACCCCCGATAAAGTAACTAATGTCCCAAGTTAACGACTATTGTTCAAAAATTAAATCATAGATCATTTGTAGAGTGAGTCTCAAAGATTTCAATTTCATAGTGGATGTTGTTTTTGTTTGGCTAGGAGTATGAAATATTTCAGTATCAATTAATAATAAGGTACCGTTTTTGAGGTTATATATATATAATTTAAAATCCACGTATTTTATAGGCCTAAGTAGTCTTAAGTTCATTAACTCAATATATTACCTTGAATAACATATTTATAATAATTTTTAAAATCTTTTAATTATATATATTTTACTTTATTGGTTGAAATATGAATACTAGCCTAAACACCTGAAAAATCATTGTTACGTACCCAATATTTAATGTAGTATATTTTATAAGAATACCGGTATTAGTTTAACTTAGGTGCAGAGTAATTCATTCGTTCTCTTTCATCAATAAGAATCACTTTTATTTGAGTTCTTAGAGAGAAAGAGAGCAAAAGTTAGCAGATATCTCGTTTTCAGAAAGCCAAATTAGAATTTCAGTTAAATTTAAGTAGTTTTCTAGAAAATAAAAAGTGAAAAACCATATCCAATAGTATAGTCCCCACCACTTCAAGTTTACCTCAAAAGCCATGCTTTCTTTTTTTGAAACTAATAATTCACTTTTACTTGCCCAAGGATTTTGCCAAGCAAATCGAGCTGGACTGTCTAGTTTAGTTCAATTTTAGAGCTCTTTTTCTGAAATGAACATGCGGAACATCAACGCTTACATCCCTAATTGGTTTGTGTTGACACAAAGATTTTTGTTGTGTCTTTCTTATAGGCCTGAGGCAGAGTTCATCCGAAAACTTGTTGACTGGATATTTATTGAATTGAAAGATAAATGTTCAACTGTTTATGGAGACGGTTTTGTTGGAATAGGATTTCGTGTTGAGGAAATGATTTCATGTCTAGATATGAATTCAAATGACGTCCGCTTTATAGGGATATGTGGGGAGAGTGGAATGGGCAAGACAACTCTTGCACATCTAGTATTTGAACAGATTCATAATCAATTTGAAGCTTGCAGCATTCTCAAAAATGTCGAAGAGGTTTCTAAAGCACACAGCCTAGAGACATTACAAGAGCAACTCCTTTGTGATATAAGTAAAGGAGCTTTAAGGGTAAGGGATGTGTATAATGGAATCCAAGTAATGAGGAATGTACTACGTAATAAAAAGGACATATTGTTGTTGATGATGTGTTTGAAAAAATACAGTTAGAAGCATTAGTAGGGAAGCGTGATTGGTATGGTCCAAAAAGTAGAATCATAGTAATTACTAAAGATATACATTCATTGGAAAGCAATGAAATTCAGACGGTATATAAGGCTAACGGACTAAATGATGACGAAGCTCTACAACTTTTTAGTCATAATGCCTTCCACAAAGCTCATTGTGAAAATGATTTATTGTATTTGGGCAATGATTTTGTCACTTATGCTCAAGGCATTCCTTTGGTTCTTAAAGTTTTGGGTTCCCATTCGTGTAAAAGAACAAAAGAGGAATGGGAAAGTGCTCGGAATCAACTAAAAGCAATTCCCAATGAAAATATTCTAGAGAAACTTCAAATAGCATATAATGGATTGGAGGAGTTGGAGAAAAAATTATTTTTGGATATTGCATGTTTCTTCAAAGGGGAGGACTAGAATCGAGTAGCTAATATACTAAAATCAGTTTGCTACTCGGACGATAATAGAAGGAAGCTCATTGACAAATCTCTACTTACTATTGTAGGGGGGAAATTGTGCATGCATCATTTAATACAACAAATGGGTTGGAAAATTGTTTCTGACAAGTCAACAGAGCTTCGAAGTCAAAGTAGGTTGTGGCATCGTGATGATGTCCTTGATGTATTAAAGAACTATAATGTAAGTGTATTATTATATAGATTTAAATTCAATGCAGTATGGAATTCTACCATTCATGCAAGTTTTTGCTGTATCTTGCCCTACACTAATTTCATTGCTCTTGGTTACTAGGGAACAGAACAAATTGAAGGCATGGTGCTAAATTTGCCTCCAAATGAATAACAAGAAGTATTGAATGTTGAGCCACTCTCAAAGATGAATAAATTAGGATTGCTCAAAATTTGTAAGCTGCACCTTCCTTGTCTCAATAATCTTTCTAATGAGCTACGTTTGTTGGAATGGCATGACTATCCTTTGAAATCATTACCAAAGAGTTTCCAACCTCCTGAACTTGTTGAGCTCATTATGCATCACAGCAGTATTAAGCAACTTCCAAATGAATTTAGTGTATGATTTTCACTTATGTAGTTTTGGTACTATTATTATTGTTGTTATTATTTTTTATTATTATTTACTGATTGCTTAATTTTCTATATTTACTTATTGTTTTATCTCAGAACTTACTTAAGCTAAAGCTCATCGACCTTAGTGACTCTCAAAACTTATGCCAGACTCCTAACTTCAAGGGATTGCCAAATATTGAAAGGTTGATTTTTCAAGGTTGTACAGGATTGCATGCATTGCACGATTCTGTTGGAGGTCTTAAACGGCTTATCTTATTAAATCTAAAAGACTGTAAGCGTCTTGACAACCTTCCATATGAGATCAACCTGAATTCTCTTAAATTTTTAATTCTATCTAGCTGTTCAAAACTCAAGAAGTTTCCAAAGATTGGGAGAAACATGACAAGCATGTTGGAGCTTTCTTTAGACAGGACTGCCATAGAAGAACTACCATCATCAATCAAGCATCTAACTGGCTTGACTGTACTGAATCTTCAAGACTGCAAAAACCTTTCAAGTTTTCCAAGTGTTATTTGTAGTTTGATATCTCTTAAAACTCTCATTCTATCAGGATGTAAGGGTCAACCACCAAAACCAAGGTATTTGAGTGGGCTCATCTCCACTTTATCCTCAATTGGTACCACCCTCACTCTTCCCTACACCTATCTCATTGATCGACAACCTGAACCAGAGCCCATCAGTTTGGTGTTGCCTAAGTCAATCTTGGGATTAAGATCTTTAGTATCTCTAGATCTAAATGGCTTTAATCTATTGGACGGTGCTCTCCCTGATGAACTTAGCTACTTGTCCTCACTAACCATTCTGAACTTGGGGAACAATAGTGTTACAAGCTTACCTTATAGCATTTCTCGGCTTTTAAATCTCAAAATTCTTTTCTTGGATCATTGTAGCCTTCAATCATTGCCATATCTTCCATTAAGCACACAATTTGTTTCGGCACAAGGATGTACTTCACTTGAAAATTATTCAAATCAAGTTGTCGTTTGGACTTCGGGTGCAGCAAGATTCACTTTTATTAATTGCCATGGCTTGGCCGATGATAAAGGAGGCATAATTGCTGATGTTACTTTGCAAAGTATGCCCTTCCAATCATTGTGGCAAAGATACATGGAGGTCTCTCTCTGTCTCTCTCTCTCATGTGCGTGCACACATTGAACATCTATTTTACTTGTATTTTAATATTTTACAGGGCCAAATTCATCAAGTTAAAGGCTTTTGCTTGGTTGTACCTCAAACTGAAATTTCAGAGTGGTTCAAGAATAAGGAGTGCGGGCCATCTGTGCGAATCCCATTACCTCCTAATCTCTTCAATGATAGAAGTTAGAAAGGGATCGCTCTATGTGTCATTTTTGTAGTCCCTCCAAATTTGAAAGATGTTTCTCCTAGTCAGGATTCAAAATACTTTCATGAATTTATTTTTCATTTCGACATGGATGGCGTTTTTTTAAATTGTCCCCTAGTCCTTAAGGTTCCTAAGGAAACATTTGTTGGTTCATTTGGACTTTGGCTATACATATCACATGTGAGGTTTACAGAACATTCTGACGAAGGGAGTTGCATTGGCTCTTTGATTAGACCCACAAGACTGGATATTCAGATTAAAATGTGCGGTGCATGTATTCTATATGAGCAAGATATGATAGAATTTGTACAAAACTTAAGGCAAGAAGATTTCAAGAGCTGTAATGACCCCAGTCGAGGTCATGAAAAATTGATAGAAGATCATATGAGCAATTCACGAGGCAATGACCCTTGGCTAAAACAAAATCTCAAGTCATTGCTTTCAAGATTGTATCAGGTCTCTTCTTATATCTCAAGAAACTCCATTTTAGCAAAAAATTTATGGGTTTAGGCCCAGTTATGTTATATTAATTCCTCAATATATCTCATCTTTCTCTATGTGAGACTTTCATTCACACGTGTTTATCTAACAACATGTCAACTTAGTGGTTGTAAAAAAAAAGTTAAAATTTGTCTCTAAACTTATTATTTTTGTATATGTTTTTCTCTCAAACCATTCTATTGAACATTTGATCGCCATACATTTATGTATTTTACATGTAGATTGGGCACAAAACCATTTGTATGATTATATCTTTCATCACATTGCCCGTCCGCAACATTGGTTCAGTTGTCAAAAACATGGGCCCTACATAGAAATGCAGTTGCCTCCAGATGTGCACGATAATTCAACATGGTTGGGGTTCACTGTATATGCTTTGTATGGCATTCAGATGCAACCAGCTGGTTTCAGTTACAAGCTGGATTCAACAATTTTGCTTCACTATTCTGGTCTTTCAGTTTCTTTTGCACCATACCCAGCCTTTCCCCTCTTTGGAGACGTTTTTGATGAGTCATTGCAACGACTTGTCGTATTTTACATACCACGCCGTGTTTTTTAGTTGAATCGGTGTAATCACATTGGGGCTTTATTTAAAAGCGGTGACCTAGGTGTGCAAGTTGAAATGTGTGGAATCCGTCTTGTATATGAGCAACATGTTGAAGAGTTTTTGCAAACACTTGTGGAGTACATGTTAGGGAGTCCGGATGCCAATCATCAATCTTTTTCCGAACATCTTTCACATCAACGTAGAATATTGCAAGGCTGCAACCATGAAAAACATTATCTTTGCCCTTTCTTACCAGAAAGGTTAAAGTTTACTGGACAAGTATTTTGTTACCACGCTTCAATGCAATAGATATAAAATTTCTTTGTCAAACTAAAGATATTGTTTTTTATACTTTCAGGAGGCCTAACCCCATGCCAATGGTTCTACCAAATAATGAAACTGTACAAGAGGAGTGTACTTCACGGGAAACATTTTCAAGTCAAGTAATTACTACAGGCCTTGAATGTTGGTTAAATCCAGAATTGCAGGTCTCTCTCTCTCTCTCTCTCTCTCTCTCTCTCTCTCTCTCTATATATATATATATATATATTTTTAATAATATTTAAAACCTCTTTTTAGCATTTTTTGGCCGATTTCTCTTTGTAATAACCATACATTCAAGGAAATAGTTAAATATTCGAAGAGGCTTGGCTTCATTTCTAAAATAAAACAAAGGATCTAAAGTTAAAGGGTAACACTTTGTGTTACGCATCAGTTGAACCACATAAGTGGCCATGTCATCATTTTCTTTTCATTATTTTTAAAAAGAATATATATATAGATAGATAGATAGATAAATATAGATATAGATATATATAGATATATAGAAAGCTAAAGCTGAGAGAAAATACAATTAAATTCTAAATTGAGGTTCAATTTTGCGCCACGTATCCAATTTTTAATTTTTGTGTCAAGTTAATTATTTATTGAAAAACTTGAAGAGTCTTATATAAATGAACCATATAAAGAAACCAATCATGCAACTAATTAATCTAATCATTTTTTGTTAAATAGAATTGTGCTACTTTATCCACTTATTTCCAACCTCTTATTTTCATCTTGTCCCTACTATTACACATTTAGAGTTACTCTTCCTCAAATTTTCTCCTCTCTCTTTGCCTCTTTATTTCTTCACTACATTTCTTTGATCCTTTCCTTTATCTTATATTTTGACTCTTCTTTATTCCCATCTTATTTTGAATAAATTTGGTATCATTTCTCCCATCTATTCCATATTTTTTGTACAAAAAAGGCGAGTACTCTCTCTTTGTCTCTCTCTCTCTCTCAACCTTCATTGATGGATTTTGTTTTCTTTCTTATAACTCTAATTTAGGTTGCTTTTTTTATTATTTATTTTTAATTTTTAAAGATTTGATAACGTCTTTATGGTTTTAGCAAAACCTTCAACACAATGAAGGTGATCTTTGTGTTTGGAGTACTCAACATTTCAAGAATGTTCAATTAGAGTGTTGGAAGACTAGGATCCATTCTCTCAAGGGTTTTCTTGGTGTTTTAGTGGTCATCTTCCTTGTCACAAAATTAGGGTTGAAATAGGGTTTTATACAAGTAGGAAGGAGAGGGAATGGTAAGACATCATATAAATTGATAATTATACCCCTCTTTTGTTCAATTTAAAGAAGCAAAAATAAATTGACATTATAAGAGAAACATTAATACTTTATTTTTTTAAAATAAAAGTGGAACCCTCCCCTTTTCATCTAAATTTCCCAAATAAAAATGAGGGATATGGCAGGGTATGTTGCCCTTCCAAATCCTCTCAAATCCATTATCTCTCTTTAAAAATTAAAAATTAAAAATCAAACAAAGATTTTTTTTTTTTTTTTTTTTTGAGAAACCTAAAAATCAAACAAAGTTAATTAAACACCTCAATCCTCTTCCCTCTAGTCCCTCTCCTTACCCCTTAGACAAAATAAATGTAAATGCTAAAAGTAAGGTGGATGAAGTGGAGAAGTCCATTAAGAGTTGTGTGATTCTAAAATATATATTAAGTTAAAGAGAAAATTTTATAAGACATCTATAGGACATGCTTTATTTAATGATACTAGATCTTGGACTGTTAAGAAGCAACATGTTTATGAAATGAATGTAATCGAAGTTAAAAATATTAAGATGGAAAAATGGAGATATATATAAATAAATAAATAAAAGATAGGATTTCAAATGAGCAGAGTCACGTAAAGATAAGGTTCTATTGTTAAATAGATGAGGGAAAATTGTTTGAAATGGTTTGATTATGGGTAGAGGAAAGCGATTAATGCACTATTGAAAACAACTTAAGTCAAATGGACAAAATGAAGGTAGAGAAAGACATAAAATAAAGAGCTGCGAAATAAAAAACATGTCATGAAGGAGGTAATAGAGGTATGAATTTGGTTGGAATATGATATCAGAAAATAATACATGCAATTGACATTGACTAGTTTGTTAAAGATCCACCCAACCCAATTCTATCATTAAGCCAAATAATTTTATTTTTTGATAAATAGGATAGTATTTCAAATATATATATATATATATAATATTTTAAACCTATGCCATCCGTTTCATGATAATTGTTTTTTATTATCTGACAAAGTTAGTTTTGGTGTAGGTAGGGATTGTATCCTAGATATTTTATTTAACGATAAGAGATTTTACCAATTGAACTAACTTGAACCCCACATTCAGCCAAATAATTAAACATACAAATCAACACAAAAATGGTCTATAGTGTACTTAGAAACCACCAATTTTTCGACACCTTAATAAATCAAGAATTTTGAAACTTGGCAATGTGAAATCAATTTCAAATAATTTTCACTTTGAATGAACACAACTTCTATAAAAATAATCCTTGAATTATATGTACTTCAACTTTTATGGTGTTTACTCTATAATGATTGCTTTTATTATTAGCCAAAAACACCAATCGGTTTTTGTTGTAGGCAGGTTTTGAACACCTAATCTTTTATTTGATGATAAGAATCTTCAATAATTGAGCTAAATGGATCCTACATATATACTTCTCTTTAACTACAATGAGTTTTCCTATCTCTTATCTCAAAAAAATAAAATAAAATAAAATAAAAATCTACAATGAATTCTTTTATTCACTTTAGCAGTGATTATTGCGAAGTCTACTAATTCCTTGAATTATTTCTGAATGATGTTAATAACTATATTATCACTCGCAAAAAATTAATTTAGGTATTTATTTATTATGTTATTGAAATCTATCAATCATATTCATTGTGATATCAGTTTATAAGCTCTATATAATAATATCTTTAACATTATTCTTTCTATAAACAATAAATTTCAGCTTTGAACATGGATTTCAAACTAGGATACGACAAGAAACTTTTTTGAGCCTCATTTATACTTACTATCACACAAAACTTGGATTTTTTTTGGGTCATTTAGCCTGATTTTGCTAACAATTTTTTTAGTTGATAGATTTTGCAAACATATTTGTTTAGTAGCATCTCAAATCTCAGAGACTTGAGATCAATGAAGGAACTCGAGTCTTAGAGACTCGAGTTCTAAGGTGTCAAGATCTTATGTGGAAAAAAAAAAATCCACATGGAACTTGAGTCTTACTTAAGAACCAAGCCAATCCTTTTTCTTCTCTCTAAACCGCTTTTTTGGAAAGGTCTCTTCTCTTCTCCAGATCTGCTTTCTTCTTAATTTTTTCTTCTTCTCCAAATTTGTAACTCTACCTTTCTTCTTTGTACTTTACACTTTGCGGAACTCGAGTCTTAAAGACCCTACTTCCACGTGGATAAAAATCCACATCAGCCTTTATGAGCACTCAGAACTCAAGACTTAAAGCTCATGTTTTTTTACTGAACTTGAGTTTTAGAGACTCGAGATCCTAGGTTACAAAATTGTTTGACAACTAATGAAATTGTTAGCAAAATTGTGTTAAATGGCAAAAAAATCCCACAAAACTTAGTCAAGCTTGATTAAAACATTTGATGTGTTTTACAGGGCCGCTGCAAGTTTCATAGCACATTCAATTGCTGTTTTCTTGAAAGTGATATCCCAAAGCGGTTCAAACAACAGTATAATAGTCCCTCAGTGATAATTTCCCTACATTCAGATTTTTATAACAAACCTGAATGGATAGGATTTGCAATTTCTTCTGTTTTCTCATTTCACAAGAATCCGACTGCCGCTAGTATGAAACAAGGTTCAGGATTATCTCATATGGTCATTTGTCATTTGAAGACCAACTTGGGTTGCACGAATCCATTACTTTATTATCGCATCAGGGAAGAGGACGTATTAGCTTCGATATATCAACGTGAATTCCGTTGGGAATCAATCATACAACGTCAGTTACTCTCATTGAAATGGAGTCAATGCGCTTGGATTGAATTCTCATTTATGAGCGATACTATGGATGTGTCCGCGCTGAAGTGTGGGGTCGAACTTGTCTTCCAGCATAATTTGGAAGGGTTTACACTGGCACAATGCATAACCTTGTACAATGGTCCTTCCACCTCGAATGAAAGATTGCCCATTATTGGTCATGATAAATTCAGTAATAATGATAGCCACGAGGATCAGACTAATGGAACTTTTGGCCAGTATTCTTATGAGGGCGCACACACTCACTATCAGCTGTATCAAACTGACGCGAAGGTAAGTTTTCTATACTGTTTGAGCAAATAACATTATCTTTAAAGAAAAACTTGATTTTATTCCATTGAGATTGGGTTCCAACTTCAAATAGCATTACTTTATGATCTATATTAAAATTTTATATAACCAATCATCTTATATTCCCGGAGATAAGAAAAACAAAAATGGAAAGAATTGTTGTAACATCTTTATTTTTAGATAAGATATTACAAACTTTTTAACATAAATTTTATAATTTGATTTGTTAATTTTTTTTAAAAATATTATAAATTTTATAAATTTTTCTATGAATAATTTATAAACTAACGTGATACGATGAATGTGCATGATTAATGTTACTTTAATAATATAAATAATAAATGTTAAATTTCCTAGTTATTATTGATGTTACATCAGATTAAAAACTCCAACATTAATCCTTTTTAATAACACAAAAAAATAATTACAAAACATATTTATTATATTATTGATGTGACACCATTAATCACATTTATTACCATCATAGTTTTTAAGGTTTTGTTATACATTAGTAATGCTTGTGGGGGTGTGGGATGTAAGGATTGAGATTTAAGTTTTCAGGAATGAATTTCACACAAATATGTACTTAGATTAGGTTAGAGTAGAATTCTATCTAAGAGCAAAAAAAAAAAAATAATAATAATAATAATATTTAAAAAATTTATTAATACCTTTTCCATTTATATGAACTATAGTTTTTGCCCAAAAAAAATTAAAAATTTTATTACTACCTTTACCATTTATATGAACTATAATTTTTGCCAAGTGCATATTTATGAACTAGTTTGTACAAACATACCACTAGACCAAACAAAGCATTATAAAATATTATTTTGAACACTAAAGAAATTCTCTCTCTAATTGCACGGTGTTTTTCTCTTTTGCAGGACTTTCATCCATCCTCTTCGTATAACTTTTGTTTCCCTCCAAGTAAAATTCAAGACTGGTTCAGTCATCAGAATCAAGGACACTCAGTAACAATGGACCTGCCCTCAAATTTGTACCACGATAGTAATTGTATGGGGCTTGTTCTATATGCATCTTTCTCAATTCCCGGGGATCCAAACTTCATCCTTAGCCATTTGAATTCTGGAATACCTCACTTCCTATATTGTCAATGCCAAATGAATATGGCTAATGTCAATGACCAGATAATTGTTTTCTCCACCAGAAAAGAAGAAATCACTTGGTTACTTGAGCTAGGGGAATTCATTTGGATATCCTACGTACCAGGGGAGCCATTTAAGAATATGCTGCAACATTGCAGCCACATTGAGGCTTCATTTGTGAGTGATTGGCCCGGCGTGATTGTGCAGAATTGTGCGTTACAACTTTTGCATCAGCATGATCAAGTACGGTTTGAGCAAGAACTGAAACTCTGCAACAACTTGATTTCTGAGAATCGCGAGCTCGTTCGTAAACAACAAGAGGGTCATAAGAAAATAAATGAACAATACCATGTTGATGAAGGACTTCAAAGAAAAATCTTTTCTAATATTGACTTTGAAGTTGAATTATTTCCAAGACTTATTGATCAATTAGAGACTGATGAAACTGAGACTGAACTTGGCCAAAGTGACCTGTTGGTAAGTCATCAACTATATATATATATATATATATGAGTATTTTGGCATTTTTTGCCAAATAGTATAATTTTAGGCAAAATTTAGGAGAAACACATCCGGCAAACTTATTTAGTTATGCAGTACTTTTTGAGAACTCGAGTTTGTCAAACTCGAATTCCAAGTGAAACTCGAGATTATCAAACTCGAGTTCCAAGCATTATGGGTAATCTGATTAAATATAATGCTTGAAACTTGAGTTTGGTAAATTTCAGTTTCACTTGGAACTCGAGTTTGACAAACTCTAGTTCCAAAAAAGTGCTACATGACTAAATAAGTTTGACTAAATGCATTTCTCCTAAATTTTTTTAAAAATTATGCTATTTAGCAAAATTAGCTGAGTATTTTCTTTGCCACAAACATAATTTATAATCTCCCTGTCTCTCACTCTCACTCATTAGACACTACATTTCACCTGCTTGTTAAGGACGAAATTGATGCCCAGACATGCTTCTGATTATTTCCTTTTTTTTTTTAAAGATTTTTTGTTTATTAAGTGACCAGCACATTGACTGGTTTTTACCCCAAATTAATTATGTAGCGGTTTAATAGATTAATTACCAATTCTTTCAGAAATGTGCAAAACATGAAGAATGTTTCCAAGAGGACTTAGAGAAGGTGAAAAAGTGGAGAGATGCTTTAAGACAAGCGAGCAATTTGTCTAGACAGCATTTAAAGAATATCTCTAGGTAACGCTTCTGATCTTCTTTTAATAAGAATCTTTTTTGCTTGATCTGAATAATTTTTCTTTTCAGTTTTGATTGTCTTACTATGTACACAGGACTGGCCCAAGGCTCCACCACAAAAACAATTTTTTACTAGGAAAAAAAATTCTACACTCTCATCATAAGAGACCTAAAATTTTATAAACGATTGATTTTTTTTTTTTTCCTAATAAGTGATGTTAGGGATACCCCAAATTTAATTATAGACTTACAAACAAACATGTCATCAATTATTTAAAAAATAATAATTTAAATGCTTATTAATTAGGTTGTTAAAGTTTATCAATTACAGTCATATTATATCATATTGTGAATATTTTGTAGTAACTTTAGTATTTTTCTTTTTCTTTTCTAACAAAGCTTCTAAAATAGGAGACCAATAAAAATTTAACTCAATTGAAACCTTAAAATGTTTCAAATATGTTAGATCATCAATGATGACTAATTTCCCCTAATAGTTTGAGACTTTAATTTTTGTTAGTTAGTTTCCTACAAAGCCACACATCAAATAATCTCTCTCTCTCTCTCTCTCTCTCTCTTAAAAACAAAATATAAAATTAAAATTTAGATCACAACTTTACTTAATTGTGCATCATCATATATCCAAAATCCAAATTAAAGCAAGTTTTTTTTTTTTTTTTAAATAATTTTTTTTGGATTTATTTTTGTTAAAATTTATACTTCAACTATGAAATTCAATAATTTATATAAAATTAACTTTAGTTTAGTTAGTATTATTCATCATCAAATTAGTCTTAATTCAATTACTATTAAATAATTTTATTTAATTAATGTTTACATATAAAAGGCCCTACATGAATGTTTCACCTTAGACTCCAAATTATGTTAGGCCGACCTTGTATGTACACATCATTGTCATTATGTGTTAAATTAATTAACCCATAATATATATGCGCAATTGACGCGAGAGAGAGAGAGAGAGAGAGAGAGAGAGAGAGAGAGAGAGAGAGAGAGTAATGTTAGTGACAGGGGCGGAGCCACTACATGGGGTAGTAGGAAATTATTAAAACTATTAGATCATTCATATTGATGGAGCCACAAATTTAGCCTTATGGCTTTGGCCTCCTTAAAATTTTAAAAGTTTCTTTGAAAAGAAAAATTTTTTTTAGCTTTTATTTATTTATTATTTTTTATTAAAAATATTAGAATATTATAAGTACAATATAAATGTATAATTTTCATTAAATTTTTAAAATAAAAAAAGTTAAGTTTTTAATATTCTCAGTTTTGTTTTATATTTGTATGACAATTTTCTATTGAGCTTTATACATTTTGGTGGTTTAAAAATTTTAGGGGTATTTTGATCATTTGAATGTTTTTGTGGGTTTTTTAAAAATAATATTTTAGAGATTTTGAGGGTATTTTGGAGGTTTCAAAATTATTTTGTCCATCTATAGATTTAGGGGTATTTTGGTCTTTTTAGGATATTTTGTTAATTTCAAAGATTTTGAAGGTATTTATTTCATTTTGGATGTTTCAAGATACTTTTGTCATTTTAGAGGTTTTAATAGTATTTTACTGAAAGTTTTAGGGACATTTTGGAGAGAGGGTATTTTGGTCATTTTAGATGATAGGGGATTTCAAATCCAAATTGGCAGGTTAAAGTATCCAATCAATAAAATTAAAAATTTAGGATTTCAGATCCTCCTATGTAAATTTTAAAATCTTTAAATTTAGAATCAAGTCATTTAAAATTCAAATTCAAGTATCCATTCACAACCTCGTTAAATTCAATCATTCATATAAGAATAAATTGTTGCCCAATATGTGAGGCCTATCTACCTTATGGTGTACTTGGGGGTACCCATCCAAGCCAGGTTTTTTTTTTTTTTTTTGGGTAATTATTACGTATTGTATACTACATGCCATGTCATTTAAGATTTGCTAGTGGTTGACTTCTAGGTTTCAAATAGCCAAATCAGAGTTTTAATTAAATTATTACATAATTTTCAAAGAACTAAAAAGAATATCCATGATTAATAGTATAAGTCCCCCTACCGCTTCAAGTTTACATCAAATCAAAAGCCATGTCTGTACAGTTTAGTTCATTTAGAACTCTCTTTTCTGAGATGAACAAGCAAAACTTCAACACCTACATCTCCAATTAGTTTGTGTTGACACAAAGATTTCTGTTATGTCTTTTTTCTAGGGCGCATGAAGTGGAGAGTAACCATGGTGATGTTGTCACCTGGATATATTCTAAATTGATTGATAAACGTCCAATTGATATTGAAGGCGATCTTGTTGGAATAGGCTCTCGTGTTGAGGAAATGAATTCATATCTAGATTTGAAGCCAACTGATGTTCGGTTTATTGGGATACGCGGGATGAGTGGAATGGGCAAGTCAACTCTTGCACAGATTGTTTTTTAACAGGATTCGTGATCAATTTGATGCAAGCATCTTTCTTGAAATTTTTAGAGATGATTCTAATGATAAACATGGTTTAGTGACTTTACCAGAACGATTCATGTTTGATATGTGTAGAAAAGATTTTAGGCTATGGGATGCGTCTGACGGCCAAAAGATTAGAGATATCTTATGTAATAAAAAGGTTCTTATTGTTGTTGATGATGTGACCGATACAAGACAATTAGAAAATTTACTAGGGAAGCCAGATTGGGATTGGTTTGGCCAAGGAAGTAGAATCATTGTAACTACTGAAGACAAACATTTGTTAGCAAGCTATGAAATTAAACTTGTAAATAAGGCTAAAGGACTAAATAAAGACGAAGCTCTACAACTTTTTAGTCTGAATGCCTTCTGCAAGCCTCATTGTGAGAATGATTTCTTGGATTTGTGCAACGATTTTGTCAATCATGCTCAAGGCAATCCTTTGGTTCTTAAAGTTTTGGGTTCCCATTTGAGTAAAAGAACAAAAAAGGAATGGGAAAGTGCTTGGAATCAACTTAAAGCAATTCCCGATGAAAATATTCAAGAGAAACTTCGAATAGCTTTTACTGGATTGGAGGCAAATGAGAAAAATCTATTTTTGGACATTGTGTGTTTCTTCAAAATAGATGAGATGAATCGAGTAGCCCATTTACCAGAATCACTTAGCTACTCCCACATTATTAAGAATCTCATCAACAAATCTTTGATTACTGTTGTAGGGGGGAGTTTGAGGATGCATAAATTATTACAACAAATGGGTTGGGAAATTATCCATGAGGAATCAGAGGAACCTGTAAACCGCATCAGGTTGTGGCTTCTTGAGGATGTCGTTGATGTACAAAAGAACAATACAGTAAGTAAATAATTCTACAATTCATGTAAATGTTGTGATATCTTTCATTGTACTAATTTTATTATTCTTAATTACCAGTGAACAAACAAAATAGAAGGCATAATGCTACAATTTACTCCAAATGAAGTCGAAGAACTGAATGCTGAATCATTCTCAAACATGAATAAACTAAGATTGCCCAAAATTTGTGAGGTATGCCTTCCTTGTCTCAGTAATCTTTCTAATGAGTTACGTTCGTTGGAATGGCATGATTATCCTTTGGAATCATTGCCCAAGAGTTTTCGGCCCCATGAACTTGTTGACCTCATTGTGCACAGCAGTTATATTCAGCAACTTCCAGGGGATTACTTTTTTCTTTTTAACTTTTTTTTATTTTATTTTATTTTTTATTTTTAAAGATTATGCTCTTGATTGCTCAATTTTCTATATTTGCTTATTATTTTATCACAGGTTTCTTATTAGTAAGCCATTCTCCCTCCAAATTTTCAATTTTAAGTCTATCCGGAAAAAATACCCATAATGGTATATGAAAAATCAGATGGGAAATACTCTTTAAAATTATGCAGGAATTTGGTTTGAGTCAATGACTTCCTTGAACTACCATTTTGTGTGTGTTTTTTACGTGATTAGATTCTTTAAAAAAAAAAAAGAAGAGATGAAGATATGATTTTAACCATAATCCTAATTATTTTATTTGCTATATTAACAACAGTCCTAAGTTTATCATGATAAATTCCTTGTGTCTACACCACTTTGTTCTCTTCCTTTTTTTTCGGCAATTCTCTTCATTTATTTGGTATTTTACAATAGTCCTAATTTTGCCTCATATATTTACAATGGACCAAGTGTTCAAAATTTAATGTCGCATATTCCCCTAAATGATATCGTATGATGGGATATTAATTTCAATAAGATTATAAGAAAAATACTAACTCCCTATTTTCTTTTTGCGATTAAGTACATGAACTCATTGTTTGATACATCTCATTTGATTGGTTTAATGAATTTTAAAAATAATTTTGGCTTTGCTTTCCTACTTGACAATTCCATTAAACTACAAGCCCCTTAGTTTAACTTAAACCAGTTTTGCATGTTAACTTTTGTAATTTTTATATGCTAGTTTCTTGTAGGGGACCAAAGAAGTCACTAGTAGTTCTAGTGAAAGGAGAACAAAACTAAATTGATTAATACGCGTTAAACTGTAACACAAGATATTTGTAGGCAAAGTAATCCTAGACTAACCTTAATCTAACTACAGTAAAATTAGGTTGTTTGTTAAGCAATAAAAGTCAAGTTACTTGTTCTACAAGTGTAGACTTACAACAGACTTGAGTCCTCATAGGTCTAGCCTCCAGTAATCGTTGACCGTTTTTGTTGTAACTCTGTGGTGTGGAGCAACCTTTGGTTTTTGGGTTGATGTTTTATATTTCGTGATTGTTGAAAAATAGTTCAGTGGAACTGAATTGAACTGAATAAACAGTAAAATGTATTCTTTGTATATCTTAGCCTATAGAACAGGTCCAGTTCAAGTATAATCAACTTGTAACCATGGTGAATTTTCCATTGTTTATAGGAGTTGAAATAGTGAATTCTTTTTTTTTTCCTACATTTAAGAGGTTCATAAGTCATAACAGATAGACAATTTTTTCTTTTTGCCCTCAGATTGATGAAATATTGTTGCAGAAAGACTGAAAACTTTGATGAATTGATGGTGGTTGCTGCAGAGGAAAGGGATGTTGAAGATGCTAAAGAGAAAGCTTGAAGAATTTGTTTCATAAGGTCTTGTTTGGTGTTGAAGGGGTTTTTTCCATGGGGTCTTGTTTAAATTTTTTTTTTTCATCCGAATACTTGTGAATGCACTTAAACAATCAGATAACTTTATTTTTTAGGAGAATTGTAGGATTCCTAAGAGATTGTGGTCCTGATGAGTTTGGGAACCGTCACTATTTAAAATCTGACTTGCTTATCTCTATTTTTAGCTTCTATTTTAGTAACATATCTGGTTTGATGCTTTTGTTTGGAATATGCATCAAAGTTGAAAGATTATTGTTGAATTTGTCTTTTCTTTGTGAACTGATTGGAAGCAAATGTCACATGGAGGTAAAATTATTCTATTGCAACTAAAATTGAAAGTACCACATGCGAAGTATGTGCTCCTGCATGTATATTGGTTTAATATACAGTCATAAATATAGGATTTTCTTAATATTTCAGTTTTTGCCAGCAAAAACCTTGAAGAATGAATTCTCATACCTATTGAGAGTATCATCTAACATCTTCTAGGAAATGTGACTTCTAGTGGCCAGTAACATGTTTGAATATTCTTTGCGAAATGCTTCATTCAGGATCGGTTATTATCTTCATATAATTTCACAAATAAAAAATTTAACACATCAAGTACATGATATTGTTGATAATGGTAAATCGAAGGTGCCTCTGGTCTTCCATAACAGTTTTTGTCTTTGGATTTTCTCTATTCTAGAATTCTCTACATTGTAAACTGAAACAGTGACAAGAATAGGGACTAATTTTGTATGTCACTTGTTTGGCAATAACATAAAAATGATTAGAGAGGTAGTGCGAAGGTATGAGTTTTAACTGAGAGTTCTCTGTTCTCTTGTGTAGAAGACAGTAGGCAGCAGCCTTGTGCTTCTTTTGTCTTCACATGTAAGTCATTTCGCTTGCTGTATTTCACTTAGTCCTCCATTCTCTCATCTTCTTTGTGAGTGTTTACCTTATAGCATTTATGGTATCCTATCATGGCTTTCAGGCTTTGCAAAGCCAGCAGATATTATGGGGACAAGTTAACCTCAATAATTCACAAATTTTGAAACTTTGAACTCAACATTGATGGAATTTGTTACATGATAGAAATATATTTGATGGCAATTGACAGTGGTCATTCCAGAGATATTGTTTATGGAGTGCTTCTTGAACCCCAGCATAGAATTCCTCTCTATGTGAGGAGAGTGTAAATGACTTTTGACGTTCACATACTTTTGGGTGTACAGAATATGGAGAGGCACTGCCTTCGTTACACTTTTAGTTTGTTATAGTATCTTTGGAAAGGGATTTTAGCATGCAAATAAAGCAAAAAATGTAAAAGCATTATAATGCAGATACGGATTACATTCTATGTCATTCACAAGATACAGATAAGATGAATTGCCTGTTGTTTTTAGAGCTTGTCAAGAAGTTCATCCCAGATGATTAAAAATTTCTTTGAAGTAGACAACTCTGTTAGGTTCTAAAGATTTAGGATTTTATGTATTTAGAACTCTAATGTGTAATATTGGCAAACCATGATCAAAACAATATGTTTAGTCTTGTTTAGACTTGCTCAAAGTTGATTAAATATTGTAAAGTTGGAATCGAGTGGCTGCAGATGTATTGGAGCATTTCTGCCTGGCTCGATCGATCGAAGGATAGACTCGATCGATCGAATCTCGGGTCAGATGCGTTTTCTACAGAGTTCCAGCTCAGCCCAAACTCTATTTAAACGTCTTGGGGTTCAAGTAAAACACTCATATATATAAGAAAAACCCTAGAACGTTTTTGGGACTTTTATGAGAGAGATTAGAGTGCCTCTTGTGCCTCCTTTTATTTTTAGGGTTTTGTACCCAAACCTCTCTAAGTCTTTGTTGCTCATATTTGCTGTTTATGTGAATCTCTTGTGAGATCTTTGAGGAGCTTTCCTTCACATAAACTTAGGGTTTTCAAGGAAGATATATTATCTACATCTTGATGATCAACAAGGTTGCAACCATTGGAGTTTAAAGAATATCAAGCGTGGGAGCTTGTAGCTGATTGAAGGAATACAAAGAAAGAAGTAGTCCGTGGACTCGGAGCCTGCGCGTGGTCGTGTCAAGAAGTTTTACTGGTGGGTAGCATTAGGAAGTCAAGCGGGGAGCTTGTAAGTCCTTTTGTAAGAACTTCAGTTCTTTCTTAGTGGATTCCGTTTTGCCTTGAGGATCGGTGGGTAAAATCCTCCCCAGGTTTTTCCGTGTGGTTTCCTGGGTGATCATATCATGTGTTATTTATTATTCCGCTGCTTTGTATGCTTGATATGATTATTTGATTGTTTTAACCTAGAATTATTTAATTTGACTAAGTAACAACTTGGCTAATTAATCTAGGCTACGCAATCTGGTTGTTTTAAGGGGTCTAAATTTCCATCAAGTGGTATCAGAGCGGGTAGCTCTTCTTGTTGTAGATCTTTTGATCTAAGAGCTGATCCTTGACCCCTGTTGTCATGGATAATTTAAAGTGTCTTTCTGATCATGTTTCTGCTCATGCTTCTGCTGATTTTGTTGATGCCTGTGATGTTTTGAATAAAAAGGACACTATTGTTTCTGCTGATTTTTTTGATGCTTTTGAAACTCTTCGTAAGGAATTATCTAAATCCTTGAAAATTGCTAAGAAATTTAAAGAAGAGTTAAAATTGGCTAATCTTGAAAAAGAGGAATTGCTTATTAGATTAGTTGAATCTAATAAAAAGAATGAATTTTTGAGAAATCAAATTTCCTCTCAAGATGAGAAGATGAAAAGCTTGGAACAAGAGTTAGCTGAGTCTAAAGCTAAACTTGAAAATTTGATTAGTTCTAAGCCTGCTGATGATAACAGAAGTGTTTCTGTTTCTCTTAAGCCTAAAACTGAGAAAGTTTATATCCCTCCTTTCAAGAGGAATAATAAAGAAAAGGCTTATTGTGCTAGGTTAGACAAAGGTAAAAGTTCTGATGTTAACGCTGAAGTTTCTAAACCTATGTCTAATCCTACTGTTAGAGAGCATAACAAATCTGTTTTTGTGCCTACCTGTCACCATTATGGTGTTGTTGGTCATATTAGACCAAATTGTTCTTTGTTGAGGCAAAAACTGAAATCTGAGACTAGATTTGTTGTTAGGAATACTGATGTTCCTAAATTTGTTTCTGTTTGTCACTTTTGTGGTGTCTCCGGTCACATTC
This sequence comes from Quercus gilva, assembly GCA_023621385.1. Classification (NCBI taxonomy): domain Eukaryota; kingdom Viridiplantae; phylum Streptophyta; class Magnoliopsida; order Fagales; family Fagaceae; genus Quercus; species Quercus gilva. The sequence goes on from CM042476.1 coordinate 27,307,442, forward strand.
GTCCTAATTGTCAAAAATTGAAATTTAAGCATTCTGTATGTCAATCTAGGATATGTGATGATATTTCTCCTGCCATAAGTCCATATAAATTGTTTCATATGCTTTTGAAGAATTTGAGCTTGTTGGCTTGTGAAAGGAATTTGCAGGATTTTAGTCTGTCTCAGAAGATTGGTGTAATTCCTCAAATACACTCTGCTTCACATGGATTTTCACCTACAAAGCCGAAGACTCGTGCTATATGGGTGAGAAAAGATCCTTTAAGGTGAGTGTTGCTGACTTGTCCCTGTTTTAATTCTTTCTATTGTTTGTGGACATGTTTTGTTTTTGTTTTTGGTTGTTTTGTTTTTGTTTTTGGTTGTTTTGTTTTTTAGGTTGTTTTTATTTTAAAAAAAAAATCCAAAAACATTGAAAAATTTCAAAAAAACAAAAATATTTTATTTTGTGTCTTGTTTTATTTTTTCTTGAGGATTACATGAGTTTTAATATCTCTCTTGATTTAGAACATAATTGACATTGTGGTGAAACTTGAATAGTTTGTACTAAGCTATTTCTGATTTTGTGTGAGGATGTACTAGTTTGTACATGCACTCAAGAGTTAATTAAGAAATTGATATTTCTTGTTTGTGTACCCTTTATAGCTTAGTTAAGCATTGTCATGCATTGCATTCGCATTGTTCATTTAGCACAAATTGTGTTTTTTTTTGTTTTTGGTCATAAATGTTTTTCAAAATCTCAACAAGTGGTTATAAAGTTTGTTAAAACCAAAAAGATTTTTGTGTTTTATATTATAGATCTTGGATTTGAAATCAAGGTTGGCCATATTATTTTTACATAACAAGTTTATGTACCTTATTTAGCTTGGATGAGCTTATTTTATTGCACTTGACTAGTTGAAGCCTTGTAGTGCATGTTGTGTGGGAAAGATGTTTGTGGTTATTAATCACTTTGTCTTGATCTTGAAGTCACATGTTTTTGACTGACGGACTTGATCCTTTTGAGAAAGGCATAAATAACCATCTCACCACTGTTCACTAGCCAATCATGAACACCTTAGTGCATATCATAAGATTTTGTGCTCGAGAAAGTGTAGCACATGCACAAAAAGAACATAAGGTGTAGCCTCAATTAAATTAAAACTGGTGTGTACTATTAGGCTTGATGCCAATTCACTTAATTCAAACCGGTGTGTACTATTAGACGTGATGCCAATTCACATAAATAAGAGGCAAAAATTCAAGAAACTTACATGATTGCAAGCTTTTGTTCTAGGAGATGTGAGAGTTATAGGATGTAACTCTTTTGGTGATAGTCTCTTTTAAATTCTATGTGATAAATTGTGTAGACTTTGTGTTTGATTGCTATTCACATATCACCTCACATGTATCTCAAGTTTTTGCTAGTATCACACACTACACAAGTTACTCTTTGTTAAACTTGGTACATTATATTGTGTGTGATTTTGTTGTGGCCATCCAAGATTAAAAGTTCCTTGATTTTAATGCAAAATGTATTTCAAGTTTAAAAATATCTTGAGATTTGTGCACAGCATATTTGTTACTTAAGAAAATTCAATGGGAAAATGATTGAAACTTGTTTTTGAGGAAATTGGGTTTAAAATTTTGGGTTTTTGAAAAAGCATTCCATTACATACTCATGCATTTTGTTTTTCATTAATCAAATGCTTTGAGGAGTTATTTTTAAAATTGGGCTTGCATTTTTCAAAACTGTGTTTTTCCCAAAATTTTTGTGAGTTTCTGCCCATTTCGATCGATCCATTGTGATTTTCGATCGATCGAAAAAGTGACCTGAATTGTTCTAAAACGACTATCTCATTCGATCGATCGAATGTATTTTTCGATCAATTGAAAGTCGCGAATCAAGTTTTTTTTTTTTAAAAAAAAGGGTTTGTTCTTGATCTGAATTGGGGCTTTTGTGAAATTGAGTTGAATCTGATGAAATTGGCTTGTTGCTTGGATGTAATTAAGCATTATACTTTATGAGTTGTGTTATGTGATGCTCATTTCATCAATTTGTTTAAAAATTTCAACAAGTGGTTTTCAATTTTGAGATTTTTGTTAGAAATTCCCTGCTCAGGCCAATTTTGTCAAATTTAATCTCAATTGAACTTAATTTTTACTGCATTAGTACATGCATCATGTCATTGTAATTGTTCATGCATCATATAGATTTTATTCTATATTGTTTTTGTGCTAATTTGCAGTTTGCCCTTGGTTTATGTTTAGGATTCACATGCATTGCATTGATTTCTGTATCCATCTTGCAGTTTTGCAGTCATATCTCTCATTGTTTTCACACATAGTATGCATACACTTTGCTACATTGGGTACTCAACTTGATCAAAAAATTGATTGATTAATTTTTGAGCTATGTACTTTCTAGTATATGTCTTTCTTTTGTGTGAACTGCAGAAAACATTTTTCTTAAGAGATATGATGGATAATTACTGTGCAAATATTTTCTCTACTCATGCAACTGTTTATGGGTCACATAGTGCCATGTTTGCATTTTATTGAAAGAGAGAATATTTTTTTCTTCATATGTATCCTCACCTTAGTTTTTAACTTTGGTTTGTGTGTTTTTAACTTTGCTCCTGCTAGTGAGGATGTTCCTGATCCTGCTGGTGCTGCTGTTCCCCACCCCCTTTATTTTTCCCCAAAACTATTTTTCCCACAACTTGTTTTGTTTTTCCTATTTTTATAGGGGGAGAAAAGTTTTTTTTAACCTTTGTGGTTCTTAGGGAGAAAAGTTTTTTTTAACCTTTGTATGAGTTGTCTTTGTCAATACGTGACAAAAATGGGGAGAAATTATTGATTTATGGGAATCATGTTTGTCTTGTTTAGGGGGAGTTGAAATTATTTTTTAAAGGGAAGAAAATAAAAACTTTTTGTTGTATCTAACTTAGGGGGAGAGTTAGTTTACTTATGTTTTTATTTCTGTTTCTTGTTCACTGCTCATTGATTTATATTTATGAGTTATTCATAATATATGTCTTTGTTTTGTATTTTGTGAAATCAAGAATTTATTTTTGTTTACTTGTATTTTCCACACATGCGTTTATGCATTTTGTTTAGTGTTTCAGGAATATACAAGTTGATTCAATTTTGCTGCTGTCTACACTTGCAACTGATGGATAGTAGTTAGGATTGAATTTGTTGTTATGAGCATTATTTTTGTAATGGGCTTTTACTTGTAAACTTTGAGCTTTTAATTTGTGTTTTGTCACGGATTGCCAAAGGGGGAGTTTGTTAGGTTCTAAAGATTTAGGATTTTATGTATTTAGAACTCTAATGTGTAATATTGGCAAACCATGATCAAAACAATATGTTTAGTCTTGTTTAGGCTTGCTCAAAGTTGATTAAATATTGTAAAGTTGGAATCGAGTGGCTGCAGATGTATTGGAGCATTTCTGCCTGGCTCGATCGATCGAATGATAGACTCGATCGATCGAATCTCGGGTCAGATGCGTTTTCTGCAGAGTTCCAGCTCAGCCCAAACTCTATTTAAACGTCTTGGGGTTCAAGTAAAACACTCATATATATAAGAAAAACCCTAGAACGTTTTTGGGACTTTTATGAGAGAGATTAGAGTGCCTCTTGTGCCTCCTTTTATTTTTAGGGTTTTGTACCCAAACCTCTCTAAGTCTTTGTTGCTCATATATTGCTGTTTATGTGAATCTCTTGTGAGATCTTTGAGGAGCTTTCCTTCACATAAACTTAGGGTTTTCAAGGAAGATATATTATCTACATCTTGATGATCAACAAGGTTGCAACCATTGGAGTTTAAAGAATATCAAGCGTGGGAGCTTGTAGCTGATTGAAGGAATACAAAGAAAGAAGTAGTCCGTGGACTCGGAGCCTGCGCGTGGTCGTGTCAGGAAGTTTTACTGGTGGGTAGCATTAGGAAGTCAAGCGGGGAGCTTGTAAGTCCTTTTGTAAGAACTTCAGTTCTTTCTTAGTGGATTCCGTTTTGCCTTGAGGATTGGTGGGTAAAATCCTCCCCAGGTTTTTCCGTGTGGTTTCCTGGGTGATCATATCATGTGTTATTTATTATTCCGCTGCTTTGTATGCTTGATATGATTATTTGATTGTTTTAACCTAGAATTATTTAATTTGACTAAGTAACAACTTGGCTAATTAATCTAGGCTACGCAATCTGGTTGTTTTAAGGGGTCTAAATTTCCATCAAACTCTATATTACATATCTGTGAAAAAAGTAGAACAAAATTCAAATAACTATGTTTAGTAACTAATTTTTAAACTAAAGGAAATTTTGATTGACTAACTCATTCAAATGACTTTGTTATTAATTGCATATTTATAGATTCAGATTCAATACATTGATCGGCTCACGGTAAATTCCTCACCTGCAAATGCAATCCTTCAGGATTTCAAATAAACAGCACAACAAAAATAAAGCATTACGTTTATGAATGTTTGGTCTTGATAATCCAAAATAATGTAGACAAGCTTCACATTATAACCAACATCCACATTTTGAAATGAAACCAGGTACCTACTTAAGCCTTATGAGAAGAGCTGAAGAGCATGACATGGATTGTGCAAATAAAAAAATCAACTGTTCTAAATATGACACGGAGCCAGTTCTATAACTTTGTGTTGAAATTTGATGAAGATTTACATATTGAATGCCACAAGAGAAGAAGGATTGACACTTGTAGTGAGCTCAAACTTAGCTTCTACAAATTATAATTTTGAGTAGCAAACCTGAAAAGGAAATTTCATGAGAAGAATGATCTACTTCTGTTGCATTCTAGTCGAGCTTCCCTCTTTGAGAAGAAGAAGAATCAATAATCATACAGTTCACAACAATGTTACAATTCAACATTTTGTGCATCCAAGTACAATTTCTTCATCAATTTCAATCATATATAAGAATGAATTCTACGGAGCATTTAAACATTGTACGAACTTAGAAGATCAATTCTTTCCTTTTTCTTACATTCCTTGTAAATATCAAAATGTTCTTGACATTTACTCTTGTCTGAGCCATATTCTTCTAAACCTGCAAAACCTAGCAAGCAATTAAGGGCAAACATTAGTAAAATCCATTAATAAATAATACATGTGAGAAATTCTCTCGAATGATAAGTTATGGTGAATGATCAATTAATGAAGCATATAAATAACAAAAAGAATTAGTCGATATGTGGTTCAATTTCAACTAGGTATGCTGCTACATGTTTTTAAGATCACATAATCTCTTCCTGAGTCAAGATGATGCTAGGTAGTGTGCACTGGCACAATCAATCAGAATATTCACACTAGACATTACGCATGGAATGTACCTGTGAAAGCTAACCCAGTAGCTTGCTTTTATGAGATTAATAAAGAGTTCATACATAAAAAGACTCAATTAAGTTTCATTATAGCCCCTATCATTAACTCTTAGAATGCTTGTAGAAGTAATGCATATATTGTCTTTCTCAAGATTAAACATTATGTGTTCTCTTTCTACTCTCATCATCTCCCTTTATCACTAACTGTCATTTAAAATTTTGAGAGTGACGTGTGAGACTGCATTATATAATATGTCGAATGATGCACTATACAGATTTTCCCAACAGGGAAGGATACACATTATCTATTCCACTTTTTGTATATCATTTTGTACTCCACCAATTGCAACTGTCATGTATTCTCTTACTAAATACAAATCTCCATGTCCAATTTTTTGTATTTTACTTTATACTCTTGCAATCATTGTCATGTATATAATCTTTTCCATTTTATACTTTGGGTAATTTTATAAGGAAAGTAGAAGAATACTGGATACATGGCAATGGAAACTTTTAACAGATCACCAATAACTCTCTTTTTTTTCTTTTTCTTTTTTTTTTTTCTTTTTTTCTTTTTTAATTATAAATTTATTGTTGAAAATAATAAAGGGCTGATTGGAGACAAGCAGATTCTTCAACCAAATCCAAATAATGTGCTTGGGCTGATTGGTGACTTAGCTGGCCCATTTTTTTTTCAGTTTGCTCTGCAATTGAGTTCAGCCTCATCTTGGGCCTAAAATTGTAGCCCAAGTTGGATGAGAAACGTAGTTGAATGTTCTAATTTCTCAAAAAAAAAAAAAAAAAAAAAATTCCAATTTCTGTCATCTTCCTCTTACATACGTCTCCATTTTCCATTTTCAAAAAACGAAAAGGAATTTGAACTCTGCAATTGATAGAGAAAGTGCTATCATATGCACCAAACTCATATTTAATGGTTTATTTTGATTCAATTTATGAAAATATTCATAATATTCAGTCCACAAACATGTTGTGGCATAGGGATATGATATAAATAACAACAACCCCCCCCCCCCCCCCCTCTCTCTTGGTGCAAAATATCAATTATAGGGTTCAAGTAGCATCATCGTTTTGTAGCTTAGTACTATAGTTTGTTCACTTTTATTGAGAGAATTATGGTTTGAATTCTTCCTCTCCATTATTATAACTAGTGTATAACCCCATGCACATGCACATGTATAATTAAAATAATCACAATTACATGGTTCAAGTTATACATTTTTTTAGAAGAGATTCAAATTAAACATGGTATTAGTTTACACATTTTTTAAACTAAACAATCATAATTATATAGTTTAAGTTATTCATTTTTTTTTAGAAGAGATTCAAATTATATATGGTATTAATTTACACATTTTTTAAACCATACATTTTTAATATATATATATATTTAGAATTAAATTTTTCTTTTTTTTGACTGTAAACGATAGAATTATATTAAAAGAGGAAAACAAATTACATGTTCCTACACCTGGAGAAGTAACTAAAACAGAGAAAAAGAAGAAGAGAGAGACCAGAGCTAAATGGTGGGCTCCCACCAAGGCCAGCCTCTGGTATTCTTCGACTAACGAAGTTGCCCCCTTAGAATGACAGTCGGGTGAGTTTGAACATACTCAAAGTGAAATCGGTTTCTAGTAATCCATAGTGACCATGCAATCATTGCCCAGTTTTCCAATTCTTTTACATAAGCCTTTCAATCATAGCTCTAGCAAGAAGGTAGAAACTAGGGGCCTCAGTACTACTCTTCTGCAATTTCCCACGAGCCAATATCCAGATAGAATTTAATTGAATTTTGACCTTTTGATTTTCGCACCAATCATTCATTTCTTACAAAAATCAAAAAATTAAATAGACATGTAGTATAAAATTGAACTCAAATTTAAATTTAATTTAAAATGTAATTAGATTTGGACTCTTCGATTTTTATACTTAATAATTCATTTGGTACAAAATTTTTAAAAAAAATTAGATATAACACATGGCGCAAAATTGAAAATCCAATTAAAATCTAATTAAATTTTCTCTTAGTTTTGGCTATTATATATATATATATATATTATTGAATTATCCATAAAAAGAAAAAGAAAAAGAAAAGAAAAGTGATAGAGCTTAGTACTGCTTGGTGTCTAAGACTCAAACCTCATTTACCTAGAAAAAAAATTTTCAAATTAAATTGAATATGAAATTTTATGAGTTTCCTATAAGCTACAGTCCTAGTAGTGCTCTTGGCAGTAACAACTAACAGAGTTGTTTATAATTTGCTTACATTGTGGCAACAAAGTCCCCAGAATATTGGTATATTTACCATCTTTAAAGACAATTTTAATGCATTATGAATATATATTAGATCTGTGTGCATTGCTGGTGGTGAAGTCCAGCATGCTGAAACGTTCTTTATTAGGCGCATAAGGCCTGTTAATATTTTTTTGCACACATTTTAATTGGAAAAACCATTCATGAAGTATATTGCATTGATGCGATCTTCCTACATGTTAGAAGAGAAGACATGATTGATTATATTGCCTTTCCTGATCCACCCTACAACATGGGGTCAAAAAATCTAAAATAAATGATATTAGCCCTTTACAAGTTTGTATATACTATTTTAATAAAAGTATTTGGTGTCTATTTTACACTATATCTAAAATTATCCTTAATTATTATTTTTTTTTATTTCAAGTTCATTTTTCTATTAAAATAAAAATAAAAAAAAGTGAGGCCAAAAATATATTTTAACCAATGAAAGACGAGTACGTCCAGTGTCACAAATTTTTTCACAATTTTGTCACAACTTTGCTATTTGACGACTCATGATTGGTGAAAATAAAATAATAAATCGATGTGAATCTATGATTTCACTACCCACGAGTCATCACTAAGCAAAGTTGTGGAAGAGTTTGTTACATTGCTCATGAAAGACATATCGATTGGAAAGCAACTCCGAATCCGTCATTAATGCCTTGAATGAAATTGTAAAGGAAGCTAGACTTTTGCTAGACTTTTTTTGTTTTGTATGAGTTTCATGTTTTGTCCCTTGGCGGGCTAATTTTTTTTGGCCCATATGTGATTGCTTGGCCTGCATTGTGTTCGTCCTGGAGTGCTTGGGCTGCATTGTGTTCATCCTGGAGGCGTCCCCCCATCTCTGCTATCTCTAAATGGGTCTTTTGTCAAAGTAGAAATGGTTTGGGCCCTAGGCATTTTTGGGATTCGGACGGTGCAATAGTTAGCGTTATGGAATTACCATTTTAGCGTGAAAAGTAAAAGATTAATGAAGTCTTTGATTCAAAGATTCGTGAACTTTTCAAGCTTTAATCTCAACTCTTGAAAATAGTATTGCATAGTTATTGGCTATTGCACCGGATGTGGAATCTGTAATCTCATTAACTGAGGAGAAAAAAGCCAAAAAAAGCCACCAAAAAAAAAAAAAAAAAAAATCACCAAGAAAGTCCTAAGAATTTTTTTTAAACTTGTTGAACTAACAATAAAAAAGGCAAAGTAATTTATTTTTCACTTAACAAGTGTTGACTAGTAATGACTACCGAGTTCAAATCTTCTGTCCTACTCTTTTTACTCCACTATATACTCCACAAATAAAAACATGCCACGTGTCCATCTAATTTATTAAATGCTAAATTTGTGCATTCTATTATTTTAATTACCTAAATATGATGGGCTATTTATTTATTTATTTTAGGAAATTAAAATAATAGAATGCATAAATTTAGCATTTAATAAATTAGATGGACGTGGCATGTTTTTATTTGTGGAGTATATAGTAGAGCAAAAAGAGTGGGATAGAAGATTTGAACTCAATGACTACCCATATACTTTTGCCATTTAGCCCAAGATTGGCTTGTTTATGCACACATCACACGTGTCATTACTATGTAGCAATTGGAGAAGTTGTTATAGTTCCGTTGGTTACATTTTTTTTTACTGATTAAAAATATTTGAAGCAATGATTAACACTAGTTGGGATGCTTGAAATTGCAAAAAGAGGAGTCATGGTCTAATCCTGTAATACTAACCAATTGCTAACAACTCTCTCCCTTCTAAAGCCACCCTCTCTACCTGGTTTCTAGTAGATGATGTCCTTTGTCCACAATGCAAGATAGAGCATCTCTTTTCCAAATGCTTATCTTCCATTATTAATGTTTGGAGAAGTACTGTGAGAGTGTGAGGTCAATAAACCTCTTTGGTATGCCTCACAACCAATTGAAGATTGGGTAAGAACAATCCAGCCTATATCCATGTAGAGACTCGAGTATAAAAACGAAAGAGGCTAGGAGTACAACTTCACTTTGTTTACTGATAAATTGGAGCATAATGGGGAAGATACTGATCCACTGTCCTTGGCCCAGTAGGTAAATAAGGTATACAACCCCAATCTTAGAGCACATGAGAGGAAAAAACTTAATCCCTCTATAGTTTCTTGGCAACCCCCTACGTACCCAAGTTTGGCTAAAGATTAATGTAAATGTTGCAATAAGGGAAAATGTAGTTTTTCTAGCTATTGTGTGTAGACTCACTTAGGACCTTAATTCTCATGTTAGAGGATTGGAAAACTGGGATGAAGCATAAACTATTTTGTTGGCCGCAAAGAGTCATCCAGGTATATATGTACATACCTGTGACTCCCAAAATATCATTAATATATGCCTTCAATGAAATTGTAAATGAAGCTAGATTTTTACTGGACTCCTGTTGTTTTGTATGGGTTTCAAGTTTTGTCCCTTGGCAAGCTAATTTTTTTGGGCCCATAACGTGGCTACTTGGGTTAGGTTCTAAATGGGTATTTTGTAATATTTATATATGTGTGGGCGTGAGGGCAATTAACATTGTAATATTTATTCTTTGTAATTAGATAGATTAATAATAGAATAAAATAATAAATAAATATTTTTTATTATATTAATTATTTTAAGCCCAATAAAATTTTAATATTATTTTTCTAAGATTTTTATGACAAACAATTGAATTTTTTTATTACGTGAGAAATGATTAATTTGAAATATTGTATTTTTGCTCAAATTTAGTTTTTTTGCAACAATTGAAACAATGTCCAATAAAAAGGGAAAAAAAATAGTAACTCTATCAAGAATATAGAAAAAATAATAATTGAAGGATATTTTCTTTTTTTTAGTAGGCAAGAAACATGCCTATTTATATTAGCCACTACATACAATTTTCAATTTATAAATGCACACATATATATAGTATGATCAATTACTACACTGCTCTTATTGTCTTTCTATTTTGACTATAAAATAATTAAATATTACAATTTTTAAAAGGAAAATTATTGAAATATTTTTTATACATCGATAGTTGAGAAATGAAGATTTGAACCATAGATGTCTTTATTCAAAAGATGTCAACTAGTTAAGTTGTATTGTTTAGAATTCAATTAGTATCTATTAAATAGAATTTTCGAACAACTTATCAAATAACATACACTCTAATCTATTCCTAACAGAGATATCCAATATTCGAATCACCTTTCCTAATTATCAAATTATATATAAACAAAGTTAATAATAATAATAATAATAATAATAATAATAATAACATAAAACGTCTAATAACTTTGCAATTAGCAGTTGAGTCATAACTAATTTACCATATCAGGCAAAATTTAGTCAAGCTTGATTTATGTTTCTAATATGTTTTCCAGAACCACTACAACATCTTATTACTTTCAATCATTGATTTTCTGAAAGGAAATCCCAGATTGGTTCAGCCATCAGAGTATTAATAGATCCTAAGTGACAATCTCGCTACCTTCAGATTTGTATGACAATCCTGACCGGATGGGATTTGCATTTTGTGCTATTTTCTCATTTCACAAGCATACGGTTATCATTTGAAGGCTAACTTCGGTTGTATGAGTCAATTACTCTGCTATGGCATCAGTGAAAATGATGTATTAATTTCATTACATCAACATGCATTCATTTGGGTATCATTCATACCACTTGGTGTGTGAAGGTTTTGAAACCCGGACTGGACCGTACGGTCCGACCGGAGAAAACCTCGAACCATTCATTTTTACGGTTCTTTTAGCCTCAAAAACTGCTCTACGGGAAAAAAACAGAGAACCGTGCAAACCGCGGTCGGACCTCATGGTTCTGAGAACCGTGATCAGACCGCTTCTCACGGTTCTCTACTTCCCTTTGAATCTGAACCTAAAAAAAAAAAAAACACAGAAAAACAAGCTTTAAATTCTGGAACCGTGATCAACCACTTAGCCGGCATGCATTGGACTTTTTTCAAATCTGGAACCAAAAGATTTGTGAGGAAAAAAAAAAAAAAAAAAAACAAACTGAGAAGAAGAAGATGACAAAGTAGGGGCTGAATGAAGTTGAAACAGCAAGTTAGCAACCCAGCACAGATCACCAGTCACAGCCTTCATCTTCGTCTTCTGCTTCTATTTCTCCTTCTTCTCTTTCTTCTTTCCGTGGAGACTGCTGTGGTTTCTCTCACCTTCTCTCTAGCTATTTGGGTTTGTTTTGAATTCTTTTTTATGTTTCCAAAGCCCCTCCTACACGTGACTTGGCATTGGGAAGAATCCAGAGCATTGGGAAGAATCTAGAGCCCCCCCTACACATGTCCTACACGTGACTAGGCATTGGGAAGAATCTAGAGCCCCTCCTACACGTGACTAGGCATTGGGAAAACAAGAAAAATTTTTATTTTTGAAATTAGCAAAAATTTTCAGTCAATAGATTTGGAGCTTTGAGCATGTGATGTGACTATTAATAAATTAATAGGTAACAAATAAAATATTATAAGTACTTTTAGTTAATATTTATAATTTTTTTTAGGGATAATTACACATAACCCACCTGTGGTTTGGGCGAAAATCACTTTACCTACCCGTGGTTTGAAAAGTATCACTTAACCCACCTGAGGTATGTTTCCGTCACTCTCCGTAACCCACCTCGATCTCTGCCGTTACAATAACACCTTTTAACCCCAAAACAGAACATAACGAGAATCAAAACACCCAAAACTCAAAAACTTTTCGAGAGGGAGACCCGAGGTGCGATCAGCTTGTTCTTCGTGGTTTGGAGCGCCTGGAGGGGGAGAAAACACTTGTTTTGCATCATCGAAGCTAGGCAAGGTATGTGTGACTGCTGTTCATCTGCATTTGGGTTCTTCCACCCACGTTTTTTATCGCGACCCACCCACGTAGTTAGGTTTTGCTGTTCATCTGCACATTTAAAATTTTTTTGTGTGTTAAATGTGCATTTTGCTATGCTTAGGATGTAGCTAATGGTTGTTTATATAATACATATACCTGAATTTGTTGGGAATCTGGTTTGTGAACTGTGGGTATTGTGGTCCCTATGAATTTGTTGGGAATCTGGTTTTGCATGTGCTTTATGTGGTCCCTTGTTCGTGTGTTGTTGTCAATTTGTTTGCTTGTCAATTTGTTGGCTTGTCAATTTGTTGTCAATTGACAATTTTTTGGCTTGTTGTCTCTTTTGGCTTCTTGTCATTTTCTGCATGTCATTTTTTTGCAGATGGTTGACTTCACATTTGACATTGAAATTCATGTTGGGGGATGTTTTGTGGAGGAGCCAACTATTAAATATGTGGGTGGGTCTGTACGTTTACTGACAGAGATTGACCCTGACAAGTTAAGTTTCTTTGAAATTCGGGATTTATGCCATCTAGTTGGTGCTCCTAAAGAACACAGTAGATATAAGTATTTACTTCCTGAAGGTGATCTACAGCATGATTTAAGAGACATAGAAACAGATGCAGATGTCCTAAACATGATTACCCTTCATAAGGCATGGCCAGCTGAAAAAATCATAATCTATACTGACATAGATGTGGAGCCATTGGCAATTGAGTATCCTGACGGAGGGGGAGTGGTAGATGGTGTAGGTGGTGATGGAGGGGGAGTGGCAGATGGTGTAGGTGGTGATGCAGGTGGTGATGTAGGTGGTGATGTAAGTGGTAATGCAGGTGGTGATGTAAGTGGTTTAGGTGGTGATGCAGTAAGGGATGAAATTGATTTGGATAGTGATGATGATGAAGATGATGAGAATGATGAAGATGATGAAGATGACGAGAATGATGAAGAAGAAGATGATGAGAATGTTGAGATTAGTGCAAGAGATGAAGAACAGAATGTTGAAGGAGATGATGATGATGATGATGATTGGCTAAATGAAGGCCTAGAGGGGGATGACTTTGGTGATGATATATTTGTTGCTTAAAAGTCAGCTCCAGAATCAAGCAATGCACCCCACACAGCCCCAGAATCAAGCAATGCATTCCATGCAGACCCTGAGTGGGCTGAGCCAGCCCTTGAGGATGACCTGGTAAGCATGGATGGGTCTGATGATGAGCAGGTAGCTGAGCAAGTAGAGTTTAATGCTAAGAGTGACATGAGAAATGTTGTACTGAAGAAGGAGATGAAGTTTCCTAATGCAAAGGTGTTCAGAGCTGCTTTGAGGGAGTATGCAGTCAAAAAACCTATTGACATCAAATTCAAGCTTAATGAGTTGCTTGTCAATTTGTTGGCTTGTCAATTTGTTGTCAATTGACAATTTTTTGGCTTGTTGTCTCTTTTGGCTTCTTGTCATTTTCTGCATGTCATTTTTTTGCAGATGGTTGACTTCACATTTGACATTGAAATTCATGTTGGGGGATGTTTTGTGGAGGAGCCAACTATTAAATATGTGGGTGGGTCTGTACGTTTACTGACAGAGATTGACCCTGACAAGTTAAGTTTCTTTGAAATTCGGGATTTATGCCATCTAGTTGGTGCTCCTAAAGAACACAGTAGATATAAGTATTTACTTCCTGAAGGTGATCTACAGCATGATTTAAGAGACATAGAAACAGATGCAGATGTCCTAAACATGACTACCCTTCATAGGGCATGGCCAGCTGAAAAAATCATAATCTATACTGACATAGATGTGGAGCCACTGGCAATTGAGTATCCTGATGGAGGGGGAGTGGTAGATGGTGTAGGTGGTGATGGAGGGGGAGTGGCAGATGGTGTAGGTGGTGATGTAAGTGGTAATGCAGGTGGTGATGTAAGTGGTTTAGGTGGTGATGCAGTAAGGGATGAAATTGATTTGGATAGTGATGATGATGAAGATGATGAGAATGATGAAGATGATGAAGATGATGAGAATGATGAAGAAGAAGATGATGAGAATGTTGAGATTGGTGCAAGAGATGAAGAACAGAATGTTGAAGGAGATGATGATGATGATGATGATTGGCTAAATGAAGGCCTAGAGGGGGATGACTTTGGTGATGATATATTTGTTGCTCAAAAGTCAGCTCCAGAATCAAGCAATGCACCCCACACAGCCCCAGAATCAAGCAATGCATTCCATGCAGACCCTGAGTGGGCTGAGCCAGCCCTTGAGGATGACCTGGTAAGCATGGATGGGTCTGATGATGAGCAGGTAGCTGAGCAAGTAGAGTTTAATGCTAAGAGTGACATGAGAAATGTTGTACTGAAGAAGGAGATGAAGTTTCCTAATGCAAAGGTGTTCAGAGCTGCTTTGAGGGAGTATGCAGTCAAAAAACCTATTGACATCAAATTCAAGCTTAATGAGTTGCTTGTCAATTTGTTGGCTTGTCAATTTGTTGTCAATTGACAATTTTTTGGCTTGTTGTCTCTTTTGGCTTCTTGTCATTTTCTGCATGTCATTTTTTTGCAGATGGTTGACTTCACATTTGACATTGAAATTCGTGTTGGGGGATGTTTTGTGGAGGAGCCAACTATTAAATATGTGGGTGGGTCTGTACGTTTACTGACAGAGATTGACCCTGACAAGTTAAGTTTCTTTGAAATTCGAGATTTATGCCATCTAGTTGGTGCTCCTAAAGAACACAGTAGATATAAGTATTTACTTCCTGAAGGTGATCTACAGCATGATTTAAGAGACATAGAAACAGATGTAGATGTCCTAAACATGACTACCCTTCATAGGGCATGGCCAGCTGAAAAAATCATAATCTATACTGACATAGATGTGGAGCCACTGGCAATTGAGTATCCTGATGGAGGGAGAGTGGTAGATGGTGTAGGTGGTGATGGAGGGGGAGTGGCAGATGGTGTAGGTGGTGATGCAGGTGGTGATGTAGGTGGTGATGTAAGTGGTAATGCAGGTGGTGATGTAAGTGGTTTAGGTGGTGATGCAGTAAGGGATGAAATTGATTTGGATAGTGATGATGATGAAGATGATGAGAATGATGAAGATGATGAAGATGATGAGAATGATGAAGAAGAAGATGATGAGAATGATGAAGAAGAAGATGATGAGAATGTTGAGATTGGTGCAAGAGATGAAGAACAGAATGTTGAAGGAGATGATGATGATGATGATGATTGGCTAAATGAAGGCCTAGAGGGGGATGACTTTGGTGATGATATATTTGTTGCTCAAAAGTCAGCTCCAGAATCAAGCAATGCACCCCACACAGCCCCAGAATCAAGCAATGCATTCCATGCAGACCCTGAGTGGGCTGAGCCAGCCCTTGAGGATGACCTGGTAAGCATGGATGGGTCTGATGATGAGCAGGTAGCTGAGCAAGTAGAGTTTAATGCTAAGAGTGACATGAGAAATGTTGTACTGAAGAAGGAGATGAAGTTTCCTAATGCAAAGGTGTTCAGAGCTGCTTTGAGGGAGTATGCAGTCAAAAAACCTATTGACATCAAATTCAAGCTTAATGAGAGGACCAAGATATCAGTTCACTGCAAGAATGGGTGTGGGTGGAGATGTTATGCATCTCAAATAAGTGGAGAGCTAACATTTCAAATTAAGACCTTGACTGATGACTGTACTTGCCCCAAGTCTTTTAAAAACAGCCAAGCAACATCAGCTTATGTTGCTAAGAGGTTCATTGAGGATTTTAGCAAAAATCCAAATTGGGAGGTGAGTGGTGTACACAACCATGTGATGCAAAATATATCTGTTGACCTAAGTGTAAACCAAGGGTATAGGTCAAAGAGAAAGGCAAAGGATTTGATCAATGGAGATGAGCAACTGCAATATGGAGTCCTTAGGGACTATGCACAAATGATAACCACTATAGACAAGGGGAGTAGGGTTATACTGCACACAGAAATGGCTGATGAGACTTCCCAGCCAAAATTTAAGAGGATGTATGTTAGGTTCAATGCTCAGAAGGTAGGATTTTTAGGTGGATGCAGGCCATTTATAGGTTTAGATGGTTGCCACATAAAGCACAGATTTGGTGGGCAAATCTTATTTGCCACTGCCAAGGATGCAAATGACAACATTTTTCCAGTAGCCATGGCTGTTGTGGAACAAGAAACCAGGGAGTCTTGGATATGGTTTTTGGAAATTTTTGCTGATGATATAGGGAGGCCAGAGGAGTTTCAGTTGGTCTTCATTTCTGATAGGCAAAAGGTATGCAAGTTTTGTTTTGTTCAGTTACACTTGAATAGTTTACTTTGTTTGCTGAACTAACTTGTTTTGTTTGTTTGTTTGCTTATTTGCAGGGGCTTATACCTGCAATAGAGACACTATTCCCTACTGTGGAGCATAGATACTGTGTGAAACACATCTACAACAATTTCAAAGTTGATCACAAGGGATTGGAGCTAAAGGATGCACTGTGGAGGTGTGCTGCTGCCACAACAGTGAGGGAGTTTGAGAGATGCATGCAGTACATAAGGGATTTGGATGAGAAGGCACACGAGTATCTTGCAAACATTGCACCTGCACAGTGGACAAGGTCACACTTCACTACTAGGGCCTTAACAGATTGTTTGGTAAATAATTTGAGTGAGTCTTTTAATGCAATGATATTGAAGTCTAGGGACAAGCCTATCTTGGCAATGTTGGAGTGGATTAGGGTTAGACTTATGACTAGGCTTTACACAAAAAGGGAAGGGATACAGAAGTATGCTGGAAAGTTGTGTCCAAGCATACAAGATAGGTTAGAGAAATTGAAGGTTGAAAGTAAGCCATTTAGTGCTACCCCAGCTGGCAGTTTCTTTTATGAGGTAGGCAGTCAGTATGAGAGGCATGTAGTTGATTTGGTGAAGAAGACATGTAGCTGTAGGTCTTGGGATTTAAATGGCATTCCCTGCAAACATGCCATAACAGCCATTTATACAAACATTGAGACACCAGAAGACTATACCCACCCATGCTACTTCAAAGAAACTTACATGGAGATATACAAGGAGGTACTTCCTCCCATGCCTGGCCAGTCAGAATGGGCTGAGACTGGACAGCCTGCTCCCCTAGCACCTCACATATACAAACCACCAGGCAGACCACCCAAGCAAAGAAAGAGGGCCTCTGATGAGCCTAGGAACCCATACAAAGCAAGTAGGCTGAACAGACCTGTAAGATGTGGGAAATGCAAGAAGGAAGGGCATAACTCAAGAGGATGCAAGGCTGGCATCACTGGGGAGACACCATGGCAGAGGAGACAAAGACTTCAAAGAGAAAAGGCTGTAAGTAATTAGGATTTAAATGAAAAAAAAAAACAAAAAAAAAAACAAAAAAAAAAAACAAAAACATGTTTTTAAACTTACAATAAACACTGTATTGAAACTGGGTTTTGTTGCAGACAAGGGGAGGGGTGCCTGCACCTAGATCTGCACCTCAGCCTGCACCCCAGCCACCATCCCAGCAGCCTACCCAGACCTACAACATGATGTCTGCCACTCAGCCTTCATCCTCACAGCAAGGAAATCAACCTAGGCCATCTAACAGGAGAGCAGGATGGTTCTCTTCCTCACAGCCAGAGTTTCACACACCTAGGGAGACCTGGGATACCTTACCAAGTTCTTCACAGGTAACTTGGTTGACTAACCTCTTTCCTGGATGGTTGTGTAGACTGGGATATTTTTTGACAAGTGGATCTATTTTTCATTTTGTAGCCTTCTAGGAGCAGTGGTGGTGTGAGGACTAGAGGACAGCTTGCTGCACAAAGGCCACCAAAAATGAATTCAGTGGGTGGAAAGAGGAAAGAGTCAAGGAAAGAGTAAAGGCAAGAAATGAATGAAGCTAGTGGGTACGCATGCCAGCATTGGGAGTAAAGCTAGTGGGAACATGTGGGCCTTTTTGTTTTTTTGTGAAGACCACTGTTGGCTTTTTGTAATTATCAATTAGTGTAAAAAACAATCACCTTGTTTTGAGCAATTATATGTATGTGTATATATGTATATATATATGTAGCTGGCCTTGGAATGTGCTTTTTTGTAATTAAGGTACAATACACTCCAGGTTGTTATATGGAAGTTGTGGTATGGAACAATATTTGTCCAAACTAGATTATATGAAAGTTTATTTATTGCTACTACAGATTGTGTCCAAGTAGATTTTTTCAATATAGATTGTATGGAAGTTGTTATTGTGGAATGGTTGTTATGGTATGCACAGGTAACTGTATGGAACATTATTTATGGTATGCTTTTCCATTGAATGGTTGTTATGGTATGCACAAAATACTCAATAATTGACCAATTCTTCATTAATTGACACATCAAAACATTACATCAGTAGGCTAGTGCTATTACAATGCAAATTCATTAACACCATTGCCATAACTATCTCTA
Organism: Quercus gilva; assembly: GCA_023621385.1. NCBI lineage: Eukaryota > Viridiplantae > Streptophyta > Magnoliopsida > Fagales > Fagaceae > Quercus > Quercus gilva. The sequence continues at coordinate 27,326,356 of CM042476.1, forward strand.
CTAACCAATTAACTACTTCAGGGCAACAATCTAGGTCTCTTTACTCTAGAGAACTCAATTGAGCCAAAACACAACAACATAACAATAACAAAAAAGATCCATGACAAAATGCATGCAGACTTCCACATTCTCTGCTTCTCTTCAGCAAACATGGCTTTTTCCTTAGCTTTTGCACAGATAGCTCGAGCCTTTCTCTCCCTCTCCTTGGCTTTGGCTTCTTCTTCAATAGCCTTTTCTGCCATTTTCCTAGCTTCTTCTGCCGTTTCCAGAGCTGTCCTTTCCCTCTCATTGGCAAGTTGGAGAGCACTCTGAAGCCTAGACATCTTCTCTAGAGCCAAAGGTGCAGCTTCATTCCCACGAGGACAGGTTGGGTTATCAACCCAAACAAAGAAAGGACACTTAGGACCAACCTTATAATGGCTACAACCCAAGAACCTCCTCCCAAAATTGTACAAACTTAAACTTGTTCTCAAAACACACGTCTGCTCATTGCACATATGTCCACATGAACCCGAGAAATTACCACTTGATGAAGACATATCAACACAACACGATTCCTGGGAAGTACAATTTAGACTTTCACACAGTAAGTTCGCACTTGAACAAAATCTGAAACCCTAAATCAAGAACAGAACAAACACAAAAACGTGGGTGGAAGAACCCAAATGCAGATGAACAGCAGTCATACATACCTTGCCTAGCTTCGATGATGCAAAACAAGTGTTTTCTCCCCCTCCAGGCGCTCCAAACCACGAAGAACAAGCTGATCACACCTCGGGTCTCCCTCTCGAAAAGTTTTTGAGTTTTGGGTGTTTTGATTCTCGTTATGTTCTGTTTTGGGGTTAAAAGGTGTTATTGTAACGGCAGAGACCGAGGTGGGTTACGGAGAGTGACGGAAACATACCTCAGGTGGGTTAAGTGATACTTTTAAAACCACGGGTAGGTAAAGTGATTTTCGCCCAAACCACAGATGGGTTATGTGTAATTATCCCTTTTTTTTAAATAAAAAAAGTAGTGTTATAAAATATTTTACAACTTTTTTGTCACAATTATAACGTAGCAAAGTTTAAATGGTAGAGAAAAAATAGTGAGTCAACAGATACAATTAAGTATATAATAATTATTAAATAATTATTTTAATTTAAAATTACTAAGTGTCTTTCTAATTCCTATATTATTACAATATTACTATCACGAGTTTAACTGATTAACATATAAATAAATATTATATCTATGTATGCTTAGGATTTTTTTTTTTTTTTTGATAAACAATGTATACTTAGGATATGATATTTTTTATTTGTCCTATGAAAGTTATGATATAAAAAAATATATATTTGAAAGATAGATTTCTATATTTAATTGGGTCATTTAATTTAATTTTTCTATTTATACTAATTTAATATATTTATTTATATTTAAATAATTATTAAATTAATTATGATGTCATCACGGTTCGACTCCGGTTCAACTTCGGTTCGACTTTAAAAACCTTGAACTTCTCTTTTTTACGGTTTAATGAACGGTTCGGGTCTGAAAACACCCTTTCATGGCATTGGAGTCGATGCACTTGGGTTGAGTTCTCGTTTCTAAGCAGTGGTACGGATGTGTATCGTTGAATTGTGGGATTGATCTTGTATACTAGCAAAATTTGGAAGAGTTTACAAGTACAATGCATAACCTTGTACGCAGTCTATATAAGATTGTCCTTTTATCGTTGTGGCTTCTCATATGAGAACCTAAACCATTCAAAGTTGCCATTTTCTCAAGGGGAAATTAGTAAAACTTCTACTTCAGGCCATGAAGAATCACGCCCACATCTTAACTATTTTCACTACAAAACTGGCCCGTTGTTATGATTTCTATAATATTTGGGCAAATATGAATTAACATGTATTATGCATAGTTGTTGGTTTCTTTCATTATAATTAACATAAACCTTATTTTGTTCCAAAACTTCTATTGAGACTGGACTACCCACTTCATATTTCAAAATTCAAATAGTATTACTTCAGATAAATAATCTAGGCTTACACAATATTTTCCTTTCTATATAAAACACCAAAAATGGAAAGGATCGTTCTAATATCTCTTCACATTTCTATGTTTTGAGCAATATAATATTAGAGAAATGACAATTTTTTGATGTCAACTTTAAAACACAACAAAAAAAGTAATTAAAAAAAATAGTATTTATTATATTATGTTATTAATATGTAAGGTTACTTTTGTACTAAAAGATTAAAGGAAAGGATATTACACATTTTAATACATAAACTTTACAAAAAATAATGTGACATTAATTACGCACAAAAAAAGCAACTCTAACATTCATTTATTATATTGTTAAAATACATCAATCACATTCAATATCACATAAATTTGTAAACCCTTTATTGTAAAATTTGTAATAATTTAAACATTTTTTGTAGCAAAATTGATCAATTTAAACACAACACAATTGGCCGTATCCCCCATTGCACAGTGAAGCATGTATTTAGGGAGGCAAATAGAAGTGCTGATGCACTTGCTAGAATGGGTTGTAATTTGAAAGATGATTTTGTAATTTTTGATTATCCCCCAACTGATGTTATTGCTGCCTTAGTGAGTGCAGACAAAAATGGGGAAACATTTTGTAGGCATGTTGCCAATTTAGCCATCTTGGCTGTTTAGTTGTTATATATATTTCCTTTTAACCAAAAAAAAAAAAAAAAAATTTGGCCATATCTTTAGCATTTATATAAACTAGTTCACACAAAACATATATGTTAACAAACAGCCCATTATAAAATATTATTTTCAACTACCAAAGGAATAAAAAGTTAAAAATAGTTCTCTCTACTATATTGTACGTTTGACCACCAAGAAGAGTGGTCTAGTGGTCTTGGCATAAACGTAAGTGTGCAGCGCTGCTTGAGGTTCCATATTCGAACCCCAACAGGCGAAACGTGGGATTTCCCTCTTGTATCTAGCCCAAGGGTGTACACTAGCCTTTTTATGAGGCTAGGGTGAGATCTGTTGTTACCTCGAATAACAATAGCTACGACTCAATTCAACATTCCTTAGTGGGTGAGTGCCCCAATGGTCTCGCCCATAGGGGTCCACCTCAATGGACGTCCCAGCTCGCCCATTTTGGCCATATATATATATATATAAATATATGGGGGAAGGGGAGGAGACGGAAGCACAGTAATAAAGGGGGAAGGGGACACACAGATGAAGGGGAGGAGACGGAAGCACAGTAATAATATAGTGAAAGTAGAATGTAAATAGCAAAGTTAGAACAAGAATAAGGTAGTAGAACCAGCCAAGCAATATATATCAAAATAATTGAAAGCAATTAATGAAAGCAATTTAGAACCGTCCGGTATGGCGGTAATCCGTCCAAGGTGGCGGTAGCAACAAGTAATATAATGAACATAAACTGAAAATACTTCTTTATTGAAAGTAGGTAAACACTTACAGTAGTAGTAGTGAATACAAGATCTCAACAGTAGAGGTTAACAGTTACAAAGCTTGAACTAGTCCTAGTTACAAGGTTTGTAGGAACAAGGTAGTAGTCAACAAGGTTATAGTGAACAAGGTAATAGTGAATAGGGAGAACTCTCTCAAAGAAGGCTTCTAGGGAAGAAAACTCTCTCTAGAAAGAATTCTAACAAAAAACTTTTGAGTTTAACATAAGGGACAACCCCCCTTAAATAGGTAAAATTCGGAATGAATAGTAACAGGTGAACAGTAACGGATGAATAGTGACAAGTGAATAGTGACAGATGAATAGTAAAAAAGTGAGTCTTTTTCTTTTTTGACTCCAAAATTCTTTTTTTTTGGGAATCATGGAGGGAATATGTAGTGATCAGAAGCATCTCACTCAAAGGACTAGGCCTTCATTTTTAGGGTCTAGGCCACATCATCATTGTCCTTAAAAGAAGCCAAAGTTGCAGTATAATGGGAATCTTCAGGAGCATGCAATGAAACCTTCAACATATGAAGCATAAGATCAGCAAAATCTCTGACAAAGGTCAATAGGAATATTTCTTTGAACATCATTATGAACGCATGCAGTTGAATAGTGTCTTTGAACATCACCATGTACGCATGTAGTTGAATAGTGGTGTAGAAGCTTTATCAAGGAGTAGACATTGAAGCATTTTTTGAATATTGTAACACTTTTGGCCATTATGCTGGCTAGACAAATAGAGAACAATAGTAACAATAATCTGTGAACCACACATTTAATCAGTAGAAGGAGTATCGGATGGGTATCCATCAAATGGATCAAAAGGACCTTGTGGAGAGTCACATTCATGCTCATGGTAAATAGCATATTGGTTGCAAAATCCACAATATAAAATAGGCTCACCCATTGGTCTTCTTCCTGGGATGAGAAGGCTCTTTGGATTACAATGATCTGTAATACGCAAATGAGCAATAGCATCAATATGTGGCCTGGTACCAAAAACAGAAATTCTATCAGTGCTTCCTATGAAATGATAATCTTTCCACAGGTTCTGAGCAACTTCAATAATTTGATTATTAAAATAGTTTCCCCAACATTTTGCAAGAGCATAAGGATCTTTGAAGGACAAATGAGAATTTCCTTCAAGCCATTGCCCCTGATGAGTGTGACCATTGATGAGAATGAGATGCTTCGAGGGCTGGACATGCATCCAGTTATCTCTTTCCCATTTAGGCAAAGTACTCCAACATCTGATGGAAATAGAAGGACCAGTAAACTTTTTAATGGCATCTTGAATAATTTGAGGAAGTTGGCTGGCTTGATAATGGCTTGTTAATTTTAGGAATCTGATAAAGCCATATTCAAACATATGGGAAAGCTAGTTAGGATCCCTATCATCATCATCATCAGCAGCAAAATAACCATCATCATAATTAATTAGGAGACCGGAAAATGGGTGTGTCTTTTCATACACTCTGAGGGTACTCCCAAAGTGTTCTTCCCATTCCAACTGGATAAACACGTTATCTCCTTCATCAAGCTCATCAGGATCAGGAATAGTGGCTGTAACAAGTTTCTTGAAACATTTGAACCATTGGTTGAAAGACCTGAACATAGCCTTGCTTCTCAGTATACGTGATTGTATATCTAATGGCAAGTTGGCAAAAGCACTTCTTAAAATAGATTGGGACTTAAGGCTCAATCTAGAATAATCAGTGCCCATTATAGTCATCTTATCCATTGAATGGATATCCTCTTTGCCAAAGAGTTGACTAGTGTAGGGATTATGTGTAACATTTGGATAGTTAACAAGTTGGCTTCTAAAAGCCCCGTATTTTGGAACAAGGTTTGAAGCTAGGTCATTTTCTGAAGCAAGGTGGTTTTCTGAAATAAGGTTAGCATAATGGCTTAGATAAGCCTCATTCTGAGCAGTAAGGTTAACAAGATGGATTTCCAGGGCTCTAAGAGTGCTTTTAAAAAGATCATGGTGGTTTTGAATAAAAGCAGCTTGAAGGTTATCAAGAATAAATTTAATAGAATCTGGAAGTTCTGAATAGGTTCCATTGTGGAATTGTAAATTTTTTGACAAAACTTCCTGTAAAGCAATTACTATATCACCACAGGAATATGCCATCGTTGCCGGGACATACCCTTGAAGGGATGTCGATCCACTGGGTTTTACCCCAGAAGATGCGCCTTCATGCATTTTGCTTTGGGAATAGTCCTGTACAGGAGCTTTTCCCTTGTTTTTCCTCTCAGTAGAAGGAGCCATAATAATCCACTTATTAGTGGTATAAATACTAATATTATCCCACTTACTAGTGGTATTTATCCTTGCATCAGTGCTCGATTCCTGCAAAGGATCATTAAAAATATTAGAGTCATTGGTAATAGT